>CM068825.1:155487052-156687052 GCA_028554795.2 Sinohyriopsis cumingii | reverse complement strand
AATTTTAAAGAAATATATTTGCTCTTTGATGTATATACCTGCAGTACATAACTCTCTCTCTCCCTCTCTCTGAGCAACTGTAGCAAGATACGGGCGAAAATCCATGAAAAGACAAGCATACAGGGTTTTCGCTTGTTTTCAAAAGACGATGTATCTGGACCTATATGATGGTAAAAGGTAAGTCAAACCAACCGAAGGAATATATATATATATATATATATATATATATATATATATATATATATATATATATATATATATATATATATATATATATATATATATATATATATATATATTGAAAGAGAGAGAGAGAAACAATTTATCGTCCTTAGTAATGTTAATCAAAACAGAAGGATGACTTAGATCAACGCTAAATGTATGAAAATTGTAATGTTATTTGTTATCGAAGAATAACTACAGAAGACGTTCTATACTAGTCATTAAATACAATACATCAATACAGCGAGTAAGGGGAATAAAGCCTTCCCTAAAAGTATTTTTCCTATGGAACATAAACCGTTATCGAATGTACAACATGAACCAGCCGTTTGTATGTATCAGCTCTAATCCATTGTGGAATATCTGATTAATTTTACCGTCAAGTGATATTTTAGATTAAGGCTTACACTACATTTCCCCTCTTGAGAATGTTAACATTAAAACGAAACGTGATCTGATGACCGTATTTCTAACTAAGCTATATCAGCTTCATGTTTACAAGTTCAGTCTCTCAGGTGGTTTTGACAATCCGAACGTGTGAAATATCCGTTTTGACTGGATGGCACTGCTTTGCATTCATCAGTCAGTCAAAGTATCAGGGTTTGAAACAGTTTATCTGAGAGGGTCCGACAATGTAAATGGGAATTAAATTTCTTCTATTACACAGTATCTCACCCTCGTCAGTTTCTACCATGTATGAACGAGGTGTAGATGACTCAGATTTAATAATGCCTGAAGAAAAATGATCTTTAATCCCTACTTTATTCCCTACCCGAAGTTTTTTCATATTTCGGAAGCGATCTTCACGATCATAATTTCTCTTTCTAGTTTGCTTTTGATAGTTTTCCTATTTCTTAATTTAAATTAAATCTGGCCATTTTGGCACTAAGTTGTCTGGTGCCATTGGCAAGATATTTGTAATTTTCTTCCATTCGTTAATTAGGCAGGGCTGTATCCATTTGGTAATGTTGTTGCACGATATGTCAAAAGAGCTATGTAAGGATCGTTAGCTTTTATAAAGTACTATTTTAATTGTTTGAACAGCTCTTTCGGCGAGACCATCTATGGATATTTTGGACTACTTGTACTGTGCCTGAATCCATAATTTGTCGCAAATTCTTTGAGTATTGCGAATGTGTATTGCGGACCATTATCTGAAACTAATACTTCTGGTATACCGTGCAAGGTGATTGGCAATTGCTTTTGAACCTGTGCCTTGCAATTTTTCTATTTAGATGTATCGTGAGAAATAATCAATCACCAAGAGATATGTTTGACCATTCAATTGAAACAAATCTGAAGTGATTCTTTGCCAAGGTCAATTGGAAACTCACTCAGTATATTTAGTTCAGCTTGATCTCGTGTTTTCAGTACAATTTTGGCGAGACTTTACCATGTGTTCTAGCTGAGTACTTAGTCCTTTCCACCAAACTGACGATTTGGTGCGTTCTCGGCATTTAACTGTCCCTTGGTGACCATCGTGAATTCTCTCTAGGATTTCTTTTTGAAGTGATTCTGGTACGACCAGGCGTGTACCTTTCATTTAAAGACCGTTTTGAATTGCAAATTCTCTTCTCTCCCTAGTACGATTACAGTTTTCCGTAAGTAGCGGATTTCTTTGTCTACCCGTTTTCACAGAATTGTACAAGGTATTTGCAATCGAATCATTTCGATATTTAGAATTTATTTGCTCCAGTGGGGTATTTGATTCAGGCAAATTGCTAACTATGAAATCAACATAGGCGTTATTTTCAGCCTGAAATTCTCTGTCACTCCCAGAGTGATAAGCTGAAGGTGCTCAGGATAGAGCATCAGCAGTTAATATATTTTTGCAAGCAACATGACTTATACAAAAGCATTCTAAAGCGTTTAATTCTGGGGAGGGGTGTGTGTGTAAATCGCCCTAGATTTGTGTGCTCATTTGTGGTACTAATTGCTTATGGTCAGTTTCAATTTTGAATTGTGACCCAATTGAATAGCTACTGAAACGTTTATAAGCTTAAGTAATTGCATATTTGAGCATAGCGTTGCTCAGTTTCTGACACCTCGCGATGAGAATTTACCAAGCTGATTTTCCATACCGAGAAATCGTCGTATCTCCGTCACCATTTTCGGAGTGCCATTTCCGTTATAGCTTTGACTTTTTCCGGATCAGGTCAGCCACCATTTGTGTCAACAACATGCCCAAGAAACCTGATAGATTATCTCGAACATTCACACTTTTTTAGCGTTCAAAATGACACCGGATTTTTTTTTTATTGATTTCTTTCGTCATGCTGTTTCTGCGTTTCTCCCAAAACAAGAATATCGTCCATGTGACAGAGTGTTTTGCCATGTCGCTCCAAGTGTCTGACATCCTTTTCTGAAAGAAAGCTCAGGCGCGGAACAGATTCCGAGTGAAAGCGATTAAAATAAAACCTACCAAAAGGAGTAAAGAAAGTTGTAAGACGCTGTGAATCTCCTGACAGGTTTATCTGCTAAAAGCCTGAGTTTGCATCAAGTTTGAAGAAAAACTCTTCACCTGCTAGTTTTGATGGTAGCGTGTGGTTCTCTCTTTTAACTGATCCATTCAGTTTAGTTAGATCCACGCAAATGTTTGCCGTTTTGTTTGGTTTCAAAACGACAACCGTTGCTGCGCACAACTCAGTGGGCACATATGATTTTCTTCCATCGGCGTCAATGAGTACCATTCAATGTCATCGATTCACTGTAGGTGGGTTTGGAGTTGGCTTATCAGTCCGATCCGGGCCCAGAAGAGTCTATTGAAGTCGAGACATGGATGTACAGGCTGTTGACTGGGAGTTACGAAACTGATCTTTCTGGATTTGAGCAGATCACATTTCTCAGCTGCATCAACCAGTCTTTTCTTCTCAAAGACTGCCGCACTGGCATTGACTTGACTGCGCCAAGCAGATCGATTAGCGGCGACACTCTCTCAGCTATCATGATCAATGCCTAAGTTCTTCAGCATGGCCTTGAGGGTGTCCTAGTACCTGTTTTTTACCAACGTGAGATCTCTTGCCTTGCTGTAGCTCTTCATATAAAACCTTCTTAGGCAGACGTTCTACGGGCATGTGGACAAGGTGGCCAGCCCATCTGAGTTGTGCCTTAACATGGCGGCTATACACAGTTCAGGTCATGCAAGAATAGAGGAGGGTGGGAGAACAACCGCTAAATAGACTTTGAGTTTGATGGCCAGCCTAATGCCTCTCCTATCCAATACATTTGAGCTTAGTGTGCCAAATGCTACGCTGGCTTTGGCAATCCTGGTGTTGACCTCATCGTCTATGTGGACTGCTTGTGAGAAGGTGATGCCGAGGTAAGTGAACCTGTCTACATTTTTGGATCTATGGCCAGTGACAGTTATAGATGGTTCCAGATAATCTTCTCCAGGAATTGGCTGATGCAGAATATCGGTCATGCTGGTAGAGATGGTGACTACCTACGTGATGCAGTTGAGGGCACAATCATCTGCAAACAGGAGGTCGTGAATGTTCTCAACTTGGCCTTTGGTTTTGACTTGAAGACTCCTCATGTTGAACAACTTTCCATCCAGACAGTATCGGATACTTACTCCCACATCACTCTAAAGCATCCATCAACATTGCGGAGAACATGAGGCTGACAAGAATGGGGGCTATGACACATCCTACTTTCGCACATTCGTAACTCCAAAGGGTTCGAAATAATTACCCTGGTCCTGGACTCTGGCAAGCATGCCATCATGAAAATACCTCATAATTTCAATGAAGACTTCAGAACATCCAAATTTGGCCATGATCACTACAATGGCCTTCCTGGCTGACAGAGACGAATGCCTTAGTCAGGTCAACGAAAGTGGTGTATAGCTGTACATTTTGTTCAAGACACGTTTATTGCATCTGCCTGGTAGCAAAGATCATGTCGATGGCAGCTCTCTTCTTTCTGAAGCCACAATGACTTTCTGGCAGTAGGCCATGATCAAGGTGCTCTGTGAGTCTGTTCAGCAGTAGCCTGGCGAGGACAGTGCCTGCGATCCAGAGTAGAGAGATTCTTGCAGGATTGGCGATTGCGATTGGACCATAAATATGGGGGCGATGTTGTACGCACCATGGAGACCATGATTCTCCTCTAACAGGGACTGTATTTCTTCACAGTTCTCGTCGAACCAGTCTTGGTGCTTTCGCACAATAACGCCAAGGGTTTCAGATGCAGTAGAGTACAACAACTGTTTGAAACCCGCTCATCATTTCTCTACGTCGTTGGTATCAGATGTATGTGATTTCTCGCTTGCTTGTCTGAGCTTCAGACAGAACTTTTTCAGTGTTTATGACTTTCAGCCTGGAGAAATTGAGTCGCTTTGGGACTTTATTTCCCTTTGCACATCTGATAGGTTGAATTCTAAGAGATATCTAGGAAATCAATAGCCTGTGGTCTGTTTTGCAGTCGGCACCACCCATGGCTTTGGTCACACGGACATCCTGCCTGTCATTCCAACGGTGGGGCCCTGAGTGGCCGAGTGGTCTAAAGCCCTCTCCGTTAGGAATCACTTCAGCACTATAAGCCGGTTATTAATTCCCTTTATTAAGATGGGGAACGTGTTCACCTAACTCCACTTGACAGCGAAACAAACTCCAGATTCACGACGTTCATCTGCGCCACGTCCACGCCATAAAAAGGTGTAGCCAGCTACAACTTCAGTCTACTAGCCCTGGTCGGCCAAGCTATTTTCATTCAGGGCTGCTATCTCTATCTTGTTGCGAGCAAGTTCTCTTACAAGAATGGCAGTTCTTTTCTCCGGTCTGTCAGCTTCTGCATGTTCCACGCACCAAGAGCGAGTGAAACCTTTCGGGTTTTCTGTGTGTTTCGACGGCAATAATGAGATTCCTTCCATCCGCGATAAGCTGGTCAGGGTAGTTGAAGTAGGCTTTCTTAGGGCACATTTTCTAGCCTCTTCCTCAGGTTACGGAGGTAAGCAGCGCTATCCTGAAGAGATCTGCTTAGTCGTTCGGCTGGCTGCCGATATCCATTTTTGCTTCAGGTCAATGGAAGACGACCCTACGGTCTGAGCCGCCTTTGTTCAGGTCCACCACTACGGCTGCCAGTGCATCCACACCTGCCGTGTCGCAGCTGGCCCATCGTCGCAGGAGCTGGGCACGGGTGGTGACATAAATGGCTTGCGCGTGAGTTGGATTAAATTGAGAGAGAGTTGAGCTGGGTCAGCCTCACTTTCTCGTCCAGGCCCCACTTTGTCCAGTTGCAATACATAGTAAAGACGGCTGGAATGGAGACTGGATGCAGTGGATGACCAAGGCGTCCTACGTGTTTTGCCATGCTCTTAGCGATCCACATCGCTTTTTGTGGTTCACCTTTCTGCCCGTTGTCCAGTCTTCACATGCAATGGGTGCCAATCACTAACTCACTGAGGACTTAAGACCCTCTGGTTACCCTCAGCCTGCTTTAGTCGTCCAGTTGAAGCCGTTGCCCGTGGAGTGGCCGCTGCGCATGCTACAGCTTCTTTGAGCCACAGGTGAGAGCTGAGCGCAAAGTGGGGACCAAGAGTAGACTAGCTACCCCAAGGAACTACGACTGCTACCCGCACCAGATGTACTATCCCTCCATGAGCACCCCTTACTTCTGAAATAACATTATTGTTTTTCCTTTCTATCAAACTCCTATTGAACTTTATTCACTGAAGGGATAGGAACCTTTCTTGGGGTAAATAAGGCAAAAGGTGTGTCATTTTTGTCCTGAGTTATAGAACCATTTTGTTTTCCCTATACCTTTAAACAAATTTGGGAATTTCTGGCGATAAGCCGCATCTGAATGTATAGATTAATCGTGACTTTTGCTTGCATTTTGTGAGTTTTTATCTGAGGCATTTACTGAGGATATATTTACCTGTTCAATAATCTTGAGAGCTTGAATCGCGGGCCTGTCCAAGTGTGCATGATTCAGTCATTTTACAACAAATATCTCTAGTACACTGAACGCATTGTCTTATTCCAGTTCACATGTAAATTTTCCCAGCACTTTAAGTTCAGAGTTCAGGTCCATACAGTTTTCGATTAGACTTTGATAGTATTTGGTCTCCGATTTTTCGTAAATCCCTCTCTGAAATTATAGCCAGATCAGCTCCAGTGTTTGCTGTGCTCTGCTTTGTTCATCGAAACCATTTTTCATGTTTAAATCATAAGCAGATCTTATATTGATTTCATAAATGTAAATAAAAACAGAAACTCAAAAGAAAACAATTAACTTATCAATATGCAAAGGTGATTGTGATTAGTTAAAACAAAAAGGCACATAACTACATTTTGTAGCAGACACACTCGGGAGGCATGTGAGTTCATTCACTCTGTCAATACACACTTGCCTATAGCACTGGTCAACAGTGAAATCATTACTGACTTGAAAAGGCCCTAATCTGTAGTATTTTGGTGTGCCGAACACGAATATAACCGTGAAAAATTTGTATTGGCTCTCGTTTTGAAGATATTCATATACCTCATTTTCTATGTTTCACTGTGTAAATTTCTCCAGTAGGATTGCAGCAACATCCGGAATAATGATGTAACATTGCATAATACCATCATGCTCACATCATCCACAGTTGATTGCATCATTTTCTGATGCAATGCAATACTAATGCCATGCGGCTGCTGAAGTAAGTTGACGTCAGCAGTGTACTATACATGTGTAGGCCTATTATACTAATGCCAGGCGGCTGCTGAAGCTGACGTAAGCAGTGTACTATATAAAGCCCAATCAGATAGGTTCAGCATTTAAAATATTTTAGACGTTGTGCGATACAGTTCAAGCTACTGTTACATAAAACTTATTATTTTATCCATTTACGTACAATAAAGAACAGTAATGCCTCGAAAGTGTGTTAATACCGCGGACAATTTTTGCTATATTTGTGGGGAAGTGACATTTGCCAACCAGAAGAAAAGTATCAATTCTCAAGTGAAGAAGGCATATCATCTTTACTTCGGATGCAAGGTTGGTGACCAAGACAAGCCTTGGGCTCCGCATATATGCTGTGCTACATGTACAACACAGCTTTCACAGTGGTTGAATTGCAAAAGGTCATCAATGCCGTTTGCAGTCCCAATGGTGTGGAGAGAGCCAAGCAACCACCTAAATGACTGTTACTTCTGCTTGGTTCCTCCTCTTTCCGGCGGAATAACGAAGCGAAAGAAGTCGAGAATAGTCTACCCAAACATTCCGTCTGCATTGAGACCAGTTCCACATGGTGAGGGACTTCCTATTCCAGAACCTCCAGCAGAATATTCTCTTGATTCATCTGACGAAGACAAAGGTGAGTCGACCTGTTCTTCTCCTGGTCCATCAGCATGCAGTGATCCAGATTTTCACTGTGGTGCATCATCAACCCCACACAGAATAACACAGGAAGAACTAAATGACCTGATTCGTGATTTGGACTTATCAAAGAACAAGGCAGAATTGCTAGGATCAAGACTCCAACAATGGAATCTTCTAGAAGAAGATGTCACAATTACTGCATATCGAAAGCGCCACCAGCAATTGGAGCCTTTCTTCAGAAAGGAAAGTAATCTGATATTCTGTTCCGATATTGAGGGCCTCATGAATGCTTTAAAAATCACTCATGACCCACAAGAATGGAAACTATTTGTGGACTCTTCAAAACTGAGTCTCAAGGCTGTGCTTTTGCACAATGGAAACATTCTTCCATCTATTCCAGTAGCGTATGCTGTCCACATGAAAGAGACATACGATAACTTAAGGCAGCTACTGAATTCCATTGAGTATAACAAGTACAGCTGGCACCTCTGTGGTGATTTGAAGGTAGTTGCCCTTTTAATGGGACTGCAGCAAGGATATACAAAATACATGTGTTTCTTATGCGAGTGGGATAGCCGAGCAAGGGAAATGCACTACATGAGGAAGGAATGGACTCACAGGCAGAATGTAGCCATTGGAGAGAAGAATATCCAACACCCAGCTCTGGTTGAGGCTCAGAAAATCTTGCTACCACCCCTTCACATCAAACTAGGTTTGATGAAGAACTTCGTGAAAGCCATTGACCGGACTTTGCCAGCATTCCGATACCTGCATGAAAAATTCCCTCGACTCAGCGAAGCAAAGATTAAAGAGGGAGTTTTTGTGGGTCCTCAGATTCGAGAGCTTTTCAAAGATGACCGGTTCAACAACTTGCTGGAAGGTGACGCGAAACAAGCATGGAATGCTTTTCGCCTAGTTTCTACAAACTTCCTCGGAAATGTTAGGGCAGAAAACTATAAGGAACTAGTAGAAGACATGTTGATGAAGTATAAGAAACTTGGCTGCAATATGTCTCTAAAGATTCACTTCCTTCATTCCCATTTGGATTTCTTTCCTAGCAACTGTGGTATTGTTAGTGATGAACACGGCGAACGTTTTCATCAAGATATCGCAACAATGGAACAAAGATACCAGGGAAAATGGTCCACTACAATGCTGGCTGACTACTGCTGGACACTCCTCAGAGATGCTCCCGAACAGCTGTACAAGAGACAGGCGAAGAAATCTAAGATGTAGTCAATGACTTGATTTTTTATAGGTAGGCTATTACAGTTGACCTTTTACTATTGGAATGCATTTCGTTATGTAAACATTAATTTCTTGCAGATTACAAAAAAACTAGAGCCAATTTTGCAATTTGACTGTCATATTCGTGTTCAGCACATAAAAATTGATAAGAATTGACTAATTTTATTTCAGTAACATGACTTTTGTAAAAATTTGTTGTCCAGTGTAGTCAGTCGTAACTCCGTTTAAAGGGCAAATATGTGTAATTGTATGTGATATAAATAAAATACATGTATAGTATGTATGCTGTATTAATTATATACCACTCGTTGAATAAAGTTTTAATTTCAAGGAAACTCGCAAGCCTCGTTTCCTTTTACTGAAAACGTTTACATCTCGTGAGAGCAAGAGAGATGTGACAAACGTTGAAGTGTCTAGAAGCTGTGATATTTAGACAGCTGACAAAGAATATAGATTTTTATTGGTGGCGAATGTGATATACACTCATGTAATATATTTCAAGTTAGCGTTCAATAGTGTGATTCGCCGTTTGATTTTGTTCACTTTGCTCCGAATAATAAAAGAGCTACTAATTTTCTTGTCATTTTTATTACACGTTTCATGCTCTTCTGCTTTTCTTCTGACAAATGGAAGAGCTCGTTTGTTATATTATATACGAGGAAATTATTGCTGTTTGGTGTCTCTCATGCGTAATTCCAAATCTTAAAATAAAAGATGTTGCTTTCATATACCGACATTGTTGCTTCATCATATAAGCCAGAAGTTACACAATCTAAGTTTTAAGATCTGTTCTACTTGATTATAATAGATCTCACTTAAAATGCGACATATTATAACATAAATGGTTATGGTATAGAAGTATGCCAAAAGCAATAGTTAAAGCATATATGCTAAAATCTCACAATTAGACTTACTTGCAAAAATATCGATCAGTCGAGGAAACAAATTAAGCTTATGAAGAAAAAAAGCATATGCTGACTTGAAAAAAAAAATGGCTAAGCTAACAGTTTACCTCTGCAACAACCTATGTCTTCTCAAAATGCGTTTTAGTTAAGAAAGTTATAAGAAGAGCGGAAGACGACAAGCACGAAACTTTCAATTGACTCCCACAAGATGTGCTTAATGAAAAGGTTTTATGGAACCTTGAAAACCTGAATGTTGAACTATTTTATTCAAAATTAGTCTAGAAAAGGGGTAGATATATTGCCTAACCACATCGATGAGGGTAATAGTACGTATCACAGGTAAATTGATATGACTCCTGATGTAGTATGAAAAACAAGACAGGTAAATTGATATGACTCCTGATGTAGTATGAAAAACAAGACAGGTAAATTGATATGACTCCTGATGTAGTATGAAAAACAAGACAAGTAAATTGATATGACTCCTGATGTAGTATGAAAAACAAGACAGGTAAATTGATATAACTCCTGATGTACTATGAAAAACAAGACAGGTAAATTGATATGACTCCTGATGTAGTATGAAAAACAAGACAGGTAAATTGATATGACTCCTGATGAAAAACAAGACCATAGTATACATGAACTTATCTGTTCATCTAAAAACTGAAAAAATATGGAATTCCTGAAAATGGTTGACGTGAGAAATTTAGGATCTCCAAATATTTATTCTTTTGTTGCGAAAGGCTACCTTCCTAACTGTATGGAAGAGATTTTTTAATATCGGGCAAGTAATTGTAGGTGATCCTACTGTAAACGTTCAGATAATATTAAATGGTATATAATAATATGTTTTCGATGTTGCAAAAAGACCTATCAGCCACAAAGAATGTAGTGTATGGATATTAAATTTGTATTGTTTTCTGGATTTTCTCAATAATTGTATGTCATGTATATTTGTATTTTGCAACTGACTATTGTCCAAAATAAAGTTGATGGTCTACCTGACTAGTGACATTTATTTATAAATAATATATCAATAGGTAATATTTCTCTAGTGCTATATATTAAATAGTCAGATCATTATTAATGGAGGTACACATATTTATTTGAATCAAAGTATAGGTCATTAAATTTTAACTCGAAAATTCCTAATTTAGTTGACAACAAAGAATGTTTTAGAAAGAAAACTGGCCTACAGCTTAGCTATATGTGTCTTAGCTTTCGACATCAAAAACTTTGTTTATTTCAAAATTAGTCATTACTACCTTAATATCCGAAGTAGAATCAGTCTTATTGTTGTATCCACTTTTTAATTTGGGTGGATTTATTTATTTAAATTATTCACTGGAATTAGAACGTGCTCATTACTACTTCTTGGATTAAATCATTTATTTTGAATTATAGTAAATTCATTCAAGGACATCTTTGGATTATGTCAAGGTAATAAATGACACGATTTTTAGCTTATTACCACATTCGAGACTACAAACACATTAGCTCAGTCAACATTGAAATTGATTTGCAACACCACTGGAATTCGTTTGGAACTCGATAAATTTTGGACGTCTGATACAACTTACAACTTTTAGGACCATTTCATTCACAATACCATAAGTTCTTTTAAATATTCACTTTGTATTCCATGGAAATAAGTTATTTGTTGAATTTTACAAAACTTGTTGGTTTTGTTCCTTTTCTGTTGTTAAGTTTAAGACCATAGAGGCATAATAGTATACATTCACAACACCAGTGGTAAATGCAGTACATTAAGTTCATGATATTAAACTGGCATTGCAATGGAGGAAAAAATTAAAACAAGCAGAAAAGAATTGTTGTGACAAAAATGGTCAATGGACGTTCACAACAATAGTCAATTTCATACTCTGAAACACAGCACCATCGAAATGGTAACAATACATGCTTCAAAATACTCAAAATTGAAAGAAGAAATTTAAATTCGTCTTCCAGGGGGAAGATAAATAAATATAATTATTAGACAAATTAAAAATTAACGATAATATCCATCAAGATCCATAACTCATTTAATAGGGCTTAAATTAAATATTTATTTTTAAAACGGGATACAAAACGTTGTTTATCTAGGTGAATATTTTCAAAGAAGTTGAATCATACTTAAAGAAGAGAATAGGTGGAAACCCTGATTGGGTAACTAAAAGTTCAATTTGTTTCATTTATCAATTAAACACATAATAGAAACAGATAAATAAACAAGATAAGTAGATTGATTTGGTTTCGAGTTTAAAGCACTGGAACATCAAGATTAATTAGAGCAAAAGCACTTGGAGGACACACCACGGCACGATCTGGACTTGCATGATTGTAGGACTCGATGTGTAGCTAATGTGTAGATTGGTACATAAAAAAAAAACAAAAAAACAATGGCATTAAACATAATTAACAGTGTCCTTAAATATAATGAACATTGTCATTCAACATAATGAACATAAATGAAAGTGAAATAGTTAATGAAATAAAGTTTGACTTGCGTGACACAATTTTGTTCAACAAGATAGCATAGATTATGACTGATAAATTATCAAACATTAGAGCTAGTTATATATAGGCCAAAGAGTAGTAGACAAAAAAAAAACAGAATGGGAAAAAATTAAATGTTAAAAATAATAAAAGTATATTGATGGTTTTCTTTTAAAAATAGTCTGAAGAATCATTGAAAAAAATTGTCAAACGATCATCTGGGTAGACAGTAAAAATACAAACTTAAATCTGAACATATGTTTCACAGACGACATAAAAGAATTGGAGACGACGAATTTGAAAAAAATAGGTTTACAAAAATACTACATATAATGTTATAAGAAATGCCTAAGTAATATTTATTCTGTATTATAATTACGGGATTACAAGACAATAAGCATTTCAATAGATAAGGGTTGCGAAGACTACCAACGACTAAAGTTCTCTTTTCCGTATTGTAATGTTGAAATCACCATGGAGCAAATAAGCAATTGTAAGCGAGGAACAAATACACCATCGACAATCAAAGCAGCAAAACGTATTTCATAATGATTTTGTCTTTACATTAAATGAATTGATAAAGACTATCGAGCCTCAAATTACATAAAAGCAGACTGTAATAATAAACATTACCACTATTTGCAAACAATCGAAGAAACTGTATACGAAGACCTTAGATACCAACACGTTACTGAACTAATATTATGAAAAGAAGGAAAATAGCTATATATTTCTACCAGCATATGACGTATTTGCTCGATGGAGATTGATGAGGCTAGGAAGGATAATGAAAGTTAAACCAATCATAACGAAAGAGATCATTGTTGTTTGCAACGTTAATAGAGAGGTCCTGCGAAAAACGTGTATTTTAATTACAAAAATCTACAATACCTAGCACACTAATTCATCGTTTGTCTGGTTAGAATTATCATCTGATTATAAAGAATAAAGCAAAAGTCCAAATCAAGAATTATGAACAGCATCGTGTAATAATGAAAAGTAAGGTTCATTAAGTGAGAATTTCATAGCCTACATATTTAGAAAGAACAACGAAGAAAGAAGTCCATAGTGTGGACAATTATATTTTAAATAGCTTTGGGTTAATGAGCCAATTACTAAATAGTCTAAACAATGACGGAGTCACAAAAGCAATGCAAACATCTGGAGGAATGGAAAAAGCGTATTTGAGAAAATATATTTATCTGTTGGAGTGCATGGAGGCTTTCAAAGGTTTAAAGAAACTGCATAAACAATTGATAAATTTCGTTAAAACCTCAGAAAATCAGGAACAACAGAGAATATTGCCAGTATGTTAGGGTTGCTTCAAAACATTTTATATTAATAATTATTGGTGAATTTCATGACTGTTACATCAGAAAGATACTTCAGCGCAATTTATCGTTTATTTTAAAATAAACCAGATCTAGTACCATATGTTTATAAATCTCGACTAGCTTAAGATGAAAACGTGAAAATACTTAACTAAAGGTAGGATTAGACTTACATATTAAAATACGTTTCTTATGATGTAATCTAACGTTAAAGTAGCTGTTATCTTTGGTACACAATACATATGGTGAAACAAAGTAGTATATTGAAAACAACAACAAAATCATGACGCCGAGTACATAATAAGAATACAATTGCTTTATTCACTAATATAGGCCACCTGCCCATATTACAAAATACAATACCAATAAATAAATCGTGCGTCATGGTTCATTAATTAAATTTTTTTTCACCATGCAATTTTCGATGGTATTTTAAAGACAGATTAGGAAGTACCAGAACATTAGCAAGACTTTTTTTTTAAAGACAATTCTTTATCACATGAAAAAATAACTCATCAAGAGTCTTATATATTGTAATTCAAAAGAAAATGGTAAATGATAAAATGTTTACAACAATTTTCAGAATCTAAATTATTCCGCACTTCAAAAAGAAAACAAATGTATGTTATTCAATGCACGAATTATGTCGTGAAGTTGTTCATTTAGAATTAAAACTGGTATGCAGGATATCCAGAGCCATGATTAAAATTATACATAGATCGAATATTTTTCTTTTGACAGGAAGCAAAACTGAGTTTGAAGTGGCTATCTTTACGTTTTGGACTAGTGTTGTCCTCGGTAAACGTATAGAAACTTTCGAAAGGAAATAAAATAAAAATATTCACTAAAGAAACGAATATTTTAAACTTCCAAATGATATATCACTTGCAATTAGAAAAATTTCATACATTCAACGTATGCAGTTTAATGTTATTGATATGTCAGCATACTAACATATCATTTTATGTGAATCTGAGATTTTCTTCAATGCTTCAATGGATTTATCGTGCTTTAAATTATTTTCATCAACTCCTTTGGTATCAACAAAATTTGTAAAATACAATTTCTCAACGCTAAACTGTTATATATTGCACCGCCAGTCATAACTGCATGGCATTTCATGCCTTCCCGTTTTTAGTGGTTGGCGTTTAAGCAATTCAAAAGATAAATTAATATTTTGATCCAAATTAATGGTAAAACAGCTATTAAATATTGACCTCTTTTATGTATCATATTTGCAATTCTTTTACATTGTCACTCTTATTCTTTTGTTTCGGTTGCGCGAATAATGTAATAAGGGGTATTTCAGTAATTCGAAGTATCTTATCACTCGGGTCTCTTGTAATGATTTTATTTTTAAATGAGCTATGGCGATGTTATTGTCTCGAACATTTTCTAAAATATCTGCGATTATATATGTTCTTGTTTTGTATAACCTTTACGTTTGTTAGCCGGAAAAGTTTGCAAACGCTTTGTGCGATATTATAGAGTAGGTTTTGTTGATTTTTAATTCTCCTAAAATTTGTTATGAGTGTTATAGTATTCTTTTAAAAATATTTTGTAAAATTGTTTGGATTAGGTTGGTGATAAATATTGCTTTTAAGATTTTATTTTTAAGGATTATAGAGTTTCACTGGAGGAAAAAAAGTGTAGCTACTATTGTCAAGCACCCCTTTTGACGACGAAATGCTTCACAAAAAAAAGATTGCTGTAAACGGTCTTTTCACCGGTATGGTATAGTATATGAACAATAATGCTAGTATAACTTCCATCAATTCTTTGTAATATTGTTACAGATTCATCATTTCGCTCTGTCGTTTGTGTCAATTGCTTAGTTATCATATGAATTGGTTTGCTTATTTTCCCTTACCTATCCTCTGCTTGCCTCATTTCGATACATCTATATTATATGACATTTATTACAATACATAAGCCCGGCTCTGTCTGTGTTTCGCTTTTTATAGTATACACAACTGATGCAATGCAGTGTCAGGTATCATTCATGCTAAGATTTAGGACAATTTCATTGTTTTTAAATTCTTTCTCTCATACAACGTAGTATATTGTATATTGGGAATTCATTTCGTGTATAAAATAGTCAACTGCGCTCGATTTTTAAGCTGGTCCGATGGACTTCAAATGATGTGAATGAATGAAAAAATAGATTGAACAACAAATTTATTCAGAAAGAAAGAAAGCAAAATAGATATTTATGGGTGAAACTGTTACATCATTGTCTTCTGAAGAGACTGATCAGCGGTAGACCATCCAGTGGAGTGTCGGACGAGATATCCAAAGGTAGCGGGTTTAATGCACGCCCAAGCAAACCCTTCGGTGTGTCCTTCGGCATTTGCTTCACAATCCATCAGCACGATTAGGCTAAATAAAATATTGAAAGTGCGTCACAAACTAATAAAAAACAAATTCTGAATTCTCGAGTATCCGAAGACTGCTATGTGTGGTAAAAATTCAGTACATGTCAAGGGCGCCCGTAGAATTATGTTCGAGGTTAGAGTTGCGGAACATGTAGTAGTCAGTGATTACGTTTTACGGATGTAGGCCGAAACATACTTAGAGGTGAAATCCAGGCGAAGGCAACTCGCCCTTGCCGTTATGTGCGTACGCCACGATACATGTTATTTAAAAATTTAACAATGTGCTCAGAGGTAAAAGCCATACGTTTCTGACATACTAATTTCACCAAATATTAATTATGGATCAGCAATATGGGCATTGATATGAGAAAATTCTGTTGAAAAGTTGCACGTAAGTCCTTCTCTCTCGATCCACAAAATGGTATTAAAGTGATTTTGTATCCAGGGAATTATGGAGGACACCTTTAAAGATCAAAGCGTATTATCGCGTTCTGAGCTATTGCTACTACGCGCACCTCGTTAATTACGGAGAATGTATATCAATCAAATATAACCAAGTGCTTGCTGACATACAGTCTGCTACTGCTTAAATAAGAGCCCATTTTTTGTGATGTAGTTATTATTTATCAAATGAATCATGTTTGTATTGAATGTGTTTAAACCAAACTATCTGGAAGAATAGAGGATTTCGTATCATTGGTCATGCAGCTTGGCCAATTTATTCATAGTTGGGGTCGAAGAGCTACATTATATGGAAAGTTGTTGTCGAATGATGGTTAAACGCATTCTATGAAAATATTTACAGTGACAAAAGCACTTTCAAAACTACTTATTGTTAATGTATTGTTACGGTTTTAAACTAAGTAACAGAAAGAAGAGAAATCAAAGAGGTTAAGGAAAATCAACAAATTATTGTTTTCTTGAAGTTTCATAGTGAAAAGTTAAGAAACAATCACCGTAATAATAATAATAATAATAATGAGGACTTTGGATAGCGTCCAATCTTTAGAAGCTCTAAGTGCTTTACAATATTGGATAACACCTATACAATAATATGAGTTAAAAAAATACAAACACCATGAAATTAGATAAAGTAAAGTATGCTGAAAAAAATCAAGGTAAGGAAACATTATTAGGTCTTTGAGTTTTTTTCTTGCAGTCGAAATAGATACGTTTTAAGAACGCTATTGAATGAGATCGCTGTGTCGTTGTGTCTAAGTTCAGTGTGCACTTCGTTCCACGTTGCTGAGCCATGGTATTCAAAAGAACATTGTCCATATGACTTCATTTTCATAGTGGAAATGATGACAATACGAGCGTTATAAGAGGAGCGTAAGTATCAGGCTGGTGTGTACACATGGGTGAGGTCTGATAGGTATGTTGAACTCGAGCCAGTCAGTGAAACATAGCACAGAGAACAAATTTTGTGTTTGAATCTGGATCGAATGGATAGCCAGTGTAGGGTACAGAGCAGGGTGTGTGTGCTCTGATTGAAGTACTCTAAGGATGATCCGAGCAGCTGTGTTTTGAACATTTTGAAGTTTCTGGAGTAGATATTGACACGAACCAGACAGAGTTGAGGTACAATAGTCCAGTCTTGAAAGTACTAAGGAACACATACGTTCTGTAGTGACATCAACTGAAAGATAGTCGAGAATAGAGCTGTTGCGTATCAGCTCAAGAGATGAAGCCTTGTATATGTTCATGACATGTTGGTGCATTGAGAGAATGCTACCTAGGTTCCGTACTGAGTGTGTGAATTTAATGTTGGTGTTTCTGATATTTATTGTTTGGGGTAAAGGATGTGAATGTGAAAGTCTTTGTGTTGTAATCAGAATGGCGTCAGTTTTATCGTCATTCACCTGCAACAGGTTACATTTTATCCATCATTTCACATCGGAAATGCACCTATCTACACCTTGGATGGTAGCATCAACTTCAGTTGGGTGGCTAGATTTGTATATTTGGGTGTCATCAGCGTGTAACTGATGAGACTCTGGATGATGATCTATGACACCTGATAGCTGCTGTGAGTGTGGAATGAAGAGAACAGGTCCAAGAACAGACCCTTATGGAATACCACAAAATACATTAACTGGGCTGAAGTGTTTTCCATTTACGGGCACCATTAGTGTCATGTTGACCTAGTAGGACTTGAACAATGATAAGGCTGCATTGTGATTGCCAAATACATGCTGGATACGGTTTAGTAATATATCATGGTCTATTGTGTCAAATGCTGCAGACACGTCAAAGAGGGTGAGGACTGTAATCTTTCTGCTATCCAAAGCAAAAAGAAGGCCTTTAACTACTTTTAGAAGATTATTTTCAGTACTGTGGCAAGAGCGATATGCAGACTGTACAGTGCTAAAACAACTGCTTGAATTCAGATGAGATACAAGTTGGGATAGAAAAACTTTTTCTAAGATATTTGACATGAATGGAGGATTAGAAACTGGACGGTAGTTCTTCAAATCGTTATGGTCGAGCGTTGGTTTCTTCAGCAGAGGCTTTACAATGGCCGGTTTGAAAATGATGGGAATGTCCCGGATGAGAGAGAGGTGTTAATAACATCAGTTAGTTAAGACAATATTCTATCTAGTCTCAAGCAGCAGTGATGTTGAAATTATGTATCGCAACTGCATGGTGACGACGAATCGAATGAAATTGTGTTGTCAAGCTTATCTCTGATGGTTTGTACTTTGTCACGGAAGAAATTTGCAAGCAGGTCCGAAAGTTCGACTGGAGAGAGGGTAGTTGGAAGTGGTGTACGTTTATTCCTTGATAGTAGCTTGTTAGTAATTTCGAAGAGCTCTTTGCAGCTGGAAATTTCCATGATCTTAGTACTGTAGGGGGCTGATTTCTCTGCATGGACTACGTGTGTGGCATTCTTCTTAGCGGCTTCATATATTTGCTTATGAATAGTTGGTCTGGTGGAAAGTCAAAGTCTCTCAGCTTTACGGCGGTCTCTTTTAGCAGTACGAATCGGATCCTTAACACGGAGAACGCTTTTAAATTGATAAACTGCACATAGTTGCTGGGGCATGTTTGTCAAGCAATGAACGCAGGCATTTATCAAGTTGTTCTGCTGTAGGAAGTAACCACGTTGTTAGGTTTGCTTGGATGTCATGCATTAGTTGGGTTCTATTTATCATAAGGAGGTTTCTTTTTGTAGCAAATAAAGGTGGAAGGTTAGGGACTGATACGTCAAGGTGGCATACAATGCAGAGGTGATCTGAAGCAAGTTACTAGGACACCAGGGATGACTGTAGAATACTATCATCAGGTCTATGAAGAATCTAGTCGAAATGTGACCATGTTTATGGGTGGGTTGGCTAACTGACTATGTGAGGTTGAACATGTGAATGGAAGCTAGGAGTTTTGATGTATATGGGTTTCCATGACAGTCAAAGTGAAAGAAGAAATCTCCAAGATTAATCAGGTTGCCACCTATCGAATTGCTATACTCCAGGAAATTCGGAAACTCGGAAACTGCTCCATAAAGAGAGATTCAGTCAGCTTGTGTTTCTACTAAGAGGAAAGCGGTAGAGGCAGAAAAAATGGACTAACCTTTGTTTCAGTGTGAGTGTGGTATGGACTCGTTCAAACGATGTGTGGTAGAAATCGAAGATTTTAGTGTAGTTAAGACGGTTAATCCTGGAGTTGTTTGCGATGAAAGTGGCGGGGGAACGACTCGATGGAGTAGCCGGTTGGTGTTCGATCCGCGCACTTGGGCTTATCGCCTGATGTTTTTAGCCATGCTTCTGTCAGGAAAAAACTTCAATATTTTCTGATCGTTGATAGAATTAACTATTTCTGTGCGCTTTTTCGGTGGTCCTACTGATTTGGCATCGCATAATGCGATACGCAGTGCTATGACTTGGATAATTGAAACTAAGGTTGACGATTCAATAGGGATTTGAATTAGGTTATCTACATTAACGGCCGAGGTTTTAAATTGGCTTAGCGGAAAGTGCATAAGGGAGATAACTGGAGTTCTTCATCCAGATTTGAAACAACGTTTCTTTTATCGCTTCAGTTTACATTTAAGTAATGATGAATGTAGCACCAGGCCATTTAATCTAGTGCACAATGTAGTGTTGAGAGGCAAGGAGTGGTGCTTCAAAGCATAAACGGGTGGACTGGAAAGTATCATGTGATGGCGGCTTGTTGCACATCAAAGAATGTTGTAGCAGTGGAGCACGATAGCTGTGACATAGTCTAATTGTTCTCGTTTTCAAAACAAGAAGACAAATAAATACATTATAACAGTGCAGCCAATGCATGATGAACACAATAATGTAGACGAAGACGGATAACAAGCACATATATCATGAAAAACGGCACAAAAATCCAAAACAGCTGCCTCAAGCCAGTTAAGCAATAGTGGCCATCTTGTGTGTGGATCAAATCTCAGATAGTTCTAAATGTCTTTCCACAAGTCCAAAAATATATAATGTTCCGAATGAATTCCAAAAGTCTAATATTAATGGTTTGGAACACAGCCCTAAAAACCGAAACTGATCCAGATATCATGATCTTTGATCAGTTCAAAGAACGATGGCACCTACCTTAATAATTGTTATCAAAAATTAAAAAGTGTCAAACATATTACTATTGCGTCTGTTTCTGTAAGAAAGAAAAATCTAAATTTCCAACTTTTCTGCGACGACATGGTGTGTAGCTTTTATTTCATTTAGAGATCCTTACACACACACACGCGCGCATAGGCACACACACACACACACACACGAACATGCTCATGCATTCTAGCATATTAGAACATCGAAAACTTGAATCGCTACCGGACAAATGTTATGGCTGAGTATAATTCTAAGTAATAGAGCGATTGATGTCTGCGTAGTGGAAGTTTTCCTTATGTATACCTGATACATTAAAATATATTTAAGAACCACGGGCCCACGTAAACATACTTGTAGCTTTCACACACACGTACACATCAATATATATATATATATATATATATATATATATATATATATATAGAGAGAGAGAGAGAGAGAGAGAGAGAGAGAGAGAGAAGTTCATGAGCCGCAGCGAAGATAGTCTTTGGTACAATATAATAAATGTTATAGACAATGAACGGTATCTTCCATTACAGTGAAATCAGTTTAATAAGACAGTGTGTTCGATTGCAATGAAATCTCGTGTTAAAGGGCAGTTAATAAATCATCTAGCTTTTTCCTTGACGACCAATATCCGCTACAAACATGTGTGCAGATATTAATGAAATAACTTTTCTTTTAAACTGTCCTTTAAGGACAAGTCATTTGTGATATGAAGGTGTCCGACAAGCGAGTATGACTAAATTATTTTATGGTCGCTTTCGTGAATCACATACAAATAAACCACAAGCCCTTTGAACAACAATTTATTAGATCGTGCCTATATTAACCAAGGAGATAACCCGGGTCAAATTTATCGTACGTCTAGCGGTACTAATACATTTGCTTAAGTGCATGCTTATCTGAGTACTGCTAAAAGTTCACAAACAATTAATATTTGAAGAGCTGTTTCAATAATAGCTAAAGTCATAACGACTGATAGAGCTGATGATAATCTAAGATCCTTTTTAACTTTATTTGCAATGTACTCATTGTTTACCGAAAAAGAATGGAAGATGTGAAGGTGTGCCCAGGCATAAAAGATTGTACAAAACTTTGCATGCAGAACTTCGTATTTAAAGAAGGTCATGATCTCATAGAATGTAACTGTTTTAGAGAACAAACAAACTACAAAAAAATGTATGTTATCGAATTCATCACAAGTTAAATACTGTTTCAGTTATGATACGTTTGGCGTTGTAAGAAAGCTCTTTCAATAATTGATACTATTTTCTCAAAATTGTGGTTATTCTATATCATTTTTATCGATGTGTATCTTATTCTTTTTTCATTATTTAGGAGAAGAAAATCCCTATTGATAACTTATTTTAAAGTAAGCAGTTTCTTATTAATTTGTATCGTAATGCATGTCTTTTCTTTCCAATATTTATCAACAATCGTGTATTTAAGTATTTATTTGCTTATATTCCATTAGAACACTGTGTATTGCTTTCAATATGAGGAAGGGGTGTATGGGTTATAAGAGAGATGTAGTAAGTTTGGCATTCTTACAGATGCACCTCTGGGTGGTAGGAACCACTGGTAGTCACCCAACACGCAACTTACTGCTTTAACTTTAGCTGCCTGATATCGGCGGCTACACACTGGCAAACTGTACAAGCAGGTGAACTAAACTTACGTGTTTCTCCCCCATATATGGGTTAACAGTCCCTCTGTCTTGTGGCTTATTGTGCAAGAGGAAGAAAAATGAAAGTAAACCCTGTCAAGATTATAGTAAGCGGAGCCCTCCCCCCTCCCATGTCAATTTAAACATCTCGCCGACAACTTCTGAAAGGGTTGAAACTGCATCGGTTACTACTTTCGTTAGGAAACAACGACGAGGAGGAAGGCTTTGGGCCTTGGGCATAATAGGCTCTCCATATTGATCGATAAGGCCTCCGCGCTGTAGAGGTCACTCCAGCCTCGCTTCACAGCGTCGACACAACACGGAATGCATCATTTATTGGTTTTAAGTCCTAGCTCGATTGGAGCGGAGAATGTGTGCCAGGGTCTTGGATTGGAGAGTTCCTCTAATATCAATGAACATCTACCGCGCGGCATAAAATTGAGAAGTCCGTACATAGTAAAGTGCAATACCAACGCGGTCTGCCTACCTTAATAGGTGAGCGAATCTTAGGGATTTTAACAGGCAAGACAAAGACCAATAACAAGAAGCAACCAAGCGTAAGAATAGGCTGCTGGAATATCAGAACTATGCCAAATAGGCTTTCCAAACACCCTCAACAGCTCAACGATACAGATAAAATGTATTTGATCAAAGTCGAGCTGAAAATACTAAACGTTGGCATAGCATATATACAAGAAACACGCCTTGCAGGGGCTGAATCTCTTAAAAAGAAAAATTACACAAATATTCT
Source organism: Sinohyriopsis cumingii (assembly GCA_028554795.2). Lineage (NCBI taxonomy): Eukaryota > Metazoa > Mollusca > Bivalvia > Unionida > Unionidae > Sinohyriopsis > Sinohyriopsis cumingii. The sequence goes on along the minus strand of CM068825.1, from coordinate 156,664,161 downwards.
GGCAACTGTAAGATTAAATATAGAAGTGGGCAATTAGTAAACTTCACAGTAAAAGGAAAACACGCTTCTGGCATGCATCAACACTCTCAAACGGTTCAGAGACAGCCATGGTAATCCGCGAAGAGACGTGGTTTGTTCAAGCTCTGAAAAAGATTAGATTTCTCACAATGCTCCTCAGCATGACCAGTTGTTCCATTAAAACATACTTGATATATTTCACTTTGATGACTCCGTCTCAGAGGCATTTGCGTTCTTTAGTGACGTCAAACAAGGATGTGTTTTTGCTCATATCCTGTTCCTGGATATTCTTCCTAATCATGATGAAACACGCTTTTGGCCTTCACACAACGTTATATCTTATACTTTAAAACCTTGCACATCTCAGGAACAAAACCATGATCCACAAATTTCTCATCTTGTCCTACTCTTTGAACATGATGCGGCAGTGACAAACCACACTGAACACAGAAGCTCATCTTCAAAACCACAGCCGGAAATGACAATAGGCATGAATCAAGCTGCTGAAGAGCCACCCTCCATCACCATCAACTTCTACAAACTTGAGGTTGTCATCAAGCTCACATATCTTGAATCTTTTGACGGAGACTTCAACCTCCGCATTTTAAAGGCGGCTTCAGCGAGCGTAGTTTGTGCAGAATGATCAATAACAACATCAAACACACTGAACACACCAAATTACAAGTGTACCAGGCCTACGTTATCAGCATGTTCATCTATGGCATTGTGTCATAGCCACTGTACTCGCATCATGAAAAGAAGATAAAGTTCACAGCACTGAGGTCCTAGAGCATGTTTAGATCTCCAGCATGGCTACACTACAAAGACCGCGTCGCATACTGTGGCTCAGATGGTCAAAAGCAGCTAAGTCGACAACACTTGCGCGTCATCGATGTGTGTAAGAGAGACATCAATAATTTGAAAATCTTTGTGGAGATATGGGAAACACATTTTCAGGACCAAACAAGCATCACTATAACGAAAATATCCTATCTTAAATTACCAGCGTGACGTATTTAAGTTGATCTTGCGTGTCTGATGCCATACTATGTTTAAATCAGCATCATTGGAAGGAGAAAATGGGATCAAGATTGCATTTAGATGTCAGAGAGTCGCTGATCTTCATTGGAATCCGGAAGTTTACTCTGATGTTATAACTCCTAATAAGGTTGACTGGGAGAGGCAAATTTTCAGACGAAAAAGCTGATTCAGGATACAAAATTTCCGTAGTACATTTCAATCACTGGAGGACATAATAATTGTGCTTTTCAAGTCCGTTTTTTGAATTTATTGCTGGCATTATTTAGAAGTAATAAAGCTTATAAAAATTGGGCAGAGTACACCACTATGTTGTAATCGATATTACTGACCTCAGTTACTTATCGCTTGATACAGAGATAGTCTCAGGGTACAGCTGTCAAACAAGTTGGGACTTTATCTTCGTTATCATGAAGATATTATACAGAATGTTAATATAATTTAAAGCATTATCTTTCTCGAATATTTAACATGCAATATATTGATATTATTATAGCTAATAATAGACTATTAGTGGCAAAAAGCGAATCCAAAGGCTTAACGTGTATCAAATTATTAGATACAATGGAGGTGTGCTTCCTGGAATGCTACGATTTGCTTTATTATATCGTGATTACAAAATGGAGACCAAACAAAAGTTATATTACCATGTTTGAATTATTCATATGTTCACTCTTAAAGGTTATTAAATTCCGATAATTCTCTGATTATAAAAGACTGCTCACACCTACACCACAATTTGCGATCAGTGATTGCCAAATTCAACTAGATTAACCACGCCCAATAATAAGAGTTTGATTATGTTGTTGTTGTAGTTGTGGGCGTAACACCATTGTTAAGCACACGATTGGCTGGCTATACATGGCGGTTTAAGTAACTGGTGGAGAAATAACCCAGGAAATCGCTACTACAAACTACTGACCCAAGGGAAGCTACTGACAAGAGTTTTCACATACCCACATTGGCCAAGGGTGAGACATCAGAAGGGTATGAGGGTGGATGGCAGTGATCGGTAAAGGTGTGTGCTCTAGACCACTCGGCCATCCGTGGCCCCCGTTAGAACTGAAATGAATAACCTAACATTTGATTCAGAATACCTTCTTTCCAAAATTAGAATAGAAAAGTGATAGTAGCATTTTCATTTCTTTACCTAGCTTTTTGAGCAGCATTTTGTGAAATAACCAATCAAAGCCAAATATACACTACGCAACGTTAAACTAGCTTAAAATAAACTTGTGGCATATTACTGTTTTTCCTATACAGAATATTATTGGGTGTGTTGAACTTATCGATGTTGGCACAGAGCCGCGAGATGTTGATGAATGTTGGGGAAGAAACTTTATTCGATCTGCCCTGTTGACGAAATGCGTCAATGTCTCGTACCAATAGATGCGAGCTAACGCTATATGAATCAATATAACATTTAATGATAGTATAGAAGCGTGAAGCAGACACGCCCAATCGCCTTGTTGTGATCGAAGGTTATTTCAGAAACTGCGGTCTGCAGTACCGATTTTATATTGTTTATGTTCTGTTACCCACCTGGAATTGTGATACTTTCTATAGAACTTTTCACTTAAAGCATGTATGTTCGTCAGATCAACCAAAATGTTAAACTATCCTTGCACAAAATCTCATTAAACGCCACGAGCGAAATTGAATCCGGGCATATCACCTGTTCAAATACCACAGACCCAGTCAGAGCATTGGTCAATATAATATACTTTGTTAACATTCGCGCAAACGCTAGTGCGAGGAGATGGTTTTCCCACAAGCGCTAAACTTTCATAGCGACTCTAAATATAGCGTCGTTGGCGTATTTAACTAGAGTAACACGGAAATGGTAAATATTCACAAGCTATTACTAATCCTCGACGTATACATGAGAGATATGCCTCATTTAAAGACTACCAAATTTTCGACATGATGAAAATTACACCTTGCCCCACAACGAGACGAAAGAGGTCTATAACCATGGAAATCAGAAAATGCCGACTTTAAAATGAGGTTTTGGCCAAATCAAGTAAACTTTGTTGTATTGTGCGGGACCACCAGTTGCAGAGGTAGCGTTTGCGATTAGCATTAAAGACGACAACAAGTGAGACGGGAGGACTACCTGTGTTGGCGCAACACTTTCAACAGCTTCCACGTTTATTGCAAGTTGTGAATGATTTTCAGTCAAATAAAGTGCCCTAATATTGGTGCAATGGAGTGAGATGCGTTCGAAATCAGCATTGACATGAAATAATACGAAGCCATGTGCAATAGTTTTTCGTAAATAGAGGTCAAGACTAAAAAATAAAACAGTAACGTATATCAATTACATCTTTAAAACGCCAACCCAAAAAATCTGATCCCGAAATTTGTGAAGTAATTCGATGGTACGTTGTCCGACCACACAATAAATTAAATCAGGGATTATACGTTTGAGTAAGCTGAACCATCACGTTGCATATGTTTCTAAGGATGAGGACGAAATATAGGTTTGTGTACTTCATGTTGTTCCACGTTCCGGTAATGTAGCTGGACACATGTGTGGTCGCATGTGCAGGACCTAGCTCCTGATTTAGTAGCTGTGCAGCATTTTTTAAAATTTCTTTTATAAGCGAGTTCACGATAATATACAGCGTGCCGCCATATTTGTTGTGACGTCAAGAGTCAAAGGTCAAAGGGACCTAAGCAGTACACCCTCCTTCATCACGCCATTTAACACGAGTGAACGATGTCTTTTGGCGTGGAGAATTTGTCTCTTGACGCTATAGAAACATGGAAAGTCGATAGCTTGAAGGTGTTTTTGAAGAAAAGAGGGCTATCGACAGTGGGGACAAAAAAGGAATTAGTTGCTCGAGTATCTGTAGCGAATGAACAGAAGCTACCCTTAGTACCAGCTCAGGAAGAAGTTGACAGAAAAACGAAAGTGGTCGAAAATGGTGTGATTTTTATGTGTACACCACAAAAAGTCACTACCAGGAAAGAGTGCCATTCAGAGTTTTGGGAAGGTGTGCAGCCGAAGTTTGCGCATTTCTTCACAAAACATGTGGTACCCAGACTGCTGTGTAATGCAGCTGTATGCATTGAGAAAAAGACACCATCATGTTTACCAAGCAAAAATGACGTATCCAAAAAACCCATGGTCCACAACCTTAATGAAAAGGCAACTGGAGTCTCGCGAACAATGAGAAAAGGAGAGAAATGCAATAAAACAGTGCATAATAATGTAATATGCAGGCTGTGTGATTCAGTTAGCAAGGAACCTGAGGATATCGTGAATGATGATGACAACAGTATTTGTTGTGATTATTGTAAAACATGGTTCCATTGGAAGTGCCTGCATATCACCCACAAAAGCAAAGAAGTTGAACATGACAAATGGTATTGTGAAAGATGCTTAGCCAAGACATAAATTTATGTTGCATATGAATTCCTTTGAACATGTGTATAATGTAAAGTGTTTATGCAAATTGTTTGTTACAGTCTGATTTTCTCATTACTGAAAGCAATTACTATGAATTTTGGCTTGTGAAATCCTTGTTTTATAATTATTTAATCATGATAGATTCAACATAAAACAAAGAATGCATTATGTTACACAGTTTATTTCAGTATATAAATTAACAACCATGCAAATGTATATTCTTAAAGATAGTTTACATGCAATTACTGGTTCATGTCTACCTACCAGTATGTAAAAACACATAGCCTGTTACATGGAATAATATACTTGTTAGCTACTGATGTGAGACAATGCTAATCTCTGTATGTGATATGAGTCCTTTTGACCTTTAACCCGGAAACAGCTGTGAAATCCCTGCACATGCGAAGTAACCTTCCGTGAACTCGCTTATTGCATAAAGTATGTCAGAGGTACGCGTTAATTCAACTTGACGACTAACCTTGTTGACGCAGGTGCGGGAAGGGTTCACTACTGGCAATTAGTGGTCTCATTAGTCCACGCACAAGTGACCGCAACCGTTCTGGTATTGCTGAAAATGCTGTGTCTGTCAGGTTCTCAACTGCAAGTGCCTTATCTTTAACAACCTATGATATTGCCATAAACAGCCCTATATATTGGCTCGTGCGAAGTTTTGTACTCGGGGAATAAGTTATTTGCGCGAGTGGTGTTTGCCAGAGTCTTCACACCTATTCAGATAAACAAATTTATGATGCGAAATGTACATTTTTTAACAATGGTGCTATTTATATTGCCCCGAGATTCTTGATATGACGTCATTCTTCCACATCCACGTAATCTGAGAATTCTTGGTGGGAGTACAAATAATCTTCTTTGAGTCTTCATTGACTGTATGATGTAGTATCTGCTGATATCAATCTATCGCTAAATGCGTGTTTACAGATACATCAGTGTCACGTTACCTTTGCATCCAGTTAGATTGCAGAAACTTCGGTCCATTCATAACAATTGAAATTATTGGCCCATGACATGTTATCGGTTTGCTTTGAAAGGAAACATCGCTGCGTACGGAATCCTGAACCAGAAACTCTTATTATGCCTGATCAAATGCACGCCTATGACAAAGACGCCAACAAATGCAAGAAGCACTTGTGGTAAATCTGCTAATAAGCTTTCGTCCGATATCTTTGGCGGCGTGCGTAGAAAGCTCAGAATGCCAAACAAGTTTTGTTACTTATATGTGATGATTTCTTTGACAAGTAAGACCTGTTAGTATGTTTTTTTTTCAAACTTGATGCGAAGTAAACCAGTTGGGACAGATCCAAGCGTTTTATTGATACTTCATCGGGACGTGACACTTTCACGTGGACAACCAAATAAACATCTGGATGGAACTCAACTGTTTATCTCGGCAAATCCAGTCAAGACAATATCAGTTCAAGGTTCATTAATGGCCACGCGCATGGGTTCACGCACTGGATGTCCGAATCGTTTAAAATGAGATTGTCATTCACCGCGTCCGAAACAAATTCGCGCGGTAGCACACGACCGTATGGACGCTGACAACATCTTAGAGGTTCTACTGAGTTTTCTAGAAACCACCGTTCCCATCCTTGACACAGGAAAGTTGTTTGTAGTTTGTCTCTAATTGCTTTGTGTTGTGTACAATTGTCAGCCAAGGACGTGAACGTGAATGACTTTTCGACGATGTAAACGATGTCAAATCAGAATTTGAGTGCATCGGTACACACTTGCTTGTGTCGTTGTACATTTGATAGCAGTCCGAAAGAGAATCGTGACCTAAAGCCAAATCAACACTGGATTATTATTTTTGACATCTGCTATCGCGCGGTAGGTATCACCGACATATAATCTGACTGTGCGTTTAACAGAAAACTTCAAGTTGGGAGTCCACCAATGTGTGTTGTAATCAATATGTTCAATGATACGTTCGCATTTAATTTCGATATTTAATAGAATTGTACAGAGTATTTCCCGTTTTCATATTGGTAACTAAACAACGTTTCATTGAACTTTGCAACGTGACAACGTCTGTTAGTTAAGCTCTGCATAAACCAACCAGCTATTCCCACGCAAAAATATTTTCAAGTCATTGTTCAGCCAATCGATGCTCACGTCACGCATTAGTAAAATGCGCAATAAAACGTTGATCTACACAGTTCATCACGCCGTTCCGCATTGGTAATAACGCATGATGATCTGGCACACTCATCACAGAAATGCCATATACAATTTCGGTGACCGGATATACTTTTTCATAGAAAGGCTCATCTATGCTAAACGATATGAATCGATAGGTTCGATGGTGATGTCCTTGATAATACAACGACGATCAGTCTGCATGGTCGCCCATTCAGGGCATGTTCCATTTTTCTCCGAATCACCCACTTGTCGCGTGTGATACATTTGATAACCTGAAGATGATTTTAGTCAGACAAGAGATTAATAGTTCAACGAGCACATGTGTCGTAAATGTCTAGGTCATAGACTATATGTCGCCGGATTCTAAGATATGGCGTAATATATTGGTGGGATCATGTTTGTATAACTCGATGCTCGACCTGCCACGTTGTAAAAATATAGAAAACAAATTTATTTGGCATCTCGAAGTTAATCCAGCAGCATATCATTTTCATAGAAGTTACAGAGCGTTAGGAACTGACCAGTCAAGATCAAACGCGCTTCAATAATAGGTTCAACTTGATAATGTCGCTTAGTACCTCGTTGACCCTCTTTGGCAGTCTATATGAATAATCCTCACCAGTCGATCGACGATTCTAACAAAGTGTGCTTCACTAATAACAGTATCTTTTCAATGAATAATTTATTAATTGTGCATGTTGGGTTCTTTTTCCGCGGGAGACCGAGGAGTGCGCGTGTAAAATATACTGAAAACCGCAGTTGGAACCCGAAAATCTGTTCTAAAATACCTAGCAAGGCATGAAAGAACTACTCTCACAGAGTTCTTACAAACTTACTATCATTTTATCGCAAACAAGAGAGTTGGTGTGTTTACACAACACACGAGATAGAAAAGTTGAGAGGAGGCTCAAACGTTCAGTTGTGAATAGCTAAGACATTAAAAAGATAGTTTGTAGGCAATTCTTAATCATTATCTCTGTTTCAGAGAGAGACCGTGGTAGAAATGAAAGAGTGTTGGTAATTTTTCTGGATAATTCATGTTATCGATATCTAGGACAACTGCACCTATATGGTGGGTCTTGACAGCATGGACACATCTGATTATAGATAGTCCCTCAGTCGACGATAACAAAGAGTCTAAAAGTAGTTTCATCTTCTTTCATCTCTAAGTTCTCAATTTGTGTGACCATGGTCTGTTCTTGCAGCTTTGGCTGTTGCTACAGTTCCAGTTCCAGTACCACATTTTACTCTTTTCGTTTCTCTGTCTGCATGAGAATCAGGTGAAACCTCACTGCGGATCAACCTTGACCAGAATGTTACGTTCCCGTTACCTATTCTCCTACTTCCAGGTATTCTGTATCCGTTCAAAAACAGCCCTCTCACTCTTAAGCTAAACGAGTAATGCATACTTCGAGTTATTCAATTCGCCCCAGGACGTACTTCATTTTGTTTGTTGATCAAGCCCATGGTCTCACTTAATTTACGTATAATGACTGGCGTACTCATTGTTTCTTCATGGACTCGTCGATGATGAAGACCAAGACAGGTAACGTTGCGAATGTGAAAAAATATCCTTCAGGTTTTATACAAGAACAGCAAAAATGATTATCTTACACACACACACACACACACACACACACACACACACACACATATATATATATATATATATATATATATATATATATATATATATATATATATATATAAACAGACTATTGTGCACCAATAATAAAAATAAACTAAATTTTAATTCTCAATTATTAATAGAAATTATTAAGGTATAGATAGAAAAGCATTCAATTTTCTCAATCTCAATATTTGACTTCTGCAATGAGGAATTTATCAATTAATATCTATAAAAAAACAGGTCGCAAGCAATTTAAAGCAAAATACTTGTGGAATTTCCCAGGTTTCTGGTTTCTACCATTTTCATGATCGTCAATCATCGCCATTTAACCATCGATAGTACTTTAATTAGAACAAAGCCTGTTGTACAATGTAGGAAAATAAATATTTGTTGAGAACTATTTGCACTATAACTGCTAAGACTTTATTTGTTCTATCTCTCATCTTAAAGATCAAAATTTACTTGAAAATGACATAGGATAGCTGTTATGAAACTTTATTACAGGTTCTCAATATTTGTACTGGTACTTATTGCTTGAAAGGACAAAAAGGTCAATTTGCTTTCTTTACCTTTATCTTATCTTTATGTCCTCCTTCATGAGATTAATAACAAGACACATAAGTGGCACATATACTAGAATGGAAAAGGACATGACGTACATATATAAATTACAAATACATTTAGGAATTCATTATATATAGAAAATATTAAAGACGTTTTCTACAGATAAACGGCTTCTCGTTGGTCTGTAGCTCTTCTCGGGTTTTCCCTCCACCAGTTATACTGGCCGATATGTATAGCCTATATTGTGCTGAAATATGGCGTTAAACCCTACAACAACATCAACAACTGATAAACGGGTCATTTGCATATTCTCTGTGCGCTTTTCCAGTCGTCCTACTGATTGGGCATTGAATTATGCAATACGCAGTTTTATGTCGTGGATAGTTGACACAAAGGTTAAAGATTGAAATGGGATTTTAATTTGGTTATCTTAATTAACGACCGAGTTTTTAAATTGGCGTGGCGGAAAGGGCATAAAGGGATATTCTCTAACACAACTAAATATATGTGGTATAAAATAGAATTATCAAAGTTGTGTGTATAAATATTAGAGCTGAGTACCATACGAATATATATTTGCTATTCCTTGGACTGAAAAAGAGATGTTGCTTTAAAATACGTGATGATTTGTCCCCAAACATGTATCCTGATTAACTAAGACCTCACAGTCAATTACGTCTTGAATCAAATGTTTGCCATCGAAATTATGGTACAGAGATATTCTAAGAATGGCAATGTTAATCTCAGTCCCTTGTTCATGTTTGACTTGTTTAGTGTGTTTGTGTCATTTGGTGTTGTTAACGTGGCTTTAACAATTTCTAAGTCATATCGCTACAATGTCTGCAGCGAAAGGCAAGGAGTGGTCATTTAAAGCAGTTAATGTGGGTCCATCAAAGCATAAACGGGTGGACTGGAAAGTATAAAGTGATGGCGCTTTGTTGCACAAAAACGAATGTTGTAGCAGTGGAGCACGATAGCTGTGAAAAAGTCTCATTGTTCTCGTTTTCAAAACAAAAAGACGAAGAAATACATTATAACAGAACAGCCCATGTATGATGAACACAATAACGTAGACAGACAACAAGCACATATGTCATGAAAAACGGTACAAAAATCCAGAACAGTTGCCACAAGCCAGTTAAGCGATAGTGGCCATCTTGTATGTGGATCAAATGCCAAATAATTCTAAAGGTCTTTCCACAATTCCAAAAATACATAATGTTCCGAGTGAATTCCAATAGCCTAAAATTAATGGCTTGGAACACAGTTTAAAAAACCGAAACTGATCGAGATATTATGATCTTTGATCAGTTCAAAAGATGATGGCACCTACCTTACTAATTTACACATGATACATTAAAATATATTTAAGAACCACGGGCCCACGTAAAAATACTTTAAGCTTTCGCACACACACACAGACACACACACACACACACACACACACATATATATATATATATATATATATATATATATATATATATATATATATATATATATATAATATATATATATATATATATATATATATGTATGTATATATATATATATATATATATATATATATATATATATAGATAGATAGATAGATAGATAGATAGATAGATAAAGAGAGAGAGGGAGAGGTTCATGAGCCACAATGAAGACAGTCTTTGTTACAAAATAATAAATGTTATAGACAATGAACGGTATCTTCCATTACAGTGAAGTCAGTTTAATAAGACAGTGTGTTCGATTGCAATGAAATATCTTGCTAAAGGGCAGTTAATGAATCATCTAGCTTTTTTTCCTTGACGACCAATATCCGCCACAAAGAGGTGTGCAGATTTTAATGAAATAACTATTTTTTTATCTGTCCCTTATGGGCAAGCCATCTGTGATATGAAGGTATCCGACAAGCGAGTATGACTAAATTAGTTTATGGTTGTTTTCTTGGAACACATACAAATAAACCACAAGCCCTTTGAACAACAATTTATTAGATCGTGCCTACATTAACCGAGGAGTTGACCTGGGTCAGATTTGTCGTGCCTCTAGGGGTACTAACAATTTGCTTAAGTGCGATCCTTATTTTATTAGTACGACTCTGAGTACTGCTAAAAATTCACAAACAATTAATATTTGAAGAGCTGTTTCAATAATAGATAAGGTCATAAAGATTGACAGAGCTGATGATAATCTAAGATCCTTTTTAACTTTATTTGCAATGTAATCATTGTTTACCGAAAAAGAATGGAAGATGTGAAGATGTACCCAGGCATAAAAGATTGTACAAAACTTTGCATGAAAAAATGCATGTTTAACGAATTTCATCATCTCATTGAACGTAACTGTTTTAGAGAACAAACAAACCAACTACAAAAAAATCATTTATATATGTGATCGAATGCATCACAATTTAAATACTCTAGTTATGAGAAATTTGGCCTTGTGAGAAAACTCTTTAAATGATTAATACTATTTTCTCAAAATGTTGGTCATTCCATAGCATGTTTTTTTTATATAAATATCTTTTTTCTTATAATTTAGGAAGAGAAAAGCCCCATAGTTTCATCATTTAAAAGTAAGGAGTTTACTATTAGGTTTTATTCCATTTATCGGAATGTATGTCTCCTCTTTCCAATTAAATCAACAATTGTGTATTTAAGTTTGTTTTGGCTATATTCCATTAGAATGATGTGTATTGCTTTCAGTATGAGGAAGGGGTGTATAGGTTGTTAGAGAGAGATAGTAACTGTGGCATTCTTAGAACTGTACCTATGGATTGTTGGATAAAGGTAGTAACTTTGGTATTCTTGCAGCTGTACCTCTGGGTAGTAGGAATCACTGTTCATCACCCACACTCAACTTACTGCTCTAACCCTAGCTGCTTGATCATGGCGGCTACATTCTAGCAAACCCTATCAGCAGGTGAACTAAACATTCGTATTCCCCACCCATATATGGGCCAACCGTCCCTCTGTATTGTGGCTTACCGCAGGAGAGGAAGACTAGGAATGTAAACCCTGTCAAGATTATACTAAGAGCAGCCCGCAAGGCTTCTCGTGTCAATTTATACATCTCGCCGACAACTCCTGAAATGGTTCCAAACTGCACTGGTTACTCCTTTCGTTAACACCCAACGCGGAGTAGGGAGGCTTTGAGCCTTGGGTATATTAGGGTCTGCATATTAATCTACTTAGGTCTCCGTGCTGTAAAGGTCACTTCATCCTCAAATCAACACGGCAGTCAGCATTTACTGTTTGTAAGCCCTATCATGATTTGACGTGGAGAATGTGTGTCAGAGTCTTAGATTGGAAAGTTCCTCTAATCTCGATGGACATCTACCGTGCGGCATCAAATTGAGGAGTTTCTACACAACAAGGTACATACCCACCGTGTACTGCATGCTTTAATAGGGAGGCGAAAGAAACAACCAACCCAAAGAATAGGCTGCTGGAATATCAGAACTATGCCAAATAGGCTTTCCAAACACCTCAACGATACAGGTAAAATTTATGTGATCAAAGTCGTGCTGAAAATATTAAACGTTTACTTAGCATATATCCAAGAAACACGCCTTGCATGGAATGGGTCTCTTAGAGAGAAAAATTACACCGTATTCTGGCAACTGTAGTCTTTACATAAAGAAGCATCACAGTAAAAGAAAAACACGCTTCTGGCATTCATCTCAAAGGCTGTTCAGAGACACTCATGGTAATCCGCCTACAGACGAGGTTTGTTCAAGCTCTGGAAAATGTTAGATTTCTCACAAAGCTCCTCAGCATGAACCAATTGTTCCATTAAAACGTACTTGATATATTTCAATTTGATGACTCCGTCTCAGAGGCATTTGCGATATGTAGTAACGTCAAAAAGATATGTGTTCGTGCACTTACCCTGTTCGAGATATTCTTCCAAATCAAGCTGAAACACGCTTTTGGCCTTCACACAATGTTAGACCTTATACTTTAAAACCTTTTACGTCTTAAAACCATGATCCGTGAAGTTCTCATCTGTATCCTACTCTTTGAACATGATGCGGCAGTGACAAGCCACACATAGCACAGAGGCTCCTCTCCAAAACTTCAGCGGAAAAAGACAATAGACATGAATCAAGCTTCTAAATAGCCACCCTCCATCACCATCAACAGCTAAGAACTTGAGGTTGTCATCAAGCTCACATATCTTGGATACACCATCACTTAAAACCACACTCTTGACAGAGACTTCAACCACCGCATTTTGATGGCGGCTTCAGCGAGCCCAGTTTGTGCAGAAGGATCTGGAACAACAACAAACGCACTGAACACACCAAATTACAAGTGTGTAAGAGAGATATCAAGGCTTAGAAAATCTATGTGGATAGCTGGGAAGCTGGAAAGCACATGTTCAGGCCCGATGGAGCATCACTAAAACGGATGCATCCTATCTTAGAGTACCAGCGTGACGTACTTAATTAGATCTTGCGTCTTATATGTTATACTATATGTTTAAATCCACATCATTGGAATGAGAAAATGGGACCAAGATTGCATTTAGATGTCAGAGAGTGGATTATCTTCATTTAATCTGGAACTTTACTCTCATGTTATAATTCTAAATAAGGGTCAGTGGGCAAGGCACAATTCCAGACGAAGACTGATTCAGCATACGAAATTTATATAGTGCATTCCAATCACTGGAGGACAGAGAAACTATACTTATCAATTCCGTTTATTTGATTTATTGCTGACATTATTTAAAACTAATAAATCTGAAAAAGTTGGAATGATTACACCATTATGTTGTAATTGATACTACAGACCTCAGTTAAATATCCCTTGATACTTTTTATGGAACCTTTTACCTTTTCTGTTTACCAGATCAACTAAAATGTTAAACTATCCTTGTTTGTACAAAATCTTATTAACCACCACCAGCGAAGTTGAGGCGACGCATATCAAAAGCCACAGACCCAGACAGAGAATTGTTCAATATAATATACTTTGTTAACAATCGCGAAAACGCTAGTTCAAGGAGTTGGTTTTTCCACAAATGCGAAACTTTCATAGCGACGCTAATTACAGCGTCGTCGGCGTATTTAACTATAGTAAAACGGAAATGGCAAAAGCTGTTGCTAATCATCGACGTATACATGATAGATAATCCTCATTTACAGACAACCAAATTTTCGACGTGATAAAAATTACACCTTGCCCAACAACGAGACAAAAGAGGTCTATAACCATGGAAATCGGAAAATGCCGACTTTAAAATGAGGTTTTGGCCCCATCAAGTAAACTCTGTCGTATTGTTTCAGGACCACTAGTTGCAGAGTTTGCGCTTGCGATCAGCATTAAAGACGACAACAAGTGAGACGGGAGGGCTACCTGTGTTGGCTCAACACATTCAACAGCTTCCGCGCTTATCGTCAGTTGCGAATGATTTACAGTGAAATAAATTGGCATAAGTAGTGAATAGGGGCACCCTAGGGACAATGGGACTTACCATTAAAAACAGGGTCCCGGCACTCTGGGGACAATTGGAATTTAACATGGGAATATATTTTGGGCCTGTCTAGGGACAATGGGAATTTAACATGGGAATATATTTTGGGCCTGTCTAGGGACAATGGGAATTTAACATGGGAATATATTTTGGGCCTGTCTAGGGACAATGGGAATTTAACATGGAATATATTTTGGGCCTGTCTAGGGACAATGGGAATTTAACATGGGAACATATTTTGGGTCTGTCTAGGGACAATGGAAATGGAACAGGGGAGAGGGATATACAACACAGACAATAGACAGCAGACATGTTTAAAAATTAAGAAAAGACAAAACGTTAGGCATGAAAGTGAATGACTTTTCGAGGCATGGGAGTGGCCCTGAAAATGGCCTTTGGGTTTTTTCTTCTTCTTCTTCATCTTCTTTTTCTTCTTCTACTTCCTCCACTTCTTTCACCAATTTCTCACTTTTTCCATCATTCCTTTCTTCTTCTTTATTTCTGACTCTGGTAACCTGTCAGGATGTCATATCGCTCTGAATTTCTCCTGTATCATGATCCAATTGTTGTTGAGTTTTTCAAAGGCCTCGTTTTTCTTTAAGTTTTCTTTATCCTTTCGTTCTTTATTCCACTTGTCTTTGATCTTCTTTACTTCTTCCTCCATCACTTTTCTCATAAGTTCTTCCGATTTCTTAAGCTGGTCCAGGCCTTTTTTGACAAAGGACCACTCTGTCCATTCCATTACGTCTTCCAAAAAGCACCTTACTTCTATCACATTATCCATGGCTTCCTTCAAATGACCAATCTTTACATACTCGGGATCGATAAAGCCTCTTAGTCTTTTCACTTCTTCTTCTATCATCTATTTCACCAGATCCATAGCTAATTTCAGGTTTGTCACTTGCCTTCTGACAAAATCCCGGGTAACTTCATGCTTCCATTCACGTTCAATCCTTTCCACTACATAGGCTCTATCCACCATCCAATACCAAATGTCCTTCAACTGGTTAAACAATTCTGATACAGTCACCATCTTCCTTGTCTTTATTCCTTAGAATGGTGCGAGCGACAAACATTGTGGGTTCTTATATAAAAGCGCGGACGTGAAGGAAAGCATCACCTACTTTTGTCATCTCATATTATCTACTATCCACACACTTGAAGCAGCAAAATCAAACCCAAATATGCTATCCGCACACGCCAAGCAGCAAAAACAAACCCAAATCTACTATTCACACACGTCAAGCATCAAAATCAAACCCAAAATCTACTATCCACACAAGCTAAGCAGCAAACTTAAACCCATACTCTACTATATACACACAGAAATGCCAAATCAAACCCCATAATCTACCATCCACGCACCCTAAGCAGCAAAAAAAAAAAAAAAAAAAAACATAACCAAATTATACTATCCACACACGCTAAGCAGCAAAATCAAACCCTAAATCTACTATCCACACACGACAATCAGCAAAACCAAGCCCAAATATACTATCCATACACGCTAAGCAGCAAAAACATGACCATTATCTACTATCTACGTCAGCGCTTACAATCACACACACAATCACACACACATAAACACATACAATCACACCAGGAAAGAAATGAGTGTTTATTTTCACACTACTCCACATTCACACTTTGGCAAATGGATTACTATTTCTTTTCTAGAGTATTGGGTAGCCCTGAAAAGGGCTGTTTGTTTGAACTCCAGATGCACCTATCTAATGTTGGCACCTTCCTGGTCTGGCACCGTACACGCATCTCTGACTCATTACTCCTTGCCAATTCACCATTGTCGCTGGAAGCGTAGAGGCGGGTTGAGTGGCTTCACTATTCCAATCTTCTGTCTCTGGAATAGTGAAGACGTCCCTTTCTCTTCTTCTATTTCTAATTCTAGGATGAATTGGCATCCTTACCTCCTGTTGTGGTTGTGGCTGTGGTGCAGTTACAGGTTGGGGAGGTGTCCTTGCCTCAGGTGTCACCTTGCACACAGGGTTCATCATAGGGTGACACCTGATCTCTCTCTTTTTTCTTCCTCTTCTTTCTTTCTTGTCTCTTCCTCCTCCTCTTTCATCCTTTCCTCTTCGACGATGGCCTCCGGGGCCAGTTCATTAAGTAAGCGCCTGGCATATTCCAGATGCATCTGGAGTTCTAACAGTTTAGCTAGTCTGGTGTTCATTCTCTAGTGTTGATCAGTCAACAAGGGTAACCAGACTGCCGAGCCTTTTTTCAATTTATACTAAAAGCGCGGACGTGAAGAAAAACATCCCCCTAAGACACAAAACTTATGTTACATAGATACTGACGGAAAAACCTGCGGACCTAAAAGAAACACTCACTCACAATGGAGTTTCACCGTGACTTTTCCTTTGGTGAATGGAAAATTTTGTCCCAGATCTCCTTTTATAGCAATGTTGACCGTGTCCAAATAAGACTTGCTGACAGGCAAATAGTGAGGATGTACGAATTCGCGGTGTACGTGATAAGTGTTTCCACCTTCCTCGTCAGCGTTCGTGACAGAATCCACTTTGAAAGGAATGACACGCAGTAACGGTACGGAGGTGTGTCCCACCACATTGTACTCCACCACATCAGAGAACACAAAGATCAAATTCAGTCCTTGGTTCATTTCTACCGGGGAACGAAAAAACTTGCTAAAAGAATCGTTGTCGGAAATGACTGGTAATTCGTTTTTCTTCATCATGGTCATCCTCATGTCCATCTCCCCGCCCAACATGTCAAACAATTCAGGACAAAATAAAATAGACATGATTTTACTCCCGTCAAATTTCATCAGGAAGCGACGAGCTGCTTTGTGGTACTCCATGGTGACACATTTTTCTGACACTTTCCAAAGTTTTCAGAAACGCGACATTAAATCTGGATGCTATGGTGCTGACCAAAAGTTGACCACTAAAATAATAGCCTGGGGGAACGAACATGTGACAGGTCCACTTTTGAGTTTTGTCAACATAGGTTTTATTGTCATATTTGACATGGGTATTCAAGTACTTTTGCAATTGTTCGTCATGAACTTCCACTGAAAAATAATTTTGATTGGGAAGGACATTGAGGACTTGAGTCGGGTGAACGATTTCCACTAAAGCCACTTCCCAATTGGCCTCGTGATCTAATTGGATGGTCTGAGGTAATTTGACCGTGTAACAGCACAAAGTGTTCATGGGAAACACCTCCATGGAACTGTCACCGGGTAAGGTTAAGTAAAATTGGTTGTTAGTGTTCATAATTCCAGAGTTCTGTGGCTGTCCTAGAGGTTACTGGAAGTCAGAGGCGTGTCTCCGCCCAAAATGGGATTGTTATTGCTGTTGGAGTGGTGACTGGCACTGGCACTGGACACAACGTTCCCGTTGCTGCCGTTCGATGTGAATTTCAGGGAGGTATTGGGAAGCAGTTAATCGATGCAACTGCTTAATAAAATGGTCCACAATTGTTTGTGTCCTTGTTGCAAACTCAAATTGGCAATGGCTGCACCGATGACACAATACACCACAAAGATTTGGCAGAAAAAGACGATTTGCGTTTTAGGCACACGTTCTCCAAACCACACCCACAAGGGTTATTTTTGTAAATCTTGCAGAGAAGAACTGGGTGAAGGAGTGGTCGCAGTAGCTGAGTCAGTGTGAAAGGTCATGATGGTCACTTCTTTTTATAGTCCACGACTTGCGAAGCGTCGATCCAAGAATCAAAACTGGGTGGATATCCTTTCCAACGTACTTTGACTTCTTTGACACGTCGTTTGCCTACTTTACGGGTTCTGCTTTCGAGAATGCTTTCGATGTCGTACACGTCGTCTTCTTTTTTGGTGATACGTTGTAACTCGGGTAAGTAAAACGTTCCTTTTAACACTTCTCCGTTCATGTCTTCCAATTTATAGACGGCAGGATGACGACCACGCACTCGTTCAGTGACACGAAACAATTCGGTGGTCCAGTTAGGTAAGTCACCTTTGTCGAAAGTGCGTTTGGTTTTGCCAATGCGTACCCAATCTCCTACGGCCAACACTCCACTTTTCTTGGGGACAGTCCTCGTCGGGGACGTACCAAAGAGATGATCAGACACTAGCACTTCGTTGTCCGGAGTCACCTCTTGGGGGGCACGTCCAATGCTTCGATGGTAAGATTGGTTGTACGCTTGCACCAGGTGAGGTAAGATGTCGATGTACTTCAGAGTGTGGTGATGCGTAAAATATTTCCACATGCGTTCTTTCAAAGTGCGTTGAAAACGTTCCACGATGCTGGCTTTGGTTTCAGGATTCTCAGTGGTACAAAAATTCTTTTTGGAAAGCTTGGTTCAGAAATTCGGTGCCTTTGTCTGTTTGCCATCGAAGAGGGTGACAACCACTTTTCTTCAACACCCGTTGCAGGGCTCGCACTAACTCACTGCTCGATTTGGAAGTCAAGGGTACGACCCAGGCAAATTTGGAAAAGACGTCGATGACACAAAACAAATATTTGTAGCCGCGATTGTAGCTGGCCAAATGAAAGACATCGGCTAAATCGGCTTGCCATTGATGATCGATGCCTTCCACTCGGGTGCGACTTCTGGAAAACTTGCGTCGAATGGGTTTGTGTAAAGTGTAGGTAGCTTGTTCTTGTAACAACCATCGTTGCACTTGAGGTAAACGGAGACTTTTCAGTCGAGTTTTGGCAGCACGATACAATTTTTGAATTCCTCCGTAACCTGCAGGATGGGATGGATCGTAGTAAATTTCAGCTAACACCTTTTCCATTTTTGTTTGTTTCTTAATAAGGCACCCACTCTTCGAGGATGCTACTTTGGGCGGGACGAAAGGGTGGTTTGGAAACGGATTTACGTGTCCGATGGGCTACGGGAGTAGAAGTCGATGGTAGTAGTGGAGGTGGTAATGGAATGACATTGGTCTTCTTTTCTTTCTTCACTTCTGGTTTCCCTTCTTTCTTCTCTTTGGGGTGTGGGGGACGGGGTCAACAAGGACGCTGCAATCTTACTAGAAATGGGAGCTGCTGAAAAACTTCTCGTATCTCTTCTTCCTCAGGCCTTCGTTGGGTAGCGTCTCTGGTGACCCCTGGGGATGGTAGTAGTGGAGGTGGTAGTGGTGATGGTGTGGGGGATGGACTTTTCATCAAGGTCTTAAAATCTTTCAGAGTGGGTAGAGCTGTTTCGTCTAAAGCTTTTTGGTGAAAGAGTTGCAGTAGTTGCAAGAGTTGACCGTACTTTTGCGATTTTTCTGTTTCGGACAAATCTTGGCGATCCATCAAGGACTGCAGTTCGTGTTGTAACTGGGACATCTCACTCAAATTGGGATTGGAAGGCAAATGCGGGGTCCGCTGTTCTTGCCAAAGATGGTATTCCATCCATCGTTTGTAAGGCACTAAAGCTAGTTTTCGTACTTCCATGGGATGTCAAGGGTCAATTCTGAGATCTAGGGTCTCCAGAGGTCCTTTTTATCTTGCTCCTACGAGTCCTCCCAACATGGTTCCCAAGACTCCTTTCAGCAATGGGCCTAACAAGAGGGGTAAAATTCCTCCACGTTGGACTAACATCTTCTTCTTTTGACGAAGGGGGATTTTTTTTGAACCATTTGGCGAAGAACGTGACGATGTTTGCCTAAGCATTGTTTCTGGTGTTTGGACAAAGGGATCGTGCCTTTCAAAACGTTCAAACAACATTCGCACACGATATCGATGACCTCTTTGAAGGCTGTTTGAATGAGTTTTTTTCGTAGGGGTGGAGAAGCTTTGGACAGAACAGATAACATGTCCACATGTCCTAAACGAGGAGGCGGTCTTTTCCTTTTCTTTCCTTGGCGTTTAGAAGAGGGATGTTTTCTGGAGGGTGACATCTTTGAGTCTTCAGGAGCACCAAAACACTGATACCCTACTTTGTCACAGACCTTTTTTATACTGGAACGCGTCGCCACTGATTGTCTTTACGTCGTATTAACTTGAGGACAGGCATGACACGTCGTGCATGGGTACGCAACGGACTAAATCGAGCCAGTTCTTGCTTGGACAAATCCAGCAAACTTTGTAACATGCCCGATCTCTCTTGGACTTTGATTTTGGGAGAAGTTACTTTGTGAGCAGCGGCCACTGCCGCTAAACAGGAGGGTCCTGCCACTGGAGAAGTTCTTGGGGTCATCAACGGAGACGTTCTTGGTGTTATCAACGTCTCCAAGTACTTCTCAGTTCTTGGTGTCATCAATTGAGAAGTGAATGAACATGAGGCTACCGGAGACGCGGTCACCGTCCTTGTAGGTCGTGGTTTGCGAGTGTAAGGTTGTGTCCTGGCCGAAGTGCCTCTCTTGCGACTAGTTTTCTGTGGGTTTTTCTTTTTCTGGGGACTTTTTCTCTGTTTCTTTTTCTGTGGGCTTTTCTTTTTCCTGGGTGGTGACTGGTAAGAGGAGGGTCCCGCCACTGGAGAAGTTCTTGGAGACACGGGTCTCCTTGGGGACCTAGTCTTGACACCGTGGCTCTTTTTCTTCTTGGAGCTTCGTTTGGCTTTTTTCTTGGGGAGAACTTTGGGAGCATTAGGATCCCATCTTAAGAAAGAGCGAATGATGACACCTTCTAGAGTACCGCTTCCTCCAGGTTTCAAAATGATTTGCTTTTGGTTTGAGTGTCGATGCGGGGATCGGCCAGTTGGGTCAAAGCGACTTTGTTTCGATAAAAAAAAGCGTTTGGTTTGATGAGGAATCTGAATGATTCCTTGTAGTAATTGACGTGCTGTCACCGTGAACCATCGTAAGACTTCTTTGTGACTGGCTTATAAGACACTAGCCAGCATTTGTGGATATTTTTCGCGACTGATGCCATACAAGGCACGAATCAATTTGACGGGAAGATGCGACTGAAAGGACGTCATGTTGAGACTGTGTGAGACAGACTAAAAGTGTCTAATGTTTATATAGATTTTTTGTGGGGTTAAGTCGAGGACGGAGACTTGTACGGGACAGGCCCTCCGTCTTGGCACCAGTGGTGAAACAATTGGGTACGAAATCGCAAATCATCGGGGGTAGTGTGTTTCAATCGACGAATAATTAGGCGTGTGGAGTTTGAATGGCATCGTCGTACGCCTTAGTCAGCCAAGGCGTTCCTAACTGTTTGGCTAAGACTTGCACTTGCGATTTATCTCGAGGGCTTTTAAACAAGACCACGTAATGGGCATTGAGACTGATGGTGCGATGGGCTTTACTTTGTTGAAACAAATTTTGAGTGATGTAAACGACACTGGCATTACGATGATGCCCTTTGCGTGTAAGCCACAGTTTAATTTCTTCTTCGTCTTCTCCTAACATGTCGTCGAAAATGACCAAATGGATTTGACGGGAGTCAGACACGATTCCGTCGTGTTCTTTAGGAATGCCTTCCACAAACACGATGGAATCGCCTTGACTTTCTCGTAGGAGGCTGTACGCCGATTGCCACTCTTTGTAACACCACACGATGGACGATCGATCAAATGATGTTTATGTTCGATCAAACGTTTGACAAATTCGGTTTTGCCTGAACCGCTAGGTCCAGCAATGAGCATGTTAAAGGGATGGCGAAGATACAAAGCCTCCCAACTCGCACGATCTAAGTGTTCGTCGATGACTTTGACAGTAGAGGAAGAGGGAGCAGAGAGAGAAGAGGTGACCATAGTGTTAGCATTGTCACTTGTAACACGAAAACAGACAAGACAAGAGTTTTGATACTTTTTTCAGGACAAGTTTATTGAGGTTTTTAAACATGAACACGAAAGACTAAGATACATAAAAGCCAAAGGCTTAAGTACAGCGATAAAAGGCACATAAAAACGATCAACGTGGAATAGAAACAAGATTCTGTACAACATGTTTTGGGTAATGTTCTGACCAGTTCAACAGGGGGTAAGGTCACACAAGTGTCCTCCCGAAAGGGTCTTTCAGGAATGTCCACGACAGTCCTGTCCTGAGTGACGAGTTCTTCTTCTGGTACCGTCATTAACACAGGTTGAAAAGTGACCTTTTTTCTTTGGACGTAGAAAGGAAGGATCACAACTCCCGAGCATTCTGGGCCACTTCTTGGGTCCAAGCCTCAAAACCCCCTTTTTTCCAGGCACGTACATCTGTCCAATGGGGGTGTAAGTCACAAGCTACACACACATCGTCATACACGTCTTCTGTAGCTAAAAGTTGACGAATCTTTTTTTCCTGTAGAGGTCGAGAAGTATCCAGATGAAAACGCAAAACATTGAGCAAAATGAGTCTTTCGTGACCATTTAAAGGCACCACTTTCATGTTTAATTGGGTGGTAAGTACTGTTCGTAAAGAGTCCACAAGGAATCGGCTGGTAAACGAAATCCCAGAAAACAAGTCACTAAGACACACACCACTTGTCAACCCAAACTGAACGGAAACAGTTCTTGTAATAATTGATGGTAATTATCCACGGTTTGAATAGTGTCATTGAGTTCCTCCCACGGAATCTGTTCAATTACATGTGATAAAAGCCTTGGCATGGCAGCCTGTTTTTATACTATCTTTTTTTTCGGAAGCAATACACGTACTTTCTACCCAGAGATCTTCGTTCTCCAGTTGGAAATTTAAATGCTCCAAACTGTAACCTACACTTCAGAGTTCGATTAGAAGTTTCCTCTTTCTCTAAGCAGATTCCACGTAAAATATGTTGGTAATCCTTTAACTCGTCTTCCTCAATTCGTTGCACTAGGTGAATCTCGAAGTAACCAAAATCACAAACATGTCGATCATTTGAGGCTTGGAAGTATTGAACAAGCTCTGACCACTGAAACAATTTCTGACGAATCAGTTCTCTTATAGCATTCAGGTACCAGTGGTTAAACATCTGGTGACGTAATGGATGCAATTGTTCTTTACGTTTGACTTGTATTTTGACCAGTTCTCGGTAAATGCGTTCTCTCAACTCCACAGCCAAACCACGAATGTTCTCTTGTAAAGTATCCATGAATTGGTCATACTAAATCCTCTTTTGTCTGACATAAGAAATGTACCGTTTGCACAGACATGGTTTTACTTCAGTGTCTAATTTATATCGTTGAGTCACTAATTTACACATTACAATTCGTTCAGAAGTTTCCTCTTTCATTAAGTTGACATTGTGTAAAAGATGTTGGTAAGTCTTTAACTCTTCCTCTGGAATTCGATGCAGTAAGTTTACAATGTAGTACATAGAATCATCAATAGCAAACCAATCCTTTTTAAAACCATGGGGTCGTTCATCAATGTCTGTACAATGGAACACTTTCAAATCAATCAGTCCTTGTAAAGCATTCAGGTACCAGTGATTTAAAAATCGGTGACGTAACGGATGCAACTGTTCTTTACGTATCACTTGTATTTTGACCAGTTCTCGGTAAATGCGTTCTCTCAACTCCACAGGCAAAGCACGAATGTTCTCTTGTAAAGTATCCATGAATAGGTCAGTCAGTACAATTTACAATCTTCTCCAAGAGCAAAAGAAATCCACATAGTAAGTAATTTCTGACCACTGCCACTCAGGGTAACGTCCAAGAATCTCACTGAAATCTTGTAATGTAAACGGTCTAAAGCGGTATAATAGGATGAATGCACCCTTGATCCAGAGAAATCTAACACACTGGTTAACTTTTTTCACTTTCCTCTTGTGAATTTCTCGACACAAAAGTTCTACAGTTACCCATTGAGATTTCACTCTGGGAAGTCCCTGCCAAACTTCCTTGTAGATCTTCTCTTGCAGTTCTTTAGGTAATGATTCAATATCATTTTTGAAATGAAGTTTAAATACTGGTCTCGGTGATGTCCAACATTTGACTCCTAGCCAATCTGGTTTCTTCTTCAACGACATGGTAAGTTACTTCAATGTCTCGGTCCCACTAAGGGTAAGTAATGACAATTCGGTGACCATCGAGCATGTTCCAGGTAGGCCGAATCTTGTAGTTCCCATTGGTGAAGTGACACACCCCAACTGAAGCACTTGACTTTATCCCCTTCGCCCAAGTAGAACAATCCGGTTCTGGCTAATTCTTCGGGGGTCGATAATCCCAGATACTTAGGCCATTTTCCTTTGATAGGAGTAGAGAGAATACAGTTCCCATGATGCTTTACGGCATCACTAAGGTCACAACATACAGCATCGCTTCAATCGCAAGGCTCACAATCGCACTCGTCTGCAAACTCCGTTACGCATTGACAATGTTAACCGCATGGACACTTTCAGTTTCCTTCCGGACATTTTCCGTCGCAATGCATGGGTCTTATCCATCCAATATTAGTCACACTAGGGGAAGGTAAAACTTTTTTACAATCCCAAAACTGGAACGATGTCTCTTTCAAAGGATTCATCTTGTTCGCTTGGTTTTGGTAGTCACAATAAACTATCGATCTTGGACATTGTCCCTTTTTATATACAGACCAATACCAACATGTCCGTACGGCAAAGTGAAGTGATTGGGAAGTCGCACTCGCTTCTGGTACACGATTTGATGGACTTTTTCCGAGGGTCGACTGACGATGTTGTGAGTGGGTAAACGTACAATCTTGTTTGGCTGATAGGTGGTCACTTTAAAGTTGTCATCTTCTCCAGACTGCAAGGCTTCTTTCAATACGCTAAAGTTCACCACTTGACTGGTACGATAATTCAGAGTCAGTCCTTTCACTTTACACTCCGTGTGCACTTCTCCTTGTTTGTCCCGGTATTCGTAGCCGTAATTTTTAGGACCACCACTCGCGAAACTGAGAATCTTGTCGTCGGGGTGCTCGTCTGTCCGGGCTCTTAAACGGTCTCCTTCGATACTAGGGTGCTGTTGACTCGGGTGATCGATGTAGATGCAACTTTCCGTGTCAAAGTACAGGACACGTTCCCATAACAGTTCTAAAGCTTCGTACAATTTTAAGCGAGCATGAGCTGTCACGTAAGCCGCAATGATGACATTTCCAAAGGGGTAGGCTTCCACAAAGTCCAGATCTTCTTCTTAACTGACTAAGATCAAATCCTCAAGAACGACGTCCACTTGTTTCATGTATTTGGTTTTGTCGTGAATCATCTGAAAGTAGCTGGAAGGTTCTGTCAAATACTCCGTCTTGGTCGTTGTGCCATTTTACCCCACAAGCAATTTAACATCATTTTGGCAAACGATCGCCTGCCTTCGTTTTTCTCTATGTGATCTAAAGAAATGCCTTCTTGTGCCCAGTATTTCTCTTTGAATGTCTTTTGGTCTTCGGGAGTGTGACATCAGGAAGGATAGCCACTGGCCTCTTGCTTCAGTTTCAAAAAAGCATCCACGTAGTCTGCGAAAATGCCTTTCTGAGTGGGGCCACCCTTGTGGCATTATTGTGTCTTGGGAAAGTGGTAAATTTCGTACACTTCTAACAGTTGGTATGCCATATCCAGAGCTTTGAACAATTTCACGCTGACCCACGTCCTCGTCAAGGCACGTTCTTCCTGGGTGTGCTGACAAGGCTGGTCTTGGTTACACGTTTCGGCACAAGTACGGCACAAAGGAAACATCAGTTTGTCTTGGCAATGGTGAGGTAACACGGGATGGTACAAATCCGTGGGAGGCAAAACTTTACATTTGATCAAGCCTTCGTATTGTCGAATGTTTTTCAGGTCGATGTGTTCCGTTAACAATTGCGTTTGCCCTACAGGAAAGCGACAATATTTGCACACGTAGGGATACAGCGAACACACGTCCAAGTATTTGATTTCTTCTCCTTTCTCTTCGTCGGCTTGGTACAGAAAACAGGTGGCATTGGTCCTTCCTCCGTACAAACTATCCCTCGGATTCAGGGGGTCCGTGAACTGGTAACTTTCCGCGATGCGTTTAAACTCGGGATCGGTTTTCAAACGGTGATCGTATTCGTGTTCCCACATTTCCACCACTTGGTATCCTTGCTGCTTTAACTTTAGGCGTCGCTGACAAATGGCCTGGTACAAGTCTTCCATGGTTCGTTGTAAAAACGGACTTTTAGTGCCACGATCAGGGTAACAGACAGGACATCCGTAAAATAAGCAACCATCAAACTCGTACACGATCTTGGGGTTTTCTAAGTCCCATCCATCGACCGAATACGTTCCGATGCTCTTTTCGCCCCCTACGTTACGGGCATGATGAATCCATTTGTCTTCCTTGTCGCACAAGTAATGTAACCAGCGTAGGGCTTTGACCGAGTACTGACGTTTGACAGAGTTGGTTGATTGAGGACTGATGACAGCAACGGTGTTTTCAGGCATGAATCGTTGTCGGTACACTAAGGAACATGCTTTGGCAATGGTGCAAGCTTCTTCCAAAGGATCGACCCCTCCGCGTTCCATGAACAGTTCTCGAAATTTTCCACAGCAACGTCGTAAAATGTCCACGACGGAGCGACAATACTTTAGCATTTCTTCCTGAAAGTCAAAAGGGTCCGAGGCGTGAGCCTGGTACCAAGCGTAGAAAGCTTCTCGTTGTTCGGTACGCATGTTGTCGGGGTCGTAATAGTGAGCCTCAGGCAAATGGGGTAGAACGGCATGTTGATTAGCTTCAGTATTGTAAAAGTGTGGAAAATACCCTTTAGCCATTTCTGTCATTCCAAACGTTTTAGGCATTCGACTCAAAGGCATGGCCAAGTAACTCATCGAATCTTTAAAATGTACTTGTCCCACTTGCATGAAAATGATTTTGGCTCCGTTCAAAGTGACTTTAGGACGCTCGGTACCATGTTCCGTATAGTATCTGAGAAGAAACTGTCCATCGTATCAGGAGAAATTGTGAGCCATCACCGTGGCATAACGATGACAATCTCCGTAACGTTCGATGTCCTCTTGGCTCCACGTCTTGTCGAGGGTGTCTAAGACCCATCGAGCTAAATCGGCTAGCGTGTTCGGTCCCCGTAATATTTTTTCACGTCCTCCAGAAATCTTGCTGCAGTGAGGGCAATGCCTGAAGATAGGTTTTTGAATGCACTTCTCGCACGCTCGATGAACCACGCAGAAATTAGGAATGTGAATGCCAGTCTCTTGCATGCATTCGAAATCGAAAAAGATGAAATTGCCTTTCTTCTTGTGACCATGCTCTTTCTCTTGTTGGGGATGGCATATTTGCATGTAGCATTGATGTTCCAAGTCCACGATTCGGTGACAAATGTGACATTTTTTCTTTCCTGAACATACGTGTGCCTTGGTAGTATTGGTACATATGCCTTGTCCACACGTGAGGCACAATCGCAGCAGTTGACAAGCACATTTCTTCTGTGAACCTTGCGTCTTCAAATGTTGTTGGTAACAGGTAGGACTGACAAAAGTACGCAGACAAGCAAGACAATGCAGTCGTTCTTGTCCTTCGTCCAGACAGGGTTAAGAAGCTAAACATCCTGAGCATTTCGATCCACAAGGCTTGTGTTGCCCTCGATTGGTATAGCCATAGTCACATTTCTCACAGTAATAAATGTATCCTAGGAATGCGGTGGTACTTGTAATGGTATCGAAATGTTCATCGTGATGATAGACATGAATGTATTTTCCATCCTTAAAGTCTTTCCCTCGAAACTACAGAGGTCCGCTCACTTCTTAAGGGTACACTTTCAAGGTGTGGCGGGGAGCTAGCACATCTTGCAATTTTTGCATTTCAGGAATGCCACAGGGTTTGTCTTTGGGCAAGCAGGCTTGTTGTAACAGGAGTTCTGCTTCACTTCGTTGTTTGGCTCGGTCCGATTTTCGAATGTCCTCCCAGGCTCTTTTCCATTCTGCCGTGTCGCTCTTGTCGGCATAGGTTCGTCCCACCACGATAGCCCTAGCTAAATACATCTGGTCTTGAGAATTGTGAATTTGGACGAGGCTTGTTTCGGTGTTGCGAAGGCCGTTCTCCAATAAGATCTTTTTGCGGCCAGTCCCTTGAGGAGGAGAGACGTGGATCATGTCCAGTGTGGCTTTTCCATCGGTGATGTCAAACTGGTCATTGGATTGTTGCACGTGTTGAGTCTTGTCCATGACTTTGGAAGGGGTCAATTCTGCAGGGCTGCTAAACTCGATCCAAACAGGGGATTTCAAGCCGTCGTGTTGTATGGAAAGTCTCAAACGATCGTATTCTTTGGGTTGACATTTTCGCTTGAGTGTGGTGAGCAAAGAATCCCACATCTCGGTGATGAACCCTTCTGCTTTCTCTAACGGTACTTCGGACTTGAAATCTTTAAACTTCACCGTGTATTTGTAAGCCGTGGTTCTAAATTTTCTAGAGAGACGCTTTTCCGTCTCTCGAATGGAATAGTACTTTTCAGGGTTGACTGTTGAACTTGGGCTAGGTGCAGACTCTCTGGGTTTTGATTCTGGTTCACTCATGTCATCTTCAAAATCACTGGCATGAATTTGTGCCAAGGCTTCAGCCATGGTACGGGGCGATAGGTCACGTTTCTGTCTCTTACTTTCTTCTTCCTTCTTCTCGATTGGATTGGATCGTTTCATCTTGACTGGAAGACGTCAAATGACTAAAGTTTAAACACCATGGTTTACTTTATAGCCATGACAGACCAGCGTATATAAAAGGGTGTGTGTCTTGTCCTTCCACTATTCATTTCACTCTCAAACCGAGCAGAACGATGGACGAGACTACACAGATCGAACTTTTCATCAGAGCTTTGCGAAGGGTCATCCGAAAATTTTCTTCAGACCAGCCGACGGACTACTCACCCTCCTTTCGAGATAAAAGTCAAGATACTTGCTATATCTGTCAGAAGAAAGGGCATTGGTCTTCAGAGTGTCCAGACCGTCAAAAAGCAAAACAGGGGCTAAAAGAGACAAAAGTGAAGATACCTGTTATCATTGTCAAGAAAAAGGACACTGATCTCCAGATTGCCCTAAGAAACAACAGGAGCAAGAAGAAGAAGAGGGGAGTGATGGAGAGGAAGAAGATACAGAAAGCAGACAGGTGAAGAAACAGAAACAGGAGAAAAAAAGAAGGGAAGAAAGTGAGAATGAAGAGGAGGAAAAAGCTGTGAAAGTGAAGACATTTAAAAAAAAAGAGAGAGTGAAAACAGAAAAAGAAGAAGGAGCCTATGAACTTTTTAAAATGTTATGTGGTGTTGTGATTTGGATTGTAAAATTTGTACCAGAATAAACAGTCTATAAAAAGCAGGTGTCTTTTGGTTTTGATTTTTAGAATAAGAATCTACACTCAAGCACTCAGACATTCACACATACACTAGGCTAAAAATATGGGTTTTTGAGTTTTAACTGATGTTGGCTATTGAAATACTATCTCTTTTCGAGAGACATGGATGGCCCTGAAAGGGGCCTTTGAGTCTTGGTGGGTTTTAAATAACAAAACTTAGGAAGCAATCAACTTTAACTGCCTTAAGCCTTTGCCACGGCCAAGGCCTACTTCTGGCCTGCGTACTGTCGATGATTTGGTAGAAATCACTAAGGGTGGTATGGTAGGTGTTGTCACAGGGTTGGGTTGTTTAGCTCGGGAAGGTCTTTTTCTCTTCGGTCGTAATAAAGAAGTCTGTTACATTTGTTTCAGACTTCTTAACTCCCCTAAAATGTCTAACAGTACCGTCATGGTTTGACTTTCACCCTCTTGTTTCTTGGCTGCTTCTTGTTGTTGTTTTTTTCTTATCTCTTCTTCTTGCTGTTGCTGTAGGAGAAAAGCTTGTCCCGCTTCCTTTTGCTGTTGTATAAATTTCTTCAATTCTTCTTTCTGTCTCTGTTTAAAATTCTCCACGTGTGTTAAAGAAGGAGAAGGTGGCAAAGGTACTGGTTCCGGAACAAATTCTTGCGAAAGAAAATCCACAAAATCCCAATTTACCTCTTCGGAAGTAAGTCCGGGTTCCCTTGGGTATTCTCCACGGTCGGTGCGCCCCAATTCATGCCGCCATGTTTATGCTCACTGTGTCGCTTGGATTGACTGCGCACAAACGCTAGTGCCTCTATATAGGGAATGTGACATCACGGACTGCTCTCTTCCGATTGGACAAAGGGTGACTGAATTTTGTAACGTGTGTTTGGATTGGTCAATGAACTCAATCCGTTTCAATCCTCCCTCTCCCTATAAATAACCGCCGTTCACTTCATTCCTTTACCTGTTCTCGTCACCAAGATGTGGACCGACGTAGAATCGTCTACTCTCGTCTCTTCCATGACGTTTAGAACTGACTTACCCATGTACGTCCGATCGTCGTGGGTCATTGTCAAGAGGACGGATACCTGTGTGTGGAAAAGAAGAATATACGTCGAAAGACAAGGTTGCTAAAAGAGGGTCTTGATTTACGGCCCAGAAGTAAGACAGAGTTTACGGACAAGAAGAAGACCAATGAGGTACCCTCTGTGTTAACAGTATGGTATGTTAACATAAAACCAAAGGCCCTTTTCAGGGCCACTCCCATGCCTCGAAAAGACATTCACTTTCATGCCTAAATTTTTCTCTTTTTTTAAATTTTTAAAAATGTCTGTTGTCTATTGTCTGTGTTGTATATCACTCTCTCCTGTTCCTTTTCCATTGTCCCTAGAGAGACCCAAAATATGTTCCCATGTTAAATTCCCATTATCCCTAGACAGGCCCAAAATATATTCCCATGTTAACTTCCCATTGTCCCTAGACAGGCCCAAAATATATTCCCATGTTAAATTACAATTGTCCCCAGAGTGCCGGGCCAGTTTTCCCCATGTTAAATTTACATAGTCCCCAGAGTGCCGGGACCCTGTTTTTAATGGTAAGTCCCATTGTCCCTAGGGTGCCCCTATTCACTACTGCCATAGTCTCGGTGCAATGGAGTGAGATGCGTTTGAAATCAGCATTGACTTGAAATAATACGAAACCATGTGCAATAGTGTTTCGTAAATAGATGTCAAGACTGAAAGATAAAACAGTAGCGTAGGCACTATGTATATCAATTCCATCTCGAAAACGCCAACCCAGAAAACTAATCCCGATGAATAGGAAGCATTCCCATGCTACGTTTGTCAGACCACGCAATGTTTGAAATCGGGATTACACGTTAGAGTAAGCTGAACCATCACGTTACTTATTTTTCTAAGAAGGAGGTCGGTGTGAGGAAATGTATCTTTGTGTACGTCATGTTGCTACTCTTCCCGGTAATGTAGCTGGACACACATGTGGTCACATGTGCAGGACCTAGCTCCTGTTGAAGCTGCTGTGCTGCACATTTTGTTATTTATTTTATTTCCTCGGGCGTGTCAGAGGTACGCGTTAATTCAACTTCGACGACTAATCATGCTGATGAAGGTGCGGAAGGTATCACTAATAGCACAAAACGTCCCACTAGTCCAGGCACAAGTGACCGCAAGCGTTCTCGTATTACTGAAAATGCTGTGTCAGTCAGGTTCTCAACTGCAAGTTCCTTATCTTTAACATCCTATAATATTAACATAAATAACCCTATATATAGGCTCCTGCGAATATTTTACTCAGGGAATAAGTTGTTTGCGCAAGCGGTGTTTGCCAGAACCTCCAAACCTATAAAGATAAAAAAAATTATGACGCGAGATTGAATTGTTGATCAATGACGAAGTTGACGTTGGCGCGAAATTATTGTTATGACGTCATTCTTCCACATCGACGCAATATGCGGATTCTTGATGGGAGTGATCTTCGTTGAGTCTTCATTGACTGTATGGTGTAACATCTAATGATAACAATATATCGCTAAATGCGTGTTGACAGATGCATTAGTATCACATGACCGCTGTATCCAATCAGATTGCAGAAACTTCGGGCCATTCATAACAATTGGAATTATTGGTCCATGACATGTTATCTATTTTATTAGAAGGGAAAACACCGCTGTGTACGGAATCCAGAACCATAAACTCTAATTATGCTTGATCAAATACAAGTCTATCATAAAGACGCGTACAATTGCAAGAAGCACTTGTGGTAAATCTGCTAATAAGCTTTCGTCCTATATGGCGGTGTACGTAGAAGGCTCAGAAAGTCAAACAAGTTTTGTTGCTTATATGTGATGATTTCTTTGACAAGTAAGACATGTTAGTATGTTTATTTCAAACTTGATGCGAAGTAAACCAATTGGGGCTGATCCAAGCGTTTTATTGATACTTCATCGGGACGTGACACTTTGAAGTGGACAACCAAATAAGCATCTGGATGGAACTCAACTGTTTATCTCGGCAAATCCAGTCAAGACAATATCAGTTCACGGTTTATTGATGGCCACGCGCATAAGTTCACGCATTGGATGTCCGACTTGTTTAAAATGCGATTGACATTCACCGCGTCCGAAACAAATTGACACTGTAGCACACGACCATATGGACGTTGACAACATCATCAACGTTCTTCTTGTTTTTCTAGAGACCACCGTTCCCATACCTGACACAGGAAAGCTGTTTGTAGTTTGTCTCTAATTGCTTTGTGTTGTGTACAATTGTCAGCCAAGGACTTGATTGTAAATGAATTTTTGATGTAATCGTTGTCATATCAATCTTTGAGTGCTTCCATACGCACTTGGTTGTGTCGTTGTAAATGTGATAGCAGTCACCGGATGTTAGAACAAACTTGTCGACCGGGTCCAAAAGAGAATCGTGACCAAAAACCAAATCGATCATGAGCTATTGCGCGGTAGGTATCACCGTAATATAATCTGACTGTGCCTTTAACAGGAAGTTTCAAGATAGAGTCCACCGATGTGCATTGCAATCAATTCTTTCAATGATACTCTAACTTTCAAATTTCGATATTTACTAGAATTGTACAGAATATTTCCCGTTTTCATTTTGGTCACTACTGGACATTTTATTGAATTTTCCAACTTGCCAACATCTGACAGTTTAGATCTGCATAAACCAACCAGCTATTCCCACGCGAAAATATTTTCAAATCGTTGTTCAGTCAATCCATTTCCGCGACACGCAGTAGTAAATTGCACAATACAACGTTGAGCTACACAGTTCATCACGCCGTTCCACATTGGTAATAACGCGTGATGATGTTGCACACTCATCACAGAGATGCCATGTACAACTTCGGTCACCGGATATACTTTCTCATAGCAAGGCTTATCTATACCAATAGGTAGGAATCGGTAGGTTCGATAGTGATGTTCTTGATAATACAACGACGATTAGTCCGCATCGACTGCCATTCAGGACATGTTCTATCTTACTCATGATCACCCACTTATCGATGACGTCGTCGCGTGTGATACATTAGATAACCTGAAGATGATTTTAGTCAGACAAGAGATTAATAGTTTCACGGGCACATGTGTCTAAATGTGTGGGTCATAGACGATAATGTATCGAAGATTTCTAAGATACGGCGTAATATCTTGGTGGCGTCCTTTCCGTGTAACTCGAGACTCGGCCTACCCCGTTCTTAAAGCACATACGTTCAATAACAGGTTCAATTTAAGAATGTCGCTGTAGTAACTCGGTGACCGTCTTTGAAAATCTATTTTAATAATCCTCATCAGTCCATTGGCGATTGTAGCAAGGTGTGATTCAGTAATAAAAGTATCTTTTCAATTAATAATTTATTAATAGTGCGTGCTGAGACCTAAGCGTGCGTGTAAACATTCTTGAAAACCGCAATTGGAACCCGAAGATCCACCTATACTCGTTCTAAAAGTCCTAGCGAGGCATGCTAACAACTACTCATAACCACGCGCGGGAGCAAGCCTTCCGACAAGTCTGCTCACACACCCTGTGTTGCTAGTGTAGTTAAGATGGTAGCCATTTTGAAAATATTATAGTATGAAGCCAATGGGAATTCCATCAGGTTTTATCATAGGTTTAAAATGCGATTTGGGAGTATGGAGTCAAAGGAATGTAGCATTAAAGCCTCCAAAATGCCAATGGAAATTTGTGGCCAAGGGGAATTTAATATTAAGGAATTCACATGACATTTCTCCTTGATTCCGTAATTGGTTTCAGTATTAGATACGGATACAGTGTTCTCGACTCAATGGTAAAGATGATGTTAAAAAGTCTATAGGATTAAATTGAAACAGACTATACAGAAAAATGGAAACTAATATTAATATTGGCCTCAAGGGAATATGCAACGTGGAAAACTTTCACCACATTTCAACTGACCTCTACCTATACTTAAAACAAATGCAAGGGGTAAGAGTGCTTAAACACTACACAAACACACATATAAACTATGAACACTTTGATGTATAAGAAAAGAAATGAGTATGAGTTTTTTTCACATTATAGACACAAACATACCTATATTATATCACCGGTGGAGTGAAAGGGGAGAAAAGTAGCAGGAGTTTTCACACGGTTCGCACGCGCACACACACACACACACACACACACACACTATCACTTTATCACAAACAAGAGAGTAGGTGTGTTTACACTACACACAAGAAAGAAGAGTTGAGAGGAAGCTCAAATGTTTAGTTGTGAACAGCAAAGACATTTAAAAGATAGTTTGTAGGGAATTCTAGATCAGTATCCCTGTTTCAGAGAGAGAACGTGGTGGAAATGAAAGCGTGTTGGTCATTTTCCCTGGATCATTCATTGTATCGATATCAAGGACTACTGCACCTGTCTCGTGGGTCTTGACAGCTTGGGTACATCTCATTATAGACAGGCCATCTGTTGACAGTGATGGATAGTCTAAAAGTAGCTTCATCTTCGTTCACCTCCCGATTCTCCATTTGTGTGATCAGGGTCTGTTTTGGTAGCTGTGGCTGTTGCTACAGTTCCAGTTCCAGTTCCATATTTTACTCTTTTCGTTTTTCCGTCTGCATGATACTCTGCTGAAACCTCTCTCTCAACTGATGCACCTTCACTAGCTCTTCACGCTCCCTTTAAATATTCTCCTACGTCAAGGGATTCTGTGTCTTTTCGAAGACAGCCATCTCTCTCTTAAACCAAGCTTGTAACGTATACTTCGAGTTCTTCTGCACACCCCAGGACGTACTTCATTTTGTTTTTTGATCAAGCCCATGGTCGCACTTAATGTGCCTATAATGCCTGGCGCACTCATTGTTTAATCACGGACTAGTAGACGGTGAAGACCAAGACTGGTAAATTTGCGGATGTGAAGAAAAACATCTTTTAGGTTTTATACAAGAACAGGAAAAATGATCCTCTTACAAAGATGTGAAAGATTAACTATATATATATATATATATATATATATATATATATATATATATATATATATATATATATAAAGAGAGAGAGACAGAGACAGAGAATGAGAGAGAGAGAGAAGAATATCAATATCGATATTTGAAAAACATCCAACATCATTACATCCTTCTTCGGCTACAACATTTTTGATAAGAATTTCTAACTTAATACGATAAGGATTAAAGAGGGAAGATTAGAGCTAATCCTGTCCTCCTCATATACAGTCTTTACAAATACACAAAAATGTTCATTATGAAAGCATTTACAGGGTTGACGCCTTTGAGATAAAGAATATACTTCCAATGATCGGGTATTGTGTTATTTTGCCATCGATATACATTACGCTTTGATCTAAAGAAAACACTTTGCCATGCTCATCAAAATGTATATTTCTTTTTGTGATTCGTTCGTAGAAAAATCGCGTTCAGAACATGTTTGTTACTATTCAATGAGAATTCAACACCATGTTCTTGAAAAAGCTATATACAATGTTGTCCAAGCACAAGAAAACAGTCATTGTAATATGGCATTTTGGAATTGAATGGACACGGTATTTCGTCTCATAAAGAGTATGATATCGTGTTCGACATCAAGTAATCTATAGGAATCAGAATAGTCTACACTGAGTTCGATGAGAAAGTAGACAACTTCCCGACAGGCATTTGGGTGATTATTGTGGTCCGTGCTGATGACATAAGTTTAAACGTTGTTAAGTTTTCGGCGAGAAAGTTCATATATGGCACATAAACTGGATTCCAGGGAGCTGTGAGTCAGGAGGTAATGAAGTTCTTTGATAATAATCTTCAAATTTATTCATCAACAATAATTTCACACCTTTTTCTTTAACAGGGTCTGTAAGGTATATCGAAGAACAGCAAGTCTTAGCAATCCGTTGCAACGAAGAATTTTGCGTAGTTTGTATATTTGCCTGTAAAGTGTATTGGTAATGCACTCGCCTCTCACCTCTGTCGTTCCTACTTCGAGTATCGGTGTCAAGATCAAACATTTTAATCTAAATATTACATTAAAAATAACTCATCGACATTTTCGGCTAAAGTCACAGTTAATTGATTTTGGTGAAATTACAGTAGACTGTCCTAGACAGTTATCTTTTAAAAGAGATGCTTGAATTTAACAAAAAGCAGATAATCAGACTAGGAATTTATATATCTTACAAAAATTTAATATCTTACAAAAATTTAACACTAACCGGTTTTATTGTTAATATCTAAACAACAGATTGCAAGCAATTTAAACGAAAATAATTGTGGAATTTCCCAGGTTTCTGGTTTCTGCCTTTTTCATGATCAGCAATCATCGCCATTCAACCATCGATAGTACTTTAATTAGAATAGAGCCTGTTGTACAATGTAGGGAAATAAATATTTGTAGAGAACTGTTTGCACTATATCTGCTCAGACTTTATTTGTTCTATCTCTTATCTTACATATCAATGTTTACTTGAAAATGACATAGGATAGTTGTTATGAAACGTCATTACAAGTTCTCAATATTTGCACTGGTATGTATTGCCTGAAAGGACAAAAAAGTCAATTTGCTTTCTTTACCTTTATCTTATCTGTATTTCCTCTTTCATGAGATTAATAACAAGACGGAGAAGTGGTATATATACTAGTATGGAAAAGGATATGACGTACGTAGATAAATTACAAACTCATTTAGGAATGAATTCTATATAGGAATAATTAATGACGTTTGCTACAGGTAAACGGCTTCTCGTGGGATTGTTGTTCTACCCGGGTTTTCCAGGATTCTTCCTCTACCAGTTAATAATGCCGCAATGTATAGCCTATCTTGTGCTGAAAATTGGCTTAAACCCTACAACAACAACAACAACAACAACAACAACAACATAAGCGGGTCATTTGCATATTCTCTAACATAACTAATTATATGTGGTACAAAATAGAATTATTAAAGTTGTGTGTATAAATATTAGAGCTGGTACCTTACCAATTATATATAAGTAGTAAATGGGGCCACCCTAGGGACAATGGGACTTAGCATTAAAAACACCCCTGGGCCACTCTAGGGACAATGGAAATTTAACATGGAGAAAAATCGTGGGTCACTCTAGGGACAATGGGAATTTAACATAGAGTTTGGGCTTGTCTAGGGACAAGGGGAATTGAACATGGGAATAGAGTTTGGGTTTGTCTAGGGACAAGGGGAATTGAATATGGGATTTTTTTTTGAAAAAGTTTTTTTAAATTTAAATTTAAATTTAAATTTAAAAAAGGGTAGGCAATGGAAAGGCTATCTCTTTTCGAGAAATATGGCTGGCCCTGAAAAGGGCCTTTGGGTTTATGTTAATGTATCCATTAACATAAAGGGTACCGCATTGGTCTTCTTCTTGTCCTTAGGCTACGTTTCACTGTAGGACCGTAAATCAGGACTCTTTTCAGGCATCCTTGTCTTTCTACGTAGATCCTACGTATCCACAGACTGGTGGTTGTCCTGTGGACAACGGTCCACTTGGATCGGACATACATGGGTATGTCCGTCCGGAACATCATGGAAGACACAAGCGTAGAAGATTGCACATCGGTCCACATCTTGAAGCGACGAGAACAGGTGAATCAATGCACTGAACTGCGCTTATTTATAGGTAGAGGTAGGATTGAAACGGATTGAGTTCATTCTCCAATCCAAACACGCGTTACAAAATTCAGTCAGCCCGCATCCAATCCGAAGAGATTAGTCTGTGACGTCAGTTGGTCTATATAGATTCGTTAGCGCTTGTGTGCAGTCAATCTATGCGACAGTGATTCAACATGACGGAAATTCAGAAAACGATCCATTGGGGTGCACCAGCAGGGGAGACCGCCCAAGGGAACCCGGACTTACTTTCAGAAGAGGTACATTGGGATTTTGTGGATTTTCTTACCTCGCAAGAATTTGTTCCGGAACCTTCGTCATTACCGCAAGTGGAGAATTTTAGACAGAGACAGAAAGAAGAATTGGAGAAATTTATGCAACGACAAAAGGAAGCGGAACAAGCTTTTCTCCTACAGCAACAGCAACAGCAACAAGAAGAGGTAAGAAAAAAACAACAGCAACAACAGCAAGAAGAAGTAGCAGCAAAGAAACAAGAGGGTGAAAATCAAACGGCTACGGTACTGTTGGACATTTTAGCGGAGTTAAGAAGTCTGAAACAAATGTATCAGACTTCTTTATCACGACCGAAGAGAATACGACCTTCCCGAGCTAAACACGCCAACCCTGTGACTAAGCCTGTCGTACCACCCTTAGTGATTTCAACCCAATCATCAGAAGTAGGCCTTGGCCGTGGCAAAGGCTTAAGGAAGTTAAAGTTGATTGGTTAAACTCACTCCAACACCATAAAGAAAAAAGGCCCTTTTCAGGGCCACCCAAATTTCTCGAAAAGAAATACAATTTCAATTTGCCAATAACTCAAAAAAAAAAAAAAAAAAAAAAAAACCCACCCATTTTACCCTTATAGTACGTGTCTGTGTATGAGTGCGTGAGTGTAGCTTCTTATTTTAAAATCAAAACTCAAAGACACTTACCTTATATCATTCATGTATTCTTTTATCCATTTTTTACAATCCAATTCACAATTCACCACAGAACACTTTAAAAAGTTCGTACACTTCTTCTTTCTCATTATTTAGTCTCTCTGTTTTTTGAAAATCTTCACCGTTTTTTCCTCATTTTCTTCCCTTCTTCTTTTCTTCTCCTGTTTCTTTGCCTCTTTTAAATAGAATTGTCTTCTTTCTTCCTCTTCTTCCTCTGAAGAATCCCTCTCTTCTTTCGAAGAATCCCTCTCTTCTTCCGAAGAATCCCTCTCTTCTTCTGAAGAATCCTTCTTTTCTTCTGACTCCTCTTGTTTCTTTTTTGGGCAATCTGAAGACCAATGTCCTTTTTCTTTACAATAATAACAGGTATCTTGACTTTTGTCTTTTTTAGCCCCTGTTTTTTTTCTTTTTTGACGGTCTGGACACTCTGAAGACCAATGCCCTTTCTTCTGACAGATATAGCAAGTATCCTGACTTTTATCTCGAAAGGAAGGAGAGTAGTCCGTAGGCTGGTCTGAAGAGAATTTTCTAATGACCCCTCGCAAAGCTCTGACGAAACGTTCCATCTGGGTAGTCTCTTCCATCGTTGTGCTCGGTTTGAGAGTGAAATGAATAGTGAAAGGACAAGACACACACCCTTTTATATACGCTGGTTTGTCATGACTATAAATTAGTCTATGGTGTTAAACTTGAGTCATTTGACGTTTTGCACTCAAGATGAAACGATCCTATTCATTCGAGAAGAAAGAAGAAGAAGAAGAAAGTAAGAGGCAGAAACGTGATCTATCGCCTCGTACCAGGGCTGAAATCTTGGCACAAATTCATGCCAGTGATTTTGAAGAGGACATGAGTGAACCAGAATCCGAACCCTCTAAACCAAGTTCACCACCCTTAGTCAACCCTGAAAAGTACTATTCCATTCGAGAGACGGAAAAGCGCTCCTCTAGAAAATTTAGAACCACGGCTTACACCTACACGGTGAAGTTTAAAGATTTCAAGGCCGACGTACCCTTGGAGAAAGCAGAAGGGTTTATCACCGAGATGTGGGATTCTTTGCTCACCTCACTCAAGCGACAATGTCAACCCAAAGAAGACGATCGCTTGACACTATCCATAGATCACGACGGTTTGAAATCCCCTGTTTGGATCGAGTTTAGCAGACCCGCAGAACTAACCCCTTCCAAAGTCATGGACAAGATTCAACACGTACAACAATCTAATGACCAGTTTGACATCACCGATGGTAAAGCCACACTGAAAATGGCTCACGTCTCTCTTCCTCAAGGGACAGGACGCAAAAAGATGTTATTGGTGGACGACCTTCGCAACACCAAAACAAGTCTCGTCCGAATTAACAACCCTCAAGACCAGATGTGCTTAGCCCGTGCCATCGTGGTGGGACGAACCTATGCCAACAAGAACGACACGGTAGAATGGAAAAGAACCTGGGAGAACATTCGAAAATCGAACCGAACCAAACAACGAAACGAAGCAGAACTCCTGTTGCAACAAGCTGGCCTGTCCAAAGACACACCCTGTGGCATTCCTGAGATGCAAAAATTGCAAGATGCCCTAGCTCCACGCTACACCTTGAAAGTGCACCCTCAAGAAATGCGCGGACCTCTGTTGTTTAGAGGCCAAGACTTTAAGGACGGAAAATACATTCATGTTTATCATCACGATGACCATTTCGATACCATTACCACTATCACCGGATTCCTGGGATACAGATATTACTGTGAGAAATGTGACTATGGTTATAATAATCGAGAGCAACACAAGCATTGTGGATGGACATGCCAAGGATGTTTGGCCTCTCCACCCTGTCTGAGCGAAGAACCAGTGCCTTGTTCGACTTGTCTGCGCACTTTTGTCAGCCCTACCTGTTACCAACAACATTTGAAAACACAAGGTTCACAGAAGAAATGTTCCATGTCAACTCCTGAGATTGTGCCCTACGTGTAGACAAGGCATACGTACCAACAGTACCAAGGCACACGTATGTCGAGGAAAGAAAAAATGTCACATTCGTCACCACATCGTGGACTTGGAACACGAGTGCTACGTGCAAAAATACCAACCCCCACCAGAGAAAGAGGACGGTCACAAGAAGAAAGGCAATTTCATCTTTTTCGATTTCGAATGCATGCAAGAGACTGGCATTCACATTCCTAATTTCTGCGTGGTTCATCGAGCGTGCGAGAAGTGCATTCAAGAACCTATCTTCAGTCATTGCCCTCACTGCAGCAAGATTCCTGGAGGGCGTGAAAAAATCTTTCGAGGACCAAACACGTTAGCCGATTTTGCCCAATGGGTCTTAGACCCCATCGACAAGACGTGGAGCCAAGAGGACATCGAACGTTACGGAGATTGTCATCGTCATGCCACAGTGATGGCTCACAATTTCTCCGGATATGATGGACAGTTTCTTCTCAGATACTATACGGAACAAGGCACCGAGCGTCCTAAAGTGACTTTGAACGGAGCCAAAATCATTTTCATGCAAGTGGGACAAGTGCAGTTTAAAGATTCGATGAGTTACTTGGCCATGCCTTTGAGTCGAATGCCTAAAACGTTTGGAATGACAGAAATGGCTAAAGGGTACCTTCCTCACTTTTTCAATACGGAAGCCAATCAACATGCCGTTCTACCCCATTTGCCTGAGGCTCACTATTACGACCCCGACAACATGCGTACCGAACAACGAGAAGCTTTCTACGCTTGGTACCAAGCTCACGCCTCGGACCCTTTCGACTTTCAGGAAGAAATGCTAAAGTATTGTCGTTCCGACGTGGACATTTTACGGCGTTGCTGTGGAAAATTTCGAGAACTGTTCATGGAACACGGAGGGGTCGATCCTTTGAAAGAAGCTTGCACCATTGCCAAAGCGTGTTCCTTAGTGTATCGACAACGATTCATGCCTGAAAACACCGTAGCTGTCATCAGTCCTCAAACGACCCACTTTGTCAAACGTCAATACTCGGTCAAAGCCCTACGCTGGTTACATTACTTGTGCGACAAGGAAGACAAGTGGATTCAGCATGCCCGCAACGGAGGGGGCGAAAAGACCATCGGAACGTATTCGGTCGATGGCTGGGACTTAGAAAACCCTAAGATCGTGTACGAGTTTAACGGCTGCTTATTTCACGGATGTCCCGTCTGTTACCCTGACCGTAGCACTAAAAATCAGTTTTTACAACGAACCATGGAAGACTTGTACCAGGACACTTGTCAGCGGCGCCTAAAGTTAGAACAGCAAGGATACCAAGTGGTGGAAATGTGGGAACACGAGTACGATCACCGTATGAAAACCGATCCAAAGTTTAAACGCCTCGTGGAAAGTTACCAGTTCATGGACCCGTTGAACCCGAGGGATAGTTTGTACGGAGGAAGTACCAATGCCACCTGTTTGCTGTACCAAGCCGACGAAGAGAAAGGAGA
Organism: Sinohyriopsis cumingii; assembly: GCA_028554795.2. Classification (NCBI taxonomy): domain Eukaryota; kingdom Metazoa; phylum Mollusca; class Bivalvia; order Unionida; family Unionidae; genus Sinohyriopsis; species Sinohyriopsis cumingii. The sequence continues at coordinate 156,621,771 of CM068825.1, read as the reverse complement.
AGAAATCAAATACTTGGATGTGTGTTCGCTGTATCCCTACGTGTGCAAATATTGTCGCTTTCCTGTAGGGCACCCGCGATTGCTGACGGAACACATCGACCTGAAAAACATTCGACAATACGAAGGCTTGATCAAGTGTAAAGTTTTGCCTCCCACGAACCTATACCATCCCGTCTTACCTCACCATTGTCAAGGCAAACTGATGTTTCCCTTGTGCCGTACTTGTGCCGAAACGTGCAACCAAGACCAACCTTGCCATCACAGCCAGGAAGAACGTGCCTTGACGGGAACCTGGGTCAGCGTGGAATTGTTCAAAGCTCTGGACATGGGATACCAACTGTTAGAAGTGTACGAAATTTGCCACTTTCCCAAGACACAACAGTACCACAAGGGTGACCCTACTCAGAAAGGCATTTTCGCCGACTACGTGGATGCCTTTTTGAAACTGAAACAAGAAGCCAGCGGCTATCCTTCCTGGTGTCACACTCCCGAAGACCAAATACAATTCAAAGAGAAATACAACGAACAAGAAGGCATCTCTTTAGACCACATCGAAAAAAAACGAAGGCAGGCGATCGTTTGCCAAAGTGATGTTAAATTGCTTGTGGGGTAAAATGGCACAACGACCGTGTTTACCCAAGACGGAATATTTGACAGAACCTTCCCGCTACTTCCAGATGATTCACGACAAAACGAAATACATGAAACACGTGGACGTCGTTCGAGAGGATTTGATCTTGGTCAATTACGAAGAAGATCTGGACTTTGTACAAGACGACCCTTTTGGAAATGTCATCATTGCGGCTTACGTGACATCTCATGCTCGCTTAAAATTGTACGAAGCTTTAGAGCTGTTAGGGGATCGCGTCCTGTACTTTGACACGGACAGTTGCATTTACATCCATCACCCGAGTCAACAGCACCCTGACATCGAAGGAGACCGTTTAGGAGCCTGGACAGACGAGCATCCCGACGACAAGATTCTAAGTTTCGTCAGTGGCGGCCCCAAAAATTACGGCTACGAATACCGGGACAAACAAGGAGAAGTGCACACGACGTGCAAAGTGAAAGGACTGACTCTGAATCATCGTACCAGTCGAGTGGTCAACTTTGGGGTATTGAAAGAAGCCTTGCAATCGGGAGAGGATGGAAACTTTAAAGTGACCACCTATCAACCGAACAAGATTGTACGTTTACCCACTCACCACATCGTCAGTCGACCCTTGGAAAAAGTCTATCAAATTGTATACCAGAAGGAGTGCGACTTCCCAATCACTTTACGTTGCCGTACGGTCACGTCGGTATTGGTCTGTATATAAAAAGGAACCCTAGGCAAGATCGATAGTTCATTGTTCATTGAAGTAACTTACCATGTCGTTGACGAAGAAGAAACCAGATTGGTTAGGAGTCAAATGTTGGACATCACCGAGACCAGGGTTTTGAGGCTTGGACACAAGAGGTGGCCCAGTATGCACGAGAGTTATTCAAGGAAAAAAGTTACTTTTCAACCTGTGTTAGTGACGGTGCCAGAAGAACCCGTCACCCAGGACAGGACTGTCGTGGACAGGCCTGAAAGACCCTTTCGGGAGGACACTTGTGTGACCTTACCCCCTACTATAGAACTGGTTACAACTTTACCCAGAACATGTGGTTGTTGTACAGACACTTGTTTTTATTCCACGTTCATGGTTATCATGTGCCTTTTATTCTTGTACTTAAGCCGTGGCTTTTATGTATTTTTGTCTTTCGTATTCATGTTTGAAAAAAACATTCAATAAACGTGTTCTGAAAAAGTATATAAACTCTTGTCTTGTTTGTTTTTCGTGTCACAAGTGACATTTCTCACACCATGGCTACCTCTGCTCTCTCTGCTCCCTCTTCCTCTACTGTCAAAGTCATCGACGAACACTTAGATCGTGCCAGTTGGGAGGCTTTGTATCTTCGCCATCCCTTTAACATGCTCATTGCTGGACCTAGCGGTTCAGGCAAAACCGAATTCGTCAAACGTTTGATCGAACATAAACATCATTTGATCGATCGGCCACCTCATCGATCGTGTGGTGTTACAAAGAGTGGCAATCGGCGTACAACCTCTTGCGAGAAAGTCAAGGCGATTCCATAGTGTTTGTGGAAGGCATTCCTAAAGAAGACGACGGCATCGTCTCTGACTCCCGTCAAACCCATTTGGTCATTTTCGACGACATGTTAGAAGAAGACGAAGAAGAAATTAACCTGTGGTTTACGCGCAAAGGGCATCACCGTAATGCCAGTGTCGTTTACATCACCCAAAATTTGTTTCAACAAAGTAAAGCCCATCGCACCATCAGTCTCAATGCGCATTACGTGGTCTTGTTTAAAAGCCCTCGAGATAAATCGCAAGTGCAAGTCTTAGCCAAACAGTTAGGAACGCCTTGGCTGACTCAGGCGTACGACGATGGCACTCAAACGCCACACGCCTATTTCCTCGTCGATTTGAAACCTACGACTCCCGAGGATTTGCGATTTCGTACCCACTTGTTTCACCACTGGTGCCAAGACGGAGGGCCTGTCCTGTACACGTCTCCGTCCTCGACTTCATTTCACTCCCCATAAAAAAATCTATGAAAAACCTCAGACCCTTTTCGTCTGTCTCACACAGTGTGAACATGACGTCCCTTCAGTCGCATCTTCCCGTCAAATTGATTCGTGCCTTGTATGGCATCAGTCGAGAAAAAGATCCACAAACACGAGCTCGTGTCTTAGAAGCTAGTCTTAAAGAAGTCTTACGATGGTTCACGGTGACGGCACGTCAAATACTCCAAGGAATCATTCAGATTCCTCATCAAACCAAACGCTTTTTTGATCGAAACAAAGTCGCTTTGGTCCAACTGGCCGATCCCCGCATCGACACTCAAACCAAAAAACAAATCATTTTGAAACCTGGAGGGAGCGGTACTCTAGGAGGGGTCATCATTCGCTCACTCTTAAGATGGGATCCTAATGCCTCCAAAGTTATACCCAAGACAAAAGTCCAACGAAGCCCCAAGAAGAAAAAGACCAGGTCCCCAAGGAGAACTTCTCCAGTGGCGGGACCCTCCTCTGACCAGACACCACCACCCCGGAAAAAGAAAAGAAGCCCCCAGAAAAAGAAACAGAGAAAAAGTCCCCAGAAAAAGAAAAGTCCACAGAAGAAAACTAGTCGCAAGAGAGGCACTTCAGCCAGGACGCAACCTTACACTCGCAAACCACGATCTGCAACGGCAGTGACTGCGTCTCCGGCATCCTCACGTTTATCCACTTCTCCGTTGATGACACCAGGAACTGAAGAGTACTTGGAGACGTTGATCACACCAAAAACTTCTCCGTTAATGACCCCCAAAAGAACTTCCCCAGTGGCAGGACCTTCCAATTTAGTGGCAGTGGCTGCTGCTCACAAAGTACCTTCTCCCAAAATCAAAGTTCAAGAAAGATCGGGCATGTTACAAGGTTTACTGGATTTGTCCAAGCAAGAACTGGCTCGATTTAGTCCGTTACGTACCCCTGCACGACGTGTCATCCCTGTCCTCAAACTAATACGACGTCAAGACAATCAGTGGCGACGCGTTCCAGTATAAAAAAGGCCTGTGACCAAGTCGGGTATCAGTGTTTTTTGGTGCTCCTGAAGACTCAAAGATGTCACCCTCCAGAAAACCCCAAGGAAAGAAAAGGAAAGGACTGCCACCACGTTTAGCCAAACATGGGGACATGTTATCTGTCCTGTCCAAAGCTTCTCCACCCCTACGAAAAAAACTCATTCAAACGGCCTCCAAAGAGGTCATCGATACCGTGTGCGAATGTTGTTTGAACGTTTTGAAAGGCACGATCCCTTTGTCCAAACACCAGAAACAATACTTAGGCAAACATCGTCACGTTCTTCGCCAAATGGTTCAAAAGAAAATTCCCATTCGTCAAAAAAAGAAGACGTTAGTGTAACGTGGAGGTATTTTACCTCTCTTGTTAGGCCCCATACTGAAAGGAGTCTTGGGAACCATGTTGGGAGGACTGGTGGGAGCAAGATAAAAAGGCCTCGGAAGTTCCAAGATCTCAGAATCGACCCCTGACAACCCCATGGAAGGACGTAAACTAGCTTTAGTGCCTTACAAACGATGGACGGAATACCATCGGTGGCAAGAACAACACAGCCCGCATTTACCTCCCAATCCCCATTTGAGCGAGATGTCCCAGTTACAACACGAATTGCAGTCCTTGATGGATCGCCAAGATTTGTCCGAAACAGAAAAATCGCAAAAGTACGGTCAACTCTTGCAACGACTGCAACTCTTTCACCAGAAAGCTTTGGACGAAACAGCTCTACCCACTCTGAAAGATTTTAAGACCTTGATGAAAAGTCCTGCACCATCACCAGTACCAGTACCAGTACCACCAGTACCAGTGACCAAGACAGAAAAAGGAAAAGAAGAAGAAGAAGAAGGGTTTCAAACTCCACCAGAAAAAGTACGCAAGTTAACAACACCACCTACCTCCAGAATTGGATGGATTAAAAAGATGATGGCCACCCCTTCTTCATCACAAGAGAAAAAGAAAGTGAAGACAGAAGTGAAGACACAAGTGAAACAAGAACCGATATCCCCCGCTCAGACATCCTCCTCCTCTTCAACACCTATTGCCGGTCGCACACGCAAAGCATTGCAATCCAAGAAAATACCCCAAGAGAAAAAGAGTAGCCTCCTCCAAGAGTGGGTGCCTTATTAACACACCAACCAACACAAAAAAATGGAAAAAGTCTTAGCCAGCATTTACTACGATCCCTCCCATCCTGCAGGTTACGCAGGAGTTCAAAAATTGTATCGTGCTACCAAAACGCAACTGAAAAGTCTCCGTTTACCTCAAGTGCAACGATGGTTACAAGAACAAGCTACCTACACTTTACACAAACCCATTCGACGCAAGTTTGCCAGAAGTCGCACCCGAGTGGAAGGTATCGATCATCAATGGCAAGCCGATTTAGCCGATGTCTCTCATTTGGCCAGCTACAATCGTGGCTACAAATATTTGTTTTGTGTCATCGGCGTCTTTTCCAAATTTGCTTGGGTCGTACCCTTGACTTCCAAATCGAGCAGCGAGTTAGTGCGAGCCCTGCAACGGGTGTTGAAACAAAGCGGTCGTCACCCTCTTCGATGGCAAACGGACAAAGGTACCGAATTTCTGAACCAAGCTTTCCAAAAAGAATTAAAGAAACGTGACATTCATTTTTTTAACACCGAGAATCCCGAAACCAAAGCCAGCATCGTGGAACGTTTTCAACGCACTTTGAAAGAACGCATGTGGAAATATTTTACGCATCACCACACTCTGAAGTACATCGACATCTTACCGCACCTGGTGCAAGCGTACAACCAATCTTACCATCGAAGCATCGGACGTGCCCCGCAAGACGTGACTCCCGACAACGAAGTGCTGGTGTTTGAGCGTCTGTTTGGTACGTCCCCGACGAGGGCTGTCCCCAAGAAAAGTGGAGAGTTGGCCGTAGGAGATTGGGTGCGCATTGGCAAAACCAAACGCACTTTTGACAAAGGTTACTTACCTAACTGGACGACCGAACTGTTTCGCGTCACTGGACGAGTGCATGGCCGTGATCCTGCCGTCTATAAATTGGAAGACATGAACGGAGAAGTGCTCAAAGGAACGTTTTATTTGCCCGAGTTACAACGTGTCACCAAAAAAGAAGACGACGTGTACGACATCGAAAGCATTCTCGAACGCAGAACCCGTAAAGTGGGCAAGCGACGTGTCAAAGAAGTCAAAGTACGTTGGAAAGGATATCCGCCCAGTTTTGATTCTTGGATCGACGCTTCGCAAGTCATCGACTATAAAAAGAAGTGACCATCATGCCTTTTCACACAGACGCAGCTACGTCGACCACTCCTCCTTCACCCAGTTCTTCTGTGCAAGATTTACAAAAACAACCCTTGTGGGTGTGGTGTGAAGAACGTTTGCCTAAAACGCAAATCGTCTTTTTCTGCCAAATCTTCGTGGTGTATTGTGTCATCGGGGCAGCCATCGCCAATTTGAGTTTGCAACAATGAGACAAACAATTGTGGACCATTTTATTGAGCAGTTGCATCGGTTACCTGCTTCCTAATCCCTCCCTGAAATTCACCTCGAACGGGAACCACGGGAACCTTGTGTCCAGTGCCAGTGCCAGTCACCACTCCAACCACAACCAGAACCCCATTTTGGGCGGAGACACGCCTCTGACGTCCACTAACCCCTCGGACAGCCACAGAACTCTGGAATTATGAGTCACCAAAACTAATTTTACTTAACCTTACCCAGTGACAGTTCCATGGAGGTGTTTCCCAAGAACACGTTGTGCTGTTACACGGCCAAATTACCTCAAGCCATCCCCTTACATCACGAAGCCCATTGGGAAGTGGCTTTAGTAGAAATGATTCACCCGACCCAAGTCCTCAATGTCCTTCCCAATAAAAATTTTTTTGATGTGGAAGTTCATGACGAACAATTGCAACAGTGGATGGATAGCAATGTCAAATATGACAAGAAAACCCGTACACAAAAGTACACCACCTATCACTTGTTCATTTCCCCAGGCTATTATTTTAGTGGTCAACATTTGGTCAGCACCATAGCCTCCAGGTTTAATGCCGTGTTTCTGAAAGCTTTGGAGCATGTTAACAAAAGTGTCACCCTGGAGTACCACAAAACAGCTCGTCGCTTCTTGATGAAATTTGAACGGAGTAAAATCCTGTCCATTTTATTTTGTCCTGAATTGTATGACATGTTGGGCGGAGACATGAACCTGAGAATGAGCATGATAAAGAAAAGCGAATTACCCATCGTTTACGACAACGAGTCTTTTAGCAAGTTATTTCGTGCCCCGGTAGAACTGAACCAAGGACTGAATTTGATGTTTGTGTACTCCGATGTGGTGGAGTATAACGTGGTGGGACACACCTCCGTACCGTTACTGCGTGTCATTCCTTTCAAAGTGGATTCTGCCACGAACGCTGACGAGGAAGGTGGAAACACTTACCACGTCCACCGCGAATTTGTACATCCTCACTATTTGCCTGTCAGTAAGTCGTATTTGGACACGGTCAACATTACTATAAAAGGAGATTTGGGACAAAATATTCCATTCACCAAAGGAAAAGTCACGGTGAAACTACATTTTCGAAAACGGTTTTCTCACGATTCGTAAGTCATGTATCCAGTGTACCGAGGGGTTGCTCGACAGCGAGAACACGGTTTAGGAGATATGTTAAAATCGGCCTTTCGTTCGGTGGCCCCGGTGTTGAAACCGATGGTGACACGCGGATTGCACGCCTTGAAAGATGCGGCACTGACGCAAGGCAAAGAATTTCTCCAAAATGTCATCATCGACAAACAAAACCCTAAAGAAGCCTTCATGAGGGCAGGCAAAAATGTCTTGCTGCAAACGGGCAAAGACATTTTAGGTCACCGAGAAACACCTATAAATGCCCTGCACGCTACCGAGTCAGGCATTCAGCAAGGACAAGGCAGAAAGAGACGACGAAGAAAACACCCTTTCACCAGACTTCAAGCGAGAAAGGCCAAGAAAAGAAGAACCGTTCGAGACTTAGACGTTTTCGATTATTGAGAAAAGAGACAAAAAAATGATGCACCAAGAATCTTGCGCTTGTTCCAAGACGGAACTGGATCTGTTTGCCATGCCCCCCACGGTGATGACGATGCAAGAATCCCAGTGGGTGGAATTTCACCCCGTCTCCTCACTGACCGATTCCGCTCCCATCGAGTTTGAAATCAAAGGACAGCCCGAAGATTACATCGATCTGAATAGCAGTTACTTGTACCTGAAAGTCAAAATTCTAGATAAGACTGGAGGTGCTATAGACGATGAAGCAGTAGCTCCCGTCAACAATTTCATGCATTCCTTGTTCAGTGGAGTGGACTTGTATTTGAATAACAAACTGGTCAGTAGTAGCATGGATACTTACCCTTATCGTGCCTACCTGGAAAATCTCTTGACGTACGGAATAGATGCCAAGAACACTCATCTCAATGCCTGTGTGGTATGGGAAGCTGACGAACCTACCAAGTTTGAAATATTGGAAACTGATGAAAAGAAAGACAACAATGATGGATTTGTAGAACGAAGAAAGAGAATCACGGGAGCCGACACACGTTTAGAACTGATGGATCGTTTGCATTTGGACATGTGGTTGCAAGAAAAGTATTTGCTGAACGGGGTGGATGTCCGCCTGAGACTGAATCGTAGCAGTGCCGCTTTCCATTTGATGGCTGATAGTGACGGTTACAAAACCAAAATCCTAGAAGCCAGACTCTACGTACGCCGTGTGGAAGTGTTACCTAAAGTGGGAAACGACATCAGTCAGACGTTGAGCAGAACGACTGCCAAGTATCCCATACGACGCGTGGAAGTGAAAACCTTCACCATTCCCAAGGGACAGCGATCCATGATCGAAGATCATCTGTTCCAAGGACAGTTACCCAAACGTTTGATCGTTGGTATCGTCGAGAATACAGCCTTCAAGGGAGCTGCCGAAAAAAATCCTTTCTACTTTCAACACTTTGGCGTGTCCAAAATCGAAGTCAGTCGCGATGGCAAGACCTTGTGTACCCGACCTTTCAAACCTGACTTTACCAAGAAGAATTACTTGAGATCGTACTTGTCCTTGTACGAAGCCACCGGACAGTTAGGAACCAATACCAGTCACGGTATTACGTACGAGGATTATGCAGGAGGCTACGCTTTGTGGGCTTTCGATTTCACTCCAGACCAAGGCAGCGACGAGGGACATTTCCACCCTATAAAATCCGGCCAGATTCGTGTGGAAATTCAGTTTAAAGACCGAGACCCTGATGAAACGGTGAACGTCATCCTGTATGCAGAATTCGATAATACCATAGAAATCAACAGTTTGAGAGAAGTCATCCTAGATTACTAGAAACCATGGAAGACTGTTATCCCTCTTTACCTAGTGGAGAAACTTTTAGTGTTGGATTATTGTTTAAAAATGTTAGAGTTGTTGTTGTTTAGTGTTAAGTGATTTTTGAATAAAAAATGTTGTGTTTTGAAAAAATTGTTTGATGTTATATTGTTGGATTATTGTTAAAAATGTTAGAGTTGTTGTTTAGTGTTAAGTGATTTTTGAATAAAAAATTTTGTTTTGAAAAAAATGCCTTTGTCTTTTGTTTAGCTATAAGAATGTTGGATTGATGCTCTTTCATTTCTTACTATCCCTCTCATGACACTCACTAAACGATGCGACTCAAAAACTGTGTGGGGGATGTTTTCCTTCACGTCCGCGCTTTAACTTTAAGAACCGGGGTAGTTTCCAGTCTAACCATCCATTGTCGACTCATCCTCCTACGAAGATGTGCTCCAAACTAGCTAAGCTCAACGAAGCCTACGTGAATTTGCATAGGGTCAGACACAGTCTGATACCGAAGCCAGAAGAAATAGAGAATGTGAGAATGTTAAAAATCACTGAAGACCTGATAGAAGAGCTCTTCAGAGAAGAAATGAACAGGGAAAAAGAAGAATGGACAGAGAAGTACAGACTTCAGAGACAGCAGCAACAGCAGCAACAACAACAACAGCAGCAGCAACCTGAAGCTGACAGAGGCTTTGTCGATTGTCGTATCGACACCAAAGAGTTCTTCTTCTCTTTTCGAAGAAGCAGACCTATCGCCAGAAAGTCTATCCTCAGAGGACATCGCATTCTTAGAAACTAAAAAAGAATGCCATAGCAAACAAAAAAACAGCCCTTTTCAGGGCTACCCAATACTCTAGAAAAGAAATAACAATCCATTTGCCAATGTGTGTAGGTAGAGTAGTGTGAAAATAAACACTAACTCTTTTTTAAAAAAATGTGAGGGTATGTGTTTGTGTGTTTGTGTTTGTAAGTGGTTAAGTAAGTTGGTATGGATAGTAGATTAAAATGATGTCTTTTTTTTGGTGTTTGAGGTGTAAATTTGGGGTTAGATTGGATTGCTTTGCGTATGTGGATAGTCTATTGAAGTGATTTATAAAAAATTTTAGAATAGTGATGGGTAGCATAAAAAAGTGAGTGAGTGTTTCTTTTAGGTCCGCGCGTTGTTGTTTTTTTTGGTTATGATCTAGGTAAGATCAATTTTATGTTTTTAGGGGGATGTTTTCCATCACGTCCGCGCTTTCACTATAAATTGAAACTCGCTGGGCAGTCTAGCTACCCTTGTTGATTGATCAACACAAGAATGAATAGGAGAATAAGCAAATTTCTTGAACTCCAGATACATCTGGAATATGTCAGGCGCCTGTTAAATGATCTGGCCGCGGAGGCTATAGTAGAAGAGGAAAGAATGAAGAACGAAGAGGAGGAGAGAAGACAGAGGGAAGAGGAGGAAAAGAAACTAGAAGAGAGGATGTCGTACAATATTCCCGAGACAGAGGATTGGGGTGTTGAAGCGAATCATCCTCCCTCTGCGCTCCCCAGAAGAAAGGTGAAAGGAGACTGGGGAAAAAGATGCGTGTGTGGCGCCAGGCCAGGAAGGTGCAACCATTAGATAGGTGCATCTGGAGTTCAAAAACAAAACAGCCCTTTTAAGGGCTACCCAATACTCTAGAAAAGAAATAACTATCGATTTGCCAATGTGTGTGTGTGTGTGTGTGTGTGTGTGTGTGTAGGTAGAGTAGTGTGATTATAAACACTAACTCTTTTTTCATAGTGCGAGGGTATGTGTTTGTGTGTTTGTGTTTGTAACTGCTCACGTAAGTTTGTGTGAATGGTAGATTATGGGTTTCTTTATTGTTTCTTAGCGTATGTGAAGAGTATAGTTTGGGTTTTGTAAGCGCTCACGTACGATTGTGTGGATAGTAGATTATGGATTTTGTTTATTGTTTCTTAGCGTATGTGGAGAGTATAGTTTGGGTTTTGTAAGCGCTCACGTACGATTGTGTGGATAGCAGATTATGGATTTTGTTTATTGTTTCTTAGCATATGTGGAGAGTATAGTTTGGGTTTTGTAAGCGCTCACGTACGATTGTGTGGATAGTAGATTATGGATTTTGTTTATTGTTTCTTAGCGTATGTGAAGAGTATAGTTTGGGTTTTGTAAGCGCTCATGTACGATTGTGCGGATAGTAGATTATGGATTTTGTTTATTGTTTCTTAGCGTATGTGGAGAGTATAGTTTGGGTTTTGTAAGCGCTCACGTACGATTGTGTGGATAGTAGATTATGGATTTTGTTTATTGTTTCTTAGCGTATGTGGAGAGTATAGTTTGGGTTTTGTAAGCGCTCACGTACGATTGTGTGGATAGTAGATTATGGATTTTGTTTATTGTTTCTTAGCGTATGTGGAGAGTATAGTTTGGGTTTTGTAAGCGCTCACGTACGATTGTGTGGATAGTAGATTATGGATTTTGTTTATTGTTTCTTAGCGTATGTGGAGAGTATAGTTTGGGTTTTGTAAGCGCTCACGTACGATTGTGTGGATAGTAGATTATGGATTTTGTTTATTGTTTCTTAGCGTATGTGAAGAGTATAGTTTGGGTTTTGTAAGCGCTCACGTACGATTGTGTGGATAGTAGATTATGGATTTTGTTTATTGTTTCTTAGCGTATGTGGAGAGTATAGTTTGGGTTTTGTAAGCGCTCACGTACGATTGTGTGGATAGTAGATTATGGATTTTGTTTATTGTTTCTTAGCGTATGTGAAGAGTATAGTTTGGGTTTTGTAAGCGCTCACGTACGATTGTGTGGATAGTAGATTATGGATTTTGTTTTAATGATTTGCGTGTGTAAATAGTAGATTTGGGGTTTGTTTATTGTTGCTTCACTTGTGTGGATAGTATATTATATGAAATGAGAAAAGTAGGGATGTTTTCTTTCACGTCTGCACGATGTTAGGTCATGATCTAGGTAATATCAATTTTATGTTTTAAGGGGGATGTTTTCCATCACGTCCGCGCTTTCACTATAAGAACCCGCAGTATTCGTCGTTCAAACCATTCTACAAAGAAGATGGCTTCGAACCAAATTGACAAGATGCAAACATTGCAAGACGTTTTAGACAATTTAGGAATGATGGAGCAGATGTTAATAAGACTCGTTGAAGACCACTATTCCTATAGTCCCCATCGTGTAAAGATGGAAATTAATAACTTGAGAAAGGTAAAGGACAAGATAAGTGGTGTCATGAAAGAGATAAAGGAGGAGAAGGAGGATGAAGAGGAAAGGATAAGGATGAGAGCATGGAATGAAAAAATTGAAAAAGAAGAAGAAAATGAAAAGAGGAAGAAAGAAGAGGAGGAAGAGAAGAAGAAAGAAGAGGAGGAGAAAAAAAAAAAAAGAAAAGAAGAGAAAGAGTGTTGGAGATAAAATAAGAAGTTGGTGGAGAAAAAGAAGAAATTAGAAGCAGAAGAAGAAGAACTCCCAAAGGCCCTTTTCAGGGCCAGCCATATTTCTCGAAAAGAGATAGCCTTTCCATTGCCTACCCTTTTTTAAATTTAAATTTAAATTTAAATTTGAAAAAACTTTTTTTTTTAAAAATCCCATATTCAATTCCCCTTGTCCCTAGACAAACCCAAACTCTATTCCCATGTTCAATTCCCCTTGTCCCTAGACAAGCCCAAACTCTATGTTAAATTCCCATTGTCCCTAGAGTGACCCACGATTTTTCTCCATGTTAAATTTCCATTGTCCCTAGAGTGGCCCAGGGGTGTTTTTAATGCTAAGTCCCATTGTCCCTAGGGTAGCCCCATTTACTACTTTTATATATATATATATATATATATATATATATATATATATATATATATATATATATATATATATATATATATATATATATATATATATATATATATATATATATATATATATATGCCCCAAATATGTATCCTGATTTACAAAAAACTCACAGTCATTTACCTCTTGAAGCAAATTTTTGCAAACACGATTATAGTAAAGAGATTTTGTAAGACGAGCAATGTTTAACTCAGTCTCTTGTTTTGTTTGACTTGTTTAGATAGCTATGACATGATGTCCCACCTAGTTACATTAACCTGACACAAGGCCGACCAGTCCTGACAGTATCGTCTTAATGCTGAGCGCCAAGCGATGTAGCTGTTAGTGCCATTTTTATAAGTCTTTGGTATGTCTCGGCAGAGGATCGAATCCACGACCCCAACTTCCGAGGCGGACGCTCGATCCACTAGGCCACCGGAGCGGTTTTGAACCTTTTGACTTCTTTAGGGCCACGGAGTTGCTTTTGTCAATACAATTTCTCAGTAATTAGCTTTTGAACCGTGCACTCCACACCGCCAATGAGAAAATTCATTATATCTGGCATTAAATTCACCCATGAGTATTACATCGCCAAAGGAACCATAATATTCAGAAGGGACTCCAGAATATCAACACATTATTGGTAGCAATTATAATTGTCATCGTCCGGAAGATAAACGTCAAACACGAGAAGTACACTTTCTTAGGTCACGTTTAATTCAACCCAGACGATTCGGTCGTCACAACAATATAGATGCTTGATAGAATATGCAAGAAGTTTCTTATATATGATTATCACACAACCTTTGCGACTTATTAGTAAAGTCACAATCACTAGTGTCTACTGTATCTTGTGTAGCTATCTTTTAATGCTTAGTTTCAAGTAATTAAGTTAAGACCAGTATCATACATTAGTATAACAAAACAAAACAAAAATAGGCAAAGCCATAACGTATTTGAATTTGAGTGAGCGGCACGAGAAAAAAAAAATACTACCACCAACTGTGGGCATACTAATATATTCTAGGCTGGTGTGACCCATATTTAAAGTCACAACGGTCAGCATATTCATTGCCATAATCGTGGTCATTGAGATAATATGATTATAGTTATTTTTGTTGGTATTTTCTCCATACAAATTTGATTTTCTGTCAGGATAGTTATTTTAACCAGGTGATCGCTATCCTCTAATCACGTTGTCTATGTCTAACCATATGAATATTACCCTTAGCTACTGCGTCTGTGTCTAGCCATATGAATATTACCCTTAGCTACTGCGAGTATAGTGCCCACGGCGAAATATCGTCAAATGAACACAGTAAAATTATTCCAAATACCTATGGTTTAGGTCTAACCAGTAAGTTAAATAATACCTATGTATCACAAAGCCTTCCATATCAAGTATACATTTTGTTACGGCAAAATTTTAAAGTGGCACACCACAGTGGAATCAGATACCTTTATGATTGAATTATAAATAATCGTATAGGAGGTTTAAGTACGAGGGTGTGCTTATGAAACAGAGCGAGCGAGCGACCGAGAGAGAGAGATAGATAGATAGAGAGAGAGAGAGAGAGAGAGAGGTTTACCCTTTTAATGAGTTTCTTTAGACAAGGTGGCAACAGGAAATAAAGACGTCATCATAGTTATCATCGTCATTGTCGTAGTCGTCGTGATCATCATTATATTTCTTCTTCATCTTCTTTTCCTTCTTCTTATTTTTCTTCTTCATCTTCTTTTCCTTCTTCTTCTTCTTCTTCTTCTTAGTATTATTATTATTTCTTGATATGAGAAAGAGAGAATCAGAATTAAAATTGAACGACAGGGAGAAACTAGGAATGAAAATTACGAGAGAGAGAGAGAGAGAGAATTAACATTACGCCGGAGAGAGTGATGTTACGTGATCTAATTTGGATTTTTAACGTAGCTTTAACAATTTTTCAGTCATATCTTTACGATGTCTCCAATGTGGCAGCTTATAGTGATGTCTAGCACTGGGGCATCATGCCGCAGACATGGAGCATGATGTCCTACCCAGTTACATTTTCCTGACACCAGGCCGACAAGTCCTAACACTAACCTCTTGATGTTGAGCGCCAAGCGAAGCAGCTGTTCGTACCATTTTTGTAAGTCTTTTGTATGACTCGGTCGGGGAACTAACCGACGACCTCCCGCATCCACCACAAGGCCACCGGAGCTGTCACACCTGACAGAGAGATTTTTTTATTCCTACTTGTATAAAAAAGAACAATGCACTTACCCTTTTTATGCTATATTCTCCTTATTGAACTCTGAGAATACATTCCCATTAAAACAATCGCGTAATCGGTAAAAAAGTGCAACATATCCAAAGGCTGAGATTGAGACATAGTCTACTGAAATCCTTACTTTCGAAAACGTAGATCTAAGTTGCTCACAAAAATTATTCCAAACATTCCCTTTTCTCGACTAAGACAGAAATTGCTAATTCATCACACATTATTTGACTATTTGGTTGTGCGTTTGTTGTTTGTTTATTTGGTTGGGTTTTTGTTCATATTTTTGTAATCTGACTAACGGTGAGGACCAGAAAAGAACTTCATGTACTGAACATTCTTGTGGCAATGCTAAATATTGAACTGTAAAATCTTTGGTTCGCGTTTAGAAACTGAAAAAGATTTTTGTCACTTAGTCATTTTGACCAACAATGACACACACACATAGCTTGTGAGAATGATTGCAATCTTTAGTGCCAGGTGTTTCAAACTAAGGAATTTAGGGGCTTGAACGAAGATAAGATTTCTGGTAAAGTTTGTGTGTTTTGTAAAACGATAAATATCAGATATAATTTTTTCTCTAGACACCTGTGAAGCAGATAGTTTGCGTAAATTTCTGTATGAGAGTCACACAGCTATTTATTGCATGAAGACATTTTGACTTTGGCAAATGTTAATCACAGAATTACATCTAGGGGCTTGAACGAAAGTAATAAGACATAGTAAAGTCCAACAAGCATTACATTTTGTAAAATATAAATTTGTTTCCTTAACATATATAATCAGAGAAAGTGAAAGAATGAAACTGACGTACAATGAATGAATTCATAGAATATCCTAAACTGTGCAATCAATTTCGCACTAATCAGGAAACTGTCCAAAGGTATTCCGAATGAAGATTCTAGTGTGTTTATGTACTACCGTGCTAACACTGCTGAAGAATCACAGTTCTAAATCCAAATGTTTTCATTTCAAGGTAATCCCGTGAAAGTAGAATATTATTGAATTCCTTGAAATTTTCATATAATCCAAGAGAATTATTTAAATATTCAAGTCTTTGAATAAATTAAACATACACTAACAGCTATTGACTGTTTAAATTAAATGTTTTCCATTCCGCTATTCCAAAGGACATATAATTATAAAGTACTATTTCCTTTCTCTCCTATAAATCTAACATAAACTGTACAATACCATAAGTGATATTTTCGTGACCTCCATTCAAATTAAATGCACGGCGTACTTGACCGAAATAGATGCTGGCTTGATCTATGAAATTAGCTTTGACTCATGAATGAAAATTTTACATGTATTGTACATGTATTTTATTATATTACCAGCCAGCCACTGAATTAAAAAATCTGAAATATAAATATCATGAATCTAAATGACTTAAAAAATCTATACTATAATAGGAATGGTACAGTTTCCCGTAACACCTTCCTCCTTAAAGAGGAGAACCATTTATACAATTAAAATTTCTTCTATCAAATGTCAAACATACACGTGATTAATATTGCATAAGAATATCACGTACAATCATGTATATAAAACAATGCAATACTGTATTTCTATGCACGTGAAATTTTGTCTGCAATCAAGTTGTTTTTGCCCTTGATGTGTTTGACATCAATATTATACGATTCTGACATCAGACACCATAGTAACAATCTTGAATTCTGGTTCTTCATTTTATTAATGATAGTGAGGAGGTTATAATCCCTAAAGACAACATTTAGAGAAGGAGATGCACTAACATTCACTCATGGTGTTGCAATTCCATTATCAAAGCCAAACACTCCTTCTCTATCGTGGAATACTTTCCATGGTGCTTACTCAATTTCCTATAAAAGTAGCTGGCGCCGTCTTCCTGCGACAGTATTCCGCAACCCCTACGTTACTTCTATCTACGGACATTTTGAATCCTTTAGTGAGCTGACAGAACTGGTGCAGATTTCGAACATAGCATTTGCTAATCAACATTCTCCTGACATTTTTCTGACCAGCGAAACTTTGTCTTCTTTTCCGGCAAATCCAGACTAGTTCTGACATCTTTACTTCCACGTTCTGTGACAGTAATTGTTTTGGTTCAGGAGTCAATCTTATCGTTCTTAATGCAACATTTTTTAAATTACTTTTTTTATCTTGTTGGAAGGGTACTCTGCCAGCTCAAATTAACACAAGTACAAGGCAATGCTAACATTACTATAGCTACGGATACAGGCGCTCGACCACTGTACATAACCCATGCAACGCATGGCTGACCCCCAGCGAACGTGTCATTTTAGTCCCCCAGTTCAGCTTCCTATGTGGCAGAGGAATTGAAACCACATCGTCCCTCATTGCATCGAGGCACTCAAGACTAAGATGCCGGCCAATGTATTAGTTTCTCACTGCATTAGTCACCAGCTAAGAGAAGAGGTCGTGCTGACTTGCAGGCATTCCGCCAATTCCAGTCGTACCTGCTGTCCCACCTGTGCTGGACGTCGCATGCTTTAGTCCTGGCGTATCATTATAGTGCTTCTGTTGGCATTGCTTTAAGCCGATATATTATCATCCTCAAGATCACGCCACGACAAATATGCTGTTCTGGATATCATAGACGGAACAAATATTAAATCAATTCAGAAGGACGGCGAAGTTCCCACGACGTTAATAGGTTTAGAAAGATAGTCAGGTGAATATAGATGATCAACAGGCCCGACATTGATGTTCTTCAAAGATAGTACTGACCAACCTGACAACAGACAGTATAGCACAAGCCGACCAAGAAACTTTGCCGTCAACGCCGAAGCTGATGTATGGCCGGTGGATCATGGTGCTAATTCAGATTTCAGCTTTGAATTTAATTCACGGCGATCAAGGATAAAAGGTGATCGCAGAAGATTTTCATGCGCAATTCCACTATCTCACATCTTTGGATTTTGTAGGAGTGTCAGAAAAGTTATCTTTGGGGCTAGACACACAGTTGCACCTTAAGAAAGGCTACCGACGATGAAATTATTTGGCGACCTGTTGATGATGCTGGTAAAATAATACTACCAAAACTTTCGTTGTGGATGCCGGTAATGACTCCAACGATCGCCAAAGAACAAAAATTAGTCTCTTTTATGGTTATAGGTGGTAAATCATTGTTGTCATGGTTGACAGTGATCAAGGACAGTGTTCAAACTAGTTTTAATGTTTAATTAACATGGCATATAATATCACAGCAAAGTGCTTGTGCACTACGACAAATATTTGTTGCTTTTCAAGATATTGCGCGAGTAAGTTCACAACCACGTAGTCATATGATATTTGACAAAATGGAGTTAGTGAACTTTCTGTATGGATAAACGGACATCAAGAACCAGCTGAGGATATATTATTAAATTTTGATCAAAATCATGTAGCACGTGCATCTCACCGGTTAATGACATTTATAAACACGATGAAAAAGACACATGGCTGCAAATATCACAATTAGATTTTACGACGCTGTATCCGATCTATTACTTTTCACTAAAGCATCTTCATTTATCCAGACAATCCGTCGTTGATATTCACTTTCGAGCCCAAGTAACCCAACTCCTGTTGCCGTAGTTGGTCCACCATTTATTCATGGTGCTTACAGAGCAATCGCTGTTGTACTCAGCGATAAAGCAATGTTACTTGAAGGTGTAGTTGAGCGAATGAGACTTTTTGATGCTTCTGTAGAAAACATGTAATTAAATCGCTCGCGATATTTATAATGTCATATCATAATGTTAGTGTTAGCCTGACTCCAGGTCAGATTAAAAAGCTTCAATCAAGTTCAGCAAAGAACTGCGGAATAAACTATCACTAAAAATGATCAGATCACAGGTGGTTTAAATAAATCATCGCTAACTGAACGTTAAGTTAAACATCTCAATAGCGCCAAACAATCAAAATCAGGCATTAAATTCAATCTTTCTGCTAGTGCGGTTAAAGACTCAATTAAAACAGGCGGTATATTTCCACTTCTTGCAGCTATACCAGCGTTAATAGCCGCTGAAAAAAAGCAGCTGCAAATTGGTGCTATTTGGATCTGCTGCTGAGATGGCATTTAAGAAAGCGACAGGAAAAGGATTTAAAAAAGGGGAAGGGGTCTATGATTACCAGGGACTCTTTATCGATAGGGAAAAGGTCTGAGACTTCAAGGAACACTTCGTTAATCCGTCCAATGTCAAATTTTGATTTACTTGATGCTGCTAAAAAATTAAATTTAAAGAATTGCGGAGGTGTTTTCATGCGCGATCAATTACCAAAACAATCAGGTAATATTGAAACAGAAATTATTAATCTTGATAATAGTTCTGGTTCTGGTACTCATTGGGTTGCATACGCAATTTATCCACATGGAACTGTTTTTTTTTTATTCGTATGATTTTTCTCCACCGAAAGAATTTATAAATTACGTAAACACAATAAAAACTATAGTCTGGTATTCAACATTACCAACACAAACAATAACTGATCCGCCAATATGTGGACGGAAAGTAATTTCTGTACTCGATGCTATATCTTCATAAATATTACCACCTCATAAAGTCGTTCACGAGTACACAAGTAGCCGTTAATCGTTTTAAACAGATCTTAAAGTATAATGGCGGATATTTACAGATCTTCTTCTATCAAAGACAAGAAAAAAGATGATACTGATTCATCAAATTACACGACTAAGGATGAACTTGCCGATATTATGAACCTATCTGGAGTTGACCGAGATGAAGTTGTTATTTTTTCAGGATAAATACGGTGTTTTAAAGACGAATAATATCACATGGAATGACGTAATTCGTAGAGTTCTTTGTTCTACTGAAGACAACATTCCAGTATTTACTGACAGTGGTAGAATCAGAGACTCAAATTATCAATCGCGACTATTAGAAATGAAATTACAAAAAGTGTTCCTAATCGTTTAAAATCTACCGGTGATACAATAACAGGCGAGCAGGAATGGAAATAAAATAGTTGTATTAAGAGATCCAACATCTGATTAAGATACCACAACAAAAAATATGTAGACAAACACTATAATACACTAGATACTAAATTAATCACGCTGCGAACTGAGAATGACGATCATGTAAATATGTTTTCAAATATTCGTAGACATTTTCGAAAACTTAATGAAATCGCCATGGAATTCTTTGGAAGTTCGTTGACTGTTGACGTAAAACTCTCTGAAATTAACACAAAACTCGGCAATATTAAAAGAGCTGTGTTAGACATTGAAACGATTAATAAACAATTAGGTGTTATCGGAGATCCTAAATCATTTTCAGAGTTAATCACGATAGCGCAGAGTAATATCAATGATATTAGAAAAACACTAGAAGATGTGATAAGTGGAATTCCTGATATCGTTAAAAAAAATTAATCTGATTAAAATTCCCCACAAGCAGATTATCAACGTGGTATATACAGTAGTGTCCGACCAAGAATTATGATAACCACTCAATAAAACCATTAAATACAGCGCTGAGTTTACCGACATATACAGGCTCTCAGTATTTGGTATTGTACCACAATTTCACGGCGTTGGTCACTGACTCCGTTAGGTGGATCTCCTGGACTTATATCAGTGATATTAGATCAAAAGGACGAGGAAATATTTACTGTGGAACCCGAAGAAGAAAAAACTCGGCTTGATTTATTATTGGTGTCTTGAATTAGTAGCTGAATGCCCATCTAATTAAAATATAATGAGCCGTCCGAGCAACGTTCAACGTTTTAGATCCAAACAAGCACCCGAATGGCAACCAAAACTAAAAATATCGTTGACGAATATACAGTAAAAGAACAAAAACTATCGCAGACGTGTAGCTGTCGTTGACATAATTGCTTTTTCATAGTGTGCTGTTATAGCTGGAGCCGGCGTATTATTATCAACACTAACACCATCGTTAATGATGGCAGCACCAGTTGTAACAATTTGTTTTTCAGCAGCGATAACAATTGCCGGTATTCTTAATATCATTACCAAAACATATACACGTGTACAAACACAAAATTGCATGATTATATAATAACATTACACACAGCGACATTAGCACACACCAAAATATCCTCGTTATTATTGACAAGTCTTAGTAATGAAAAAATATCAGTATTTCAGTTCACGGAGATGATTAAAATCTACAATGAAGAAGTCACCTTGATAGAATCCACGCATGATTTAGAAAATCAGGATTTAAATAATAATGTCAACACCAAACGAATTACTTCAACAAATTGCAACTAGCACAGCACCAACAAAAACAGCAATGATATCGGTAAACTCTACTAATCCTGAATTTAATTTTGATTTTCTAACTGCAATTCCAAATAAATAGCGCTAGCACAATTACGAGTATACCATATTTGGCCAAATATCTAATCAAAATCATTCGGTGGAATACCAGCAAATAATTCGCTTGTATTAGCAAATAATACCAAAGACGATGGAACTCCCGATTGGCAGGTTATTAGAATACCAACAGGCTGCATCAAATTTGTTACATATCTTTGATTTAATTTATATTTGATTCAATTTGAGTTTGATTTGATTTGATTCGTTGTGGGTTTTGGAATCTTTTTATTCTCTTTACATGTCAATGAAATGTAATTTTGTTTACTGGGAGTTTTTCCTTTGATACCTAATAATAGAAACACTTGTTTATATTTTTGACTTAGTTCCTGGCCTTGAATGAGGGTCAAGTAAACAACTTTCTTTAGGAGTAAAATGATTGATTCTTATCAAGGACATATAGGACTTTTACATGTAGACATCATCATGTGATCCTCTATTTCGCAATTGATATTTCCGAAATTGCGAAATACTTAGCATTAATAGTGATATTTATAGAGAGAGATCTCTGAGTCCGAGCTTTCAAGCACTTGATGTCAAGTTCTTTTCTTCTATTGTGACCATTATTGAAGTTTTTAGTTTTTTAGTTATATGTTAATTTTTCTTGAGATTATATGGACTCTAGAAGATTAATTGGTTTCTCTGGAAAATATTACTGTGTTAATACAGAACTCTTGAACACAGAATTTTGTTGAAAATTTTAAGAGCGGAGGATTAATTATTATGTTTCTACAAGGAGCTGTAGTCGTCAACGCTGTACAGGCCACATTATACGTCATCACCTTCCATCTTGGATTCTTTAGGACAATTAAATATTTGGACTTCAATACTTGTATTCGTGGATTATTCTTGTATTATTTTTGGATTTATTTTTGCAAACCGTAAGTTCTCATATTTTTTCATTTTTACAGTATTTTACTAGAAAATAAATTAATTGGTATATTTTTCAAAGCTTTTATTTTCATTTTTCTTGTGTTACTGTTTATTCGAGCCAAAACCAGCAACATAATAAATTGAACAAATCGATGATGAATTCCAGCGCAGAATACAACCTATAAACGACAGAGGATCCAAAATAGCTATAACAGTTCATGAGCCAACTTTATCATCTGCAATTGAAATAAATTGTCCAGATTACGTTGTAGATGTCTATCAGTTATCAATCAGATCTGTTTTAGGTCGTCCTGAAATTAATCAAGATTATGGTGGACCACCAAAACCAGAACGAGATGAAGTTTTTACAGATTATAATCTTTTTTATAAAAACTCCAGTATATAGAAAAGTAAAATGGGAATATAGTGAAGATGTAACTGATAGTACTTATTTCACTATGATGAATAATGAGGTAGATTATTATACTTCACCTGATCATGCTAATTTAGTTGTCCATAAATGTATCAATTTTTTTTGAAAATGTAAAATATGAGCACGCACGTGTACTTGATGATTTACGAAAAACAATTTCCAGTACAATCCAATATTATGATAATGATAGAAAACAACAGATTAGTGAATGTGTACAATATTTAAATCAGATTATATCCGATCTTGAGTTTATTAATCAGCAAATCATCAAATGTTTGGAATAAGTCAACGATATTTCGCAATCATTATAAATTCACTAAAGAACACTTTTCAGCGTTTATAATACCAGAAGTTTGAACTGACGAACTAAAAAAATCAGTCCGCGATCATATCAACAAATGTTTTCCTAAAATACTTGAATCATGGATAAAATAAAGCCCCACCAGGATCTCTTTTTAGATATAACAATGATCCGTACGGTGGCGGCAGACATATTTCACCAGGAATTGTAAATATAACTTCAACGATTGCAGTCAATCTTGTATGTCATGCAATAGATGGCAGTTGTCAAATAGATCTTGAAATATCTAGTCTAGATAAACAAGCATATAGTTTATATACATTTATACCTCAAGTACCTCCTGAATATTTGATTGTACAAGAACCTATTTATCCTGTTTATCTGCGTTGTCATAATCCGTTATTATCAAGAATTCATTTCAAACTTATTGACCAATCTGGACACTTAGTTGATTTAAGAAATGAAGATTGAAATTACATACGTGAAACCCTAACGATTTTTAATTATGTAGTGTTTTACAATTAATTATTTAATAAGTGAGAGTTTTAAAACACAACAAAGAGGTAATTGAAAACGCCATCAGTACAATAAAGAAACAACCCCTAATCAATACATAACAATTCAGTGTTAATATAATTATTGAAGAATACGGTAATAAACAATTTTTGTTGACGCAGGAACAATTAAATGAACTGGAGTGAGAATATATTATTATGATTTCGTGTAATATTGATCAGATTATGAATTATGCACATTCTTGTATTGAATTAGATCAGCTTTAAAAATATTTTCAAATTCTTCAGATTGATGGGTATATTACCATAAACTAAGATAAAATATTGTACAAGTCGTCAAATTACTTTTTTATTTCTCAGGTAGAATAAAACTCGGCGGATAATTAACCACGACATTGCCGTAACATTCATTTTCATCAGTGACGTTGTTATTAAAACTTTCATTTTCAAAATCATCTTTACTATTTTCACTTTGGTCACTACTTTCAAAATCTTAGCTATTTTCATTTTTCTGATCGAACATAACAAATTGAACTGCCCCACATGGGTGTTAATAATTTTCTTCTTTCCGATCACGCTTAAGAGAGATACGAATTTTTTTAACTTCGGTATCTTTTACGCTACCCAATGATTGGAACATAGCTTGCTGGATAATCTTTATGAATCTGTACTCTGCTGGTAATGTATACCTGTCTTCAAATTTACGCGTTTGCAGTGATTCAAAATCAGAAATATTTTTTTCTGGATCAAATTCAATTTTTATGCCGTCATTGTTAATTATTTTATTACAGAAATAATATCATTAATATTTTCATAATTCGGTAACATATTTAAAGCGTATATATTATCTTAATGTTAAGGATGGCACAACACATATCCTTTCATAGATACAGCATTGCATTAGTCCATTTACAGCACTACATACAATCTTAATTCTAATACAGTCAGGAATACAAGATACAGCCATGACAATGGTTCGTTCAGGTATACCACATAAGAATCATGACAATGGTTCAGTTAAAATAATGGTTCAGTCATTACATTGGTTCATTCAGAAATACCACATATTGCAATGACAATGGTTTAGTTATGATAATGGTTCAGTCATGACAATGGTTTAGTCAGAAGTACCACATAGTGTCATGACAATGGTTCAGTCATGCCAATAGTTCAGTCATGACATATAATCTTAAATATAAGGACGGATAAATACATATAAGGGAGCCTACTCTACGTTCGACATTTGTTTGCACACACCCCAATAATGAACTCAGGAAGAGTACAAAAAGAGCACCCACCACCTGGAAACATGGTGGGAAGGGTGTTTTTTCTGTTGAAATTTGAGTTTTGGGGTGTGCTCCCATCTTGCATATAATAACCGCGATTCTCGCCACCGTTGACAGTATTTCCAATCACGGGTTTCGAGCACCGACCCTCGAGTATGAGAATCAGCAGCACTAGCAGTGCGCTACTATCCAATCTTATAGATATATTTTTCAGAACTTATTATAAAGTTACCTTCTCTGGATTGCTACAGATGAGTATCATACAGTACTGAGTACAATTACAGCGTTGATTTTTATGTTTCTAAACACATTGTATAAAATAATTGTATATATATTTCTGCATAACAGAAATATCAAGAAATAACTGAGCTCTGTTGTACTTGTAACGGTGTGTGTGACCTGTTTCCTGCATTGATTTTCATCAACAAGTTACAAAGGCTAGATGCCCTTCTACTAAATACACTATTATAAAATTACGTTACTCCGCTGATATTAATTATAACACAGATGGTTAATAATTAATTAGGTTAATAATTAATTAAGATGATAAAATATTAAGCTCTACCAGAGAAAGATCTGCTACAGAGTTATCTCCCTTTTTGAGATCAATACGTAGCAACAAGCGTGGTAACGAGTGAATTACTCTGCCGGAGAAAGTTTTAGGTTGACATAGTTAACTCCCTTTAATATAAAAACTCAAAATGTGTATAATACTCCTTGTATTATTACATTGTGGACACACAAAAATACCTATACATTCTGAGACTGAGGAAACGAGACAAATTTGTTTATAGATAATTGTCAACTTTTTTCACCAACGATAGAAGATTCAGATTGATAAATTGAAAGTTGTATCTTGCCATTTTACCAGACACAAAAATACCTTACATCACTGCGACTGTGGAAACTGCACGAAGTTATTATTATAGAGATAATTGTACACTTTCCACATCTACGATAGAAGCAGTATATTGATAAAATAACTGTTATAACAATGAGCATAATGACTAGAAGTATAATAACACAAAAAACAATTGAACAATAGTAATGTAGTATTAGTAACAACAACCAAGGTAACTACTTAATTAATCTACCGAAGAGAGAGAGAGAGAGAGAGAGAGAGAGAGAGAGAGAGAGAGAGAGAGTTTAGCTTGACAGAGTTATCTCCCTTCAACAATATTGAAAAGTTCTATTTTGTTCATATCTTTTCGAAAACGCCGATTTAGTTATATTATTTGCGGCAGAATGTATTGAACTCTTGTAATTATCAAAATATTTGCAAGGCTGTATATATCGATGGAAATATTATTTCTTCGCCAATCTCTGAATTTACAAATACAACGTATTTTGCGCTCTTATCATGATAACCTGTATTTCCAAATCTGCAATTCTGACTTTGTGTAACAGCTCGCAAACTACATAAATTAGTTTTCTTATTTGAATCAATGTGATCGATATTCGAAAATAAATTTATTAAAGAAATATCTTTTCTTTACAGCAGGTAAATCTTAGATAACCAAACTTATTAACATAACCGACCAAAGGTCTTTTTAGTCGGCAGTGTCTGATGATGCCATCACGACATGTTTCATAATCTTTGATGATCGGATGTTTCATAAATTCGTTTTGTTCCATTTGTATATAATATCATCTGTTTAAATGACTATTTGTCTAACTTAATAATTGAAAATCTAGCAAAATAGTCTTCAGCCTTTCTTATAACATTGTCATTATTGTCGTTGCCAGTTTGCATCGTAATATCTTTGCACAAGATTTGTCAACGAGTTGTACAACCTATCATAAGCCATCTGGATTAGCTCTTTTTTTGAATCGTTGTATATATATATATATGATATATATACACACACATACACACACTTGTCTTAATAATAACTTGAGCGAGATACTATCAATGATTAAAATTAAGCCTTCTAAATATAAATTTAATCTTGACAGAATATCCCCCGACTTATCGATGCGAGCTCTGGTTGATCCGACGAATATAAGCTTGATTAATACTACCGGGTATTCATCACGCCAAGAAAGTATTTAGCAAGGACGGTGTTTCTCATGTGTGGTCGACGTTCAAAATAATACGCAACGTCTATAGTGTCGACAAATTCGTCGATGCTACAATGGAGGACAAACGAGTGGCAACGATTATTAATTATCTCGACAATCGAAGATATGTTTTGAGAGTAAAGTTTATTGTATTGGCAGAAACAAACAATAATTGGATTATCAGTGACAAACGTGACCCTTTCCTTCATAATAAAAAAATTACCGTATTAAGTAAAAATTCAAAACAAGGAATGTTGACTGGTATTGACAAACCCTATTATGAAAGAGCGTATCCTGTAACAGCGGTTATTGATGGAATTTATCCGAGAAATGATTAATCCAGAGTAAATAATCTAAATCCGATGAAAGTTTCAAAAACGTTGTGTAGCCGAACGAGTAACGGAACATTTTAGAAACGCGATACATGGAAACGGTTTAACAGATAAAATAAGTAAAATAAATCGTAAAATAAATAAACGAGTGTGGAGAAATAGTTAAAGATACAGGAGCATCCCGATAAAAGTAAGAACGATAACCGGAGAGATTTTATACGAACCAAAGTATAGCTCGATAGGAGCTTCGATTGAAATTATTGATCATAATGCGCATCTGTGGACTAATGCAGTAAAAATATTTCCATGAAATCGAACTGTTAACTTTTATCAAGGAGATATATTTGATTTTATTAACTAAATAAGTAAAAATGGTCCTGTATCAGTATAGTCATTTCAGTGTTTCCATAATGGAAATTATGATCAGTTTGTACGGCCTAATGGATATATTTATCGTACAGATTCTCTCCAACAAGAAATGAAAGATCTTGCGTTGAAATATACCCATGACGATGCTATGCTGAACAATTACTAAGTTTATGTTTTACCGTTCCGTCAGTTAATGCTCATTTTGCTGGAGAGAAAAATTCGTGAGAACCAACATGATTGGATTTTCTTGAAGAAACTCAACGCAGTTATGTAGAAAAGGAACACGGTGGATTATGGAATACTAAACACGATTATAGGACTATTATTTCAGTTGATATGTTTGCATGTTATCGGGGAAATTTCTTGATATTGGAGAGTGTTCTAAATATTTTGAGCGACTTAGACATCATACCCACGAGATGACCAGAATATCAATAAACGGAAAATTAACAGATTTTGATTTGACTGGATCTGGTTGTCATTTAAGTTTGCCGAAAATCTTCATCCCATTTGTTATGTCTGGTTTGTCAAACATTTTTCAGAAAAAATGTGGGCACCATCATTATTATTACGGTATATGCTCAATGTAAAAATGCTATTATTGTTAACAGTAAGTGAAGCAATTATATCGTATCGTCCACATAAAAGAAGTTTGGTTAACACAACAAAGAAATATTCCGATGATGAAAATTCAGCACAACTGATTTTGAGAATAAAATCGCAAAAGATATTGGCAGAAAAATAATCGGTAAATTCACCCAAGAAGGATCATATGATCATCGGCGACATTGTACAAGACTGATTAAAGATAATGCTGAACTAGATGTTATAATTGCTGAAACAACGAACAGAAATACGTTTATAAGTCGAAGTAATGTTAATTTATCAGACGGAACTAAATTAGGTACAATTGTGAGTTATTTTGATGGTGAGTCTTCACAGTTTACTCATTTACGATCTTCAATGCTCGCTCGCGTTTCGATAAATCTATTATCAATGATAAACAGATTTCCTGATACCGCAGTCAGATTTGTTACGGATTCATTTTATACCAATAAAAAAATACAGGATTGCAAGAACAACTACATATCGGTACCTATGCTTCATGGGATGAATGGAGAATAAAACAAGAAAATATTCTTAATTATTCTGAATCCGCCCACGTTGAAATTAACGATGTTTATTACCCCAAAAATCAAATATGAAAATTACCATCTGCACCATCGGTATATGATCCTGTAGCTAGAGATAAAACAGTTTATCTCAATGGGACTGGTGGTTTTGGTAAAACAACTCGTGCGATTGAATTATTCTTGAACAGTTGTTCAGAAATAGTTGTGTTAAAACCGACACACAGGTTCGCAAGATAAATGAATGAACGAAATATTAAATCATGCACTTATCATAAATTCTTTCCATGGAAGGGAGATAAATGAAGTCCTGAGCGAATGGGAGAGAAATATATTCCAACGATTATTGTTATTGTTTGGGATGAAATATGCGCTGTTTAATTAGAAAAATTAAAAATGTTTCTTCATTGGTTATTGACAAAAACTACTGCTGTAAGAATGTGTGGCAATCATGGTCAACCACCAACTTTTGTTAGATTGTCTCCACATGGATGACAGAGGAAATTTGTAGATTATTAGGAAGAAATAACTCGTGATCATATATCGCTTGATCCAGAGTTAAGAGAGCTTAAAAAGTTAATCAGACTACAACCGAATAAAATTGAATGTGAAATAATACGTAATATAATTTCAGAAACTCCTGTTAATAACGTTTGCAATTTATGGAGACCAAATTATTTGATAGTTGCAAGTAGAAAGATAGTTCGTGATACACTTCAAGAACAATTATGTATGTTACATAAAGAAACATTTTCAAATATACACATACCATTGTGTTATCGACCGACTGATACATGACGGACGAATATCGATGTTTATATACCAGGATCATCAACAACAAAAAAATAATCTCGTATTAAATGATGCTGTCTAGGTTCCTGTCAATGTTGTTGAGAGCGCGTTAACCATGAATAAAATTCCATGGACGCTAGGATACACATTGACAATTCATTCGTCACAAGGATTAACCATCTATGATACAAACGTTTGGATCGTCGATGATCATATCGAATGGTCAAATTTAGTTTATCTCGCAGTGTCTCGAGTCAGAAAAATATCTCAGCTGCTGAGAATTGTTACATACTTTGCAGAAACTACTGGTAATAACGATGTTATTGACAATGATAAAGTAAGAACAAAATTAGTTATAAGCAGTGTGCGAAAAAAAAGCGCGACTTTGATCTCGAAGCTGAACTTATCATAACATTGAAACAACAGCAAAATCATCATTGTGCTAGCTGTAACAAGTAATGCTGTGGCAGTATTCAAATAATAACCAAAGACAATTTACTGTAGACAGAATTAAGAGTAGTCTTGCTGATACACGCGAAAATGTAATGATGATGTGTCTTTAATGTAATCGACGTCGAGGAGATAGTTTACAAAAGTAAATGCGGTGGTAACTGTGTGTCTTCAGGAATTACTTGTAACTGCTTGCATGCAACTCTACGTTGAGGAGCAGCTGAATCTAATCTGTAGATTGCAGGTCTACCCGTTGATCTTAACACGCTAAAAATTGAATGTGTTGTAATACTCCAAATATGACCAGTCGCCCTTTTTTTACCGCCTTCAGGTTCACCGGGTTCGTATAACTACCTGGCAGTAACATTACCTAATACTGGTTGTTTCTAAAATTCATGTCGTTTTATAGGTGTGTGTTTTTATTTTGTAAGTGCATTAACGGGTTTTCTGTCAGCTGTTCGAGTAATTTCATTATTTAACGCAGCTATCACACTTGGTAATCTTGCAAC
The DNA here is from genome assembly GCA_028554795.2 of Sinohyriopsis cumingii. NCBI lineage: Eukaryota > Metazoa > Mollusca > Bivalvia > Unionida > Unionidae > Sinohyriopsis > Sinohyriopsis cumingii. The sequence goes on along the minus strand of CM068825.1, from coordinate 156,591,339 downwards.
CCATTCGCGAGATCTCATATCTTTCTGAATTATTTCCTTTGCCTATTGATATCCAAATAACCGGCCAGTAAGTGTTCGATTAAATCGTTCAACAATTTCCTGATGACGATGAATTGCAGTATGTCCTCGTCTAAATGTGACGTTATGTTTTTTCATCAGAGATGATACTGCACCTAGAAATTCCTTGCCAGGATCAACCTGCAATAGTTGTGGCCATCGTAAGGGTCCTTGTTGATAAATTCGTTCAGAGCAGAAGAAACTTCAGTTGCTGTTTTAGCTGATAACGATTATGTTTCCTTAGTTAATGCATATTTGTATGTTAATTGACGTCTTCCAATTTTAATAGTACGATGTGGTAAAAATAAAATATCTTCTTGATGAACTTCATTAGGAGTGCTGACTTCAAAATGTGCACGCGGAATTGTTTAGGTGGTGGTAGATACGTTTGTCATATTGCCTGTCGTGCTAACCATTTTGAAGCAACAGAACGCGTAAAATTTGCTGCATCAGCGAGTTTACTAATTGCTTCTCTATCTTTCCACCTTGGGCTATTATAAATTGATTCTATTTTTTTTATAATAATCGGTTGATTAATTACCGGCTCCTAACACTAATTTACCTTTCATCGCAGATTTTATCAACCAGTTAGCTAATGATTCTCTGAAAGACTTTTTAAAACATAGAATTTATAGAGTGAATCAACATCAAATCTGCAATATGTCGCTGTCGCAGATCTTTACTTTTATAAGCTACATCATGAATATGACATGCTTAATCAATAGCATTTATTGGATACTCTCCAGGTCTTGGTTGATCTCGCTCGTCAAGTCCGATATCAAGTCGGGTTTCAGGACCACAATAATTATATCCTGGAAGATGTTTTTCTCCTGGGTATTTAGTCCATGGATTTCCTGGTCATTTTCTTAATAAAGTAGTGATACTACCACCGATTTTATTATTAGAAATTAATTTATATATTTTTTGGTGTCACATTTCACACACTCGCATGCAAGTGCACGCTTTTTATTTTTTGTTATCATTGTTTTTAATCCACTTGTGGATGTAAATGCTGTACATCGAACACAATATAAATTCATATTATTTATTATATTTCTACAACATGGATGTCATAGATTTATCAGCGACACGAAAACATGAACCAGTAAAACATATTTCAGTATTACCAAATTCTATCAGAATGATAATAATAGGTCCGTCTGGGTTTGGTAAAACGCAGCTATTACTTAATTTGATAATGAGATGGCTCAGATGGGATCAGTTATATTTAGTGGCTCCGTCAGTTGATGATCCGAGATGTTACGATGTACTTAAAATTTTTAATGAAAATGCAAAATTGCTGGACAAAGATGGTAATATTATTGATTTTATCACTGATATTGATGAAGCCCCATCTGTAGATGACATAGATGGATTTATTAATAATTTAGTAGTATATGATGATGTAATGTTAGATAAACAAACAAATCCAGCAGGAATATTTTCTCGAGACAGACATAAAAAATACTGATGTAATTTATGTTACTCAGCAATATACACAAATACCTAAAGTGATCAGAGATAACTGCAATATTTTAGATATGACATGATTCGATTAAAAACCTTTTCTCAAAAGCGCAAATTACTCCAACACGGATTTATAAAAATAAATTTACACGATCCCAGAACAAGATACCATGTAGGTCTTGATAAAATATTTCGTTGAGAGATTACTTTAATATTCATAGCAGCTGAGAGGGTGCGACCTCAATGAAACGTCCGGCGGGTAAACGACTGCACATACAAATTTAGAAAAACACAAACGACAAAGATAAAGTAACAACAAAAATACTAACCCAGATAGTTAGAGGCTTCTGTTTGGCGTTAATACGCTTACATGTTTCATTTTCGCAGGAAGCTTTTTTTTTCCAAAAATGACGTTTCAACAAAACCCTCTCTGCTGCTTATAAGTACAGTTTTCGTGGATATTTGAGAAAAAAAGAATTCCCCAAAACAATAGGTACATCTAATAGGATTTATACAAATTTGAATTTGTTCTTCTCGGAGACAGAGTCTCGGTTCAGTTTTAAGATGAGAGTTTATCTATCTATCTATCTATCTATCTATCTATCTATCTATCTATCTATCTATAATAATGCAAATGTATTTCTTCTTGCAAACGAGTATAGGACTTTACATACCTAACTGGATTTAATGTGTTTCTGCAATTGGTTTTTAACATAGTTCCATTCTTTTCAGGTATATTAAACAGTCGTAGAAAGTGAGATGACTCAGCGAGGAAAACGAAAACTACAGAGCGTAGAAATGGACGTAACTCTTATGGGACTGGATTTGGCTTGTATCTGGAGTTACATCCCTGCATTTTAGTGACTGACTGGCAGACAGGTAGCGAAAATAACTACACCGAAGAGGCTGCTACAAAAATTATACTCCTCGACAGAGAATACCTACTAAAATATAAAATCAAGAAAACTATCAACCGCGTACCCTTCCTGGGTACGTCCACTCCGGTGCCCCAAACGTACAAAAGTTCATTCAGAAGCATTGGTCCGAGACTGAATCCTCCGAGTATATGCAGGGCATATTTCATGATGTTTCTATGGTTGAGTACCGTAGACATACATTCTAAAGGATCATCTGCCAAGGAAAATTATAAAAAAAAAACTCAGATTGTTGCAACACACATACATACATACATACATGCAACGTGATAGATTCATGTAAAAACTGCCTTTGGGCAACACATACACATTAATCATTCGGCTACTACGCCCGATTGAAAGTCACGTGCAAGAACGTCGATCATTGTACCTTCTGGCTACAGGATGTGGGCAGGAAACAATATGTTTTTAACAATTTTATTTTATCTAAATATTTTTTTTCAATATCTGCCACAGAATATGCCCTACGGGTACGATAAGTTTTACATATTCGTTGCAAAAAGATGTCGCGGGAAAGTACCACAGTATGTGCTGTAACGTTATGATTGTGCTTATATACGAAAAACAAATTTTGAAATGCATGTCAATAAAGTTTACACTGAAAACAATATACAGTAATAATCACCTGAAACTACTATTATATATTCAAATTATAAAGAAAATGTTCCCAAAAAAATAATCATCTGCACATTTTAGGCTGAAGCATATTAAGACATTGCAGACGGACAGATAGATATATATATAGATTACAATAGAAGTAAGATCTTGTTGAAATTTACAAGTTCGATGCTTCACAGTGGTTCTTTGCAAATCTATTCGAAATATATATATACACATACATACATATATATATATATATATATATATATATATATATATATATATATATATGTGTGTGTGTGTGTGTGTGTGTGTGTGTGTGTGTGTGTAGACCAATTAATTATTTAGCTGAAACATGCAATACAAAATGTGCACTATGTTATATCGGTCAAAGAGGATCTCCATTATAACATGTGATAAATACAAAGAACTACTAAAATATTGTTCTTGCAATTTTTCGGTATATGTGTGAACTCATCAGCCATAATATTCAAATATTAACTTTTAAGATATTTAACATTTCATTGTATTGGTCAGTTAGTTACAACAGGTCTTCAGTTTGTCAATCAGTCTACAAGCCTCTGGGATTATAAGTAGTTGGGACTGTCTTAGCAGGCAGTTTCTTCTAAGCATGAAGTGTCTTCTTAGCAAAGAGTGTCTTTAGTTGTGTTAATTTAGCAAGCAGTGTCTTCAGGTGTGACTGACTTAGCAAGCAGTTTCTTCAGTTGCGACTGACTTAGCAGGCAGTTTCTTTAGTTGCGACTGAATTAGCAGGCAGTGTCTTCAGTTGCGACTGACTTAGCAGGCAGTTTTTTTAGTTGTGACTGACATAGGTAGTTTATTTATTTGTGACTGACTTAGTAGGCAGTTTCTTTAGTTGCGACTGATTTAGCAAGCAGTGTATTAAGTTGCAGCTGACTTAGCAGGCAGTTTATGTTGTTGTGACTGACTTAGCAGGTAGTGTCTTTAGTTGTGACTGACTTAGCAGACAGTTTCTTCAGTTGCGACCGACTTAATAAGCAGTTTCTTCAGTTGCGACTGACTTATAAGGCATTTTCGTTAGTTGCGACTGACTTAGCAGGCAGTGTCTTCAGTTGAGACTGACATAGCAGGCAGTTTCTTTAGATGTGACTGACTTAGTAGGTAGTGTCGTCAGTTACGAATAATTTAGCAGGCAGTTTCTTCAGTTGCTACTGACTAAGCGAGCAGTTTATTCAGCTGTGACTGACTTAGCAAGTAGTGTCTTCAGTTGTGACTGAATTAGCAAGCAGTTTCTTCAGCAATGACTGATTTAGCAGGCAGTTTCTTTAGTTGCGACTGACTTAGCAGGCAGTGTATTAAGTTGCAACTGACTTAGCAGGCAGTTACTTTTGTTGTGACTGACTTAGCAGGCAGTTTCTTTAGCTGTGACTGACTTAGCAGACAGTTTCTTCAGTTGCGACTGACTTAATAAGCAGTTTCTTCAGTTGCGACTGACTTAGTAGGCAGTTTCGTTAGTTGCGACTGACTTAGCAGGCAGTGTCTTCACTTGTGACTGATTTAGCAGGCAGTTCCTTTAGATGTGACTGACTTAGTAAGTAGTATCGTCAGTTACGAATAACTTAGCAGGCAGTTTCTTCAGTTGCGACTGAATAAGCGAGCAGTTTATTCAGCTGTGACTGACTTAGCATGCAGTGTCTTCAGTTGCGACTGACTTAGCAGGCAGTTTCTTAAGTTGCGACTGACTTACCAGGTATTTTCTTTAGTTGCTATTGACTTAGCAGGCAGTGTCCTCAGTTGCGACTGACTTAGCAAGCAGTCTTCAGTTACGACTGACTTAGCAAGCAGTTTCTTTAGTTGCGACTGACTTAGCAGGCTATGTCTTCAGTTGCGACAGACGTAGCAGGCAGTTTCTTAAGTTGCGACTGACTTAGCAAGCAGTCTTTAGTTGTGACTGACTTAGCAGGCAGTGTCTTCAGTTGCGACTGACTTACCAGGTATTTTCTTTAGTTGCTATTGACTTAGCAGGCAGTGTCCTCAGTTGCGACTGACTTGGCATGTAGTTTCTTTAGTTGCGACTAACTTAGCAGGCAGTTTCTTTAGTTGCGACTGACTTAGTAGGCAGTGTCTTCAGTTGCGACTGACTTAGCAGGCAGTTTCTTTAGTTGCGACTGACTTAGCAGGCAGTGTCTTTAGCTGTGACTGCCTTAGCAGGCAGTGTCTTCGGTTGTAATGATGAATATCGGGTGCAAGATCGTTCTCACCTAATATGCGGATCTTTGCCAACTTTTTCCAAGCCATTCGCAAATAATTGTGAAAAATGATATTTTGATTCCAAACATTTGACAGCCTAAAACATTCTTGCAGCGATATAGATAATTGCACACACGTTGTATGGAGTAAAACATGTCAGGCTTATTTAAGAACCATCTGTGTACGGCAATGAAAATATCATTCCATGGAAGATCCATCTTCAAATCAAATTCTTTTCAGATCTTTGGTATATATTCGGAGCTAGACCAATCCCATCCAGACGAATTATCATTTTAATTGAAATTGAACTCTTATGTGGTAATTAAAGACACGCGCAAATTACATATTTGTGAATATTGGTATGCTAGTTTTTCAACATACTTACTAACATACTCCGCTAACTGAGACTGATGCGGAATTCACGTACGCACACATATACACACTCCATATATATATATATATATATATATATATATATATATATATATATATATCACGAACGAAAACCGTTCAGTATAAAAACCCTAAACTTGTTTGTACTTTTTCCTATGCATGTAAAGAAAAACTCAACTTACATTTTTAATAGCAGATGTGAATTGCAAAATGTTGACGGTCATCAGCTGCTATTTTGTTTACAAGTATCGGTGATGTGAATTCACACAGATGTCACGTGGGTCGAGAAATAGTCGGAAAAGCTGTGAAAACACAGGCCGTGATGCACAGTTGACTGACATTTTGTAACTCTTATGTGCAGGCTGACAGACACCAGTTGATGTCATAGAAGTGATATACACTGTGAGCTCACTTGGCCAATTAGTCAATCATGAAATTAAAAGTAATAATACCATCTTCACTAAATTTGGCTTGAAAAATGTAAATTTAATGACTCATTGACTCAATGAAAAGCCAAAAATAGTGCTCAACATATTTACTATTCTAAAAATGACAAGAGAACTCAAAGCTAAGTAGGTTAGTTCTCAAATTAAAAATCACCAGACTAATCAAATTTGAATGTATTTTTTTAACTTAAAAATCTCTAGACCAATCAAATTTGAACATATATGTACAAATTAAAAATCAACAGACCAATCAAATTTGAATGTATTTTCATAAATTGAAACTTAATGGACCTGTCAGAGTAAAAGAATACTTAGGTAAGCTGCTTTATCTTGAGCGAGAAGCACACGCAATTCATTTGCCATTTGGTTGTATGCACCTAAATAAATGCCATTTAATCTACACGTTAACTGCATATTATATGTGTTGATGTGTTAGTAACTAAGGCAGATTTGTTTAAAAGTAACGTATATTGCTGCGGATGAAAGGTGTATATTTTGAACTTCAGTAGCGGTGACGGTCTAATCCTATTAAAAGCAGCTGGAAGATTGCGTATTGAAAAAACAGTAAAGGAAAAATGTAAGCCAATCTTCACATAAACCTCTTACATATTTCCAGATTCATCGGACAGCTACGATGCCAATAAAATGATGGCTTTTCATTTACTTCATTTAACCATTAAACAGTGGCGTATGGGGTTAAGCAAAAACGATTTGAGTAAATGCTTGAATGCACACATGTAAAATACTTAAGTGTATAATGAACTATTTCCAGTAAAACGTATGAAATATCTACACTTATGCGCCAAGGCCAAATTAGAAAGAAACTTAGAAAACATGTTGAACATACAAGATTTAAACAGGACGAAACTGACAAGGCTTAGAGAAAAATTTGGGGCATTTTGTAATGAGTACAGATTTTATGGCGTCGACAGTTAAGATTTGGTTGATTTCTTGTCTTACATTATCTATGTATCATAAACTATGCCAAAGGGTTAGAATAACGACTTTAGAAAGATAAAGTTATGCCCACATGCTACTCATGTTTCAATATGTATGACCTAGTGACTGCAAAAGTGAAAGGTACTATTATAATGGAATAAAGGGAACAATCAAGATTGTCGTCTTCACATACATACGTGCATTACTGGTTGAAAATCGCTGGAAACGTATTGAAACACAAACAACTTAATATAACTCAACGGATAGGCAAATTTTTCCAAAGAGATTAGATGCCTTCAGAGACAAAAAATCACTCAAATATTATGTATTATCTTTGCGAGAGAAATGCTGCCACAGATGCAAAGCACGGACACCGGGTGTCAGGCAATTTGTGCCGATGCATGAGTAGGATCACTCAGCTGCAAAAGCAGAACGTTTGGACCATAACGATTTAATTTCCAATGTTAAATATTCAATGCACATAACATGAAAAGTCGCGAATAAATAATTACTGTTTGTCATCTTCTACAATGTTCGCAAACTTTGCGATGTCTACCTAACTGGAATGTGCGTACTTTGTGCAAAGAACCCTCGGTTTCCCCAATATCAAACAAGAAACATTTGTATTTAGATGCACTTGCTGCAACACCGCTGCTCTACTGGTATTCAAGCTGATCTTGCCAAACCGTATGTCTGACGTGGACTTACTATCACTGTTCGACTACATTGCTCATTTTCCTAATATTCGGGTCAACAGATACTGATGAGATGTCCATCGTACATTCAGTGAAGACATTCAGCTTGCCGTCATGGTGACCAGTGAGACTGACTGCGACAATGGAATATCTATTCCTGCCAAGGCGGCAAGCTGGCATGCTCAAAATATAAAAGACTGCATTCAATGCAACGTTTTAGAGTTAATGTCAACGAGGTAAATGTCTCTGTTACTAGACACATTATCTGGGGTGAATTTTGTGTGACCTAAACATCTATATCCAATCTATCAAACTTATTGAGACGCAGGCGATGCTCTACGTTTTCTATCCATTACCATGCAACGGAAGTATTCGCCGCCAGCCAGGTTCACAGTCTCATATCACACCAAAGACGAACCTCCTATTCCTATTAATATGAGCATTTTGTAATATGCAATAACAGCGAAGCGTGAATTCAAAGATAATTAAGTGATGTTTGTGTTTCAGTTCCAAATAATTACGTGTTTACTTTGTCCACATACATGAATAATGGCATTTGTCAACTGTTTGATAAAGAACAACGCGTCTGCCCGTCAAAACTGCGTAGGTGCTGCGTAACAACCAGTGGTGTGACTACATATAGCACAGCCCAAGTTTTCCCACATCCCATTGAATATTAAATGGAACAGACATTTTTTTCATTTAGACATATCATTCCAAACGTATTATGATTTGAATGAGGTGTCTTAATGCTTGACCCAATAAAAACAAAAGAACCTGATGTTCACACTAATGTATTTTTTGAAGTACTGCTTGACACAGGGAGTGCGTTATTTGAAGTCTAATGGCATTCACTTAATAAATAAGATATAATGCCAGATAGAAATATAGTACCTGTGCCTCGATCAATATAAGGATGTATTCATACGATAGAAACTGTACAAGACATGAAAAGTTCATGAGCGACATTGAACGCTGATTAATTTGAGTTGGACCCCAAATATAGCCTTTGGAAACTAATTCGATGTTATTATCAACTGTTCAAGCACCTAAAATATGGTTAGAAGTGAAATTCAATTTTAAAATTTGAGGGTCTTTTATATTTTAAAGATTTTACAATTTCTTTGGCGATCAAAGACATAAACCAATTACAAGATTATCTTTATGGTGAGCACGCCATTTATAAAAAATTTGATAAAGTATGATTAAATAAAAAGATAAAGTTACCATTAATATGTAAGTAAAAACAAATATCTGTAAGTGTTAAAATAATTTGCACGCTTTCTCGGCCGCTAGGCATGCCCAACAAAAAACCGAGCCTAGAAAAGCAACTTTGTTGGGTTGAGGTAGGGTAGAATTCACAGGAACACATACATCAGTAGCTGATTAAATAAAATCTACTGCAGCTGCTGTTATACAAATAGCACGTGACTCTCTAGCTATGTCAGCATCCATCTAGTTTAAAAACTGTGTATTATACATTATGTTTCTTTCTGATATCATTAGCGTTATATCTTTGACTACAGCACTTCAACCTCCTTAATGTTATGCAACTTAACATTTGTGTAGCTCGTTGCCTTAGACGAAATGTGTAAACTGTGACTTCTATGTTTAACTTTAGCTTAGAGGAATGTAAAAATTTACCGTTTGCACGCATGATGCGTTTTGCGATTTTTTGGAGTGTACCTTACCACAGATGATGACGATACACAAGCCCGAAACCATGTCCTCCATTGCCAGGTGGAAACATGAAGAGAGACATGCGTTATCATACTACAGGGTTACAAAACTTAGTACGACCCTTTAAATCCAAACGTCAAATGCCAGTAACCTGTCAAAACTAGCAACGGTCCTTGATATTTTTTCTTATCATTTCACACATGTGAGTGAAGAGAAATGGGTAACGTAAGATGCGATCGGAAAGTACAAGTCCCATAGAGGCAAATAAATACACGACGCAAGAAGGACAAAGTGTTGCATAAGTCCAATAGAAGCAAATAAATACACGACACAAGATGGACATGGTGGTGTACAAGTCCAACAGAAGCAATACAAATACACGATACAAGAAGGACATGTTGATGTACAAGTCCCATAGAAGCAAATAAATACACGACACAAGAAGGACATCGTGATGTACAAGTCCAATAGAAGCAAATAAATACACGACATAAGAAGGACAAAGTGATATACAAATCAAATAGAAGCAAATAAATACACGACACAAGAAGGACATGGTGATGTACAAGTCCAACAGAATGAAAGAAATACACGACTTAAGGAGGACAAGGTGATGTACGAGTCCAATAGAAACCACTACATAACCTGTCAAAACTAGCAACGGTCCTTGTTATTTTTTCTTATCATTTCACACATGTGAGTGAAGAGAAATGGGTAACGTAAGATGCAATCGGAAAGTACAAGTCCCATAGAAGCAAATAAATACACGGCACAAGAAGGACAAGGTGATGTACAAGTCCAATAGAAGCAAATAAATACGCGACACAAGAAGGACATCGTGATGTACAAGTCCAATAGAAGCAAATAAGTACACGACATAAGAAGGACAAAGTGATATACAAATCAAATAGAAGCAAATAAATGCACGACACAAGAAGGACATGGTGATGTACAAGTCCAGCAGAATGAAAGAAATAAACGACTTAAGAAGGACAAGGTGATGTACGAGTCCAATAGAAACCACTACATACACGGCACAAGAAGGACAAGGTGATGTACAAGTCCAATAGAAGCAAATAAATACACGAAACAAGAAGGACAAGAAACTGCTTTTGAAAATAGTTATCCATTTCTTGTAGAGTTGTACCAAACATGTAGAACTATTACTTGAATGTAAGTTAAAAATATCCCTCGTGTAGTGAGGTTTCAAGAGTGTAAATCAGTTGAAAACAAACCCTAAACATGGCAATATTTGCACTATTCCGTGAACTATATTTCATCATTAGCTACAAGGCAATAGTTAGATAGATTAATGGATAGAATTTGAACATTTATTATCAATATCGTCAGTCCCAAGATGAAATATTTCATAGCATGAAGCATATCTTTTATACTCGCACACTTAAGGCTTGCAACAATATGTGCAAACAGTTTATAAACAGATACAAGGATTAAATCGTCCTTCATACGTATATGCCTCCTTCGTTTAGTAATTTGATGACTTTAATGTAAGACCCTGGGTGGCCGAGTGGTCTAAGGTGATCGCCTTTACACATCACGCGCACATTTCGTTTTAACGTCAGGCACCGAATTTAGGTCTTCAAGATATGATTCATAGCATTTTTGAAGTTACACTCCTAATTTAGGACTTCCAGATCTGATTCATAGCATTTGTAAATTAAACTCCGAATTTAGGACTTCAAGATCAGATTCATAACATTTTTAAAGTTACACCCCAAATTTAGGACTTTAAGATATGATTCATAGCATTTTTGAATTTACACTCCAAATTTAGGACTTCAGTATAAGATTCATAGCATTTTAAAGTTACACTCCGAACTTACGACTGCAAGATCTGATTCATAGCATTTTTAAAGTTACACTCCAAATTTAGGACTTCGGTCAGGGCCGTGCAGAGGATGTGGGGGCCCCGAACATCATTCAGATTTTGCCCCCCCCCACCAACAAATAATAATAATAATAATAATAATAATAATAATAATAATAATAAATAAATAAATAAATAAATAAATAAATAAATAAATAGCCGATTATAAGAAGTCCAGCTTTCTTTTGTTACAAGGGCATTTTCTTGCACTTGTTTTTGCAAATTCCTCAATGATATCATGGAAATCAAGTTTTCGCGCTAATTCACATTCAATACTCAAAATGGCAAGATCACTAGTTCGTTCTTGTCCCATAGCTAAGCGCAAGAAATTCTTGATGAGTTTCAATTTACTGAAAGAACGCTCACTTGAGGCTTACTGTTATTCAAGAGAAAATACGCAGCGCTATCACTACATTTCTGAACAGTTCACCAAGCTTCAGTTCTGAAATCTTGTTAAACAGGTCAAATGGAGAAAGAGGATTCTCACCAAACTTTGCTGCATGAATTTGTTTAATATGAAGCAATTCTTCTGACAGTTCAGTTTCAGTTACGTCACATGAATATTTCTTTGGAAAATCGGAACAGGCACTCCTAATTTCATCTTCAGACTGTTTTTGATACTCCCACAAGAAAGAGAATGTAGCCAAGATTTTCTGAATGGCTGTGAAACGAACTGTAAGTCCACCAATAACTGAATCCATAATGTGATATAAAAAAAAAACAGTTCTCCGAAAAGTTGCCTCTATTTCTGATTCCATTTTCGTTGAATCTGTGATATCTTCATCGCCTTCAACTTGTTCTCCAGTAAGATGTTTACGCTTCACTTACCGATGGATTGGAAATTCAGAACTGATTTTTGCAGACACTGCCACTGTTATGGCTTCTTTCAAAATTGTTGGCCAGTCATCCCGAACATATTTGAGGTGACTGATCAATGCCTCAATATTTTTCACCTCAACATAAATAGTTGCCTTTCTTGCCTGAATGACCTGGTTTCAGCGATCAATCAATGTGAGGACTTTCATCCAAATGCCTGCCATGAGAACACATTTGAAGGAGTTCATATATTTTATGGCACCTTTCACATCAGTTCGTGTTTTTGCAGTCAGATTCAAGCTCTGAACTTCTTCCAAAGAGGCAATGATTCCACACAAGTGATTAGAGAAGGAGCGAAGGCTATCAAGTCTCTCAGTTAATCGCGTCCAAGATTGCCCATTCAGAGACACACCATACAGATTCTTTTGTAATATTTCCCAGCGTTGTGGACTAGCAGAGAAGATGGTATACACAGTTTGAACAATTCCAAAGAAGGTTTCAGCATCTGTGCAGCTTGAGGCAGCCTTCAGTCCACACAAATTCAATAAATGACAGCCGTATGGTGAGAATATAAAAAGTGGGTTCTTCTTTAGGAAAATTGCTTGAACACCTTTGCACTTTCCTGACATGTTGACCCCATTGTCATAGCCTTGGCCACGGCAGTCCTCAAAGCGAATTTTCAAAGTTTCTAAAGTCTCCAGGACTATACTTGCAATATCAGATCCAGTCAATTTTGTACAATCTGCAAATATTAAAAAAACGCTATTCATTGGAACATTTTCCAAGTTCTTAATGTACGTATCGTATGACAAAAGTAGTTTGTTCAGTATGACTCACATCAGGGGTGGCATCAACCATAATTGAAAAATACTTTGCAGATTCACACTCTTCTACGATTCGTCTCCGAACTTCAGCAGCACAAAGTCCAACGAATTCATTTTGAGAACGATTTCTCAGCAGTAGTTCCAGATTTCCGTTTTTAAATACGGTACAGGTAAATTATTTTCAATTTGGAAGACATCGGCAGATCACCGCTCACAGATCCTTTTCATGCAAAATATATACTTGACGACTGACGTTTCAGACCAAGAAAAAGTGACGAACTGACGAAGTCATATAAAACTCATGTCAGTCAAGTGAGTCGCATTACCGGTAGAAACAATATAGCTTGATGATTCAACCCGTCATGCCACTTCCTTCTTTTTTTCTTTTCCTGTTTCACAGTCATTAGTTACTTCCTGCTATAGTGCATGTTATAACTGGTTCTTTTTTGAAAAATAAAAATAAAAAAAAAAAAACGCACACTTTCGGCCGGCAGAATTTGCCGTGTTTGACTGCGTATGGAGGCCCCCCTGGGGGGCGTGTCCCGAGAAAATTGCTCGTGTATCTCGGCCTCTGCATGGCCCTGACTTCAGTATATTATTCATAGCATTTTTGAAGTTACACTCCGAACTTACGAATACAAGATCTGATTCATAGTATTTTTAAAATTACACTTCGAATTTAGGACTTCAGTATATGACTCATATCATTTTTAAAGTTACACGCCGATTTTATGACTCCAAGATCTGATTCATTGCATTTGTAAAGTTACACTTGGAATTTAGGACATAAGATATGATTCACATTTTTAGGCCAGCGTCAAATTGATTACGACATCAAGATATGATCATAGCATTTTTAAGTTACACTCCAATTTTATGACTGCAAGATCTGATTCATGGCATTTTTAAAGTTACACTCCGAATGTATTGCTGCAAGATCCAATTCATAGCATTTTTAAAGTTACACTCCGAGTATAGGGCATAACAATCTGATTCCCATTTTTAGGCCAGCTTCAGACTGATTACGACATCAAGATCCAATTTATAGCATTTTTAAAGTTACACACCAATTTTATGACTGCAACATTTGATTCATAGCATTTTTAAAGATAAACTCCAAATTTAGGACTTCAAGATTTGATTCATAGCATTTTTAAAGTTACACTCCGAATATATGACTGCAAGATCTGATTCAAATCATTTTTAAAGTTACACTCTGATTTTATGACTGCAAGATCCAATTCATAGCATTTTTAAAGTTACACACCGCATTTACGACCGCAAGATCTGATTCACGACATTTGTTAAGACAGCATTCAAATTGATGGCGACATGGGTTATGTTGAGCTTTGGAACCTTGAAACAAGAATAGTCACCATTGCTCAATTGCAGAATGAAAACGAGATAAAAGCAAGGGAACAATCAGATTTGTGGGAGATGATTTATTTTTGTTGTATCACTCTGAGCTACTTGAATTTCACATCCATATAATAATCGAATTGTTATTTGTACGAACCAGTCTGCCATAGAACCTCGAGTAACTTCTCAGTTGAGTCTCAAAAGGTCGCCCGACGCAAATAAAATGTATCCGTTTGTGTTTTCATTCACGCTAATTGCAATCACGAATGTTCGATCAAAAGCTGCATAATTTATTTGTTTGTGTTAAAGAAATTCCATGGGTTTGGGAGGAAGATATTGTTACGTGTTAATGCTCTTTCAAACAGTACCAAGAAAATAGTGAAGACATCAAGATTGTAAAATTTAACAAATAATTTATTTCCCTAGAATAACAAGTTACAAATGAGAATACGAACTTACCGTGTTACGAATCAAATCTAAAAATAATTCAAGAATAATCCAAGACTAAAAAATACAAGTCCTAGTAATAAAATTTCCTAATGAATCTGAGTTCCAATCCCGATTAAATCCAAAATGGAAGGCGATGACGTATGCTGTGGTCAGCGTAGTACTAATGTGTCAACAGTTCTTTGTTGAATCACAGAAAATAATATTCCAGTGTTTGAATTATGTGTAAATTTCGATAACTGTCCTGGTCAAAGAATTAATTTAGAGCACAAGTATTTCCAGGGAAAAACAAATCTCTTGGAATCAAAATAATTTGAAGAAAAATAAAATAATTAGCCCCAAACCTGTTCTCAACATAAAACACCTGGACGTCTCCAGTGTTAAGGCAAGTAATGGCTATTCTTTCTCAAACATCAATAATAAATCTAGCCACGATGCAAAACAGATGCCCGGATGTGTGTCAATCCACTGTAAAAACCTGATTGATGCATGTTATTTGTCATGCACTACAAGAATGGTCTCGATTTCACTTATGAATCTTACTATGAGAAATAATTTTGAAAAATTTAAAAAGAGTTGTTTACTTCAAATCTCACTGATTTCTGAATCAAGGTCAGGAACTAGGTCAGCATTAGATACAAAATTTCTATTATTAGTTGTTTACGAAAAACGGCCAAGTCAAACAGAACTGAACTGAATTTCTGGACAATGTTAAATCAAGAAACTAAATTTACATTACTATAGCATGTAATGGAATAAAAAAATTAAAAGTAACAAACAATTAAATTAATTCAAATATAAATTAAATCAAATATACATAACAATATACACTACCCTAGCTCTTAAACTATGTAACGTAAAGAAACGAGACCAACAAGATTAGTAAAATCAGCAAACAATTGTTTTATCAGTTCTGTAATGTGACATAAATCCAATATAATCCCCAATGTCGTATCGCAAGCCCGAATGAATTCCAATAATTTTGAATGTTCTGATGTACCAAGAATCTTGCATGTTATGCTGAAATAAGAGTCTTGAATGTTTTGATGTACCACAATGATATAATCGAGTATGTCTTCGCCAAGGTTTTCAATGATCCCAAAGAAGTGTTGTAGTCCCAAAAATCCATAATCATACTGTTATTCCAACGAATAAATTAATTACTATTTACTTTCATATTACATCAGAAGACAACCACAAACTCATATAATAGATTCCAAAAGACTAATATGAGACAGGAATGAAAAATTTCGTTTATCATCACTATATATATATATATATATATATATATATATATATATATATATATATATATATATATACATATCTCACTTGGCCTGAGGCACAATAGTTATATTTTTTTTAATTTTCTCTATGTAAGTAATTTCTAATGGAAAATTCTATCAAACTGTAAACAAGTTCGTTTCCAGAGCATTCTAATTTTATAAGCACGGCTAGGCCTTGAATAAAAGTTTAGTAATTAAATTAAGCGAAATAAAAAGTCAGGTAGGCTAAAATTCAACATTCACCCTCAATCATGGATTAAAATTAAGAACTTAGAATAAATTTCATTTGAAACCCTTCTGTCCCCCCCCCCCCCCGTGATGTAAATGGAACAAACTACGAGCAAATCTGTGGAGTGAAAGCCATAAAGAATTTGAGCTTGAAGAAGCCTTAGAAACTGAACTTACACCATGTCAGCTACAAGAGCAAAGGTCGCCGTAATGTTTATGTACACTTTCCATGGGATTTATCTACTGTTTTCAGAAGAGCAATGATTTTAAATTGCAATAGCCTGTTGAGATTTAACACACATACGGTATAATCCTATAATAATGTTCTAAAAACAGATAATCTGCAAATATTAAAATGTCCGAAGGTCGCTCTGCCCCTCTAACTCACCCGCTGTGCTCGTTGGTCATGAGACTGATCAGTAAACCAACAGAGAAACATAGGGATGGACAATGAAATATTACCCTGAAGCAATTTCCCCTCCACCACCATATCCCTCTGTCGATGTCTCTCTCTGTCTCTGCCTCTCTGTCTCTGTCTGTCTCTCTCTCTCTCTCTCTCTCTCTCTCTCCGGACGATCGTAGCAAAATACGTGCGAAAATGGATGGAAAAACGAGCGTAGTAGATTTTTACTTGCGTCATGCGACAATGTCTCTGGACCTATGAATAATGATAAAATTTACAGTCAACCCGACCAACGGAAAAGGGAAAGAGAGAGAGAGATGTAGATAAAACCAATGTTATGGTTGGTAGCAATGTTAATTAAAACAATGCTGACTTAGATCAACTGTATGTGCATTTGAATGTTTGAATTACCTCTTGCTGGTTCGTCATTTCGTTTTGTTTATATTCTCCATTCTTCTCAATATACCCGCCGGTAAGAAACTGGATGTGCGTTCACTGTTCAGCAAGTTAATAAAACTGTGTTTGTGGTGCTTTACTTTCTTCAGTTAAGCCATCTTTCATATTTAAGTTATGAGCGGATCTTTAATTTATTTAATCAATATCAATCAAAATCGAATCTCGAAAAAAGAAAAGAAGAAACTTCTCAGTTTGCAAAGAATAGTGTGAACAGCCGCAAAATATACAGCACTATATTTTAAAAACGACACAGTGAGCACTGATGCGAAGAATTCATTCAAACCGTCAACACACAGTTGACTCTAGTCAATGTTAACTCCATACATACATACATAGATACATACATACATACATACATAGATACATACATGCATACATATATATATATATATATATATATATATATATATATATATATATATATATATATGATATAAATAAACCATCTATAGTATGTGTAAAAGCTGTTTCATTGATATACCACTCGAAGTGTTAGTTTTTAATTAAAGCCTCGTTTCGTTTTAAAGAAATATTTATAAGTCTAGTGGAACATCAATGACACAAAACACACACACACACACACATTGTTACGTTTTAGACTCTTACAAAACGCAACTAGAAAAGAGTGAAGACAACAAGCTTTAAAAAATGTTAACAAATAATTTATTTCCATAGAAGAACAAGGTAAATATAAGAAAAAGACCTTACGGTTCTACGATTCAAATCCAAAAATAATCCAAGAATAATCCAAGAATAAAAAGCTACAAGTCGCAGTAATAAAATGTCCTAATGAATTTGAGTTCGAATCCCGATAAAATCCAAAATAGAAGGCGAAGACGTATGCTATGGTCACTGTCATACTGATGTGTCAACAGTTCTTTGTTGAATCACAGAAAATAATATTCCAGTGTTTGAATTCTGTGTAAATTTTTATAACTGTCTTTATCCAAGAATTACTTTAGAGCACAAGTATTTCCTGGGAACAAAATCTCTTAGAATCTTAAGAAAAATTAAAAATTCAACAAAACTGGTCACAACAAAACACCTTTAAGTGTCAGTGGTTTAAAGCCCGACTGACCAAATTATCTACAGAAAAAGGTTATACGCTAATTTAAGACGCAAAACAGATTCCCGTATAAGGGTCACATGATCATGTCTAGAACAACATGGAAGCTTTTTACATGCCTAACATCACGTACTCCCAGTATGGCCTTGATTAAACCCAATGATTTTTACTCTGGGAAAGAATTTTTTTACAAATAAATTAATAAGTTGTTTACTTTAACTCACTGATTTCTAATTCAAGGTCAGGAACTAGGTCAGCATTAGATACAAAGTTTATATTATTAGTGTTTACGATAAACAGGTCAAACTGAACTGAATTTCTAGAAAATGTCAAATCCAAGCTTAACTATAGCTCTACAGAAGCACTAAGCTTCGCACAAACATATATAGACCAGAAACGGCAAGATTTTTGGAACTCCTCCACAAAAGTTATAAAGCACCATGAAACCCAAAAAACCGTAGATAGGAACATACAGCAACCTAAGGGTGCCTATTTAGAACAGAAAACCATAAACAGGATAATAACTGGAAAAACTAAACTAGCAAGCAGTTTTGGAATTTTTATAGGACTCAAACCAGCGACCATTAACTGCTTTAACTGCCACACCACCGAAGATCTACACCAAGTATTCAATATATGCCCAAAATATCAACCCGCTAGGAAAATATTTATCAAAAACCAAAAAGAGATTGGATCACCGCACACATACCCAGAGTTACTTATGGACTCTAATAAAAATAAACAATCAGCATATAAAAATATAAATAAATTCATAGACTCAGCAAGACTTAGGAACAAAATATAATGACTATCCCCACAAAACCAAAAGACCCAGTAACTAGCTAAATACATTTAGAAGCCTCCACATAAAAAACCCATAACATATCATTCAATTTTATAAAAATATTAATAGATAATTCACTAACGAAACACCTATCAAAAACTAAGGAAACCGCAAAATCGGATGTCCTAGATGTCCTTAACGAACCGAGTCATCAGCTAGGACTCCGGTCCTAGATGTCCTTAACGAACTGTGTAATCGGCTAGGACTCCGGTCTCTTGCTAAATAAAGTATAAATAACATTCAATATCTAAAAACATTAATAAATAAATAACTAATAAACTTATAAATAACATAACGTAGGGAGCACACCCTAAACACCTCGACTAGTAATACCATAATAGCCTTGAAAATCTCTCTTCAGACATGATTTCTACTAACAACCTCTATAAACAGCATAGAACCCTCCCCCCACCTTTTTTTTATAAAGAACATTTTTAAAAGGAAAAATAATTTAAAAAAATAAATATAAAAAAGCAAGAAACACCAGGCAAATGCAACAAGAAACCAGCGATGTGAAGCAACCATGACCGTTCCCGAGCTCTCCTTCCCACTAATGACAGCCAAACATTCAACTGTAAGGGACCTTTATGGACCCACATACTGAGGCCAAACTATCAGGGTTCCTTGAACCCATAAAAGCCTGGGGGAGGTGGCACCGTTCCCTTTCCCAGGAACAACTAGCAGGCTGGTGCAGTCAGAAAGAAATTGGCACATGCACAATTGTGCGCACGCCACTATAATTAAACTCAACAACAACAGATGTTTGGATGTTTACAGAACTATGTTGATCGTTTTTTTCTCACAAACAACGTGAAACACAATAAGCCAACTTACTGAAGTTATTATGTGAATGACCTAGGACTGGCTAGCTGCATTGTTTAACTTCATTATGCATTCAAATGCGACGCATGCCCAAAGGCAGTTTCCTGAAAAGCAAACCGGTATGTTATGAATGATAACCAGTCCTTACTATAATCTATCTTCTCTCAGAAACAATCTGAACTAGGGGAGTCTTACGTGGTGTTCTGATTACAGAACCAAATGACTAATGAGCCGAACGTAGTGCAGGGCAGATTTCGCTGGATGACACCAGGTCCAAAAGTAAAGCACATATTCCTGTCAGACTTATCATCAAGGAAATCAGTGGCATTAACGTGGACACTATTAAAATAAAGGCATGAGATTTTGTTATAGTAAACCAGTGCATGCGTGCTTTCTCCATGTTCATTAAAAATATTGTATTTAATAATGCGTAAATTGGAGTACTTTGGTAATACCTCTAAGTAATAGGGCTTCAAAATGACTCTAAACAATACTTATTACGTTCAAGAATTTAAAATTATGTATACATTTTTGGATATGCCCATTATGTCATAGAAGACACTAAAAAGGGAATACATATTACTATTTTATCGGTCTAAATTCTCATTAGGCAGATATACTCACTCATTTATGACAAAGATATTTCTTACAATATTGCTATTTTGATCTGCGCCCATACAATGAAAATGCATGAATCCTATAATAAACATATATATTTAAAACCACGTGAAGTGTCGTTCGTAAACACAAAATATAGATATTTAATGCGTGTATGTGTGTGAAAAAGGAGAGAGGGAGGCCAAAATAAAGAATGAGAGAGAGGACAAGTTTGTCAAAAGATAGTCACGGTGAAAACGGGTGATAGAGTTATTATACATAGCTGTATAGCTGATATGCAGGTATTTGAATCCGCCGATAATGCCCATAATATGTTGGCAAGCAAAGATATGCTTTCAAATGTATATTATCAAACACTGAATGCAAATGTGCTTCAGGTTCTACTATATATTCATGGCCGGTTCACTGCTATTGCCAACACACTGCTGGCATTTTCTCAACTCAATGACATCCCATCAATCTAAAGGAAAACATGACTCAGTTTGTCTGGACTCGGTGTTATACGGCCAAGAACCACACATACATTACCCCGTCCAAAGACAAATCAATTTAAGAACCGGCACCTTAAACAAATGTACGTTATTATATTATAAATTAGTTTATTTGTTCTTTGTTATTGTATGATATGGTATGGTATGGTATGTTATGGTATGGTATGGTATGGTATTTGTATTGTACCAATCTACTATATTGTACCGTAATGTATAGTATGGTATTGTACTGTATTGTAAAAAAAAGACAACAGAAAGAGAGATAGAGAGGAATACAAATAAGATGGTGAAAAAAGAGAGCTGATGATAAGGGTAATAAGAGAGAAAGTAGCAGTCACACAATAAATCAGCTACACAGTATTCCCTAATGTAATACGTTTGACTCCAAATCCAAATTGGCAGAGAATACTAAAGTGCTGACGAGTCCTCGATTTAGGAGTCATGACCTTTTTGAAGCCCCCGCTCTACGATATCACGTGATTAATACTAACATACATTTCAATTACAAAGGTGTGAAAGTCGATTGAAGAATTATTTCAAGAATTAAAGAGACCACGGATTATGCCGATGTTACATCTTAGTACTGATAAGATGTTCGTGCATTAGTTTGATATAAGCATTTTCAAATAGAATAACGTCTGATGAACTACTAACAGAAATACCCATATTAGGACAGAATCTTGAATGGTAAAAATCTGTCTTCTTAACCTAAGTACCAGACAGATTCAAAAGAATCTGTCTTCTTAACCTAAGTACCTGACAGATTCAAAAGAATCTGTCTTCTTAACCTAAGTACCAGACAGATTCAAAAGAATCTGTCTTCTTAACCTAAGTGCCAGACAGATTCAAAAGAATATGTCTTCTTAACCTAAGTGCCAGACAGATTCAAAAGAATCTGTCTTCTTAACCTAAGTGCCAGACAGATTCAAAAGAATCTGTCTTCTTAACTTAAGTGCCAGACAGATTCAAAAGAATCTGTCTTCTTAACCTAAGTACCAGACAAATTCAAAAGAATCTGTCTTCTTAACCTAAGTACCAGACAGATTCAAAAGAATCTGTCTTCTTAACCTATGTACCAGACAGATTCAAAAGAATCTGTTTTCTTAACCTAAGTATCAGACAGATTCAAATCCAAAACGTTTATTAACATGAAAAGTAAAATGATTTCTCCAAGCTAGGAAGTGAATATTTAAGAGGAAATTAAAGTATTTTGATTAAATCCAAAATTATCCTAAAAGCTCTATCTCAAGTCCTAAAAATATAGAGTGCTCCGAATAAATTCCATTATTGAATGTGCTAGTATAACGATGGTCTTGAATAGGTTTATGTACAAATATGATGTATCACATTGATATAATCCAGTATGTTTTTAATTGAATTCACAAAAATAGGAACATAGTGTTCTAGTCCAGAAAAGGCAATGAGCACTTTGTAATTCCAATGAACAACGTTTTAATAAATAATTCCTCTTAAATGATATCTGAATACAACTGAACATGATTCCACGGATTGATCTTAAGATAGGAATGAATAGTTTTGTCAACCTAATAAAAAATTCTAAGACACAATAACATGACCAGGCTGTGGGTAAAATGTTTTCGTCCAGAACATTCGCAGTTTGTAAATAAGGATAGACCTTGAATTCAAATACCATTAAAAAAACTTATTTATGGCTTATAAACATGACAATAAACATGAGAAAAATCAGGTTGGCGAAGACTCTAGCCTCAGTTACGGACAATGGTCAACCACTCAATTCAAATTAAATAAACATAATAAATACAACACATTAGTGTGAGTTTTCATTTCAAGAAAGATGAAAAAGATTTTAGATTGTAAAAGCTATTAAAATTAATAATACACTTTCTTTTCTGATTTTACCCCGGTTGAATAACTTTATCTGAAATTTTTTAGAATGTATTTTCACCCTTGGACCTGTATTTATTGTGTAACTTATATACTTATATTTGTCATACGAGCATAAAATGTAAAATTAAATATGCCTAAGGTAATATGAAAATCATATTCTTCATAGTTTTGCCCATCCCAAATGAATCATAGTGGTGTGTGCAGGCAGAAGGTACAAATAAGTGTGTGCATGAGAGACAGAGAAAAAAAGGCACCATAATATGGGCTTCGGTTCTTACCAAAACTCAAGGTGGGTGCCAAAATTATAACCCTCTTATGAGTTCACGTAAATAAAGATGAAACATATTTCAAACTGTAAAAGTTATTCAAATGTAACCTATTTAATAAAATCCGCTACATATGAGCTCAATTTCATATTCAATAATTTTCTTTAGTTCATTTTCTTCTTTAACTATATTCCGTTTGAAAATTTATATATCCGTCTAATATATATTTATGTACTCAATTTCACAGTCAGCTAGTATCTCCAATGTATAACGTACAGATAATATCTCAACAGAAATTATCTGATTCTAATAAAAACTGCATACTTTCTCAACACTTTATCGTTATCGAGCAAGCTAGGGTTTGTCTAGGGTCAAGGGCGCGAGAAAGACAAACACAACAGGGACATAAACATACCTATAAACAAACAAAAAAGCAACCAAGCAATACAAAGACCGAACAAACAAATTAGCAAACAAGAATAGACATCTTTTCCGAGGCAATGGAGTGGCCCTGAAAAGAAAACATTGGGATTTTGTTAACATAATCGGGTTAACATATAACCAATGGGTCTTCTTGTCTTCGTCACACTTAGTCTGACATCCGGACCGTAGATTAAGACTCGATTCAGACAGCCTTGCCTCTCCACATAGATCGTTCGTTTCAAATGGCCATATATGTGATATTGGTGATAGCCCATGACAATTTGACATACATTGGATAATCCGGGTGGAACAGCATCGACGATAGGAGGGTAGACGAATCTACGTTAGTCCACATCTTGTGACTTGAACAGGTGAATGGAATGAGGAGAATCGCGGGTATTTATAGCGGATAAGCTAATCGAAACGGATTGACTTCCTTCACCAATCCAAACGCACGTTACAAAATTTAGTCACACCGCAGTGTCTGTCTTCCAATCACAAGAGAGCTCCCTGTGACGACACATATAGGTGTGCTAGCGTCTGTTTGCAGTGAATCAGTGTGACAGTTGGAACGTGACAGAAACTATGAAGCCGATGAATTGGGGTGCACCGGCCATGGAGACGAAAAGTAATGGCATAGAAGCAGCTACCAAAGCAAACACAGACCTACTTCCAGAAGAGAACGATTTTAATTAGGATTTAGTGGATTTTCTCTTTTCAAAGAATTTGTTCTTGTACCAGCACCTTCGCCGCCTTCTCCTTCCTTACCACATGTCAAGGACTTTAAACAGAAGCAGAAAGAAGAATTGGAGAAATGTTTGCAATAGAAGAAAGAAGTAGAACAAACTTTTCAACATCAACAGCAACAGCGAGAAGAAGAGGCAAGAAGAAGCAGAGAAGAAACAAGGTTTAGGAGAGAAGCAGGACAGCGAAAGTCGAACGGTGACAGTACTCTTAGACATTTTGGCAGAGTTAAGGAGTCCGAAACAAATGTATCCGACTTCTTTAATACGCCTCAAGAGAAAAAGACCTTCCTAAGCCAAACATACCAACTGCATCAACACGCCTTCTACTCCTGAGATACTATCACTAGTGATCTCTACCAAATCTTCACCAGTAGCAGATCAAGAACTATGCCTTGGTCGTGGCAAAGGGATAAGGCAGTTAAAGCTCATTACTTCCCGTTCCTGAGTTGGTTTAAATAAACAAACACTCAATGGTCCTTTTCAGGACCACCCACCTCTCTCGAAAAGTGTGACTACTAAAAGTTTGCCGAATCAAGTAAAACTTAAATCCCCTTTTCCCATATGGACGTGTGTTAGTGTAGGTCCTTATTATTATTATAAAAATCAAAACCAAGAGGCGCTTATGTTTTGCTTCTGGTCTATTCTCGTAGAAGTTACAATCAAATTTCAAAATACATCACATTAAAAAGTGCATTGGCTTCTTCTTTTTTTCTTTTCACTCTCTCTTTTTTGAATTTCTTAACTGTCACGTGTTTTTTCTCTTCTTCTTCTTCACATTTTGCTCGTCTTCTTTTCTTATCTTTCTGGACGGGTATGGGTTCATCCTCCTTTTCACATGGTTCTTCTTCATTTTTTGGAAGCCATCTGCTCCTGTTCTTCTTGTTTCTTGGATCAATTCTCCTTTTTCTAAAGGCAGTGTTCTTTCCCTTGCCAATAATAACAGGTATCTTGACCTTTGTCTGTCTTGACGCCTGTCTTGGTATGACGTTGTGAACACTATGTGGTCCCAATGTCCTTTCTCCTGACAGATACAGCAAGTATCTTGACTTTTGTCTCGATAGGAGGGGGAGTAGTCCGTCGGCGTCTCTGAAGTAAACCTACGTATGACGCCTCGCAAAGCTTTGATCAGAAGTTCGGTCTGTGTTGGCTCTTCCATCTTCTTCAAGGATTGAGAGTGAAATGAATAGTCTGAGGGAAGTCACTGACCCTTTATAATGGAAAGAGACTCACCGACATATATTGGGACCATGGCGTTTAAAAGTTAGTCATTTGACATTTTGCGATAAAGATGAAACGATCTCACAATTTCATTGACAAAGGAGAAGAAAGTAAGAGGCAGGAACGTGATTTATCGCCTCGCATACAAGTTGAAGTCTTGGCTCAAATTCTTGCCAGCAATTTTAAAGATGACGTGAGGGAGCCAGAATCCACACCTGTTACGTCTGCATCCAGACCCAGAGCGTCAAAGTCAGACCAAAGTCCACCAGTAACGCCTGAAAAGAGTCGGATAATGTTCCTCCAGAACATTTAGAACCACTGCCCACACGTACACGATGAAACTTAAAGATTTCAAGTCAGACTACCGCTGGAGAAGCAGAAAGGATGGTTCATCACCGATATGTGTTATTCTGTGTTAACCACACTGAAATGACAATATCAAGCCAAAGAAGACGATCGCTTGAAACTCCATTTATCGTGACAGTTTGAAATCCCCTGTTTGGATCGAGTTTAGCAGCCTTGCAGTATCGACACCTTCCAAAGTCATCGAAAAGATTCAACACTTTCAGCAATCCAACGACCAGTTTCACATCACCTATGGCAAAGCGACACTGTACATGACCCATTTCTCTCTTCCCAAAGGGACCGGACAACTCGAAAAGGTGTTATTGGTGGATGAACTTCTCAGCATCAAGCGCAACATAGTTCAAATAAACAACACTCAAGACAAGATGTATTTAGTCTTGGCCATCGTCGTGAGACGAACCTATGCCGTTAAGAATGATACCGCAGAATGGAAAAGAGATTGGGAGAGCATTCGACAATCGGACCTAGCCAAACAACGAAGAGAAGCAAAAACTCCTGTTACAGCAAGTAAGGCTATCCAAAGACATCGCTTGTGGCTTTGCTGAAATTCCAAACTGCAAGACATCTTTGCTACACGCTACACATTGATAGTACACACTCAAGAAGTGCGTGAACCTCTGTTGTGACGGAAAATACATTCATTTTTCACCCATGAGATATCTGGCTGTTTTGCTAACCTTACTTTTCGTATCTCAGTCTAGTCATCTTAGACCACTCGTCTCAGTCAAGGTGTTCACGCGCACGGAACTACTTTTGAAAAAGAAACCTTTGTTGTCTTCTGCTGTGCCTGACGTAGTTGTACTAAAATCAAACAACAATAACAGCTACAATTATATAACAAAATCATAGAAACTTAAGGTAAATCCATCTTTGAGAACACACCATACAAAAACATTTCGGAGAGTGACAAAGACACAAACGCATACGATGTCGAGTTTTTTGGTATAATGCTAGTTCGTTCCACAGAGCATGGTCAATTTTATCCTATATGCAGGTCTAGCGCAGTATATTTTCAGGTCAGTGTCATTAAATGTAGCTAAAGCTACCTAACTAGTTTTAAATACTTCGTGTGAAACAAATTATATACTGTTAGCTACATGTAATGACGCTGACCTGAAAAATGACTGTGGTACAGATAGGATAAACTTCTCAAAGCTGTGTGGAATGAACTATAACAGAAAACACTGATCCATGCACATAGACTTTAGACCTATACATTTCATAGCCTCATAACTCTCTTAACAACTAGGGAACACTTAGTAACAGCCAGAAATGTGTTATATAAAACATTCTTTATTCTAATTTTGTTAATCATCTCCAGTGTGCCCCGGCTGAAAATCAAAAATATAACTACAATATTTAAAGACAAATAATTCACTTACCAGCCAGAAGGAAACATCTACCCGTCAACACCTTAATCCATAAGCAAATTTCACTGTAGCACTTGCCATATTTCCGGGACAGAAAAGTAAATGTTCAAAGAATCCGTGAACTTGAAAGTTAGCACATGGTTATCCGCTAGAGTCCGTTTTTGGAGGGTCTATTATACAAGGGTACTTTTACAATCAATATTAAGGACAACACATTCACAAACAATTTCACCTCTTCCAAAGAAAAGAATAGTTATATACGATAGTGACCCGGATCTCTAATTACCCGTGAA
This sequence comes from Sinohyriopsis cumingii, assembly GCA_028554795.2. Lineage (NCBI taxonomy): Eukaryota > Metazoa > Mollusca > Bivalvia > Unionida > Unionidae > Sinohyriopsis > Sinohyriopsis cumingii. The sequence goes on along the minus strand of CM068825.1, from coordinate 156,563,796 downwards.
TAATCTAAAGCAAGATGTTACTCTTCGTTACATCTTGTACTAAGTATAACTACAATAGAGCTGAATAGCCAATATCGTTTTATTATTTACAATATAACTTTTCAAAATTGGAACTTATGAAAATAAAACAATTTCTTGTAATAAATAATAATTATTAATTGTCAGTTTCATATAACATCCATATATTAAATGTGATAATACCTGATTACTATGCGATGTTTTATGTTGTTATTTTTTTTGCTCACGAGTATAAACTGTGTACTTCGGACGCAACGGTCACACCACAGCTCTCATTAACATATTTATATTCATGCGCCGCATGTAAACATTGGACATGGACACTAGTGACGATATCTGTTTACTTTAAAGGAAAATATTGGGTGCGAAAAATAATCTAGGTTGGGGCTTGGACCGAGACAAGGAAATCCCAGTCGCGGGGTTATATTATATGTCTCCCCACTCGGGTAAGCCTCGTGCGGAGATATATAACCCTTGACTTATATGTCTCTCATCATGATGAACATTTTGATACCATTACCAGTATCACCGGTTCCCTGGTATACGGTTATTGTTGTGAGAATAGTTAATATGGGTATAAAAATTGAGATCAACACAAACATTGCGGATCGAAATGTCCAGGATGTTTGGCCACTACGCCCTGTCATGAGGAAGGACAAGAACGACTGCGATGTTCAGCTTGTCAGCGAACATTTGTCAGTCCAACCTGTTCCCAACAACATATCAAGACGCAAGGTTCATGGCAGAAAAGTACTTTCTAACTCATAAAATGGTTTTCTACTAGTGAACAAGGCATTCGTACCAATAGTGTCAAGGCGCACATGTATGTTCCAGAGAGAAACGACGTCGCATTTGTCACCAAATCATGGACTTAGAACGCGAATGCTACATTCAAAAATAACAATTCGAACAGGAGGACGAGGATAGAAAAGACCACAAGAAGAAAGACGATTTCATTTTTTAGGTTTCGAACGCATGCAAGAAACTTACATTCACATTCCTAATTTCTGCGTGGCTCATTGAGCGTGTGAGAAGTACATCCAAGAACCTATCTATGCCCTCACTGTAGCGAAATTCCTAGAGTACGTGAAAAATTATTTCGGGGTCCAAACATGCCGGCCGATGTTGACCAATAGATCGTAGACACTATCGACGAAACGTTTAGTCAAGAGGAAATCGAACCTTACGGAGATTGCCATCGCTATTCCACGGTGATGGCTTACAATTTCTTGGGATGAGATGGACAATAACTTCTAAATTACTAGGCGGAACAAAGCACCGAACGTCCTAAAATCAATTTGAAAGGAGTCAAATAATTTATATGCAAGTTGGACAAGTGCAGTTTAAAGATTCGATGAGTTACTTGGTCATGCCATTGGGTCGAAAACGTTTTGAATGACAGAAAAGGTCAAAGGCTATTTCCTCACTTGTTTAATACCGATGCCAATCAACACGCCGTTCTACTACATTTGCACGATGATTCCTACTGCAACCTCGACAACATGCGTATCGAACAACAAGAAGCTTTCTGCTTGGTACAAAACTCAAGCATCGGACCCATTTGACTTTAACGAAGAAATGTTAAAGTATTGTCAATGGGACGTGGACATTTTACGGCGTTGCTGTTGACAATTTCTAGAAATGTTCTTGGAAAAGGGACCGAGTGATAGATTGAATAAAGCCTGCACCATTGCCAAAGCGTCTTCTTTAGTGTACTGCAAACAATTCATGCGTGAGAAGACCCTAGTTGCCATTCGTCCTCAAACGATCAATATTGTCAAACGCCGTTTCTCTGTCAAAGCGCTATGCCGGTTAGATTATTTATGCGACAAGGAACGCAAACGTATCCAACATGCCCGAAACGGAATATGCGAAAAGGCTATTGGAAATTATTCGGTGGATGTCTGGGTCTTAGACCACCCAAAGATCGTGTACGAGTTTACCGGTTGCTTATTTCACGGCTGTCCGATTTGCTACCCTCAACGTGACAACAAAACAGTTTTTACAAAGTACCATGAAATCCTTGTAAATGGCCACTTATCAACACCGCTTGAAGTTAGCATAGCTAGGATACCAAATAATGGAAATTTGTGAACACGAGTACGACCACCGTTTGAAAACAAACCCCATCTTTAAGCGCATCGCAGAAAGTTAAAAGCTGGTGAACACTCTGGACCCGCGGTACAGTTTCTCTGGAGAACGGACGAATGCCATCTGTTTGCTGTATCACGCAGACGAGGAGAAAGGAAAAGAAATCACATATGTGTACGTGTGTTCGCTGTATTATTACGTGTGAAAATATTGCCACATTCCCACAGTGACCCACAACTGCTGACGCGACACATTGACGTGGACAACATTCAACAATACGAACGATTAAGCAAGTGTAAATTCTTGCCTCCGATTGACTTGTACCATCTCATTTTACCTATGCATTACCAGGGAAAACTGATATGTCCACTGTGCCGTGCTTGTGCCCAAACGTGCAACCAAAGTCAACGTTGTCATCACATCAGGAAAAACGTGTATTGATAGAAACGTGGTTCAGAGTAGAATTGTTTAAAGTTCTGGACCTTTGATACCAGTTGTTAGTAGTGTATGAAATGTACCACTTTCCGTAGACGGAACACAAATATAAGGTTGACGAGACTAAGAAAAGCATTTTACGCGGACTACGTGGATGTCTTTATGAAACTGAAACAAGAAGCCAGCGGCTATCCTTCCTGGTGTCAAACTCTCGAAGACCAAAAGAAATTTAAAAACAAATACTTTGACCAGGAAGGCATCATTTTAGACCACATCGAGAACAGAGTATGACGGCGATCGTTTGCCAAAGTGATGTTAAATTGTTTGTGGTGACAAATTGCACAATGAACGTATTTACCCAAGACAGATTATTTGTAAGAACCTTTCCGCTACTTCCAGATGATTCACGACAAAACCAAATACATCAAATACACTGATGTCATTCGTAAAGACTTGATTTTAGTCAATTACGAAGAATAACTTGAGTTTGTAGAGACCGACGAATTTCGAAATGTCATCATTTCAGCCTATGTGACAGCCCAAGTTTGCTTAAATTAGTATGAAGCCTTAAACCAATGAAGTGACCGCTTCCTGTATTTTGGTACGGCCAGTTGCATCTACATCGATCGCCGTGGTCACCGTCACCATGAATCCAAAGGAGACCGTTTATGAGCCTGAATAGACAACCACCCCGACGACAACATTCTAAATTTGGCAAGTGGCGGTCCACCAAATTACGGCTACGAATACCGTGACCAACGCGGAGAAGTGCACACTGAGTGTAAAGTGAAATGATTGACTCTAAATCATCGCGCCAGTCAAGTGGTGAACTTTGGCGTGTTGAAAGAAGCCCTGAAATCTGGAGAAGATCAACATGTTAAAGTGACCACCAACGAACCGAAGAAGATTGTATGTTTACCCGCACATCAAAGTTTCAGTCGAAACCTGGAAAAACATATCAAATCGTGTACCAGAAGTGAGTGCGTCTTCCCAACCACTTCAATTTATCGTACAGACACGCCTATATTGATCGGTACATAAACTTGAAAACGTCCAAGGATAATAGCTCATTATGATTACAAACGACAAACGAGAAAGATTAATTCTTTCAGACAAATACAATTCAAGTTCAGTAATTCTCAAGGCATTTGCGATCCTGTGCATAGCGATTGCTGCGATGCATTATCTTGGGACCTCGGCGATTCAGCACGACAGCAGGGAAACTTCTCTATCGCTAACAGCACACCTACCTTGGAAAGTGATGATGTGCGTGTCAACCAAAATGACGGATCCTAAAGCGATGCCACTAGATACAGTAAACCTTATCATTTTACTGGTTTTCATCTTCAACGTCATACTAACGTGCAGCTACCACGCTACGGATGTCATCTTTGCCTGAGCAAATTAATTCGGGTATTACTATCGCTTCGTCGAAACATGTGAAAGAAGATTATTCGTTGCCTGTGCGATTGTCTGGATAGTCCGACTTCAAGAGTCGATTCCAAACCATTAAAGGATAATGGCCCAAATATCGTGAGAGCCTACTCCCAAATAAATAGTCAGAGCCGGATTTATCTACTTGGAAAATGTTATAATTTCAATTGCTTCAGTTGTGATGTGTCACTGCACGAGTGGGAACAGAACGACTCGTCTTAACTGGAAAATGCTCAATCGTCTCCGCACTGTTACTACCTTCATTTAGTGGGACCCCAGTAATTAAAGTTTCTGCAACAAGTTGTGTACCATGTCGTTTAAGAAACCAGCATAGTTAGGAGTCAAGCGATTGACAACACGGAGACAAGTATTTAAACCCCATTTGAAAAGTAGTTTTCAATGATTACCAAGCGAATTGCAAAAGAAAATATACAGGGAAGTTTGGCAGCGTTTTTCCCCTAGCAAAATCTCAATTAGTGACTGTATAATTTATCTGTCGAGAAATTCACAAGAGGAAAGTGAAAAAGTCAACAAACTCGTTAGATTTCTCTGTATCAAGTGTGCTTTCTTTAGAGTATTCTCCTTTAGACCGTTTACATTAGAAAATTGTATTGACATACTTTATCGTCTCCCGGAATGGCAGTGATCAGAAAGTACTCACTATATCCATCAATTTCGTTATGGTAGAAGAGTTCGAATAAATGTAAGGACAATTATTAGCGACCACAAAGTGAGTATAAACACTGACTGACATTATCATGGATACTTTACAATAGAACACCTGTGGTTTGCCAATGGAGAGGAGAGAAAGCATTAACCAAGAATTTGTCAAGATACAAGTGAAACGCAAAGAACAATTGCATCCTTTACGTCACAGTGGTTTGAACTTCTTGTACCTGAATGACATATGAGGATTGATTCTTATGAAACAGTTCAAACGATCAGACATTAAAAATTACCCAAGTGTCAGAAGGCTTTGGATGCTATTCATTCTACTTACAAGGTGTCCATACTGCAACGAAGTCCGAAGGAAGAGTTAGAGGATTACCAAAAGCTTTTACACGAACTAATCCTGGTTGGAGACGTAACTTCTCTGTAACGTGTGGTGTGCAAGATAGTGACCAGACAATTCAGATTCGTCACTGGAGTACGATCAGTTCTGTGAAAAAAGTACATTTATTACCGCCAATAAAAGAGGGTATAAACGTTTGCCACCATGCCTTTATCAGTAGTGATACAAAAGATGCAGTGGAAGGAAGTCAATGACAGTATTCAGACTGTAGAGGATTACGAACACTTTTTACAATAACTGTGTCCTTTGAATTGGGGATGTCATGTGGTTTGAGTCATAGTGACTTCCTTTCTGGGATTTCGCTTACCAGCAGTTTCCTTTTGGACTATTTACGAGCAGTGCCTACCACAAAAACATGATGTTGGTTGTTTTAAATGTACACGAGAGACTCATTCTGTTAACAACGTTGCGCGTTCATCTTGATACATCTCTACCTCTACGGGAAATAATGACTCATAAATCTTTAGCCACTGTGGATGCATATGCAGATGTGTGTATGGGTTGTGACTTACACCCTTACTGGCAAGATGTACGTAACAGGAAAAATCTTGGTTTCGAAGCTTGGACGAAAGAAGTGGTTCAATATGCCAAATATTCACTTCCATCCTTTAGTGACAGGTGTAACCTTAGCCACAGTGCCAGAAGAAGAACACGACACCGAGAAAAACCACCAAATTCGAGACCGAACTGTCATGGACATTGACAACCCCGATATGCCATTGGAGAAAGGCAACTATGAGACTGTGCCTATTGTAGAGACCCCAAGAACATTCCTAAAACACAACCACTCCTTCGTCAAAAATAATGTTGTAAAGTGACTTGTTTATATTCTACTTTGATCGTTTTGATGTGTATTTTATCGATGTACTTAACATTTGGATCATATGTATCTTTGTTTTTTATGTCCAATTTTAAAGTGTGGAATAAACGTATCCTGAAAAAAGTATAAAAGCTCTTGTCTTGTCTGTGTTCGTTTCAAAATTATAAACACCTGCGCTATGGCTACATCTGTTGTCTCTGCCACTTCTATCAATGTCGTCGGCGAAACATTAGATCGTCCCAGTTGTATCTTCGCAATCCCTTCAACATATTAATTGCTGTACCGAGTGGTTCAGGCAAACCGAATTTGTCAAACGTTTGATCGAACATATAAGTCATTTGATCGATCTTCGACCTCAATTCATCGGTTGGTGTTAACAAAGAGTGGAAATCAGCATACAGTCTCCTGCTAAGAAGTCAAGGAGATTCAATCGTTTGTTTGAAAGGTATTCCTCGCGAAGACGAAGGGATCGTGTTAGATCCCAGTAAAACACATCTGGTCATCGTCGACGACATGTTCGGAGAAGACGAAGAAGAAATTAAGCTGGTTTACGCGTAAAGGGCATCAGCGTAATGCCAATGTCATTTACATCACCCAAAACTTGTTTCAGCAAAGTAAAGCTCATCTTATCATCGGTCTCAATGCTCATTACGTGGTCTTGTTTAAATGTCACAGAGTTAAATTAAAAGTGCATATGTTAAACAAACAGTTAGGAACTTCTTGGCTGACGTATGCGTACGACTATGCCACTCTAACCCTTCACGTCCATTTACTCACAACCCTGATTATTTTCGATTTTGTACCCGTTTCACAACTGGTGCAAAAACGGAGGGCATGTCGTGTACAGGTTCCCGTCGGTGTGACAAAAAAGATATAAAATCCTCCGACAGTTCTGGTCTGTCTCACACATCGTCCACTTGACATGCATTCAATTGCATCTTCCCGTCAAACTGATTCGTGTCTTGTATGGCATCAGTCGCAAAAATTCCATAAATATGTGTTCGTATCTTAGAAGCCAGTCCCAATGCATCTTCGCTAGCCAAGATACGGATAATCCTATCAGCACCTTGGCGGATCAAACAGCTATATCAATGCGAATTCCTACCGAAATCTATTGGATTTCATGTGTTGCCTCCCTTAGTATGTAATTCCAACTAACCAACAGCGTGATATATTTATTGTACATCGGCCGAAAACGGTGGTGGCAATTTACCTAAAATGATACTTTGGAAATTTAACATTGAAAGTATGAGTATGTACAAGACGAAAGCCATTACAGGTCTATTTGAGTCAAAGGTATTTGTTCAAATACGGAACGGCACTGAAAAGGTGCTTATTTATCAGTCAATTCATAGTGTGTGCTCCACTTGTCTCGATCACGTAGGAACAATGTTCAAATTTGAACAACTCAGTTTTGATTGCATGTGGTGGCTTGCCGCTGTATCCAATGAAATGCACAGACCCAACACACATACATAATCGCTTGATATGCCAAAGTGTAGATAGGGTTTTAGGAACCTTGGCTAGCGAAGATGGTCTCAAACAGGTCTTACGGTGATTTAAGGTGACAGCACGTCAATTACTTCAAGGCATGATTCATATCGTACATCAAACTAAACGCTTTTTTGACCAACACAAAGTAGCCTTGACGCAAGTGGCAGATACCGAATTGACACTCCAATCATATAGCAAATCATTTTGAAAACTAGAGGTAGTGGGTCTTTAGGAGGTGTGATCATTCGCTCCCTTTTAAAATGGGGTCCAAATGCCCCATCAGCAACCTCCAAGAAAAAAAGCCACTCCCCCACCCAAATGTGCAAAGAAGAAAAACAGTTGCGGTGTCAAGACCAGGGCACGAACCCAGATAAAGAAAATTCTTAAGAAAAGTCCAAATAAAACAGCTCCTGTCCGTAAGATAGGCACTGCGATTCGGACGAAATCTTATTTTCCCAAACTAATGGTAAAATTGGTTGTACGCTTTGATCAGGTGAAATAAAAAGTAGCTGTATTTGAGAGTGTGTTGATGCGTAAATATTTCCACATACGTTCTTTCAAGGTGAGTTGAAAATGTTCCACGATGCTGGCTTTCGTTTCTGGTTTCTCGATGGAGAAAAATGCATGTCTCGTTTCTTCAGTTCTTTTTTGACAGCTTGTTTAAAAAATTCAGTGCCTTTGTCGGTTTTTCATCGAAGAAGGTGACGGCCGCATTGTTTCAGCACCAGATTTATAGTTCGCACTAACCCAGTTCTCAATTTGGATGTCAAAGATACGACCCAGGCAAATTTGGAAAATACGTTGATGACATAAAACAAATATTTGTAGTCGCGATTGTAAATGGTCATATGAGAGAAATCTGCTTACCATTAATGTTAGATAGCCTCCACACTGGTGTGAATTCTTGCCGATAGATTGTGTGCCCTGTATGTGGCTTGTTCTTGTAACAATCGTTGGACTTGAGGTAAACGTAAACTTTTGAAACGGATTTTGACAGCACGATACAATTTCTGAAAACCTCTGTAACCGGATGCATGGGATTGATCGTTGTAAATGCTGGCTAGCAAATTCTACATCAGGACTCTCTCTTAACTTAATCACCCACTGTTACTGATGCTACACTGGCTTAGGTGAGGTGGTTTGGAAACATGCGTATCCGACGTGCCATGGGAATGGAAGTAGAGGGTCGTGGTGGCGGAAATATGTGGGGTTTTTTCTTGCTTTCTTTTACTCTTCTGGTTTACCTTCTTTTTTCACTTATGTCCAAGAAGGAGTGACCATAATATTTGTATCCCGAGTTTTTAGTTCTTCTCGTTGGGGTGTACGGCAATCGGTCAACCAGGACGCTGCAATGTTACAATGGATGGGAGGTGCTGACAGAGTTTGAAAGACTTCTCGTGCCTCTTCTTCCTCTTGTTTTTCTGTGGCTGTGTCGGTCTTTGTCGCCATAAAGTTGCTCGTCGCCTGATGATGAGATTTAAGGATACCCAAACGTTGTCCATCGGTTTAATCAGTTTGTTTGAGATTTTGGGTGTAGACACAGAACTGGCTCCGAATTTCAACCCAAAGATCAACAGCAATATGGAATTTTACATGTATTTTTGATCCCCTGTAGAACTGATCTAAGGATTGAATTTAATCTTTGTGTAACGTTACTGAGAGTCATTCCTTTCAAAGTGGATTCTGTCACGACAAATGACGAGGAAGGTGAAAAGATCTATCACGATGTGTTACATCCTCAATATTTACCCGTCAGTACGTTGTATTTCGACAGTGTCAACATTTTCAGGCAAAACGTGTTGCTTCAAACTGGAAAGGATATTTTGTGTCGACGAGACACTCCTATAAATGCGATGAACGCTGCTGAGCAAGGCATTCCTTCTTCCCTCACGCCACAGCAAGGACAAGGCAAAAAGAGACGACGAAGACACCCTTCCAGAGGACTTCACACGCACGTGGCTACAAAGAGGAAGAAAAGAAGAACCGTCAGAGAATTAGACGTTTTGATTATTCAACTTTCGAGAGAACAAAATTGTGCACCGAGAGTCTTGCGAATGATCCAAGTCGCAACTGGATATGTTTACCATGCCACCAACCATGATGGCGATGAAATATTCCCAATAGGTCGAATGTCATCCCATCTCCTCTGTGACGGACTCAGCTCCCATCGAATTTGAAATCAAAGGACAGCCCGAAGATTACATTGATCTTAGTAGCAGTTACTTGTACCTGAAACTGAAAGTGATCGACACAACGAATGACGGTCCCAATTTAAAAGACAGATGAAGTATTTCATGCATTCCTTGTTTAGTACTTGTGCCTCTACGCAGCTACCTGACAGTTAGGGACCACCACCAGCCACGGCATAATGTAAGACCCTAAGGCAAGAGGGTACGCATTGTGGTCTATTGAGTTCACTCATGACCAAGGCAGCAACGAGTGACATTTCTACCCTATAATATCATGTCAACTTCGTGTGGAAGTTCAGTTTGCAAAACAACTTTACCAGACGGTGAACGTCATCTTGTATGCTGAGTTCGACAATACGATATAAATCAACAGTTTCAGTGAAGTGATTCTAGAATATTAGAAGCTATGGAATTCTCTCATACCACTTTGAATGGTGTGGAAACGATCATCCCAGTCAAATTTAAGACGATGTATGCCTGATGACGAGGATAGAAGACAAAATGGACGAGTATCTGGATGAACATTGGGATCTCATCTCGGCAGAAGCAGTGTTGCATCAGTGGTATAAAGGCTTGCATGATTATTACATTTCTCCATAGACTGCTTTGTAGATCAAACAAAGCGAATCGCTGCACCGGAAAAATGTTTCCTCGACAGAGATTTTTAAGCAAAAAGTCAGGATTGAATTGATGATTTACCATTACCTGTGATAAAATGAAGCAAATAGATATCTGGGAACATTATTACCTTTTGAAAAACGGTTCGTTCACCGCTTCGTCGAATCCTGTGGAGTGCGCTAAAGATGAACTTCCTCATCTCAAACCTCGCCGAAGACATTCATCTCCCAGGAACCCATTGGGTAGCTGTCAACTTTCTCCACGATGACAGTGTGGATTATTATGATTTGTATGGATTATCGCCTTTGGAAGATGTTATATGTAACATTATGAGAAGAAATGCCCAGACAACAATGTAAAATTACATGGCACATATTCCATGGTGTTTGGACGATATTGTTTGTATTTTCTTCTTCAACGCATTCTTGGATATCCCTTAGATCATTTAGTGACTTATTTTGATCTCGACTCTTCTAAAAACGATAATAAACTCGAAAGATGGTTTTGTGACCATGATGGTTATCTCTTGTCTTTCGCTAAGAAACGTAGGGTACATCAATGGCCTAATGACCTCAGTCATTGAAAGTCAAACTTGACTTCACAACGCTGTCAAACATGTAAATAAGTTACTGTTTGAAAATAAATGTGATGATATTATATTGATTGTTATTTTTGTGTTGGTTGTTTGTTTGTTGCATAAAACTGTTGTGAAAATACGGTTGCCTGTTGTTTGTTTAACAGAATGAATAGTGTATAAATAGATACGCTCTTTCCCTTCAATCTATCCTCTGGGTTAGGTAAGCTATAGCGTTCCTACCAAAATCGGCAGGGATGTTTTCTATCGCGTCCGCTTGAGACATATAAAGCCACCAACCCTATTGTTTTGGGAACCAGCTGATGTTTGCCGAACTGTCAAATAGCAGCACTGGAAATGGGATAGATGACATTGAGGTTTGAAGGGCGAGAACCGTGCATTGGTTGACACCAGAAAATGAAGGGAGTGTAAGGTGCAATGGTAGCCAGCCCGGACTACAGTGCATATTGCATTCCGGATAAGCCCAGACGTCTCTACCAGCGAAATCCAAGTGAAAAGGTAGAACTACCATCAAGATTGCATGAGTGAATGTTTGAGGGCTTCATTTTGGCTTCCGAAATTCTCTTTTGAAAAAAATCTTTATTTAAATAATCCTGATTTGATCCTTTAAACACCGCCATCAAAATTATATTCTTTCATAACATTTTGCGTGATACAAAATTAACATGAGTCATTTAGACCCAACTGATTGGCATTATTTTGCAAAACTGAAGTTCACTTTGTAGAAAAAATTTAAATTTAGTGTGTGAATCATTTATTGAAATATTTTGACTTAACGGATTTGCTAATTGCACAGGTGGCTTACACAATATTGGTATTTTAAAATGTACATTAAAATAATTAGATCAGTTTGATTTAAGGGCTGACGTTTCATTACTTTAGTTGGTATTTGTCACCTCTTTCGTGGTCCCTCTCCTCCTATTCCTCGCTCGAAAATTTACACTTACATCACGAAATGTGAAACTATTTCCATCTTCTAAATTAAAAAGTGCCCTGATGCTCGTCTATGCATGGAACCGGGCTGGAGCAATGAATGGGTGTTTCCCAAAAAGCGTCTTACAGTGGATACAGATTAACACGATGGGCTAATGTGTTTCTATTCCCGCCCATCGTTTGTCCCATGGAGCATAAATGTTCTGGAATCGGACCAACTAACTAGCACACTTTGTGTGCATTAACGCGTTTGGAGAGAGGGCACTTTTTCCTTCCTACGGGATTAATTAATTAACCCGTGGTGCGAGCATTAAATCTTTGCGCATGCCAGATTGCAGATTGCAACCTTAATCCAATGGTAAGTAAGTAAGTAACAATCGCAGTTAGTGAAGCAACAAATCACAAGTTCAAGCGATGGAGGTTAGCAGAACAAAAAAATCAATGCTAGTGACATTCAGGCTGCCATCCGCTCACATTATCCCACCTCCAGCACTGCGGGCCGAAAGAGCTCTAGGAAAGACACTGGCTACCAGCTGGAGCTTGAGAGCTGGAATCAAGCGCAAAACACTTTTATTAGCGTGAGATGAACTAGTGCATAAATCGACAAAGATGATGCCTATGGGAGCTGATGCAATCAAAGTCTCGGAAAAACAAAAAGCAGAGAGAGAGAGAGGAGGAAGGCAAATCTTACACAGGTAACTAGCCACTTTACGACTGCAGATGTAATTCCTGTCCAGGCACCAACTCGGACGGCCCATTGCCACCTCACTGAGCAGGCCATAGGCAATACTCCCACTAAAGTACGGCAGGAAACACTACCCACAACGGCAAAAAAGAGGTACCGACAATAATTAGCGCTGTATAAGTTCCGAGTACTACCGTCACCAATTAATATAAACATGACGAACCTGATAACGGACAAGAAGAGGCGACATAGCTGGTTAAAAACGAGGTAAAGGAAGAAGAGGAATGAGACCCTGATAGACAGAAGCTATATAGTTTTGGACTTCAAGAGATGAGAGAAGACCCAAATACATCTGGCAACTTAATTAGTACTGTCAAATACTTGGCGTGGAGGTCTTTCAGGACAAGGAAACCTACGCTCCAACAATGGCTATACGGGAGACACTTTGTCTACAATTATTACATTGAGGCTACGAACAACACCCAGTGTCGACCATGGTGGAAACTACTGAGTACTTAAGCGAACCAAACTGGTTTGAGGCTCAGCAGTATGAAGAAACTCTGCAGAATTGTTGGAAGAAGCGAATAACCTGAACACATTCAACCTGCCGGCTTAAACAGTCCTACACAGGGCTACAAAAAACAAATTGCCTCTTATCAAGGGATTTCAGTTTGGCTTGAAATCCCAATTCGATAATACTAATCAACCAAATATGATCTTTTATTCACCCTTTCAAAATTCATGACCTATCACCCTAACACGGTTGAACAAAATACAAATTTCTTTTAAATCTAATAAGTAACCATAAGTACACTTCGTACTTATGGATTTAGTAAAAACTTTTTCCTTGGAAAATTATAATTAATTAGCGTGAATCTAATTACATTGTGGCTTACATAAAATTGGTAATAGGTCTTACCCATTATGTTGACAGTTGGGTTTAATTTCATAGTATTATTCTATGGCGTTTCTGGAACGTTAGTAGTGAATAGGGGCACTAGAGCCTCAATGGGAATTAGCATTACAGACCCCCCCCCCCCCCCGGGCAAATATAGCCTCAAGGGAAATTTAACATGGAGAAAAATCGTGGGCAAATATAGCCTCAAGGGGAATTGAACATGGAGAAAAATCGTGGGCAAACCTAGCCTCAAGGGGAATTGAACATTGGGGAATAAAGTGTGGGTCTATCTAGGGACAAGGGGAATTGAACATGGGATTTTTTTAAATTTTTTTTAAAAAAATTTTTAAAAAAGGGGTAGGCAATGGAAGGTCATTCTCTTTTCGAGAAATATGGGTGGCCCTGAAAAGGGCCTTTGGGTTTATGTTAATATGCCCTTAACATAAAGGGCATCTGCGGCATCTTCTTGTCCTCAAGCTGCGTCTTACTCGAGGGCCATAAATCAGTGTCCTCTTGAGGCAACCTTGTCTTTCTACGTATACTCTTCGTATCCACAGACTGGTGTCTGACTTGTCGACAACGGTCCACATGGACCGGACATACATGAGCATGTCCGTCCTAAACATCATGGAAGACACAAGGGTGGATGATTCGACTGTGGTCCACATCGTGAAGCGACGAGAACAGGTGAATCAATGCAGTGAACTGCGCTTATTTATAGGTAGAGGAAGGATTGAAACGGATTGAGTTCATTCACCAATCCGAACACCCGTGACAAAATTCAGTCAGCCCGCATCCAATCCGAAGAGAACAGTCTGTGACGTCACTTGGTCTATATAGATTCGCTAGCGCCTATGTGTAGTCAGTCTTTGTGACAGTGATTCAACATGACGGAAACTCAGAAAACGATTCATTGGGGTGCACCAGCAGTGGAGACCACCCAAGGGAACCCGGACTTACTTTCAGAAGAGGTAAATTGGGATTTTGTGGATTTTCTTACCTCGCAAGAATTTGTTCCGGAACCTTCGTCACCTTCATTACCACACGTGGAGAATTTTAGACAGAGACAGAAAGAAGAATTGGAGAAATTTATACAACGACAAAAGGAAGCGGAAAAAGCTTTTCTCCTACAGCAACATCAGCAAGAAGAAGAGGTAAGAAAAAAACAACAACAAGAAGAAGTATCAGCAAAGAAACAAGAAGGTGAAAATCAAACGGTCACGGTACAGTTGGACATTTTAGCGGAGTTAAGAAGTCTGAAACAAATGTATCAGACTTCTTTATTACGACCGAAGAGAATACGACCTTCCCGAGCTAAACACGTCAACCCTGTGACTAAGCCTGTCGTACCACCCTTAGTGATTTCAACCAAATCATCATCATCAACAGTACGCAGTCCAGAAGTAGGCCTTGGCCGTGGCAAAGGCTTAAGGCAGTCAAAGTTGATTGCTTAAACTCACCCCTACACCAAAAAGGCCCTTTTCAGGGCCACCCACGTCTCTCGAAAAGAGATAGCCTTTCAATTTGTCAATAACTCAAAAAAAAAAAAAAAACAACCCATCTTGCCCCTATAGTACGTGTCTGTGTATGAGTGCGTAAGTGTACGTTCTTATTTTAAAATCAAAACTCAAAGACACTTACCTTATATCATTAATTTATTCTTTTTATCCATTGTTACAATCCAATTCACAATTCACAACAGAACACTTTAAAAAGTTCATTGACTTCTTCTGTCTATTTGTTTACTCTCTCTGTTTTTTAAATTTCTTCACCTTCTTTTCCTCTTCTTCCTCCTCACTTTCTTCCCTTCTTCTTTTCTTCTCCTGTTTCTTTTTCTTTGCCTCTTCTAAATAGAATTGTGTTCTTTCTTCCTCTTCTTCCTCTGAAGAATCCCTCTCTTCCTTTGAAGAATCCCTCTCTTGTTCTGAAGAATCCCTCTTTTCTTCTGACTCCTGTTGTTTCTTTTTTGGGCAATCTGGAGACCAATGTCCTTTTTCTTGACAATAATAACAGGTATCTTTACTTTTGTCTTTTTTAGCCCCTGTTTTTCTTTTTTGACGGTCTGGACACTCTGAAGACCAATGCCCTTTCTTCTGACAGATATAGCAAGTATCTTGACTTTTATCTCGAAAGGAAGGAGAGTAGTCCGTCGGCTGGTCTGAAGAGAATTTTCTAATGACCCCTCGCAAAGCTCTGATGAAAAGTTCAATTTGGCTAGTCTCTTCCATCGTTGTGCTCGGTTTGAGAGTGAAATGAATAGTGAAAGGACAAGACACACACACCCTTTTATATACGCTGGTCTGCCATGACTATAAATTAGTCTATGGTGTTTAAACTTGAGTC
Organism: Sinohyriopsis cumingii; assembly: GCA_028554795.2. NCBI lineage: Eukaryota > Metazoa > Mollusca > Bivalvia > Unionida > Unionidae > Sinohyriopsis > Sinohyriopsis cumingii. Next base: position 156,548,171 of record CM068825.1, on the reverse strand, counting down.
ATTTGACGTTTTGCTATCAAGATGAAACGATCCTATTCATTCGAGAAGAAAGAAGAAGAAGAAAGTAAGAGGCAGAAACGTGATCTATCACCTCGTACCAGAGCTGAAATCTTGGCACAAATTCATGCCAGTGATTTTGAAGAGGACATGAGTGAACCAGAATCCGAACCCTCTAAACCAAGTTCGTCACCCTTAGTCAACCCTGAAAAATACTATTCCATTCGAGAGACGGAAAAGCGCTCCTATAGAAAATTTAGAACCACGGCTTACAAATACACAGTGAAGTTTAAAGATTTCAAGGCTGAAGTGCCGTTAGAGAAAGCAGAAGTGTTCATCACTGGGGTGTGGGATTCTTTGCTCACCGCACTCAAGCGACAATGTCAACCCAAAGAAAACGATCGCTTGAGACTTTCCATACAACATGACGCTTTGAAATCCCCTGTTTGGATCGAGTTTAGCACCCCTGCAGAATTGACCGCTTCCATAGTCATGGACAAGATTCAACACGTGCAACAATCTAATGACCAGTTTGACATCACCGATGGAAAAGCCACACTGGACATGACCCACGTCTCTCCTCCTCAAGGGACCGGACGCAAAAAGATGTTATTGGTGAACGAGCTTCGTAGCATTAAGCGTAGCCTCGTCCAAATTCACAACCCTCAAGACCAGATGTGCTTAGCTCGAGCCATCGTGGTGGGACGAACCTATGCCAACAAGAACGACACGACAGAATGGAAAAGAGCCTGGAAAACTATTCGACAATCGGACCGAGTCAAACAACGAAACGAAGCAGAACTCCTGTTACAACAAGCCGGACTGTCCAAAGACACACCCTGTGGCATTCCTGAGATGCAAAAATAGCAAGATGCCCTAGCTCCACGATACACCTTGAAAGTGCGCCCTCAAGAACTGCGCGGACCTCTGTTGTTTCGAGGCCAAGACTTTAAGGACGGAAAATACATTCATGTCTATTATCACGATGAACATTTCGATACCATTACCAGTATCACCGGATTCCTGGGATACAGTTATTACTGTGAGAAATGTGACCATGGTTATAATAATCGAGAGCAACACAAGCATTGTGGATTGAAATGCTCAGGATGTTTGGCCTCTTCACCCTGTCTGAGCGAAGGACCAGTGCCTTGTTCAACTTGTCTGCGCACGTTTGTCAGTCCTACCTGTTACCAACAACATCTGAAGACGCAAGGTTCACAGCAGAAATGTGCTTGTCAACTGCTGAGATTGTGCCCTACGTGTGGACAAGGCATATGTACCAATGCTGCCAAGGCACACGTATGTCGAGGAAAGAAAAAATGTCACATTTGTCACCACATCGTGGACTTGGAACACCAATGCTACGTGCAAAAATACCAACCCCCACCAGAGAAAGAGGACGGTCACAAGAAAAGAGGCAATTTCATCTTTTTTGATTTCGAATGCAAGCAAGAGACCGGCATTCACATTCCTAATTTCTGCGTGGCTCATCGAGCGTGTGAGAAGTGCATTCAAGAACCTATCTTCAGTCATTGCCCTCACTGCAGCAAGATTCCTGGAGGGCGTGAAAAAATCTTTCGGGGACCGAACACGTTGGCCGATTTTGCCCAATGGGTTTTAGACCCCGTCGACAAGACGTGGAGCCAAGAGAACATCGAACGTTACGGAGATTGTCATCGTCATGCCACGGTGATGGCTCACAATTTCTCCGGATACGATGGACAGTTTCTTTTGAGATACGATACGGAACAAGGCACCGAACGTCCTAAAGTCACTTTGAACGGAGCCAAAATCATTTTCATGCAAGTGGGACAAGTACAGTTTAAAGATTCGATGAGCTATTTGGCCATGCCTTTGAGTCGAATGCCTAAAACGTTTGGAATGACAGAAATGGCTAAAGGGTACTTTCCACACTTTTTCAATACGGAAGCCAATCAACACGCCGTTCTACCCCCTTTACCTGAGGCTCACAATTACGACCCCAACAACATGCGTACCGAAGAACGAGAAGCTTTCTACGCTTGGTACCAGGCTCACGCCTCAGTCCCTTTCTTCTTCCAGGAAGAAATGCTAAAGTATTGTCGTTCCGACGTAGACATTTTACGGCGTTGCTGTGGAAAATTTCGAGAACTGTTCATGGAACACGGAGGGGTCGATCCTTTGAAAGAAGCTTGCACCATTGCCAAAGCGTGTTCCTTAGTGTATCGACAACGATTCATGCCTGAAAACACCGTAGCTGTCATCAGTCCTCAAACGACCCACTTTGTCAAACGTCAATACTCGGTCAAAGCCCTACGCTGGTTACATTACTTGTGCGACAAGGAAGACAAATGGATTCAGCATGCCCGCAACGGAGGGGGCGAAAAGACCATCGGAACGTATTCGGTCGATGGCTGGGACTTAGAAAACCCTAAGATCGTGTACGAGTTTAACGGCTGCTTATTTCACGGATGTCCCGTCTGTTACCCTGACCGTAGCACTAAAAATCAGTTTTTACAACGAACCATGGAAGACTTGTACCAGGACACTTGTCAGCGGCGCCTAAAGTTAGAACAGCAAGGATACCAAGTGGTGGAAATGTGGGAACACGAGTACGATCACCGTATGAAAACCGATCCAAAGTTTAAACGCCTCGTGGAAAGTTACCAGTTCATGGACCCGCTGAACCCGAGGGATAGTTTGTACGGAGGAAGGACCAATGCCACCTGTTTGCTGTACCAAGCCGACGAAGAGAAAGGAGAAGAAATTAAATACTTGGACGTGTGTTCGCTGTATCCCTACGTGTGCAAATATTGTCGCTTTCCTGTAGGGGACCCGCACTTGTTAACGGAACACATCGACCTGAAAAACATTCGACAATACGAAGGCTTGATCAAGTGTAAAGTTTTGCCTCCCACGAACCTATACCATCCCGTCTTACCTCACCATTGTCAAGGCAAACTGATATTTCCATTGTGCCGTACTTGTGCCGAAACGTGCAACCAAGACCAACCTTGTCAGCACACCCAGGAAGAACGTGCCTTGACATGAACCTGGGTCAGCGTAGAATTGTTCAAAGCTCTGGACATGGGATACCAACTGTTAGAAGTGTACGAAATTTGCCACTTTCCCAAGACACAACAATACCACAAGGGTGATCCCAGTCAGAAAGGCATTTTCGCCGACTACGTGGATGCCTTTTTGAAACTGAAACAAGAAGCCAGCGGCTATCCTTCCTGGTGTCACACTCCCGAAGACCAAATACAATTCAAGGAGAAATACTATGAACAAGAAGGCATCTCTTTAGACCACATCGAGAAAAACGAAGGCAGGCGATCGTTTGCCAAAGTGATGTTAAATTACTTGTAGGGTAAAATGGCACAACGACCGTTTTTACCCAAGACGGAATATTTGACAGAACCTTCCTGCTACTTACAGATGATTCACGACAAAACCAAATACATGAAACACGTGGACGTCGTTCGAGAGGATTTGATCTTGGTCAATTACGAAGAAGATCTGGACTTTGTACAAGACGACCCTTTTGGAAATGTCATCATTGCGGCTTACGTGACAGCTCATGCTCGCTTAAAATTGTACAAAGCTTTAGAACTGTTAGGGGAACGCGTCCTGTACTTTGACACGGACAGTTGCATTTGCATCCATCACCCGAGTCAACAGCACCCTAACATCGAAGGAGACCGTTTAGGAGCCTGGACAGACGAGCATCCCGACAACAAGATTCTAAGTTTCGTCAGTGGCGGTCCCAAAAATTACGGCTACGAATACCGGGACAAACAAGGAGAAGTGCACACGACGTGCAAAGTGAAAGGACTGACTCTGAATTATCGTACCAGTCGAGTGGTCAACTTTGGGGTATTGAAAGAAGCCTTGCAATCGGGAGAGGATGGTAACTTTAAAGTGACCACTCTCCAACCGAACAAGATTGTACGTTTACCCACTCACCACATCGTCAGTCGGCCCTTGGAAAAAGTCTATCAAATCGTGTACCAGAAGCGAGTTCGACTTCCCAATCATTTCACTTTATGGACACGTTGGTATAAAACATTGGTTGTAAGAGGATAGTCACCCGCTAGAAGGATGACCTCGCCACAGCAAGAATCGAGTGAGAAACCCGATGAGAACTCCAAGTTCAAACCCTACCATTTTCCAATCTTCTTACCTGACTATTGTGATTGTGCCCATCGATTGGACACGTTTCAGAAATGGCCTACGGATAGGGAAGGATTACCTTCTTCGCATGTTTTAGCTAGAACAGGATTTGTCTACTTGGGACCTGAGTCAGGATTGGGATACGAGGTACAGTGTTTCGCTTGCGGACTGAAGTTACGAATGGATCTATGTATCTATAAAGATTCAGCTATTCTGGAGCATACTCGATGGTCTCCGCACTGCCCTTACCTTTCTATGGCCTTTCCACCAATCACACTACGGTACAATGTTGACGGTACCTTAGAGACGGTACCTTCCAAAACAAGACATAAAAAAACATAAAAAAGGAAAGATGTACAAGCTGGAGACTGCATTGCGACTAGTATAAAAAGGGGCTATGGTCAAGATCGATAGTTCATTGTGACTACCAAGACCGAGTGAACAAGATGAATACTTTCAGAGAAACACAGAACAATTTGTTTAGAAAGGCACAATTCAAGTGTGAGGCTTCGGAAGTGGAATGCGATTGTGAGCCTTGCGATGGGTACGATGCTGTACGTTGTGACCTTAGCGATGCCGTAAAGCATCATGAGAACTTTAGTGTCACTACCCCTATCATGGAAAGTGATGCTGTGCGTGTCAAACCTGAGGGATGCGAAAGCGATGCCTCTCGTCCTCTTGGACATTTTACTGGGTTTCGTTTTAAAGGGGAATGTTCACCTTCACGTCTACCCCCCTACGGATGTCATCCAGCCCTGAGCAAACTCCTACCGATGTCACTCAACCCTCATCGAAACGAACCTGTGAAAGACGAATATTCGTTTCCTGTGCGTTTGTCGGAATACTGCGACTTTGAAAATCGTATTCAATCGTTCAAAGGAAAATGGCCTAAGTATCTGGGAGGACCGACCCCCGAAGAATTAGCCAGAGCCGGATTTTTCTACTTGGGCGAAGGAGATAAAGTCAAGTGCTTCACTTGCGGAGTGTCACTTCATTACTGGGAACCGCAAGATTCGGCCTACGTAGAACATGCTCGATGGTCACAGAATTGTCATTACTTACCCTTAGTGGGACCGAGACATTGAAGTAACTTACCATAATCTGTTCATGGATACTTTACAAGAGAACATTCGTGCTTTGCCTGTGGAGTTGAGAGAACGCATTTACCGAGAGCTGGTCGAAATACAAGTGAAACGTAAAGAACAATTGCATCCGTTACGTCACCGGTGTTTGAACCACTGGTACCTGAAGGCTATACAAGGATTGATTCAATTGAAAGTGTTCCATTGGACAGACATTGATCAACGATCCCCTAGTTTTAAAAAGGATTGGTTTGTTATGGACGATTCTATCTACTACATCATTGTAAACGTACTGCATCGAATTCCAGAGGAAGAGTTAACGAATTACCAACATCTTGAACAAAATGTCAACTTAGTGAAAGAGGAAACTTCTGAACGAATTGTAATGTGTAGATTAGTGACTAAACGATTTAAATTCGACACTGAAGTAAAACCATGTTTGTGCAAAGAGTACATTTCTTGTGTCAGACCAAAGAGGATTTAGTATGACCTATTCATGAATACTTTGCTAGAGAACATTCGTGCTTTGCCTGTGGAGTTGAGAGAACGCATTTACCGAGAACTGATCAAAATACAAGTGAAACGCAAACGCAAAGTTATTCAACCGTTTTTAAATTATGCTTTGTTCCAAAGTATAAGAAGACTGATTATGAGTGGATACTACATCAGGCACAAAGGTAAACGAGGCTATTGGCCACCACCCAAGGATTCCAAAAACAGTGCATATACTTATGGATACTTTACAAGAGAACATTTTGGGCTTGCCTGAGGAGTTGAGAGAAAGGATTTACCGAGAACTGGTCAAAATACAAGTCAAACGTAAAGAACAGTTGCATCCGTTACATCACCAGATCTTTAACCACTGGTACCTGAATGGTATAAGAGGACTGATTCGTCAGAAATTTTTTTAGTGGTCAGACCTTGTTGAACACTTTCAGTTTGTAAATGATGATGAACTAGACGTTCCTAATTTTGGTTACTTCGAGATTCACTTACTGCAACGTATTGAGGAAGACGATTTAAAGGATTACCAACATTTGTTACATGGAATCTGCTTAGAAAAAGACGAAACATCTAGACAAACTCTGACGTTTCAGTTACAGTATGTAACATTTAAATTCCCTACTGGAGAACGAACATGTTTAGTTAGAAATTACCTTTATTGCTTCCGAAACAAAGACACTATAAAATCAAGTTGCCATGCCACGGATTATGTCACATATTATTGAACAGATTCCGTGGAAGGAACTCAGTGACCATATTCAAACCGTGGATCATTACCATCGATTATTACAAGAACTGTATCCATTCAATTTGGGTCGACAAGTGGTGTGTGTCTTAGTGACTTGTTTTCTGGGATTTCGTTTACCAGCCGATTCTTTGTGGACTCTTTACGATCAGTACTTACCACCTCAATGGCCTTAAATGGTCACGAAAAACTCCTTTTGCTCAAAGCCTTGCGTTTTCATCTGGATACTTCTCGACCTCAACAGGAAAAAAAGATTCGTCAACTTTTAGCTACCCAAGACGTGTATGACGATGTGTGTGTAGCTTGTGACTTACATCCCCACTGGACAGATGTCCGTGCCTGGAAAGATTGGGATTTTGAGGCTTGGACCCAAGAAGTGGCCCAGTATGCACGAGAGTTGTTCAAGGAAAAAAGTTACTTTTCAACCCGTGTTAGTGACGGTGCCAGAAGAACCCGTCACCCAGGACGGGACTGTCGTGGACAGGCCTGAAAGACCCTTTCGGGAGGACACTTGTGTGACCTTACCACCTACTATAGAACTGGTTAGAACATTACCCAAAACATGTTGTACAGACACTTGTGTTTATTCCACGTTGATGGTTATCATGTGCCTTTTATCGTTGTACTTAAGCCTTTGGCTTTTATGTATTTCCGTCTTTCGTATTCATGTTTGAAACATTCAATAAACGTGTTCTGAAAAAAGTATATAAACTCTTGTCTTCTTTGTTTTCGTGTCACAAGTGACATTTCTCACACTATGGCTACCTCTGCTGTCTCTGCTCCCTCTTCCTTTACTGTCAAAGTCATCGACGAACACTTAGATCGTGCCAGTTGGGAGGCTTTGTATCTTCGCCATCCCTTTAACATGCTCATTGCTGGACCTAGCGGTTCAGGCAAAACCGAATTCGTCAAACGTTTGATCGAACATAAACATCATTTGATCGATCGGCCACCTCAGCGGATCGTGTGGTGTTACAAAGAGTGGCAATCGGCGTACAGCCTCTTGCGAGAAAGTCAAGGCGATTCCATCGTGTTTGTGGAAGGCATTCCTAAAGAAGACGACGGCATCGTCTCTGACTCCCGTCAAACCCATTTGGTCATTTTCGACGACATGTTAGGAGAAGACGAAGAAGAAATTAAACTGTGGTTCACGCGCAAAGGGCATCACCGTAATGCCAGTGTCGTTTACATCACCCAAAATTTGTTTCAACAAAGTAAAGCCCATCGCACCATCAGTCTCAATGCGCATTACGTGGTCTTGTTTAAAAGCCCTCGAGATAAATCGCAAGTGTAAGTCTTAGCCAAACAGTTAGGAACGTCTTGGCTAACTCAGGCGTACGACGATGCCACTCAAACTCCACACGCCTATTTACTCGTCGATTTGAAACCTACGACCCCCGATGATTTGCGATTTCGTACCCACTTGTTTCACCACTGGTGCCAAGACGGAGGGCCTGTCCTGTACACGTCTCCGTCCTCGACTTAATTTCACTCCACATAAAAAAATCTATAAAAACCTCAGACCCTTTTTCGTCTGTCTCACACAACGTCAACATGACGTCCCTTCAGTCGCATCTTCCCGTCAAATTGATTCGTGCCTTGTATGGCATCAGTCGAGAAAAAAATCCACAAATACGAGCTCGTGTCTTAGAAGCTAGTCTCAAAGAAGTCTTACGATGGTTCACGGTGACGGCACGTTAAATACTCCAAGGAATCATTCAGATTCCTCATCAAACCAAACGCTTTTTCGATCGAAACAAAGTCGCTTTGGTCCAACTGGCCGATCCCCGCATCGACACTCAAACCAGAAAACAAATCATTTTGAAACCTGGAGGGAGCGGTTCTCTAGGAGGGGTCATCATTCGCTCTCTCTTAAGATGGGATACTAATCTCCCCAAAGTTATACCCAAGAAAAAAGTCCAACGAAGCTCCAAGAAGAAGAAAAAGACCAGGTCCCCAAGAAGAACTTCTCCAGTGGCGGGACCCTCCTCTTACCAGACACCACCCCGGAAAAAGAAAAGAAGCCCCCAGAAAAAGAAACAGAGAAAAAGTCCCCAGAAAAAGAAAAGTCCACAGAAGAAAACTAGTCGCAAGAGAGGCACTTCTTCTTCGACCAGGACGCAACCTTACACTCGCAAACCACGACCTGCCACGGCGGTGACTGCGTCTCCGGCAGCCTCACGTTCATCCACTTCTCCGTTGATGACACCAAGAACTGAAGAGTACTTGGAGACGTTGATCACACCAAGAACTTCTCCGTTGATGACCCCAAAAAGAACTTCCCCAGTGGCAGGACCCTCCAATTTAGCGGCAGTGGCTACTGCTCACAAAGTAACTTCTCCCAAAATCAAAGTCCAAGAAAGATCGGGCATGTTACAAAGTTTACTGGATTTGTCCAAGCAAGAACGGGCTCGATTTAGTCCGTTACGTACCCCTGCACGACGTGTCATGCCTGTCCTCAAACTAATACGACGTCAAGACAATCAGTGGCGACGCGTTCCAGTATAAAAAAGGCCTGTGACCAAGTCGGGGGTATCAGTGTTTTTTGGTGCTCCTGAAGACTCAAAGATGTCACCCTCCAGAAAACCCCAAGGAAAGAAAAGGAAAGGACTACCACCACGTTTAGTCAAACATGGGGACATGTTATCTGTCCTATCCAAAGCTTCTCCACCTCTACGAAAAAAAACTCATTCAATCGGCCTCCAAAGAGGTCATCGATACCGTGTGCGAATGTTGTTTGAACGTCTTGAAAGGCACGATCCCTTTGTCCAAACACCAGAAACAATGCTTAGGCAAACATCGTCACGTTCTTCGCCAAATGGTTCAAAAGAAAATTCCCATTCGTCAAAAAAAGAAGATGTTGGTCCAACGTGGAGGCATTTTGCCTCTCTTGTTAGGCCCCATACTGAAAGGAGTCTTGGGAACCATGTTGGGAGGACTGGTGGGAACAAGATAAAAAGGCCCTCGGAAGTCCCAAGATCTCAGAATCGACCCCTGACAACCCCATGGAAGGACGAAAACTGGCTTTAGTGCCTTACAAACGATGGATGGAATACCATCGGTGGCAAGAACAACGCACCCCGCATTTCCCTCCCAATCCCAATTTGAGCGAGATGTCCCAGTTGCAACACGAATTGCAGTTATTGATGGATCGCCAAGATTTGTCCGAAACAGAAAAATCGCAAAAGTACGGTCAACTTTTGCAACGACTGCAACTCTTTCACCAGAAAGGTTTAGACGAAACAGCTCTACCCACTCTAAAAGATTTTAAGACCTTGATGAAAAGTCCAGCACCATCACCAGTACCAGTACCAGTCCCACCACAACCAGTGACCAAGACAGAAAAAGGAAAAGAAGAAGAAGAAGAAGAAGAAGAAGAAGGGTTTCAAACTCCACCAGAAAAAGTATGCAAGTTAACAACACCACCTACCTCCAGAATTGGATGGATTAAAAAGATGATGGCCACCCCTTCTTCATCACAAGAGAAAAAGAAAGTGAAGACAGAAGTGAAGACAGAAGTGAAACAAGAACCGATATCCCCCGCTCAGACATCCTCCTCTTCGACACCTATTGCCGGTCGCACACGCAAAGCATTGCAATCCAAGAAAATACCCCAAGAGAAAAAGAGTAGCATCCTCCAAGAGTGGGTGTCTTATTAACACACCAACAAACACAAAAAAATAAAAATGGAAAAAGTCTTAGCCAGCATTTACTACGATCCCTCGCATCCTGCAGGTTACGCAGGAGTTCAAAAATTGTATCGTGCTGCCAAAACTCGACTGAAAAGTCTCCGTTTACCTCAAGTGCAACGATGGTTACAAGAACAAGCTACCTACACTTTACACAAGCCCATTCGACTCAAGTTTGCCAGAAGTCGCACCCGAGTGGAAGGCATCGATCATCAATGGCAAGCCGATTTAGCCGATGTTTCTCATTTGGCCAGCTACAATCGTGGCTACAAATATTTGTTTTGTGTCATCGACGTCTTTTCCAAATTTGCCTGGGTCGTGCCCTTGACTTCCAAATCCAGCAGCGAGTTAGTGCGAGCCCTGCAACGGGTGTTGAAACAAAGCGGTAGTCACCCTCTTCGATGGCAAACGGACAAAGGCACCGAATTTCTGAACCAAGCTTTCCAAAAAGAATTAAAGAAACGTGACATTCACTTTTTTACCACCGAGAATCCCGAAAGCAAAGCCAGCATCGTGGAACGTTTTCAACGTACTTTGAAAGAACGCATGTGGAAATATTTTACGCATCACCACACTCTGAAGTACATCGACATCTTACCGCACCTGGTGCAAGCGTACAACCAATCTTACCATCGAAGCATCGGACGTGCCCCGCAAGACGTGACTCCCGACAACGAAGTGTTGGTGTTTGAGCGCCTGTTTGGTACGTCCCCGACGAGGGCTGTCCCCAAGAAAAGTGGAGAGTTGGCCGTAGGAGATTGGGTGCGCATTGGCAAAACCAAACGCACTTTTGACAAAGGTTACTTACCTAACTGGACAACCGAACTGTTTCGTGTCACTGGACGAGTGCATGGCCGTCATCCTGCCGTCTATAAATTGGAAGACATGAACGGAGAAGTGCTCAAAGGAACGTTTTATTTGCCCGAGTTACAACGTGTCACCAAAAAAGAAGACGACGTGTACGACATCGAAAGCATTCTCGAACGCAGAACCCGTAAAGTGGGCAAACGACGTGTCAAAGAAGTCAAAGTACGTTGGAAATGATATCCACCCAGTTTTGATTCTTGGATCGACGCTTCGCAAGTCATCGACTATAAAATGAAGTGACCATCATGCCCTTTCACACAGACGCAGCTACGTCAACCACTCCTCCTTCACCTAGTTCTTCTGTGCGAGATTTACAAAAACAACCCTTGTGGGTGTGGTGCGGAGAACGTGTGCCTAAAACGCAAATCGTCTTTTTCTGCCAAATCTTCGTGGTGTATTGTGTCATCGGGGCAGCCATCGCCAATTTGAGTTTGCAACAAGGAGACAAACAATTGTGGACCATTTTATTGAGCAGTTGAATCAGTTACCTGCTTCCCAATCCCTCCCTGAAATTCTCCTCGAACGGGAACCTTGTGTCCAGTGCCAGTGTCAGTCACCACTCCAACAAAAACCACAACCAGAACCCCATTTTGGGCGGAGACACGCCTCTGACGTCCAGTAACCCCTCGGAGAGCCACAGAAGTCTGGAATTATGAGTCACGAAAACCAATTTTACTTAACCTTACCCAGTGACAGTTCCATGGAGGTGTTTCCCAACAACACGTTGTGCTGTTACACGGCCAAATTACCTCAGGCCATCCCCTTAGATCACGAAGCCCATTGGGAAGTGGCTTTAGTGGAAATCATTCACCCGACCCAAGTCCTCAATGTCCATCCCAATCAAAATAAATTTGATGTGGAAGTTTATGACGAGCGAGTGCAACAGTACTTGGATGCCCAGGGCAAATATGACAAGAAAACCCGTTTACAAAATCAAAAGTACACCACCTATCACTTGTTCATTCCCCCAGGCTATTATTTTAGTGGTCAACATTTGGTCAACACCATAGCCACCAGGTTTAATGGCGTGTTTCTGAAAGCTTTGGAGGATGCCAAAAAGGTGTCGTCACCCTGGAATACCACAAAACAGCTCGTCGCTTCCTGATTAAATTTCCTGAGGCGGGTAAAATCATGTCTTTCTTATTTTGTCCAGAATTGTTTGACATGTTGGGCGGAGACATAAACATGAGAATGACCATGATGAAGAAAAACGAATTACCCATCGTTTATGACAACGAGTCTTTTAGCAAGTTATTTCGTACCCCAGTAGAACTGAATCAAGGACTGAATTTGATGTTCGTGTATTCCGATGTGGTGCAGTACAACGTGGTGGGACACACCTCCGTACCGTTAGTGCGTGTCATTCCTTTCAAAGTGGATTCTGCCGCGAACGCTGACGAGGAAGGTGGAAACACTTACCACGTTCACCGTGAATTTGTACATCCTCACTATTTGCCTGTCAGCAAGTCGTATTTGGACACGGTCAACATTACTATAAAAGGAGATTTGGGACAAAATATTCCATTCACCAAAGGAAAAGTCACGGTGAAACTCCATTTTCGAAAACGGTTCTCTCACGATTCGTAAGTCATGTATCCAGTGTACCGAGGGATTGCTCGGCAGCGAGGCCACGGTTTAGCAGATATGCTGAAATCGGCCTTTCGTTCGGTGGCCCCGGTGTTGAAACCGATGGTGACACGCGGATTGCACGCCTTGAAAGATGCGGCACTGACGCAAGGCAAAGAATTTCTCCAAAATGTCATCATCGACAAACAAAACCCTAAAGAAGCCTTCATGAGGGCAGGCGAAAATGTCTTGCTGCAAACGGGCAAAGACATTTTGGCCGCCGAGACACACCTATAAATGCCCTGCACGCAACCGAGTCAGGCATTCAGCAAGGACAACGCAGAAAGAGACGACGAAGAAAACACCCTTTCACCAGACTTCAAGCTAGAAAGGCCAAGAAAAGAAGAACCGTTCGAGACTTAGACGTTTTCGATTATTGAAACACAGAAAAAAAATGATGCACCGAGAATCTTGCGCTTGTTCCAAGTCGGAACTGGATCTGTTTGCCATGTCCCCCACCATGATGACGATGCAAGAATCCCAGTGGGTGGAATTTCACCCCGTCTCCTCATTGACAGCCTCAGCTCCCATCGAGTTTGAAATCAAAGGACAACCCGAAGATTACATCGATCTGAATAGCAGTTACTTGTACTTGAAAGTCAAAGTTGTCGATGAGGACAATTCGACCCTAAATGGCGATGAGGTAATAGCTCCCGTCAACAATTTCATGCATTCCTTGTTTAGCGGAGTGGACTTGTACTTGAACAACAAACTGGTCAGCAGCAGCATGGATACTTACCCTTATCGAGCGTACCTGGAAAATCTCTTGACGTACGGAATAGATGCCAAGAACACTCATCTCAATGCCTGTGTGCTATGGGAAGCTGACGGAGCAGAGCAGTTTGAAACATTCGAAATTAATGCAAGCAAAACACCAAACAATGACGGATTTATAGAACAAAGAGCCAGAATCATAGAAACCAACACAAGTTTAGAACTAATGATCGTTTGCATTTGGACATGTGGTTGAACGGGGTGAATGTTCGCCTGAGACTGAATCGTAGCAGTGCCGCTTTCCATTTGATAGGTACTACCACTTGCAAAACTGTCATCCAGGAAGCCAGGCTCTACGTACGACGCGTGGAAGTGTTACCTAAAGTGGGTAACGACATTAGTCAGACGTTGAGCAGAACGATCGCTAAGTATCCGATCCGACGCGTGGAAGTGAAAACCTTCACCATTCCCAAGGGACAGCGATCCATGATCGAAGATCATCTGCTCCAAGGACAGCTACCCAAACGTTTGATCGTTGGTATCGTCGAGAATACAGCATTCAACGGAGATTTGGGTAAAAATCCTTTCTACTTTCGACACTTTGGCGTGTCCAAGATCGAAGTCAGTCGCGATGGCAAGACCTTGTGTACCAGACCTTTCGAACCTGACTTTAAGAAGAAGAATTACTTGTGGTCGTACTTGTCCCTGTACGAAGCCACCGGACAGTTAGGAACCAACACCAGTCACGGCATTACGTACGACGATTATGCAAAAGGCTATGCTTTGTGGGCTTTCGATTTCACTCCAGACCAAGGCAGCGACGAGGGACATTTCCACCCTATAAAATCTGGCCAGATTCGTGTGGAAATTCAGTTTGCAAACCGAGACCCTGATGTAACGGTGAACGTCATCCTGTATGCAGAATTCGATAATACCATAGAAATCAACAGTTTGAGAGAAGTCATTCTAGATTACTAGAAGTCATGGAAGACTGTTATCCCTCTTTACCTAGTGGAGAAACTTTGGACATGAAATGTGAGGAGACTGTGGAAGAAGAAGAAGAAGTGATCATGATGAAGTCAAGATGGCCAGAACAAGAAGCCCATTTAGTCTGCTGTTTTGCCAAACACTTGGCCGAAAAAATGACGGAATTGATCAAGAAAAATTGTTATGGATGTCAAAACGATCATCCCAGTCAAATTCAACACGATAAATGCCTGATGTTAAGTCAAGAAGAAAAATTGGACGAATATCTGGACGAAGCTTGGAGTCTCATCTCGGACGAAGACGTGTGGCACCAGTGGTATAAAGACTTGCGTGAACATTCTTGTCCACCATTAACCACTCAAGAGATCCATCGTATCGAAGCTCTCCTGAATCAGAGTGAGGAGACGAAACGAAGAAACGGTTATTCGTCAGACATTTTCAAGCAAAAAGTCAGGATCGAATTGACAACGTACTATTACCTGTGAAGAAGAAAAAAAAAAACAACACACAAATGGATACCTGGGAACTTTATTACCTTTTGAACCACAGTTCGTATACGGCTTCTTGGAATCCTGTCGTCTGTGCTAAAGATGAACTCCGACATCGCAAACCTAAAGACCATCTAGCTTACGTGATCAACACGGACGACAGTCATCTCCCAGGAACCCACTGGGCAGCCGTCTACTTTCCTCAAGAAGGATGTGTGGAATATTTCGATTCGTACGGATTGCCCCCTTTGGAAGACGATATCATCGACTTTATGAGAAGAAATGCTCAAACCACCCGATTCAATAATGTGAAATTACAAGGCACAGATTCCTTGGTGTGTGGACAGTACTGTGTGTATTTTCTGCATCATCGCAGCCTGGGCTATTCCTTAGAACATTTAGTGACTCATTTTGATCCTCGTTCTTCTTCAAGAAACGATGTGAAAGTAGATCGATGGTTTTGTGACCATTATGCTTATCTTTTGTCTCAAGCTAGGAAACGTAGTGTCCATCAATGGCCTAATGATTTCCAACAGTGGAAATCACAATTTCATTCACAACTTTGTCAGCCCTGTTTAAAGTAGACACCAAAGAGTTCTTCTTCTCTTCCGAAGAAGCAGACCTATCGCCAGAAAGTCTATCCTAAGAGGACATCGCATTCTTAGAAACTAAAAAAGATTGCCATAGCAAACAAAAAAAACAAAAAAACAGCCCTTTTCAGGGCTACCCAATACTCTAGAAAAGAAATAACCATGAATTTGCCAATGTGTGTGTAGGTAGAGTAGTGTGAATATAAACACTAACTCTTTTTTTAAAAATGTGAGGGTATGTGTTTGTGTATAAGATTGTGAGTTTGTAAGTGCTCACGTACGTTGGTGTGGATAATATGATGTTTGTTTTTTTTGGCTGTTTGAGATGTGGGGAGAGTAGATTTGGGGGGTTGGATTGGATTGCTTTGCGTATTTGGATAGTCTATTGAAGTGATTAATGAAAAAAAAATTTAGAATAGGAATGGGTAGCATAAAAAAGTGAGTGAGTGTTTCTTTTAGGTCTGCGCGTTGTTTCTTTGGTCATGATCTAGGTAAGATCAATTTTATGTTTTTAGGGGGATGTTTTCCTTCACGTCCGCACTTTCACTATAAATTGAAACTTGCTGGACAGTCTAGCTACCCTTGTTGATTGATCAACAGTAAAAAAGGAGTAGAATGAGCAGCAGACTGACTAAATTGATGGAACTTCAGATGCATCTGGAGTATGCCAGATACCTACTGAACGAGCTGACTGCGGAGGCCCTTGTGGAAGAAGTGAGAATAGAACAGGAGGAGGAGGAGAGAAAAATGAAAGAAGAGAATGAAAGAAAGAGAGAGATCAGGTATTACCCTATGATGAACCCTGTGTGCAAGGTGACACCTGAGGCAAGGACATCTCGCCAGCATGTAGCTGAACCACAATCACAACGAAGACAAAGACAAAGAAGACAGAGGGAAGAAGAAGTGTTCACTATTCCGCAAACGGAGGAGTGGGATAGTGAAGCCACTCACCCCCCGTCTGCTCTTCAAACGAGTCATGTGAATTGGACTAATTAACCACCATTAACCAGGGGCCTCTGAAATTAAAAACAAACAGCCCTTTTCAGGGCTACCCCAATACTCTAGAAAAGAAATAACCATCAATTTGCCAATGTGTGTAGGTAGAGTAGTGTGAATATAAACACTGACTCTTTTTTCATAGTGTGAGTGTATGTGTGTTTGTGTTTGTGTTTGTGTTTGTAACTGCTCACGTACGTTTGTGTGAATAGTAGATTATGGGTTTATTTATTGTTTCTTAGCGTATGTGAAGAGTATAGTCTGGGTTTTATTATACGAAATGAAAAAGTGGGGGATGTTTTCCTTCACGTCCGCGCGTTGTTTGGTCATGATCTAGGTAATATCAATTTTATGTCTTGGGGGATGTTTTCAATCACGTCCGCGCTTTAAGGATAAAACTAACAGTGTTTGCCATTGGAGCCCATTCTACGGAATAAGCAAACAAGAAGATGCCAGCAGCTTCAGCTTTGTATAACAACCTTATGGGAAGTTGGTATTGGATGGTGGATGGAATGAATGTAGCAGAAAGGCTTGAACAGGAATGGAGGCATGCAGTGACAAAAGACTTCGTCTCAAGACAAGCAACCAGCCTCCACTTAGCCATCGATATTGTAAAAGAAATGATAGAGGATGAGGAGAAGAGAATCAGAGGTTTAATTAACCCACCGTATGTGAAAGTGGGTAAGTTGAAAGAAGCGATAGTTTATGTGACGAGTGTAAGGTGTTTTTTAGAAGACATTGTAGAATGGACAGATTGGTCTTTTGTGAAGTGGGGCTTAGACAAGCTTAAGAAAGCGGAAGAAGTAATGAGGAATGTGCTGACCGAAGAGGTCAAGAAGATCAAAGAAAAGTGGTCAAAGGAAAGAAAAGAAGAAGAAAATAGAAAGAAAAAGGAAGAACTAGAGAAACTAAACGCAAACTGGATGAAAATCCAAGAGAAGTTCCGAGCCATGGGTCACCCGGACTGGATGCCGGAAACAGAAAAGAAGAAGAAAGGAATGATGGAAAAATAAGAGGATGGTGGAAGAAGTTAAGGAGTTAGAAGAAGAAGAAGAAAAAAACCCAAAGGCCCTTTTCAGGGCCACCCATATTTCTCGAAATGAGAATGACTTTCCATTGCCTACCCCTTTTTTTAATAAAAAATTTAAAAAAAAAAATCCCATGTTTAATTCCTCTTGTCCCTAGATAGACCCACACTTTATTCCCCCATGTTCAATTCCCCTTGAGGCTAGGTTTGCCCACGATTTTTCTCCATGTTCAATTCCCCTTGAGGCTATATTTGCCCACGATTTTTCTCCATGTTAAATTTCCCTTGAGGCTATATTTGCCCAGGGGGGGTCTGTAATGCTAATTCCCATTGAGGCTCTAGTGCCCCTATTCACTACCAACGTTACGGACAGCAATAGGTGTCTCCTTCCGGGTCCCTCTCCTCCCCGCCAACTCTGATATTTAAATGACGAGTGTGTCGGCCGATTCCAACTCGTCTACAAATCAGGTGCTACGTAGAGCTTTTACGCACGGAACGGGGGTGACATCATACGAGAATTGCCCAATCAAACTCGACGTCTCTCACTGCAGTAAACAGGTATTCCACCAGAATGAGTGTGTGCGGGTTCAAGTCCACTCATCATAGCCCTCCAGACAGGTCGTTTGGGACTTGTTGGCTCAACTAAATAGCACACTTTGTGTGCATAAATGCTCTGGGGAAGAACTCTTTTTCCTTCCCCCCACAAAAAATTAAATGGCCGGCTTTGCGGGCATTAACCGGTCGAGCAAGCCAGATTGACGCATGCGACATTAATACAATAGTCAGTAAGACAGTCGAAGCATTAGTCTTCAGCGAACAGATCAACGAGTAAGTCAGAAAATCGGCAATAGAGCAAACGACGGACATGATTAACGCCCAGGCATTGAGTGCGCTAAGAGGTCTTGGCCTCTTAGTAGCCACCGGCTGGAGCTTAAATGCACAACAGAGAACAATAACAATGCTCTTTGTTTGGGACAATAAATCAAAAGAAGTGAGAAGAACGCCCAGGCTTAGTATAGGTAGAAAAGTGGAACAACATAATGCTCAAAAACATGAATGTATGCGTTTGATTCAAGAGGAAATGGACACCCTCGGGGTAAGTATTTTGAAAGTTAATCCTAAATTCTTAGTGTGGCTGGAGATAGCTGTTTATTTATGTGGCACAATAGTACTGTTATAGTAAGCTTGAACCAATAGCAGTGAATTGTTTTTGTTTGACAAAACGTATCGCTGTCGTTCAGATAATTTAGATTAAAAAGTTTAGGGTATTGTGTTACGTATAATATGTGCTCGGTAATTTGGTTAACTAGAAAAAAAGAAATTTGTATTGTACAATAATATTGCGTGACTCTAATTACATTTGTGGCTAACACATAATTGCTTATAGTGAATCTCAATAATTACTTAACTAAGAAAAATTTTATATGTAGCATGTCTTGGCGTTTCAGGTACGTTCCGTTCGACATTTGGCGTATCCCTCCGTGTCCCTTCCTTACTTCCACTTCTGACATTCAAAAAGACGAGTGTGTGGGCCGATTCCCACTCGTCTTGAAACCAGGTGCCCCGATGAGTTTGTACGCACGGAACCGATGTGACGTCATCAAAGCTGTGTCCAAGCGCTCTCTACGTCTCATTATGCTGTGGTCAACACATTAAATGCATGTATGAGTGTTTGTTGGGTCGATTCTCACTCATGCTAGCCCTCCATACAAGTCGTTTAGGACTGTACTGTCCGACCACCTGTGGACGGAACTAGATAGCACTCTATGGGTGCATAAATTCAATGGGGGATGAAGCACTCTTTCCTTTCCCCGCAAATGAATGATTAACCATCGTATGAGGGTAATAAATAGTCGCGCATGCCTGAACGGCGCATGCGACCTTAATTCAATAATTCGTGACAATTACAAGAAAATGAGCAGGATAGCAAAATTGCTTGAACTCCTGCTGCACCTGGAGTATGCCCGTCGCTTCCTGGATGAACTGTCTATGGAGGCTATTGCCGAAGGAGCGAGGATAGTGTGATAAACATTAGTGTCTAGCTAGATCAGTCAGTTACCTTTTTTTCTCATTTCTTACAAAGTATCATAATGATTGATGGAAAAAGCTGTTTCAAGAATCTGCTTTACAAAACTATATCGGTGAAGATAAACGTCTTTGATAATTCAAAACTGCTGGTCTCGACTGGCATTACTAATATGACACCCTCATTTCGCAATCTTTCTTTACACAATGCTAAATAAAATCATTATTGCTTAATATGCAGAAACACAAGATCAATTTTAAAAAGTGATAAAAATCTGTCCTGAGTAAGGATGATATTATATCATAATGAGCATGACATACAAGTTCTGGCAGTAAGTCTTTTTATTATTTTATTTTATTTTTTAAAACAAAAACATTTTCAATGTTTGATGCAAATCAGGACCCCATGAGTAATCACAATGAACTCAAATGTCTCTTAATTCAAATGCGGACTCAACTGGCATTATTTAAAATTTCATTGCATGAGCTCCGTTTTTATAATCATATTTCACAAACATATGGGTTACGTTTAGTCAGGAAATCCAAGAAAATACTAATACTTCTTGTTTTTGAGAGACAAACGCACACACTTGATCTGTATCTCTCGCAACACTGAAAGGTTATTGTGGAAAGAATTGAACCAACGACACTGGGCTAAAAGCAATCTACTCACCATTATAGTGTGAAATGGATAATTTTCTTTCAATTTCACTTAGACGTTGGAAGTTGCATACTTTATTTAAACTAAAACAACTTGGATGGACAAGTAACAAACACCATAATCCAAAATGATAAAGTTTTCGCTACTTTAAGCCCGTAGAAATAGCAGACATGTATTTTTTTAAAAGAAAACCTGATCATATATCGTACAGTATATATATATATATATATATATATATATATATATATATATATATATACTTTCCCTGTACATGCCTTTGCCCATTTACACAGGCAATATATCGCACTCGCTCAAGAGTAAAAAATCGTGGTAACGTTTTGAGCATATCATATACATATTTAATTTACTTTCAATTTGATGCTATCTCACTATTGAATTATTATTGAAGTAAGAATTGAAGTAAGAAAAGATTATGGTGTTTTAAACTGTTCTCGATTATTTTCTTGTAGTTAATTTGGAAACCTCAGTTCTTCCAAATATCTGCCATCCGTTTTGCCATTGCGTCCATCCATCATGCCTTCGACTCCAGCATTATCGTGAAGAATCACAAAACATTTTATACAATATTTTCCCACATTCTGATATAGCTTGGAGATCATGTTTCTTTAAACTCATGATAACTTTTCTTATTTCCATACCAGCATGTTTCCCGTCCATCGCATAGGTCACTAGTACCAACTTGACAGCAAACTTAGAAACATTGATCAAAATACAGACTTTATTATTATTCCGTTACTTAGTTACTCATAAATAATTGCTATACGTTACAAAATTCATACCAAACCGATGATTATTCGCTACGCTCCTCGATCACCTTTGGCTGCTTGATCTAGGATTTCCTCGTCTCTCACGAGTACCCATAAACAGGAATGCGTCATCAACTATCCAGCATTAAAACATCCTACATGTAAGGGAGAATGCCCGTTTTAAAAAAGTTACTCTGCTTGGAAGAGAAACTTTGATTGGTTCATTCAAACAACGTAGAATGGCATGTTAAGCTCCAATGGAGAGA
This sequence comes from Sinohyriopsis cumingii, assembly GCA_028554795.2. Lineage (NCBI taxonomy): Eukaryota > Metazoa > Mollusca > Bivalvia > Unionida > Unionidae > Sinohyriopsis > Sinohyriopsis cumingii. Next base: position 156,526,985 of record CM068825.1, on the reverse strand, counting down.
AAAATATCCTCGTGTATGAATGGTAAAGATACGTAGCAGTTTTATAGCCAGTCGCTTATGACAATGACAGTGGAAATTATATCCTGCTCAAACCAGAACAAAATCATGCTAATATGAAGTGAAGATACATATAAAATATTTGTTATTTATATCAAACATATTTCAAGACCTATAATTTGTCGCCTACCGGGGATATCTCTTAGAACCCAAGCCCCAAGTTATAGTATACTCCCACCTCATGTCGCTTATGCACACGTCTGTGTTGTTTACCGTCAATATGATTAATAAGAACGGACGTAAACATGACAGTTTCATGTTACATGTGACTAGGAAACCACCCCTCTTAAAATGCTTGCGTATTGTCGTATTCTTACTTGATTTTGCTCAGTTAGGTTACGGAAATATAATAATTTACTATTTATGCACGCACAACAAGACTTTCAGTTGACGGAAATAAACATTGTTACAAACAAGTTCAACCGAAAAACAATCAAAGAAGAAAATGCACATGGAAAGTCGTTGACTGTGAAGTTGTATTAAACTGTGAAACTGCAATAGACGGTTATCAAATAATACAATAAATGTTAATATATTTTATAATCTGGATTATGTTTTATCCAGCTTTAGAAGGAGACTCATTATCTATATGAAACATGTCAGAAATTTATAATTTGTCGTAAGCCTGAATCATAGGTAAGATCCCAAGTCGGCATTTACAGTGTTCTCTCTCTCTCTCTCTCTCTCTCTCTCATACAACGGGTGTAAATCAGGAAGATTTTCATAATAGAGGGGACTTGAAGAATCACTCTTCTTATTGTTCCTATTCTTATGAGTGTCTGCTCACGTAGGAGTACGGTATATATAAAACTTTATAATTTATCTACCTGCAATAGATTTGTAATCGACGCAAATGTCTATTAAACACAGGTCATAGGGTGGAAATACATACCTAGACAATTTTTCATTCGAGATAAAATTAGATAGGACAATGCATTAAACAAAATCGTTCATTGTGAAATTGAACTCATAGATTCGCATTAACGGTTGTATAAATTCATTAAATATTAATACTTTTTACAATCATGCATCTTTTTCCAATCTATCTTTAGCAGAAAACGCAGCCCAGTGTGTACTATTATCTTTCATTAGGGAACTAGAAGTCCCCGGATGCTAGCTTTCTATATTAATGCTTTTTATATTATTTATGAAGAGATAAAGTATTTGACAAAAACATCAGATGTTAGTCTCTACAAAAAAAGGTTTACGTCAAAAAGTGTTGCACCTAAAAAGCACCTCTCTCTCTCTCTCTCTCTCTCTCTCTCTCTCTTGTGAATACCTGAATATGAGAAAATTCAGAACCAAGCAGACAACAGACCTGGCAACATTTTTTTTCAGTCCGAAGTTACAAAAAGCAAAGAAATCTTCTTTTATTTAAAATTAAGGATAGCATAAAACATTTGTGTTAATCTCTAATACAATCGATAAAGAATCAGTAAAAATGGAAATGGAAAATCCCTCAGCTTGCAATATTGTCAATTACAAGAAAATATTGACCACGAAATGCATTCAATGCAGAACTTCAAACAAAATTAGAAAGTTTATCTATGCAATTTCGATTATAAAAAATACAACACTACTTTAGTATCCGTCCTTGTATCACCCACTATGACAGAAGATCCAAATGAAACAGGACAAAAATCCCCAGCCACGTGAACACTAACATGCATTTCGCCTACATGGTTATGAAAATCGATTGAAGAATGGGTTTTAGGAATAATTACACACGTGCTAGTGCGATACCAGTGATATCGTAGAATGTGGTATTAGTACACAAATTGAGAGAATTTCAACCGTCGAGTTTTCTCTGCCCAGAAACCACCGTAGTCATCCACAATACGATATCACTATTAGTACACGAAAGAATATTCTCAGTTTCATGTTTATGACCGTGACTTTCTTTCAGATTTGTATTTGATCAGCTCTTTATTTCACCCATCTTATACTTTAAAGAATGACTTGAATTCCGTACAAAAACAACACGGAATCAAGAAATCCGTACACGTGGTCAGCCTAACGAAGGAATGCACGATATTTCATAAAATAATGCATGCTGTGGAATGAGAAAAGCATATAATAACTTATAATCTATCAAAGGTTTCAATATCCGATTAAATATATTTTAATGGAATAAAGATCAATTATGTACACTATTTCGTATAAACATGTAATAAATGTTCAATTTATATTCAATGATGTATATTTATATTGAAACATTTTTTATTTATATGAAATAAGTTCAACTAATATTCAATGTTTTACTTCGTCTGATTGATATGTAATCTTCATCGTGCATACTCATTTAATGTATTCATGTAAAATATTTGCTACGATGTTTCATTAGAAACAATGACTATTTGAGGGCCACCTGACTTGAATATTCGTAGTCCTAAATCACATGCTAAAAAGCGATCGCTTTCCAAGTGAATCAACACTATACAAGAGACGGCAAAGGGCAAGATGGAACACATGAAGATGACTCGCTCAAGCTATTAACCGATCTGCCGAATCGAATCTTCGCCGTCCTGGTGATATATTGATTAACTACAAAACACTGACTGGCCGCATATCTATTATGTGTTGCGAAGTTGATTGTATCCTTTGTCTATAAATCATTTTATATAGATTCCCTCCAGAAGCCAACCTCTAACTATTGAACATCAACAGAGGAATGTCAGTCTCAAATGGATCAAACCTCTCTGCAAAGACTATTCTGATTCAGTTTAGAAGTGGTCTCAATAAGGCAGTTATCTCTCTCTCTCTCTCTCTCTCTCTCTCTATATATATATATATATATATATATATATATATATATATATATATATATATATATATATATATATATATATCGATTTGTTATTTATATTGAATTCATACGTGTGCTTGACCTTTGCCTGTGATTGAGGGTAGAATAGCTATGGCTTACCAGACTTTTTTGACTTTTATTATTTTGTTTCCTGATACGTAAGATCAAGGTTTAGACTCTTTTTTTAACACAATTTAGAATGTTCTGGAAGCAAACCTATGACCCACAATATGAAATTACAAAATCCCCATTGGCATTTGGGACGAAACCTTTCTTTGGGATTATTGTGAATTCATTCAAAGACATTCTTGACTATACGAGTGTGATACAGCAAAACTATTGGTACATCGGCACATTAAAAACTATTGGTACATCAGCACATTCAAGATTGAATTCATTCAGAATACTATTCATTAAGACTTGTAATATTACTGTCTGAATTATTTGGAATTTAATTCGCAATACATTAAATTGGTTTTAAGATTTCACTTTGTATTCAAGGGAAATACATTATTTGTTAATTGTACTAAACCTGTTGGTGTTGCATATTTGTTGCTGAGTTTGAAATCATAGAGTCGTAACAGATTTGAGTACAAATGGAACTTATGAACTTCTGCCCAAATATGCATTGAAGATTCTCTCATTTATTTATTTATTGTATTCACGTTACTGCTTATAACATTTATTGCATCATGAAAAGTTAAATGTCGCATTTAATTCCGATTACTAGCATGGTACACGATGTTCAAGTTCAGTTTTAAAAAAGAAATTGATTTCGGTGCAGCTGATAACTTGCATATTTTGATTAAAACTAGAAAGTATATGGAAAAAGGTAAAATTTGAAGAAAACGTATGTAGAAAAACATTAAATGAAACCTAGCTCCTTTTGTTTATATAAAAAGAGAATACGAATGACAACTCATCGATGTGGCATCTTGCAAAACGATTAATTCACAGACTGAAACCTCTCTAATAATGATAAAAACAAACGTTTTCTGAAAATTCCATTATATTATTGTTACAAATTGGATATATTTTCCAGACAACTGTTCTTAATAACAATAATAATAATAATAATAATAATAAACAAACGTGTTCTGAAAATATCATGATCCTATTGTTACACACTGGAGATATATTCCAGACTACTAACGTTGTCAACCAAGGATGATGATTTAGTATATCAGTCCACGCTGTTAGTAACTGATCCCGGCTTTAAACTAAAACAAAAATGTTAAAAATAATTTCTGTAAACAATGCTTCAATGTTTTGCTCTCTATTCTTTCAGATGAAGCAATACGTGTTGAAAGTTTCACACTATTTGTATACGCTGGAATAGATTTTCTTGCGCTAATGAGCATGGGTGGAGGAAAGAGCAAATCTCTGGAACTCCGAGTGAACCATCATGTGTTCTCTGCTAGGAACTAATATTCACATAAGCCTTGAAGGCCATGTAAGAGAAGTAAACATTTTTTAAATATACTTTTGTTTTTGAAAACACTCACACGGTCAACAGCTACATTCAAGAAAAATATGATGTGTCCGCATCATTTCCAAGAAATATGATCAGTTTGGATCTCATTACTGTCGCATTAATAGTGGTTAGTAAACAGCTTGTTTTGCTGATAGACGACAATTCGTGTGAAAGATAACACAGTAGAAAACAGTTTTTATTTGTTGGAACTTTCTTTAAACCGTGTTTCGCTTTATTCGGCGCATCTATGTTTTTTTGATAGCACTGGGACAAAACATTGTTACTAATAACGTTGCACTCGTCATGGAAACTTTACGTAAAGGTTCTTTTTTAGGATTCTTAGTCTTTGTTAAAGCACGTGATTCTTTCAACCTATGTAATCGAGGTATGGGGTGCTTGGAGGGTTGTGGTGGTGAAACATTTTCTATAATAAGCTGATTGCTCGAAGAAAACATTTGCATTATTAATATTTTTATGCAACGAACCTTACATTGTCCTGAATGGAAAGTCAAAAGGGACACTTCAATCACAGGCCAACTAAATGAGCCTCAATATCTTTTTCTCTTTATGTATGGCGATATAAAAAAATAATCAATTTTTTATATCAACTAAAACGTGAGGAAACTTTGGTGCATCTTATTTTCGAGGAATAAGTTATTTTGATATAAACAACTGTTATAATGAAGCCAGGTGAAATCCTTATAAGGTATAGTAGTGTTAACCTTATTAAATATTCTACCGTGATCTTTTACAACTGTACAATTAATAATGGCCGGTACCTATATTTTTCATATCATGAAACTATAATTTTGTATTTTAAAGAAATTGTCTGAATTCGACAGGAATAATTACGACATCTATATAAACACTTTCTGTGTCTCAGTCATAATTATGCCAATTGTTTTTTTAATTTGTTTTATTTGTAACGTAGGCCATAGACCCATAATCAATTGCAGTTACACAGCAATATTGAAATGATATGGAGCGTTAAATTACAAACAGATTTAACACAATAATGTGAGAAAAAGAATGACAAATTTAAAAGAAAATATGAATATATTTGGAAAAAGAAATATGTAGAAGATGAAAATAAGCAATCATAATATAACTCTAAAGGTATAGAAAATATAAAATAATAATATAGTCACATGTACATTTGATCTAATCTTTGGAATGCTGAAAAGACGTATTGTGCTAGCTGAGGTAATATAGCATGGTTCTTGACTTTCCTCAGAGAATGGAAGATCTCTTTACGTAGGTGCTTTTTGCTAATAATATTTTATATGAACTTGATTCTAAGATATACATGAACAGGTCATTCTAAAACAGTGTCATATTCATCTTCTATTACTTAAGCGTATTTTATTGTCACAATATAATACAGTGGGATTAGGCACAAGTTGTAGCAACTTAAAATTAGCGCTCTCCCTACATGATTCAAGCATTGCAACATTTTCAATATGACAATATAATAATGAAAAGTGATTGCTTGGAGAGAGAGAGAGAGAGAGAGAGAGAGAGAGAGAGAGAATAAATGACAGTAATCATGATTTGAGTAAGTTATTGAAATCGTCACGTTGCGGATAAATATTGGCATATATGATGAAAATTATACAGTTTTCATTTGCACTGCCCTTTTCCCAGAGCAGGTAATCCAAGCTAATGGGTGAATATGACAGTGAAAGTAATTTTCTCATCAACTGAGTTCAGTGTACTTGGGACAGGAGATGAAAACGTGCATGGTGGTTTCGATCCCATTGCTGGAACACAAAGGAGTGCCAGCAAGTTGAACACAGTACAGATTAGCTGTTCATGAACTTATATTACGTTGTAATATAGTATGGATAATATCCCGCTTTCGATTAGTAAAATCTGGCTTTTGCAGATAAATGTTTTGAACAAAAACACTTTTTCAAAGCGCTATAAGACATTGCACACAGAATATCCTATCCCACTAAAATACTGTTGAGGGTATAAAAATGATGTGGTAGAATTTAGCCTGAAACTGCAAATCGCCATATTATATAAACGTCGAATGTTATAATTTGTTTGTTCGGACACAAGGAGAGTGAGTAATTAAATGATATAGTCTGGAGTTTGGTTCTTTGTAATGTTGTAGCGTGTTAGTAGTGTTTGTCTTTTTCTTTTCGACAGAAGACTTTCCCACCTTAGTTCAAAAGAGATTACATACTAGTGTATCTTCTATTTGTCTTTTATTACATAACAGACATATACGTAGATTGGTGGGGTTCATTATGACGTCATTTCTCTATAGCTAAATTATGAGCGGAACAACGGAGTCTGATTAATGCATTCCGTAGAGGGGTAGCTAAATAAAGAGTTGTTTAAAATAGAACGGAAATGCATAATAAATTTTGCTATAATGATACGCCTTGGGTGATTTATTTAAGACTGAGTCTTAATTATGTATTATATCGTTTTTAAAACGTTGTCTAAAATTAAAAGAATGCAAATTTTCATGTCCTACATCCTGTGCTAACCAACTATAGTAAGACTAGTACATTTTTTTTCAGCATAATTTAACACTGTCTTGGATCAGGTTACTGCCCATTCTAATCCAATATTTAATAATTTTTCAGTAATACTTAAAACATAGTAGTAGTCTTCCACATTATCATCGTGGTAAAAGGGAGAAATTATGTCTGAGACGCTTTAGAAATGTAGTGTGGAACAAATCATGTATCATCTCAATTAGTATGTGAATATTCATAGCCCCCAATTTTAGCAACATATGTTAATACACGTGTGATCAAAACTAGTTTGAAAATTTGCCTAACTTATTTTGGATAATACTCACTGTATGCGGAGACACGTTTGCTTATTTCGTCCAGGTAAGTATGGATGTGAAATATAATCCCATATCTTAATACTCAGATACGGGTTAGACTTGTTTACCTTAATAATACCACTTTTCGTTACTCAGAAATCCACCCTTTCTGAATATTATAATACAATAATTTTAGTTTTATATAAATTAAAGCACATTCCATTGTTTTCAAAAAATGTCTCCACAATGTTAGTTTGCCTTTGTAAATGACTGTTTAAATCAGCAGAGTTTGTAACGTCATCACCATAAAGCAGCGCCATAGTGTTAGGTATTTATTGTGTAATTAAGATATCTTTATGATTGTTAGAAGTCTGACACTAAACTATTTTTAAATAGATTAAACAGAAGAGGGTTTAACACGCAGCTTTGTAAAACATTTTACATTATCAAAAGAGTCGAAAGCCTTGGCAAAGTCGGCAAAGAGACAATACAAACGACCTCCGTTTTCACTCAAATATTTCTGAACCATTGCTTGAAGCCTACAAATTTTTTGTTTTCTTAACCCGAATAGACTTTGCAGAATCCCGCCTGAGGTTCTTAAGTTTTGTTATTAGCTTAGCATCGTTAAAATGGCGTTAGTTTAAAATACTGGTAAAACATTTATTCAATATATATATGAGAAAGATACCCCTGTAACTGTTAGGCTCAAATAAAGAGCCTATTTGTATAATGCGAATATATAACTTTCGCCCTAATGTTTGGGGAAGTTATCGGTGTCAAAAATTGCGTTAAATAATTTGACTAAATAAGGATCTACAATGGAATGGTGTTTTTATCATTTCTGCTATTATTCCATAATATTTAGTGTCATTTATATTTATCAATCGGCTTTAACTAGATGAATATATCATGGGGCTACTCTGTTATTTACATCTATATACCCCATGTGATATTTTCCATTATTACATACGTTTAATAACACCCAATAACACCCTATGACATTGGAAATGACTGGATAAGAATGAAGGCGTAATGACCACGGCATCCGAATCTAAATTCTGTTTTCTGTCTTTTTATTGTTGAGTATCTGTATTTATATCTATATTTATATCTGTATTTATATCTGTATTTATAGCTGTATTTATATCTGTATTATATCTGTATTTATAGCTGTATTTATATCTGTATTTATATCTGTATTATATCTGTATTTATATCTGTACTTATATCTGTATTTATACCTGTATTTATATCTGTATTTATATCTGTATTTATATCTGTATTTATACCTGTATTTATATCTGTATTTATATCTGTATTTATATCTGTATTTATATCTGTATTATATCTGTATTTATATCTGTATTTATATCTGTATTATATCTGTATTTATATCTGTATTTATATCTGTATTTATATCTGTATTTATATCTGTATTTATATCTCTATTTATATCTGTACTTATATCTGTATTTATATCTGTATTTATATCTGTATTTATATCTCTATTTATATCTGTATTTATATCTGTATTATATCTGTATTTATAGCTGTATTTATAGCTGTATTTATATCTGTATTTATATCTGTATTATATCTGTATTTATATCTGTATTTATATCTGTATTTATATCTGTATTTATATCTGTATTTATATCTGTATTTATACCTGTATTTATATCTGTATTTATATCTGTATTTATATCTGTATTTATACCTGTATTTATATCTGTATTTATATCTGTATTTATATCTGTATTTATATCTGTATTATATCTGTATTTATATCTGTATTTATATCTGTATTTATATCTGTATTTATATCTGTATTATATCTGTATTTATATCTGTATTTATATCTGTATTATATCTGTATTTATAGCTGTATTTATAGCTGTATTTATATCTGTATTTATATCTGTATTTATATCTGTATTTATAGCTGTATTTATATCTGTATTTATATCTGTATTTATACCTGTATTATATCTGTATTTATAGCTGTATTTATATCTGTATTTATATCTGTATTTATATCTGTATTTATATCTGTATTATATCTGTATTTATAGCTGTATTTATATCTGTATTTATATCTGTATTTATAGCTGTATTTATATCTGTATTTATATCTGTATTTATACATAATGCCATCTTAATTTAATGAAATACGCCGAATAGTCTCAGTCTTTAGATAGTCTTTAAAAATTGAACTCGTTCGATAAATTTAGATGGAGAAAAACTCTTGTCTGAGATTCTTCATTAATGTTCATATAATGGCACATGTCATTATAATATTTCATAGAAACGACCACTATTGTTACAACAGTAGTTAATGGGGACGACATATGGCCACATAGGGTCTACTGTTAAATTTGGGGGGTTGCACTATGGGGTCAAAAATGTTGTTCAAATCAATAGGGAGAATATAAAAGGTCAAATGAAAATTTACATGGTCTGTCTAGGGTCAAGGGTGGTAGAGGGACAAAATCAACAGAGATATAGACGTGCCTACAAACAAGCAAACAAACAAACAAACAGTTATACAATAAAAAGACAAAAATTGTTTGTTCGGCAATAGAGACTAGACATCATTTCGAGGCAATGGAATGGCCATGTAGACATCATTTCGAGGCAATGGAATGGTCATGTAGACATCATTTCGAGGCAATGGAATGGCCTTGGAAAGGACTTTTGGGATTATTCTAATTTCTGTCATTTCTTCTTCTTCTCCACCAACTCCTCATCTTCTCCGTAACATTTTTCTTCTTTTTCTTTTTCTCCTCCGTTTTCTCCTCCTCCACTTTTTTCCTCTTCTCGTTCTCTTCCTCTTGCATCAACTTATCATTTTATGCTTGTATCTGCTCCTTGTCCCCCTGGTCCTCCATTTACTCGTTTTCCCTTTTTATCAGATCCCTTAACGTTTCTTTGACTTTCCATAAGTTATTGTTATCATTCTTGACTCTCCTGGGACTGTAAAAGCCAGTCACCACCTTTACTAGCAACTCTTTCACTATACCTAGATCGACTACCACCTCTTGCAACGTTTGCATTTTATCTATTTTGTTAGTCATCATCGTTGACTATTCAATGATGAATGGCATAATTGACGAACGCTACGCCAATTCACAATCACATACCAAACAACCCAAAGAGTTATCAGTGCTGACCTAAAATATACTGTTGTTTACATATTTTAAATACCACACACTATCACCAACAGATGACTCTATACTTTCTACCAAAAGATAATGTAGAAGAAAAGCTTTTCTTTAAAAAAAACACACCTAAACCATCACCTACAATCGTCAATCGTACCAAACACACACACACACACACACACACACACACACACACACACACTATCACACAAGCAAAGAGAGTAAGTGTCACAATAATCCACTTTCTCACATAACTAACACTCATTAGTGTAGTGACAAGGATGTTGTTAAGGGAAAAAGGACACACACACACATACAATACCAAGAGACACTAATATGTGGGGGGGGGGGGGGTAGGATTTTAGCAAATATAAATAAGTTTTGAAAATAATATAGAACCATATTTTCAGGTCATTTAAATTGTTTTCTTCTTATAAATGATCGCCTATACAGTCAATTGTATACTGACCTGTTTGTTTCTAGTCCCTCGTATTTTCAAGCTAAGCACAAGCCGTAAAAATCGGCAAAAATAATTTTCTCTTAGTTACATTTTTGCGGCAGTCTATATTTACAATTTTAGCAACTGGAACAGAGACGGAGAAAATTTTAAGTTCGTGGAGAGCATTTTAATTTAAAATTATATCTCATCGTAAAAGACTGATTCATGAAATTTACACATGCAACATTTCCCATAATAAGCAGATCATTTTAATTTAAAATTTACACATGCAGCATTTCCCAAAATAAGCAAATCGACATCATTTAGTCTACATAATTTATCTTCATATATGGAAGCGATTTGTAAGGTCGAATCTATTACAAAAATGTCAGAAACGCGTCGACTATCAAGTCCAAAATCTAAGATATAGCGAGCTGCATAGCAAAGCCCATCCGAGCAAAAGGTCACGCAAAGTGACAAACATCACTAGTAATATTGACTATATTCGCGCCTAAATTGTGGCCATTATAAATTTCAGATTCAAAGAAAGGCTAGGTACCTACTATAGCATATATATAAACACATAAAGATTCAACTTTCTGGCGGACTTCAGACAGCAACAACAAGCAACAAGCAACGACAAGTTTCCAAATCGAGGAAGGCTTTTGCATCTCAAACACGTACACGATAGCGATCAACGTGCCGAGCATAGAGCAAATAAACTTCCTTTTAAGAGATGGTCATCAAGTACGAATACGATAATATGCTGGAGACAGCAATGGCAGCCTGAGTACGGCAGTCTACCTCAACAGATACCTAGTGACCAAAGCCAGCCCATAGGCGGCAAAACTGCACACAAACTTCAAGGTATCTACCCATAACGTCCCAGAGGATATCTAAAACGGTTAAATTACGGGCCATGCAAAGTGAGCATGGGCCTCTACCCCAATCCCTGCTACACGATCGTCTAGTCCATTCTCGTACAAAAAGAGGCTAGTTCTGGAAAGGATAATAAGTCGTTAACTCTCCTATGCCATGATCCTCAAGAACTGGACTTCTCTAATTTTTTCAGAACTACGTCACCTAGCATATTGAATATCCTAACAAATGAGATCAAAACGAAATGCGCCAATTTTAACCTACGCGTTTAGGCCCAGTTAGAATGGATTACATAAGATGACCTACGCGTTTAGGCCCAGTTAGAATGGATTACATAAGACGAGAAAGCTGTCTACATGGCGAGCTACTTATCAGTCAGCTGAGTAGAAGTGGCACTATCGGCTGATGGCTTTGATGCATTGATCCATCGGTCCATAGCAAAGCGAAGATCAAATGGAAACGTTTACAAACAATGGCCCAGGCTGGCGATTTATCAGATGTGAGGAGGGAATACGCAAAAGTTAACTCTACTAACTTTTCGAGGCATGGGACAAATACTCACGCCTAATTTTGATTCCATAAATGACAGTCATAAACTTAGATAACCTTGACACATGATGTTTTGAATGGATACTTTACCCGCCCAATGTAAGTGTCTGGGAGCGCTGCGAGTTGACAATCTTAAGTTTCCTCTGAAGACCTATGACATTACCATCTTTGAGACCATTAATCCCGCCATTGCCGTCAACGTCTTTGGCGGAGACCACGCTCTTCACCCCATATATGTATATATATCAAAATGCCAACGTGCTGCTGTTATCGGCCTACAACAGTCAACACTACATGAGGATCAAATGAACGTTGTGAGAAGAAGAGGATGATTTGGACTTCACCGATGACATGACTCTTCTCTCACACAGGCATGACCAGGTGCGTGAGAAGTCTACTTGTGCTGAGGAAACAGCAGACGGAACAGTCTTGCTGATTAATGTTGAGAAAACCAAGATACTGAAGATCAGTTGCAGATCAAATCACCCAACCAGGCTTACCAGATGGGAAATAGAAGAAGAAGATTAGAATAGGGAAAGCTAGAGCTTTTTATTTAAAGGTCAAAAAAGTTTCGACATCTAGATAAATCAGTATTATAACGATGCAACGTATATTTAACAGTAAAAGCTTAATTCGATCATGCACAGTTTTAATAATAGACGCCTCGAGAAAATACTCTGCCTTTGGTGGCCAGCAATAATTAGCAGCTAAACACTCGTAAAGAACAATGCAGGAAGAGGTGAAAGATTGGCAAACCAAATATGTAAATAGATAGGACCCTCACTTATGAGACCCAGAGACAACATCACAAGAAATGTACAGGGAAAAGGAAATAATGAGACATGAAAAACACATGGATAGGCATCAAACATGAAACATGAGAAGAATAGAAGGGAAAACAACTTGAGAGAGCCTCCAACGAATACATTTCATTGAGTGCAAGAAGCCGTTTGTGGACTGTCACGTGTGAAAAAAAACTTAATATGTGGCATCATTTACAAGTAGAAATGTTAAATTGAATTTGGGTGAAACGAAGAATGTAGCTGAAAATCTGTGAAAAATATTTAAATCATAATGTTCTCTTTTCCTGACATTAAATTATTTATTTTGGTTACAAAAGCTGATTTTTGAGTGTTTTCATGTGGATTGTATGAATGTGCGATGTTGTTACTTTACTTGGTGGGGTGCCATTGATTGTTCTGTGTGCCATTTAGTATATTCTGTATGTATTTTGCCATGTACTTCTTCTATATCGTACTGTCTGACAAACAGAATGTGTATCTGTAACTTAGACCACATATCCATAATGCAATGACATTTTATCAATATACAATTTTATACTGAAACATAGTGCATACATCATTGTCTTATATTATTGACATCAATAGCAATACAAATAATACAGATGAAATATATTTATTGGATTGTTGCAAGTCATTATGGAAATTTATTGTTTTTCCGGTAAATGTATTTTATATACTCCTTCTTTAATTTACTATTTGACCGATACAGAAGAAATGAGCTTGGTAGTGTAAGCACTAGTGTACATAGACTCATTTAGAGACTGATAATTTACAATAAGCTGCATTAATTCAATTTCAATTGCATATTCAAATTCCTAAACGTCTGACCATTAACATAAGATATATTTTATCATTTAACACATTTTGCAATAACAAAATATACTTTGGTCTGTGATTTAAATTAAGTTACGCTGACTTTTTCGTCCTGCCAATATGACTTTTTTGGATACGTGTAATGCTGGGATCAGTTAAGTAATATACATATATGTTCTCTACCAAACAAACAATTATTGACAAAGCAATGTTCAATACCTATTGAAGTATGGATCCATTAAATAAAAAGATTGTCAAATTAAGCCTTAATTCGTAGTAAGCTATGGAGTAATTTTTCACAAAATAATCAATTTTTATATATGTCAGATCTGAAATACAGTTAGTGAATTTCATTTGCCTTGAGCGGAAATCGTTCTTAACACGGCGAGGTGAAAGCGACAGAGCGAACACAGCATAATATTTAGAAGTTTGCTTTCATATCTTAAATACAGACGTAAAATCTTTTACTGATATTAGACCTATTGACGTTCCAAATTATATATTTATTATTTACATTTACAAATTATATTATCGGTGAAACAAATATGTGAAATAAATACCTTGTCATCAAATGGAAATTTAACATCATGTTAAATAATAAATCATGCTCTTATTCAGGGCTAAACAGTTCTAAATATAGATAGCAAGTAACATAACTATTTCACGAGTTTAAATTCAAACAAGTCTATTTGTTTACAGGTTTAGATGGGGAATATAATTGTGGTAAAATCTACTTAAGGCACATACTGTCATTCACGAGACTAACAAGTATAAAGAACTGGGATGTGGATCTGATGTTGGAAAATACACACATATGTAATGGCATATACGTACTGACCGAACAACAACGTCAAGATATCGTAGACATTACAAGATCAGTGAAAATGATTCAACAAACTTGCCAAAAATGGAAAACAAAATTCGATTTAAAAGATTATATGGTGATAGTAGTAAATGGGGGCACCCTAGCCTCAATGGGAATTAGCATTACAGACCGAGTCCCGGCACTCTAGCCTCAATGGAAATTTAACATGGGGAATACAAGCCCGGCACTCTAGACTCAAGAGGAATTGAACATGGGAAAAAGTCTTGGGCAACTCTAGCCTCAATGGGAATTACCATTACAGGACCCCATGGGACAATCTGGGGACTATGTAAATTTAACATGGGAATAGATTGTGGGTCTGTTGAGCGATAAAATAGAACAGGGTCAGGGCCCTATTTTAATAAGGTCCCGACCTGAGGGGTCTATGGAAAGGGAACAGGGGAGAGGGATAGAACACACACACATATATTAAATAAAAAAGGGGTAGGCAATTGAAAGTCGATCTCTTTTCGAGAAATGTGGCTGGCCCTGAAAAGGGCCTTTGGGTTTATATATGCCCTTAACATGAAGGGCATCTGTGACTTCTTCTTGTCCTTAGGCTTTGTCTCACTGTAGGACCGTAAATCAGGACTCTTTTGAGGCATCCTTGCCTCTCCACGTAAATCCTACGAATCCATAGGTTCCTGTGGACAACTGTCCATTCTGATCGGACATACATCGGTATGTCCGTCCTGAACATCATTGTTGACACAAGGGTGGAAGATTCAACGTCAGTCCACATTCTGAGGCGACGAGAATAGGTAAATCAATGCAGTGAACTGCGCTTATTTATAGGTAGAAGAAGGATTTAAACCGATTGAGTTTATTGACCAATCCAAACACTGGTTACAAAATTCAGTCAGCTCGCATCCAATCCGAACCAAACATTGATTACAAAATTCAGTCAGCTCGCATCCAATCCGAAGAGAACAGTCTGTGACATCACGTGGTCTATATAGATTCGCTACCTCCTGTGTGCAGTCAATCGATGCGAGACAGTGATTCAACATGACGGAAACTCAGAAAACGATCCATTGGGGTGCACCAGCAGTGGAGACTACAAAAGGGAACCCGGACTTACTTTCAGAAGAGGTACATTGGGATTTTGTGGATTTTCTTACCTCGCAAGAATTTGTTCCGGAACCTTCGTCACCTTCATTACCACACGTGGAGAATTTTAGACAGAGACAGAAAGAAGAATTGGAGAAATTTATACAACTAGAAAAGGAAGCGGAACAAGCCTTTCTTTTACAGCAACAACAGCAAGAAGAGGTAAGAAAAATAAAACAACAACAAGAAGAAGCAGCAGCAAAGAAACAAGAGGGTGAAAATCAAACGGTCACGGTACTGTTAGAGATTTTAGCGGAGTTAAGAAGTCTGAAACAAATGTATCAGACTTCTTTATCACGACCGAAGAGAATACGACCTTCCCGCGCTAAAGACGCCAACCCTGTGACTAAGCCTATCGTACCACCCTTGGTGATTTCAACCCAATCATCATCATCAGAAGTAGGCCTCGGCCGTGGCAAAAGGCTTAAGGCAGTTAAAGTTGATTGCTTAAACTCACCCCTACACCAAAAACCAAAGGCCCTTTTCAGGGCCACCCATTTCTCTCGAAAAGAGATAGACTTTCAATTGCCAATAACTCAAAAAAAAACCATTTTACCCCTATAGAACATGTATATGAGTGCGTGAGTGTAGCGTCTTATTTAAAATCAAAACTCAAAGACACTTACCTATTTATACCTAATTTATTCTTTTATAAATAGTTACAATCCAATTCACAATTCACAACAGAGCACTTTAAAAAGTACATTCACTTCTTCTGCCTCACTGTTTAGTCTCTCTGTTTTTTTAAATTTCTTCACCGTCACAGTCTTTTCCTCCTCTTCCTCCTCAATTTCTTCCCTTCTTCTTTTCTTCTCCTGTTTCTTTTTCTTCACCTCTCTGCTATCTTCCTCCTCTTCTTCCTCTGAAGAATCCCTCTGTTCTTCTGACTCCTCTTGTTTCTTTTTTGGGCAATCTGGAGACCAATGTCCTTTTTCTTGACAATAATAACAGGTATCTTGACTTTTGTCTTTCCAGCCCCTGTTTTTCTTTTTTGACGGTCTGGACACTCTGAAGACCAATGCTCTTTCTTCTGACAGATATAGTAAGTATCTTGAATTTTATCTCGAAAGGAAGGAGAGTACTCCGTCGGCTGGTCTGAAGAAAATTTTCTAATGACCCCTCGCAACGCTCTTATGAAACGTTCCATCTGGGTAGTCTCTTCCGTCGTTGTGCTCGGTTTGAGAGTGAAATGAATAGTGAAAGGACAAGACACATACCCTTTATATACACTGGTCTGCTAGGACTATAAATTAGTCCATGGTGTTTAAATTTTAGTCATTTGACTTTTTTCACTCAAGATGAAACGATCCAATTCATTTGAAAAGAAAGAAGAAGAAAGTAAGAGGCAGAAAGGTGATCTATCGCCTCGTACCAGAGCTGAAGTCTTGGCACAAATTCATGCCAGTGATTTTGAAGAGGACATGAGTGAACCAGAATCCGAACCCTCTAAAGAAAGTTCACCACCCTTAGTTAACCCTGAAAAGTACTATTCCATTCGAGAGACCGAAAAGCGCTCCTCTAGAAAATTCAGAACCACGGCTTACAAATACACAGTGAAGTTTAAAGATTTCAAGTCCGAAGTACCGTTAGAGAAAGCAGAAGGGTTCACCACCGGGGTGTGGGATTCTTTACTCACCACACTCAAGCGACAATGTCAACCCAAAGAAGACGATCGCTTGAGACTTTCCATACAACACGACGGTTTGAAATCCCCTGTTTGGATCGAGTTTAGCACCCGTGCAGAATTGACTGCTTCCAAAGTCATGGACAAAAATCAACACGTACAACAATCTAATGACCAGTTTGACATCACCGATGGTAAAGCCACTCTGGACATGACCCACGTCTCTCCTCCTCAAGGGACTGGACGCAAAAAGATGTTATTGGTGGACGAGCTTCGCAGCACCAAAACAAGTCTCGTCCAAATTCACAATTGTCAAGACCAGATGTGTTTAGCCAGGGCCATCGTGGTGGGACGAACCTATGTCAACAAGAACGACACGGTAGAATGAAAAAGAGCCTGGAAAACTATTCGACAATCGGACCGAGCCAAACAACGAAACGAAGCAGAACTCCTGTTACAACAAGCTGGCTTGCCCAAAGACAAACCCTGTGGCATTCATGAAATGCAAAATTTGCAAGATGCCCTAGCTCCATTCTACACCTTGAAAGTGCACCCTCAAGAAGTGCGCGGGCCTCTGTTGTTTCGAGGGAAAGACTTTAAGGATGGAAAATACATTCACCTTTATCATCACGATGACCATTTCGATACCATTACCAGTATCACTGCATTCCTAGGATACAGCTATTACTGTGAGAAATGTGACTATGGCTATAAAAATCGAGAGCAACACAAGCATTGCGGATCGAAATGCTCAGGATGTTTGGCCTCTCCACATTGTCTGAGCGAAGGACCAGTGCATTGTTCAACTTGTCTGCGCACGTTTGTCAGCCCTGCTTGTTACCAACAACATTTGAAGACGCAAGGTTCACAGCAGAAATGTGCTTGTCAACTGCTGAGGTTGTGCCCTACGTGTGGACAAGGCATACGTACCAACAGTGCCAAGGCACACGTATGTTCAGGAAAGAAAAAATGTCACATTTGTCACCACATCGTGGACTTGGAACACGAATACTACGTGCAAAAATACCAACCCCCACCAGAGAAAGAGGACGGTCACAAGAAGAAAGTCAATTTCATCTTTTTTGATTTCGAATACATGCAAGAGACCGCTATTCACATTCCTGATTTCTGCGTGTCTCATCGAGCGTGCGAGAAGTGCATTCAGGAACCTATCTTCAGTCATTGCCCTCACTGCAGTAAGATTCCCGGAGGGCGTGAAAACATCTTTCGAGGACCGAACACGTTAGCCGATTTTGCACAATGGGTCTTAGATCCCATCGACAAGACGTGGAGCCAAGAGAACATCGAACGTTACGGAGATTGTCATCGTCATGCCACGGTGATGGCTCACAATTTCTCCGGATACGATGGACAGTTTCTTTTGAGACACCATACGGAACAAGGCACCGAGTGTCCTAAAGTCACTTTGAACGGAGCCAAAATCATTTTCATGCAAGTGGGACAAGCACAGTTTAAAGATTCGACGAGTTACTTGGCCATGCCATTGAGCCGAATGCCTAAAACGTTTGGAATGACAGAAATGGCTAAAGGGTACTTTCCACACTTTTTCAATACGGAAGCCAATCAACATGCCGTTCTACCCCATTTACCTGAGGCTCACTATTACAACCCTGACAACATGCGTACCGAACAACGAGAATCTTTCTACGCTTGGTACCAGGCTCACGCCTAGTACCCTTTCGACTTTCAGGAAGAAATGTTAAAGTATTGTCGTTCCGACGTGGACATTTTACGACGATGCTGTGGAAAATTTCGAGAACTGTTCATGGAACACGGAGGGGTCGATCCTTTGAAAGAAGCTTGCACCATTGCCAAAGCGTGTTCCTTAGTGTACCGGCAACGATTCATGCCTGAAAACACCGTGGCTGTTATCAGTCCTCAAACGACCAACTATGTCAAACGTCAATACTCGGTCAAAGCCCTACGCTGGTTACATTACTTGTGCGACAAGGAAGACAAATGGATTCAGCATGCCCGCAACGGAGGAGGCGAAAAGACCAATGGAACGCCTTCGGTCGATAGCTGGGACTTAGAAAACCCCAAGATCGTGTACGAGTTTAACGGTTGCTTATTTCACGGATGTCCCGTCTGTTACCCTGACCGTGGCACTAAAAATCAGTTTTTACAACGAACCATGGAAGACTTGTACAAGGCCACTTGTCAGCGACGCCTAAAGTTAGAACAGGAAGGATACCAAGTGGTGGAAATGTGGGAACACGAATACGATCACCGTTTGAAAACCGATCCCGAGTTTAAACGCCTCGTAGAAAGTTACCAGTTCATGGACCCGTTGAACCCGAGGGATAGTTTGTACGGAGGAAGGACCAATGCCATCTGTTTGCTGTACCAAGCCGACGAAGAGAAAGGAGAAGGAATCAAATACTTGGACGTGTGTTCGCTGTATCCCTATGTGTGCAAATATTGTCGCTTTCCTGCAGGGCACCCACAATTGTTCACGGAACACATCGACCTGAAAAACATTCGACAATACGAAGGCTTGATCAAGTGCAATGTTTTGCCTCCCAAGGACTTGTACCATCCCGTCTTACCTCACCATTGCCAAGGCAAACTGATGTTTCCTTTGTGCCGTACTTGTGCCGAAACATGCAACCAAGATCAGCCTTGTCAGCAGACCCAGGAAGAACGGGCTTTGACGGGAACCTGGGTCAGCGTAGAATTGTTCAAAGCTCTGGACATGGGATATTAACTGTTAGAAGTGTACGAAATTTATCACTTTCCCAAGACACAACAATACCACAAGGGTGACCCCACTCAGAAAGGCATTTTCGCAGACTACGTGGGTGCCTTTTTGAAACTGAAACAAGAAGCCAGTGGCTATCCTTCCTGGTGTCACACTCCCGAAGACCAAAATACATTCAAAGAGAAATACTGGGCACAAGAAGGCATTGCTTTAGATCACATCGAGAAAAACGAAGGCAGGCGATCGTTTGCCAAAAGCATGTTAAATTGCTTGTGGGGTAAAATGGCACAACGTCCGTGTTTACCCAAGACGGAGCATTTGACAGAACCTTCCCGCTACTTTCACATGATTCACGACAAAACCAAATTCATGAAACACGTGGACGTCGTTCGCGAGGATTTGATCTTGGTCTATTACGCAGAAGATCTGGACTTTGTACAAGACGATCCTTCTTTTGGAAATGTCATCATTGCGGCTTACGTGACAGCTTATGCTCGCTTAAAATTATACGAAGCTTTAGAACTATTAGGGGAACGCGTCCTGTACTTTGACACGGACAGTTGCATTTACATCGATCACCCGAGTCAACTGCACCCTGACATCGAAGGAGACCGTTTAGGAGCCTGGACAGACGAGCATCCCGACGACAAGATTCTAAGTTTCGTCAGTGGCGGTCCAAAACATTACGGCTACGAATACCGGGACCCACAAGAAGAAGTGCACACGAAGTGTAAAGTGAAAGGATTGACTCTGAATTATCGTACCAGTCGTGTGGTCAACTTTGGGGTATTGAAAGAAGGCTTGCAATCTGGAGAAGATGAACACTTTCAAGTGACCACCTATCAACCGAACAAGATTGTACGTTTACCCACTCACCACATCGTCAGTCGACCCTTGGAAAAAGTCTATCAAATCGTGTACCAGAAGCGAGTGCGTCTTCCCAATCATTTCACCCTGCTGTATGGACACGCCGGTATTGGTCTGTATATAAAAAGGAACCCTAGGCAAGATCGATAGTTCATTGTGACTACCAAGACCAAGTGAACAAGATTAATACTTTCAGAGGAACACAAAACAAATTCAGACAGGCACAATTCAAGTTTGGGGCTTCTGAAGTGGAATGCGATTGTGAGCCTTGCGACTTTTCAACCTGTGTTAGTGACAGTACCAGAAGAACCCGTCACCCAGGACAGGACGGTCGTGGACATCCCTGAAAGACCCTTTCTGGAGGACACTTGTGTGACCTTACCGTCTATAGAACTGGTCAGAACATTACCCAAAACATGTTTTACAGACACTTGTTTTTATTCCACGTTGATGGTTATCATGTGCCTTTTATCGTTGTACTTAAGGCTTTGGCTTTTATGTATTTTTGTCTTTCGTATTCATGTTTAAAACATTCAATAAACGTGTCCTGAAAAAAGTATATAAACTCTCGTCTTGTTTGTTTTCGTGTCACAAGTGACATTCCTCACACTATGGCTACCTCTGCTGTCTCCGCTCCCTCTTCCTCAACTGTCAAAGTCATCGACGAACACTTAGATCGTGCCAGTTGGGAGGCTTTGTATCTTCGCCATCCCTTTAACATGCTCATTGCTGGACCTAGCGGTTCAGGCAAAACCGAATTTGTCAAACGTTTGATCGAACATAAACATCATTTGATCGATCGTCCACCTCAACGCATCGTGTGGTGTTACAAAGAGTGGCAATCGGCGTACAGTCTCTTGCGAGAAAGTCAAGTCGATTCCATTGTGTTTGTGGAAGGCATTCCTAAAGAAGACGACGGCATCGTCTCTGACTCCCGTCAAACCGATTTGGTCATTTTTGACGATATGTTAGGAGAAGACGAAGAAGAAATTAAACTGTGGTTCACGCGCAAAGGGCATCATCGTAATGCCAGTGTCGTTTACATCACTAAAAATTTGTTTCAACAAAGTAAAGCCCATCGCACCATCAGTCTGAATGCGAATTGCGTGGTCTTGTTTAAAAGCCCTCGAGATAAATCGCAAGTGCAAGTCTTAGCCAAACTGTTAGGGACACCTTGGCTGATGCAGGCGTACGACGATGCCACTCAAACTCCACACGTGTATTTACTTGTCGATTTGAAACCTACGAGCCCCGATGATTTGCGATTTCGTACCCACTTGTTTCACCACTGGTGCCACGACGGAGGGTCTGTCCTGTACACGTGTCCGTCCTCTACTTAACTTCATTCCAGAAAAAGAATCTATTAAAAACCTCAGACCCTTTTCTTCTGTCTCACACACATTTTGAACATGACGTCCCTTCAGTCGCATCTTCCCGTCAAACTGATTAGTGCCTTGTATGGCATCAGTCGAGAAAAAAATCCACAAACACGAGCTCGTGTCTTAGAAGCTAGTCTCAGAGAAGTCTTAGATGGTTCACGGGGACGGCACGTCAATTACTACAAGGGATCATTCAGATTCCTCATCAAACCAAACGCTTTTTTGATCGAAACAAAGTCGCTTTGACCCAACTGGCCGATCCCCGCATCGACACTCAAACCATAAAACAAATCATTTTGAAACCTGGAGGGAGCGGTACTCTTGGAGGGGTCATCATTCGCTCTCTCTTAAGATGGGATCCTAATGTCCCCAAATTTCTCCCCAAGAAAAAAGTCAAACGAAGCTCCAAGAAGAAGAAAAAGACCAGGTCCCTAAGGAGACCCGTGTCTCCAAGAACTTCTCCAGTGGCGGGACCCTCCTCTTACCAGACACCACCCCGGCAAAAGAAAAGAGGCCCCCAGAAAAAGAAACAGAGAAAAAGCCCCCAGAAAAAGAAAAGTCCACAGAAGAAAACTAGTCGCAAGAGAGGCACTTCGGCCAGGACGCAACCTTACACTCGCAAACCACGACCTACCACGGCGGTGACTGCGTCTCCGGCAGCCTCAAGTTCATCCACTTCTCCGTTGATGACACCAAGAACTGAAGAGTACTTGGAGACGTTGGTCACACCAAGAACTTCTCCGTTGATGACCCCAAGAACTTCGCCAGTGGCAGGACCCTCCAATTAAGTGGCAGTGGCTGCTGCTGAAAAAGTACCTTCTCCCAAAATCAAAGTCCAAGAAAGATCGGGCATGTTACAAAGTTTACTGGATTTGTCCAAGCAAGAACTAGCTCGATTTAGTCCGTTACGTACCCCTGCACGACGTGTCATGCCTGTCCTGAAGTTGATACGACGTAAAGACGATCAGTGGCGACGCGTTCCTGTATAAAAAAGGTGTGTGACGAAGTCGGGGTATCAGTGTTTTGGTGCTCCTGAAAAATTCACCCTCCAGAAAACATCCCTCTTCTAAACAACCCCAAGGAAAGAAAAGGAAAGGACTGCCACCACGTTTAGTCAAACATGGAGACTTGTTATCTGTCCTGTCGAAAGCTTCTCCACCCTTACGAAAAAAACTCATTCAATCAGCTTCCAAAGAGGTCATCGATACTGTGTGCGAATGTTGTTTGAACGTCTTGAAAGGTACGATCCCTTTGTCCATACACCAGAAACAATGCTTAGGCAAACATCGTCACGTTCTTCGCCAAATGGTTCAAAAGAAAATTCCCATTCGTCAAAAGAAGAAGATGTTGGTCCAACGTGGAGGCATTTTACCCCTCTTGTTAGGCCCATTGCTGAAAGGAGTCTTGGGAACCATGTTGGGAGGACTGATGGGAGGAAGATAAAAAGGCCCTCTGAAGTCCCAAGATCTCAGAATCGACCCTTGACAACCCCATGGAAGGACGAAAACTAGCTTTAGTGGTTACAAACGATGGATGGAATACCATCGTTGGCAAGAACAAAGCACCCCGCATTTACCTCCTAATCCCCATTTGAGCGAAATGTCCCAATTTCAATACGAATTGCAGTCCTTGATGGATCGCCAAAATTTGTCCGAAACAGAAAAATCGCAAAAGTACGGTCAACTCTTGCAACGACTGCAACTCTTTCACCAGAAAGCTTTAGACGAAACAGCTCTACCCACTCTGAAAGATTTTAAGACCTTGATGAAAAGTCCAGCACCGTCACCAGTACCACCACTACCGGTGACCAAGACAGAAAAAGAAGAAGAGGAAGGGTTTCAAACTCCACCCGAAAAAGTACGCAAGTTAACAACACCACCTACCTCCAGAATTGGATGGATTAAAAAGATGATGGCCACCCCTTCTTCATCACAAGAGAAAAAGAAAGTGAAGACAGAAGTGAAGACAGAAGTGAAACAAGAACCGATATCCCCCGCTCAGACATCCTCCTCCTCCTCTTCAACACCTATTGCCGGTCGCACACGCAAAGCATTGCAATCCAAGAAAGCACCCCAAGAGGAAAAGAGTAGCATCTTCCAAGAGTGGGTGTCTTATTAACACACAAACACAAAATGGAAAAAGTGTTAGCCAGCATTTACTACGATCCCTCCCATCATGCAGGTTACGCAGGAGTTCAAAAATTGTATCGTGCTGCCAAAATTCGACTGAAAAGTCTCCGTTTACCTCAAGTGCAACGATGGTTACAAGAACAAGCTACCTACACTTTACACAAACCAATTCGACGCAAGTTTTCCAGAAGTCGCACCCGAGTGGAAGGCATCGATCATCAATGGCAAGCCGATTTAGCCGATGTCTCTCATTTGGCCAGCTACAATCGCGGCTACAAATATTTGTTTTGTTTCATCGACGTCTTTTCCAAATTTGCCTGGGTCGTACCCTTGACTTCCAAATCCAGCAGCGAGTTAGTGCGAGCCCTGCAAAGAGTGTTGAAACAAAGCGGTAGTCACCCTCTTCGATGACAAACGGACAAAGGCACCGAATTTCTGAACCAAGCTTTCCAAAAAGAATTAAAGAAACGTGACATTCATTTTTTTACCATCGAGAATCCCGAAACCAAAGCCAGCATCGTGGAACGTTTTCAACGCACTTTGAAAGAACGCATGTGGAAATATTTTACGCATCACCACACTCTGAAGTACATCGACATCTTACCACACCTGGTGCAAGCGCACAATCAATCTTACCATCGAAGCATTAAACGTGCCCCACAAGAGGTGACTCCCGAGAACGAAGTGATGGTGTCTGATCGCCTATTTGGTACGTCCCCGACGGAGGCTGTCCTGAAGAACAGTGGAGTGTTGGCCGTAGGAGATTGGATGCGCATTGGCAAAACCAAATGCACTTTCGACAAAGGTTACTTACATAACTGGAAGACCGAATTGTTTCGTGTCACTGAACGAGTGCATGACCGTCATCCTGCCGTCTATAAATTGGAAGACATGAACGTTTTACTTACCCGAGTTACAACGTGTCACCAAAAAAGAAGACGACGTGTACGACATCGAAAGCATTCTCGAACGCAGAACCCGTAAAGTGGATAAACGACGTGTCAAAGAAGTCAAAGTACGTTGGAAAGGATATCCACCCAGTTTTGATTCTTGGATCGACGCTTCGCAAGTCATCGACTATAAAAAGAAGTGACCATCATGCCCTTTCACACAGACTCAGCTACTACTTCTACCACTCCTTCACCCAGTTCTTCTCTGCAAGATTTGCAGAAACAACCCTTGTGCGTGTGGTGTGGAGAACGTGTGCCTAAAACACAAATCGTCTTTTTCTACCAAATCTTCGTGGTGTATTGTGTCATCGGGGCAGCCATCGCCAATTTAAGTTTGCAACAAGGAGTAAAACAATTGTGGACCATTTTATTGAGCAGCTGAATCGGTTACCTACTTCCCAATCCCTCCCTGAAATTCTCTTCTAACGGGAACCACGGGAACCTTGTGTCCAGTGCCAGTGTCAGTCACCACTCCAATAACAACAACAACAACCCTATTTTGGGCGGAGACACGCCTCTGACGTCCAGTAAACCCTCGGACAGCCACAGAACTCTGGAATTATGAGTCACCAAAACTAATTTTACTTAACCTTACCCAGTGACAGTTCCATGGAGGTGTTTCCCAAGAACACGTTGTGCTGTTACACGGCCAAATTACCTCAGACCATCCCATTAGATCACGAAACCCATTGGGAAGTGGCTTTAGTAGAAATCATTCACCCGACTCAAGTCCTCAATGTCCTTCCCAATCAAAACTTTTTTGATGTGGAAGTTCATGACGAACAATTGCAACAGTACTTGGATACCCATGGCAAATATGACAAGAAAACCCCTGGCACAAAAAATCAAAAGTACACCACCTATCACTTGTTGGTTCCCCCAGGCTGTTATTTCAGTGGTCAATATTTGGTGAGCACCATAGCCTCCAGGTTCAATGTCGTGTTTCTGAAAGCTTTGGAAAGTGTCAAAAAAGTGTCACCATGGAATACCACAAAGCAGCTCGTCGCTTCTTGATGAAATTTGACGGGGGTAAAATCGTGTCCATTTTATTTTGTCCTGAATTGTTTGACATGTTGGGCGGAGACATGGACATGAGAAAGGCCATGCTCAAGAAAAACGAATTACCAATCATTTACGACAACGAGTCTTTTAGCAAGTTATTTCGTGCCCCGGTAGAACTGAACCAAGGACTGAATTTGATGTTTGTGTACTCCGATGTGGTGGAGTACAATGTGGTGGGACACACCTCTGTGCCGTTACTGCGTGTCATTCCTTTCAAAGTGGATTCTGCCACGGTCACTGACGAGGAACGTGGAAACACTTACCACGTTCACCTCGAATTTGTACATCCTCACTATTTGCCTGTCAGCAAGTCGTATTTGGACACGGTCAACATTGCTATAAAAGGTGATCTGGGACAAAATA
Source organism: Sinohyriopsis cumingii (assembly GCA_028554795.2). Classification (NCBI taxonomy): domain Eukaryota; kingdom Metazoa; phylum Mollusca; class Bivalvia; order Unionida; family Unionidae; genus Sinohyriopsis; species Sinohyriopsis cumingii. Next base: position 156,500,145 of record CM068825.1, on the reverse strand, counting down.
TTCCATTCACCAAAGGAAAAGTCACGGTGAAACTCCATTTTTGAAAACGGTTCTCTCACGATTCGTAAGTCATGTATCCAGTGTACCGAGGGATTGCTCGACAGCGAGGACACGGTTTAGGAGATATGTTAAAATCGGCCTTTCGTTCGGTGGCCCCGGTGTTGAAATCGATGGTGACACGCGGATTGCACGCCTTGAAAGATGCGGCACTGACACAAGGCAAAGAATTTCTCCAAAATGTCATCATCGACAAACAAAATCCTAAAGAAGCCTTCATGAGGGCAGGCAAAAATGTCTTGCTGCAAACGGGCAAAGACCTTTTATGCCCTGCACGCTACCGAGTCAAGCATTCAGCAAGGACAAGGCAGAAAGAGACGACGAAGAAAACACCCTTTCACCAGACTTCACACGTCTAAAGCTAGAAAGGCAAGGAAAAGAAGAACCGTTCGAGACTTAGACGTTTTCGATTATTGAGAAAGAGAAAAAAATGATGCGCCGAGAGTCTTGCGCCTGTTCCAAGTCGGAACTTGATCTGTTTGCCATGCCCCCCACCATGATGACCATGCAAGAATCCCAGTGGGTGGAATTTCATCCCGTCTCCTCATTGACCGATTCCGCTCCCATCGAGTTTGAAATCAAAGGACAACCCGAAGATTACATCGATCTGAATAGCAGTTACCTGTATTTGAAAGTGAAAGTGATCAAAACGGACAACACCAATCCAGGAGGCATTGCTAGAGTAGCTCCTGTCAACAATTTCAAGCATTCCTTGTTCAGCGAAGTGGACTTGTACTTGAATAACAAACTGGTCAGCAGCAGCATGTATACTTACCCATATCGTGCCTACCTGGGAAATCTCTTGACGTACGGAAAAGAAGCCAAGAATACTCATCTGGATGCTTGCGTAGTATGGAAACCTGACACGGCAGGTGTAGCCACGTTTAGCGACACAGTCCTGACAGAAGATGACAATCCTCACAATGTGGGGTTTAACGACCGTCGTAAGAAAATTCTGCAAGGGCGAAGTTTAGAACTGATGGATAGTTTGCATTTGGACATGTGGTTACAAGAAAAGTATTTGCTGAACGGGGTGGATATCCGTCTGGGACTGAATCGTAGCAGTGCCGCTTTCCATCGGATGGCCCATGCAAATGAATACAAAACTATTATTCAAGAAGCCCGACTTTACGTGCGTCGTGTGGAAGTGTTACCTAAAGTGGGAAACGACGTCAGTCAGACGTTGAGCAGAACGACCGCCAAGTATCCCATACGACGCGTAGAAGTGAAAACGTTCACCATTCCCGCTGGACAGCGATCTATGATCAAAGATCATCTGTTCCAAGGACAGTTACCCAAGCGTTTGATTGTTGGTATCGTCTTGAATTCAGCCTTCAACGGAACCCACGATCAAAATCCTTTTGAGTTTCAACATTTCAATGTGTCCAAGATCGAAGTCAGTCGCGACGGCAAGACCTTGTGTACCCGACCCTTTCAGCCCACCTTTGGGACAGTTAGGAACCAACACCAGTCACGGTATTTCGTACGACGATTATGCAGGAGGCTATGCTTTGTGGGGTTTTGATTTCACTCCAGACCAAGGCAGCGACGAGGGACATTTACACCCTATAAAATCGGGTCAGATTTGTGTGGAGCTTCAGTTTGCAAATCCACGTCCAGATCACACAGTGAACGTCCTCCTGTATGCAGAATTTGACAATACCATAGAAATCAACAGTTTGAGAGAAGTCATTCTAGACTATTAGAAGCCATGGAAGACTGTTATCCCTCTTTGCCTAGTGGAGAAACTTTGAAGATGGAATGTGAGGAGACCGGGGAAGAAGAATCTCAAGACAAAGACAAAGAAGTTATCGTGATGAAGTCAAGATGGCCAGAACAAGAAGCCCATTTAGTCTCCTGCTTTGTCAAACTCTTGGTCGAAAAAATGACGGAATTGATCAAGAAAGATTGCTATGGATGTCAAAACGATCATCCCAGTCAAATTCAACACGATAAATGCCTAATGCTGAGTCAAGAAGAAAAATTGAACGAGTATCTGGACGAAGCTTGGAGTCTTATCTCGGACGAAGTCGTGTTGCATCAGTGGCATAAAGACTTGCGTGAACATTCTTGTCCACCATTAACCACTCAAGAGATCCATCGTATCGAAGCTCTCCTGAATCAGAGTGGGGAGACGAAGCGAAGAAACGGTTATTTGTCAGACATTTTCAAGCAAAAAGTCAGGATCGAATTGATGACTTATTATTACCTGTGAAGAAGAAAACCACACAAATCAATGGATACCTGGGAACTTTATCACCTTTTGAACCACAGTTCGTACACGGCTTCTTGGAATCCTGTCGTCTGTGTTAAAGATGAACTCCCTCATCGCAAACCTCAAGACCATCAAGCTTACGTGATCAACACGGACGACAGTCATCTCCCAGGAACCCACTTGGTAGCCGTCTACTTTCCTCAAGAAGGATGTGTGGAATATTTTGATTCGTATGGATTGCCCCCTTTGGAAGACGATATCATTGACTTAATGAGAAGAAATGCTCAGACCACCCGATTCAATAATGTGAAATTACAAGGCACAGATTCCTTGGTGTGTGGACAGTACTGTGTGTATTTTCTGCATGATCGCAGTCTGGGTTATTCCTTAGAACATTTAGTGACTCATTTTGATCCTCGTTCTTCTTCTAGAAACGATGTGAAAGTAGATCAATGGTTTTGTGACCATTATGCTTATCTTTTGTCTCAGGCTAGGAAACGTAGTATCCATCAATGGCCTAATGACTTCCAACAGTGGAAATCACAATTTCATTCACAACGTTGTCAGCCCTGTCCAAAAAAATGTGTGAGTTGGAAAAAATGTTTGTTATTTGAAACAAAATGTTTGATGTTATATTGTTGGATTATTGTTAAAAATGTTAGAGTTGTTTGTTAGTGTCAAGTGATTGTGAATAAAAAATGTTGTATTTTGAAAAAATGCCTTTGTGGTTTGTTTGACTATAGAAATCTTGATTCATGCTCTTTGACTTCTTACTATCCCTCTCATGGCAGTCATTGAACGTTCCGGCTCGAAAACCGTGGAGGGATGTTTTCCTTCACGTCCGCGCTTTGACTTTAAAGCCGTGTTAGCCTCCAGTCTAACCATCCATTGTCGACTCATCCTCCTACGAAGATGTGCTCCAAACTAGCTAAGCTAAACGGAGCCTACGTGAATTTGCACAGGGTCAGACACAGTCTGATACCGAAGCCAGAAGAGATAGAGAATGTGAGAATGCTAAAAGTCACTGAAGACCTGATAGAAGAGCTCTTCAGAGAAGAAGTGAACAGGGAGAAAGAAGAATGGACAGAGAAGTACAGACTTCAGAAACAGCAGAGAGAGAGCAGCAACAGCAGCAACAGCAGCATCAGCAACCTCAACCTGACAGAGGCTTTGTCGATTGTCGTATCGACACCAAAGAGTTCTTCTTCTCTTTCCGAAGAAGCAGACCTATCGTCAGAAAGTCTATCGTCAGAGGACATCGCATTCTTAGAAACTAAAAGATTGCCATAGCAAACAAAAAAAAAACAGCCCTTTTCAGGGCTACCCAATACTCTAGAAAAGAAATAGTATGTGTGTAGGTAGAGCAGTGTGAATATAAACACTGACTCTTTTTTATAGTGTGAGTGCATGTGTTTGTGTATATGATTGTGTGTTTGTAAGTGCTCATGTATGTTTGTGTGGATAGTAGATAATAATGATGGGGTTTTTTTTTGCTGTTTGACGTGTGGGGAGAGTAGATTTGGGGTTTGATTGGATTGCTTTGCGTATGTGGATAGTATATTATTTGTTTAATAAATTTTTTTAGAATAGTGATGGGTAGTATAAAAAGTGAGTGAGTGTTTCTTTTAGGTCCGTGCGTTTGTTTGGTCATGATCTAGGTAAGATCAATTTTGTTTTCTGAAGCCACTTATCCCGCCTCTGCTCTCCCCCAAAAAAGAGTGAAAAAAGACTGGGGAAGAAGGTGTGTGTGTGGTGCCAGGCCTGGAAGGTGCCATCATTAACCAGGTGCCATGGAGTTAAAAAACAGCCCTTTTCAGGGCTACCCAAACCTTTAGAAAAGAAATAGTAATCGATTTGCCAATGTGTGTGTATATAGAGTAGTGTGAATATAAACACTGACTCTTTTTTTTATAGTGTGTGTGTGTGTGTGTTTATTTGTAAGCGCTCACGTACGTTTGTGTGAATAGTAGTTTTGGGTTTAATTTTAATGCTTTGCGTGTGTGGATAGTAAATTTGGGGTTTCATTTTAATGTTTTGCGTGTGTGAATAGTAGATTTTGGGTTTGTTAATTGCTGCTTCACGTATGTGGATAGTAGATCATATGAAATGAGAAAAGTATGGGATGTTTTCCTTCACGTCCACGCGTTTTAAGTGATAATCTAGGTAATATCAATTTTGTTTTAGGGGCTGTTTTCCATCACTTGCGCGCTTTAACTATAAAGCTAACAGTGTTAGCCATTAAAACCCATTCCACGGAATAAAGACAAAGAAAATGGTGGTAGCAACAGCGTTACTGAATCATTTGATAGGTATTTATTATTGGATAGTAGATGTCACATTTGTCATGGAAAAGATAGAGAAAGAATTCAAGTTAGAAAAGTGTCTTGACTGTTTTAATACTCCGAAGGAAGCAAAGAAGATAATAAAAGGAATGATGGAAGAAGAGGAAAAGAGATTGAGAGGATTGATTGACCCGCTTTATGTAAGAGTGGGAAGTTTAAAGGAAGCACTTGAAAATGTCATCGAAGTCAGGTGCTTCTTAGAAATGATATTGAATTGGACGGAGTGGCGATACGTAAAATGGGGGTTCGACCAGCTGACAAAAACGGAAGAAGTAATGAGGAAAGTGATGACGGAAGAGGTAAAGAACATCAAAGAAAAGTGGACTAAGGAAAGAAGAGAAGAAGAAAATAGAAAGAGAAAAGAAAGCTTTGAGAAACTCAACAATAACTGGATACGAATACAGGAGAAATTCCGATCGATAGGTCATCCTGACTGGATGCCAGAATCAGACATAAAGAAGAAGACAGGAATAATGGCAAAAGTTAGAAGATGGCTACAGAAGTGGAGGAAATAAAAGAAGAAGATGATGATGAAACCATAGGCCCTTTTCAGGGCCACCCACATTTCTCGAAAAGAGATCGACTTTCAATTGCCTATCCCTTTTTTTATTTAATATATGTGTGTGTGTGTTCTATCCCTCTCCCCTGTTCCCTTTCCATAGACCCCTCAGGTCGGGACCTTATTAAAATAGGGTCATGACCCTGTTCCATTTTGTCGCTCAACAGACCCACAATCTATTCCCATGTTAAATTTACATAGTCCCCAGATTGTCCCATGGGGTCCTGTAATGGTAATTCCCATTGAGGCTAGAGTTGCCCAAGACTTTTTCCCATGTTCAATTCCCCTTGAGGCTAGAGTGCCGGGCTTGTATTCCCCATGTTAAATTTCCATTGAGGCTAGAGTGCCGGGACCCTGTCTGTCATGCTAATTCCCATTGAGGCTAGGGTGCCCCCATTTACTACTGGTGATTCTGCATAGGTAGTGTAGTTTCACTCTTAAGAATGGTAGAACACAAAAACAGTATCAAATTATTCATTTATTTGTAAAGATTGAACAAGCTGTTGCAGATTGCATAAATTTAAAACTGACTTGGTTTTACAGTCATCCAGATGAGTTGTCATTAGTGCCCAAAGACAACGTATCAAGCACAAGTATTCTCTAGTAGATAGTTTTAGCTCGTTTAAATGGATGTCAAAGTTTATAACATAATTTCTATGATTCTGATTGATTGTGGTTTCTTAAACAAATATCAATAACTGTGGTAACAACTTATATAGGACAAAATAAATAAAATACAATAAACTGACAAATGGTAAACTGCACACTCTGCTTACATATCGCACAATCCAGCGCGAAACAAAAAATAACACAGCAAGAATTTGTGTATGTCACGGGAATGACTCGTTGAAAGCGGACATTAATACCACGAACGTGAATGACGAAAAAGACAATAATAGGAAAAAAGACAATTTCACAGAGAGAAAACATTTTTTTTTTTCAGAACACGCTTGGGATGAACATTATCAAGGAAACTTTAAGGGAAACTTTAGAAAACGCAAATGTGAAAAGACAGTTGGATGAAAAGAAACAATGCTATCATAGAAAGGCTCTGGATCTGCTGGAAAGATAAACGCTGAATGCATTTTAACTTACCAAGAAAATTATGAATCTGTACTGAAAACGTTTAACATAATTCCGAGACAACCATGTGGAAGCATCTCTCTAAAAATGAGATCAGAAAAGTGGTTAATGATATAGCCAAAGTTGATTGTAGTTTTAATGGTACTTATAAAAGAAAACAACTGAAAAGTGTTGGGCAACCTATTCGGTTGCCTGACAACTAACACATTAGAGCACCAAACTAAAAAAGGTGAAACATATGGAAATTGCAAATACAGCACAATCTATACAAGTGGCTAGCTTATTGACTTTCCGGAGGAAGTATTTAAAATCAGGCAAGGCATTTTAGGTGATCCTATTTTTTCGAAAACTCAAAAGATTGAAGGTTGAGAATATAGCAGCATGCTTTACCAACAAGTAATATGTCTTCATAGCAAACAGGCTGGCATATATAAAGTTGAAAACATCTTGAAGGCTAAACAAACGAATCGTAAGAAATATGTACAGTTGTAAACCAGTTGAAACAAATTATACCATCATCTTATAAGTAGAACTATGCCTACCAACTTTAAATTTCCTACCTTAGCTGGTTTTTCTTTATTTATTTGTGATGGCAAACATTTCATAAAGATTTCAAGGTTCAAAATGTTATCATTATTTTAAAAAGCTGAATGATGTTACAAACTAAACGGGTAATCAATATATAATACGAATATTCGTATTAGATTTCATTTCTAAAACGCACGTAATGTTTGCTTAATCATGTGTGGAAATTTCATGAATGTGAATACAAAATTAAAACTATAGTGATTGTTTTAAAACTGCACCAGTGTATCAACATATGGGTTTAAATATTCCTAACAAATTCAATATATCTACACTGAGTATTTTTTTCTGCAACTTGCATCGGACAAACGGTCAGATTGTTCAACTTATGTAGGGACAGAATGACAGAGTGGACTAAGTCAAAATTTCGTTCCTGCAAACATGAATAATATAATTAGGATCTTGAAAACTTTAAATGTTTACAGACAACGGGTGCTAGACGATAACATAGGTATGACGAAGAACTTTCATTTGGCAACTTCAAGTAAAACATTATAAACAAAATACATCGCTATCGAACAGTTTAGTCGTTCAAAAGTGAGTATCAGAAATACGGGCAGTTGTAAATTGTTACAAATACAGCAGCGAACTACTGAAAAGATCAATGAAAATGAAATACACTATTCTAGATATGTACAGAGTGTGCAAAATCAACACAATTAAAATAGCATAACAGTGAAGGAAATGAAACAGTGAAATAAATCAATTCAAATCGCATTTGAATGTGTAAAACATTAAAGAGCGGATCGGTTTTTGTGTGTGCAAGACGCGTATTTGCGATAGGTACAGAATCTTCATTTAATGTGATAGATTTCGATTAAAATCATTAGCAAAAGTTTTTTCATTGAACTGAATTGCTTGCTCTATTTCATTGGGACATTGACAAATATTTGCTACATTCAAACTCAGAAATATCAGATACAGTGACTAATATTAACAGGAAAAGAGTAGAGCCTGAAATAAATGTTTGACACATTCATTTAAACTGGGTAACATTAATTATTGCGGACGTTCCTTCTGGAACCTAACATTTGAAAATGTTCCAAAGTTAGTTAATCTATTTGCCTGTTTTGTGTTTACCTCTAGATATGTTACCGGTTGCCTGAGTGAGCCATTTGAACATGAACTGTTGCATGAATGAGCAGTTTCGCTACCTGGTGAACAAGATGATAATACAAACAATAACAGCTTAGATCTCAACAATGTAACATAGTATAAATGTTAACACTGATCGTCATCATCAACGGAGATAACAAGTGATCAAAACGCCAAGTGAGGGTTAAAAACGGAGCGGATTTACTTGAGTCTGAAATCCAAATAAGATGGTAAGGAAGTGTCTGATTGAATGTTGCACCTTAACACAAATAAAACTCTCTTTCTTTGTAAAATATATGTCCTGTGGTTTGTGCCGTTGTGATATCTTTGTCTCACCTAATCGTTATAGTGCTGTCTATTCTGTTTCTTCAAAGTTTCGTATTTTTTGTAATGTATTCTTTACCATGCATATATTTTCATCCGTCTATCTTGTGGCTTCTTTTGCAGTACTCTTTGTTTTCTTTTATACATGTATTGCTGAATGTTTGTTAACACTACTTCCAATAACAGTATTTTTGAGTGAGGTATATTTATGACTATCTGACATTGGAAAATGTATAGATCTAGGTTTCAAATAATGTTTCACTATTCGGTTTCAAACATATTTTATCGCCCTATTTACAACACACGAGTCGGGCTACGAGTCTCAAAACTTAGCAACAGCCTTCACCCAAATACACCCTTAGGTACATGAAAAGTGGCAAAGTCTAGGAGTACGTGTATATACTTATTTGTGGATCAGATATACATTGCATTAATGCAAATGAATATCGCAAACTGCATTGCAGTTGAAAAGGTAATACAAAATAAGTGTATAACAACTAAATTAACGAAAGACTGATAAATCGGACAGCGACCATGCCAGTAGACAATTTGTCTTATTGAAATTCTTATCTTTAATATAAGTGTGGAAATTTAAAAGATGCGAGTGTTTAGTTCATTTGATAGCTCTGCTGATCCAAACAGCAATCCATGTACTATTTGGGATGACTACTTTGCCTAAACAATGCGGTAGTCTCATTCTTTGCACTACATACTACTCACAACTAAAATAAAGTAGGCAGTCTCATGTTCCTATTTACATGTGCACAATAAGCTATCAGCAAGACAACTTGAAGACAACTTGAACTGAAGACAACTTGAAGACAACTTGAAGACAACATGAAGACAACTTGAATTGAAGACAACTTGAAGACAACATAAATCAACTTGAAGACAACTTGAAAATAGAGCAGATTTAATTCACTGCAGTCGTTTCTTAACCAAGTAAAAATAATTGATGACTTCCTGTTACCAGTATAATAATATAGTGGGGATTGATTTAGTGTAGGTAAAAATTTACATTTTAATATTAAATAATCTGTTTCATATTATACTGGCAGAATGTTCCAAACTTTGAAGGTGTAAGATACGTAAGGATTTCTAGAGATTTCCCAGACTGATATTAATAAAAGAAATTGCTTTAATTCAAATTATTGTCAATTAATTTAAATATAACTCTATCCATTATTTCCCCGACACAACTTTACTATTCAAAGAAAACATGAAATTCATTTTATAACTATCCGTTCTAATAATATGAAATCATAATTTATCTACTAAATTTATTAGTACAATAAGTTTTAAACTAATACTGTAATGAGAAATACAGTCATTAACTAAAACGACAACAAACAAAACATGTTGCTGAATAGATAATATACTCCATAGCTAGAAATCAAGGTATGCCACCATTGTATGGAACACTCAATGCCACGTGATCGCATATATTTTCAAATAAACAAAACCTTGCATAGCTTTGGTTGTACTTGCATATATAAATGTCAAAATACAACTATAACATTTAAAAAAGTGTTGTTGTAGGGTTTAACGCCATTTTCAGCACACTATAGGCTATACATATTAATGGTGGAGGAAGAAACGAGGAAAACCACGGAAAGAACCACCGACCCACGAGAAGCTACTGGCAAGCTTTCAAACACACCCACATTGGCTGAATCCGAGACTCGAACAGGCGCAGACAGAGGTGAGATGGCAGTGATCCGTAACGGAGAGCGCTTTAGACCACTCGGCTACTCGGGGCCCCAAAAAAATCTTTTGTAACTTGACCGTGAATATGATTCTCTATAACACTAAAGCAAATGGCGGTCTATTATTGATGAAGATAGTTCTTGAATGAGACAATTTAGTAGTTTGTAGTCGCCTCTCGAATTCCATGAATTTGATCTTCTATAATACTCTTGAAATCAACAGCCTGAGTGAAGAAATAATATATGATTAAAACAACATAGAACTCAAAACAATATACATATATGAAAACACTCAATCCAGGACATTAAACAACAGCAGTCACTAGCTAAATGACAAAGTGGAGAAGGGACACAAAACTAAAATAAACAATTGGTGATGACTAGATCGCCAACACTAAGATTAACACTTAGTCTCATATTTTGCTCGGATTTCGGGTGAAGGTATCATACCTCGAACTAATTAAATTGTTCTTATTGCCAAATTGATCATCGAAGTTAAAAGCAATACCATGTTTTCATGATAAGTCAAAAAGAAAAGTTGAATACTTTTTTGGACGAATCTTTGAAAAAGATAAAGATCTTAAAATGTGAAATAATTATTTGAGCGACCATTTAATCTCCCTATTGACTCTCTTGGAAAACCGAGGCACTGAAGCTTGCAGCAGGATTCTAATCCTTCCGGGTAATCTACTTATTTGGCAGACATCTTGAAAGAAGAAGTCAAGTGCAAAATCATTGCGTTTTATCGACTCTGAAAATGAATTTATTGGCAAGCCATTGCGTCCTGATCCACGGGTCGTATAGAACTCCCTGGAATCGAATGGTCTATGCTTGAAAGGTACTTCCTCGTGAACATTCTAAATATATTTGAGCTTATTTCATCAGCACATACGACATGGACCAGTAATCTACTGGGTAGCCGTTGATTTTCCAGTGTGGAATTTGTTATTCCTATGAATTAAATCCTATCGAAGACGATATCGAAGACGATATCGGAGACTTTATGAGAAGAAGCGTTGTACCAACACACTGAACAATATGAGCTTACAAAGATCTAATCAGTGTGAACAATATTGCGTCTGTTTTTATTAGTTTTGCATTGGTTTCCAGTTAGAACATTTAATGACTTGTTTTGGACGTGATTTCTTTCGAAACAATGCAAACATTTAAATTTAATTTAGTGATCATAATGGCTAACTGTTTCGCTTACTTCAGAACCTAGTGTCTGTCGATGACAAATACTGTTATAGATGATGGGAACATTCAAAATATATCGTTTATGAAGAGCAGAGCCTGTACAAATCTTTATTTTTCATTTAACTGTTCACGTTTCACTGAGCCGGACTTACTACAGAAAATGTTGATGTTGAGCAAATGGTGTTGGTTAATTTACATTTCTTTATTTTAAAAAAATGGTTTGAGATGCCTTTCATTTTATCTGACCCTCTCTATCTGTCACTCTCGCACAATTTATTTTTCATAGAATCTGTAAAGTACATTTCCTTTTCAGTCACTTCCCATACCAAATCTGGGTGATGTTTTCCTTCACGCCCGCAATTAATGCATGTAAATAGCTTGCTTGCTTGCTTAAATTAAAGTGGTGTGCGTACATAGGTACATGTGCCGCTGATTTATGACCGCACCGCAGCCTGATAATTGTTTCTGGGGGAAGGAAACAGTGCCTCATCCCCCCAGGGCTTTTATGCCCTTAAAGAGTGCTGATAAGTTTAGCCGTCAGCTGGAGAAATATGTTTCATGCTAGCTGAACTTAGGTCGGCACGAGCGGGAATAGACGCAGCACGCGCTCATGTCTAATGTGTATTTTATTTTTTATTTGACTTGTTTTGTTGGGTGGGAACGGTACCTACACTCACTCAATTAAAGATCTGGAACATTTATTTTTGGTGTTGTCCTTGGTGGTGTCCACTGGATGCAGGTTGTTGTTTAAGGCGAATTCTAAATTTTGATTAATATAGCCAGTGAGAAACTGATGCTATCGTGTGCTTCTTTGTTTTTAATCAAACTAAAACATAAACATAAAAAATGATGATATCGATATTAAACGACTATCTCGGGAACAAAACACATGAATCAGAATTTTTTTTGGGGGGGGGGGTGGGGGTGGGGAGTAATTAGGTTTCAGATGTTAAATTATTTACAAGAATAGGGTGAATGTTAAATGAAGGCCCGGATGATCGGACACCAAAACGTACCTTCTAATTATAAACAGCAGCGGGATGTGTTCATGGGAGGGCTCTTAACGGATATGTGAACTTCAGCTTCACAACAGATATATTATCAATTCGGGCTAAATGTATGGCTGTGCCTTCACGTCTGGAACAACATTCCAATTAATTTGGAAGCGACGGAACTTAATAACGTTATTACAAGATAAACTGCTATCTGACAGTCCTATATTTTGAATAAACAAATAACCTTTTTTCTTCTCTACAAATCATTGAAGATAGCGTATAGCAGATCCCAGCAACTGACATTCGTCTTATGGCTTGTATTAAAACGTTACAAATGAGAGGCGAACTGCCTTGGGTGCTTGGAATAATATTCATCTGCTCCGTAAACGCGATCGAGCTAAGACTTTGAAGTTCGTGCTTGATGATTATTACATATCAGTGGAAGCCAAGACAAAGATTAAAATGTTCAATCATCTTGATATTTAAGTAATATTAAGAAATAATTAAGCGGAGTTACAGGCCAGAAGAGCAGGGCAAGCAATGAGTGAGAAAAACCCAAACGTTTTATAACTTTCTCTAAGGCAAAATTACATTTGTGCTCATTTAAAGGTAAAAATGTTGGACTGTATACGTAAAAATATTTGAATGATTCATGCTAAATTTTACAAAGAGTATATATATATATATATATATATATATATATATATATATATATATATATATATATATATATATATATATATATATATATAACATAGTATTAATAAAGGGAAGTCGAAAATGTACGATGAAAAGATGTAAAATAAATTGTTAAACGTATAGATCTGTATTTCTATCTCACTCTGTTGAAATACAACTGATACGGTAAACTTAAAACACCTTCTAACGATGAAATGAGAGAATCGTTTGAAATGAAGCCACTTTGGTACAAAATTGGAAAATGTTCTTTATTAAACAACCTCAGATGCATGTGGCTAATGGCTATCGGAAACATAAAGTGCCATCCATTACATGATCATAGATGTCTAAGGCTAATGGATACCGGAAACATAAAGTGCTCTCCATTACATGATCATAGATGTCTAAGGCTAATGGCACATTGACAAGAACAAACATCTACAGGGAATTCATGGTTGTTCAATAGCATAAAACTCAGAAAACGAAATTTAATGAATGAATGTGATGCTATTGATTTCTTATTCGATCATCAGATTCTTTCTTCCAAGCATGATGCTTTTAATTTGTCATTGCATCATCTCTCATTGTTCCAGCTGTGATGATTTCAATTTCTCATTGGATAATTAGACTCATTGTTTTAGATGTAATGATTTTAATTTCTCATTGGATAACTAGACTCATTGTTTCAGATGTGATGATTTTAATTTCTCATTGGATAATTGGACTCATTGTTCCAGTTGTATTGATTTTAATTTCTCATTGGATAATTAGACTCATTGTTCCAGCTGTGATGATTTTAATATCTCATTGGATAATTAGACTCATTGTTCCAGCTGTGGTGATTTTAATTTCTCATTGGATATTCAGACACATTGTAGGAAATCTGATGATTTTAAATTATCATTGCATAATCAGACTCATTGTTCAAAATCTGATGATTTTAAATTCTCATTGGATAATCAGACTCATTCTTCTAAATCTGATGATTTTAAATTCTCATTGGATATTCAGACACATTGTTCGAAATCTGATGATTTTAATTTATCATTGGACAATCAGACTCATTGTTCAAAATCTGATGATTTTAATGTATCATTGGATAATTAGACTCATTGTTCCAGATGTGATAATTTTAATTTATCATTGGACGATCGGACTCAAATATTTTTAGCATTACACCAATTACTATTTGTGTATCAAATTGCGATCTGTCCATGGCATTTAAAGTGTTGGTATAAAGCAAATTGATATACCAATTACTATTGATATATCAAATTGCGATCCGTCTATGGCACAGTAATGCGAATATATAAACATTCTTTCAACTGCAGGCCTAAAGATCAATGATGAATTTCTACTCATTCATTAATGATAAATGACATGAATATAGCGATAAAAAGTATTAATAGTGCCTGTTTTCTAAATGAAATTAAAATGGTACATAATTTCATCGGAATCCTTTCTTTTGTCCATTCCCCTCTCCCCTCTCGTGCGTAAGGGACAAAAAAAAAATGGAGTGAGAGACAAAAACATATGGCGCTGGACGAAAACATTATAACTGAACTTGTACCAAGTAACCTAAAGTAACGTCGTAACGGTACGTTTACGCTTTCCTTGGGGATCTATATACAGTGTTCATAAATCAATGATACATAGTTCCAATCGCCAGTCTATATGTTAAATGTCGGTTACGAGGCACACATGCTGTAGTGTATTTAATGCTTTTTTGTTTTTGTTTCTTAAACCTACTATAATGTTCAAAAACTCGATTATTAATTATTAAATATAAAATCGTCTCAATGGTCTCCCCTTACCACCTCTCCCTCTCTCTCTCTCTCTCTCTCTCTCTCTCTCTCTCTCTCTGGATTATCGTAGCTAGACACGGGCTAAAATTCATGAAAATGCGAACTTTGGAGAGAGAGAGAGAGAGAGAGAGAGAATTTTATGATCTTTTGAAATGTTAATTAAAGCCGAATAGTGACTTAGATAAACTGTCCATATATTAAAATATTTTAAGTATCTCTTTTAGGTCCGTCATTTCGCTTAGTTTCTATTCCACGCTAATTTCCATACGCTAGTATGTGAATGACGTACAGTTCAGGTTCAGTGTACAAGAGGCTAACCGTGTTTGTAGGGCACTACTTTCTTCATAAAACCATATATCATGTTTAAATCATGAGTGTGTTTTATGCTGATTTAATAAATTTGAATAAAAATAGAAAATCAAAATTGAAAAAAATCAACTTATCAATTCTCAAATGTGATTGCGAACAACATTAAAATTCGTCGAACTACATTTTGACCGGACACACTCGCAGGGATGTGAGGAATTCATTCATTCGGTCAACACGCAGTTACCCGGAGCATATCGAAACTCCAAGTGCAAATATTTGTATTTGTATGTGATATAAATAAAATATATGTATAGTATGTACGCTGTATCAATGATATACCATTCGTATACATTTTGCATTAAATGGAAATTCGGCAAGCCTCCTTTCCTTTTAATAAAACATTTAGACATCTCATGGTATGCCATTCACACATCGTCCATACTATACAAACATATACAAACATACATACAAATATATATATATATATATATATATATATATATATATATATATATATATATATATATATATATATATATATATATATATATATATATATATATATGTGTGTGTGTGTGTGTGTGTGTGTGTGTGTGTGTGTTAATCGAGCATTTTTCTGTTGTAGTATTTGCTTCATGCAGTAATGCACATAAAGAGATGGGCTGTCATTTAATTTTCTTGTTTGTAATGAATACCTTCTTTTCAAAGGGAATTAAAGATCTGGAAGCTAAACACCCAAGACATCTCTCCGCAATGAACGTGTTTGTCCCCACTCATAAATCCCTGTTCACATTTCTCGTTCTAAAAAGCGTATCAAAGGAATTAAACTGTTAATAGCATGGAAGTACTATTGATTTTGAGACACATTACTGTATTTTCCATCTGGAAAATCTGGTGTACGAAACATGAGATATCCGCGAAAGAATTGAGGATATACTTTCAAAGTATCACGAGTGGACAGCAGATCTTGAAGTTTCTACCTTCAGGAACAACACACACGGTCTCTATGGAACTGAATGCTATTTGCAAAAGGTGTTCTGCTTCTCTTCATTGATTGGCTCTGTCCAGTTGTTGAATACTTCATAATGATTGTTTCCATTGGGCTGTATTATTCGTCTCGGAACACGTTCAACCCATGACGATGGTACTGAACTTTGAATCGTGTATCGGGACCATGCTGAGTTTAGTATTGCAAATTTTCATGCACCGATAACACTTTTCTGCGTTTGGACCTCTAGGAGCAGTTTCCTAAGCTTCTGGAGTATGGAAAGTGGATAGGTTGTAACCTGATTATTCTTGAAGATTTCAACTTTCATCTTGATTGCCATGCAAATCCATGCACATAAAAAATCCATGATTATATTCACAATTTGAACGTCAAATAGTCAATTAGAACATCCACCAACATACGTGGTCTAATTTCAGACTGGATTCTTCATAAACTATTATAATATTCTACAGTTTCTATTGATGTTCCACGAGCTTGCATCAGATTATTTCTGCGTCATATACCATCCCAACGTATCAGTCCATAACCTTCCAGGTGGTTTTTTTTTTTGCTACTAAGAAAAACTACGTATGATAAATATAACCCAACTAATGCATAATATCAAAGCAATCCTAAAACCCGGTCTCCTGGCTTCTTCTGGTTTCCCGCTGTAATAGTGTGATCGTTTCATTTTTTAAAAAAAAGAAACAATGATTTGATTTAGTTTTACAATCTCTATCCTTATAATACAGAGAAAAGTGAAAATATTTGAAATCAATGTCAGAAAAAACCCACTGGTCTTCAGAGTTTACCAGGACAAAAGAGAAAAATAAGTAGAGTGAACTTTCTAAAGAAGCTGACACAGACGAGAAAATCATTCCGTTAGAAAATTCAAGATGGCAGAACAATTAGAAGAAACTGAAGAGGAATAGCAAACACAAGTGAAACTGTAAAAACAAACGACAGTGAAAGAATACTATTAACAGACCTTTGAGATCTGCCATAAGATTTCTTTTGGATTCATATTTTGCTACGAATATATGGTCTAAAATAAGTATTAAAAGAAGAGCGAAAACCAACAGGTTTTGTAAAATGTAACAAATAATTTATTTCCCGATTATACAAAAGTGAAAAATTAAAAGTAACTTAAAGCATGGTGATTAAAATTATAGATAGTATTACAGACTTTTTCACAATACCGAAAGTATCTAGTAGTCCAAATGATTTCCAGTGGTGTTCCGAATGAAGTCCAATATATTCTACTAATGTGCCAATAGTCTGGAATAGTTTGATTGCTCTATAGTTTTGATTTATTACAGTGAGAATGAAAATATCTTAAATGAATTCACAGTAATTCAAAAATAACTGTTTCATACAAATGTTTGTAAGCTCCTTGTTATTCCAATGACTAAACGAAGTCAAATCCTCTCAAATAATAAATTTTTAATTGAACAGAGATGAATGGCTACACTAAGACTAAGACAGGAATAATTAAATCTCAGGTAAACATCCCAGATGTTAAAACCTAGGACACAATTTCAGACCCTGGTAAATGGTAAAATATTTATTTCAAGATCAAAATGTTTACAATGTCAGGTCTTTTGGAAGCTAACCCACCAGAAATTAGGTGACCTGGTTTTCAGAAGGGGAAAACTAATGACCTGAACTCAAATCCTATCTAACTCTTCAACAAGATCTAAACGTGTTTACCAAATAAACTGACCCTGTGTAATAATACGAATCCACAATGGACGAAATTAGTCATTCAATACGTTTATTTCAATTAAATGACCATTACAATCTATGATCATGAAATTAAACACACATAATATAGATAACCATAACAATTTGAAAGGAATATACCAAAAATATTTTAAGTGTTACTTTGTCTTGATTAGTTTGCTTTTAGTACTTTAAGATAAGTAAACACGCTGACACGCGCACAAAATTGAATTATGGGAAGTTTTATTTGAGTTGGCAATCATGGAGTAGTATCTGTTTACTTAGAGATAAAGAAGGTCATGAAAGAGACCGTTGACGGCCGTTTGGTTTTGTAAATAACAAAACACATTGGTTCTGTCACATTTAACTTTCATTGTCTTCATTCCTTTTCAAGGTCAGGTAATACACATGCTGCTTTTGCTTGTTTGCCTGTTGCAAATGCTGCTGATATCATCTCATGGCGGTGAGAGCGGATGTACTCATAGAAGGTTTAGAAATCTTGAATCCTGAGGTGCCATTCTCTTGGGTGGAGCAAAAGGCGTACGATACATTTCTCTCAGATACTTTGTTTCTACCAAATGTCTTGTAAAGACTCATATTTTTCTAATCAACTCTTCCATATGTTTAAAGTTTCCTTTTCGTTCTTTCTTCTCGAGTTGCTTTCCCATCTCATTGTTTTTGCGGTTATTTGAACAAATGTTTGTTCTTTTCTTTCTGATGTTATAAAACATTTCGAACTTCTTGTTTCTCTCAGAAATAATCCACCGCTGATAATGACAAAGAAGGTGAAGGTAGTACTACAGAAGCAGGCAAAACGTCTTGCGGAGACGATAGAAAAAAGCCAAAGGTAAACTGAAATCATCCTTTTCTGGAAGAAGAGTAATGTCTGCAGCCGCAGTATTAGTTGTAGTTATTGTACTAACATTCCAAGCATACGGTTTATCTGCGACAGGCGCAACCCAACAGCTTAACTGACGTCTTCTGTCGAAAAGAGAAACAACACTATCTAACTAGGTTATGTAACACACTTTTCGATTGTCGGAACCTTTCAATCATTCTCGATCCAGTCTTAGACTATATATACAAGTGCAGTCGTCTATGAAGTCACCTGTTCCCAAGACATACCATCAAGATAAGGACAACACTCTTAGGCTTACAAAAAGGGAAACAGTCTTTTTCACGGCCAACAACATCTCTGGGAAAAGATACTGAGCATCTGCTAAGTTGTGTCTGAGTATGTATTTTTGTATCTTTACGTATATTTTAACAACTAAAACTTTAAAGTCCTTTACTCATACTCTCTTGTGTAGTTCATGTTAGAGTATAGTATGTGATATATATATATATATATATATATATATATATATATATATATATATATATATATATATATATATATATATTATATGTGAGGGTATATTAGTGTGCTTATAAGCCATTTTTATCCTTGGGTGATAGTAGAATGTGTGTGTGTGTGTGTGTGTGTGTGTGTGTTATCCCCTTCTTATCCGTCGAATCCTCTCGTCTGATATTATGTTCGTATGCATGTAAGTATAGTTAGTAAGTAAGTAAGAAAGTATGTAAGTATGGGTGTATAAACACGCATACAAATGTTATTATATGGTTGGTTTAGATGGTAAATAAAAAAGGTTGCTAGATTATGGGCGGTGGGGGAGTTGGAATAGGAGTGTGTTTTGGATCAGAATATACAATCAGTTGCTGGATAGAATATTTTGTGTGTTGGATTGTAATTAAAAAGCTGCCAGTGAATACTATATGTGCTGTGTTGGACTGTATCTGAAACTTATAATAGTACTATTATGTTTGTCGAAATTAACCACATTAAGTTTCGGCCCTTTTCCCCTATAAACGTTAGACCGTTTATCCTCAAACCTTTTTGAACCAAATGATTCATTTGACCCCATACTTTCATCACCCATGTGTGATTTACGCGGAGACGTAGTGTTCAGATAGCTTTTTAGGTTTTTTTTTATTATCAACGAACAGTTTTTAGTCACTGCCAGAAATATATTACCCCTGTCGTTGCTTAGAAAGAATCTATTTTGGTATCCATCAAGTCTGACTTGAAGATCTGTTTTCAGATTTAGTTCGAACATGTTATCAAGTCTTAGAGATGCTGTCACAAACTGGATGAATACTTCAGACCCATGAGCTCGGTTCAGTCAATATATTCCATTGGATTTGCTTGCAACTCAAGCTTTGCCGTACCTTCAAGATCCAGATAAACATCGTGCATACCGCTTCCATTTACAATTAGTAAATCTGCAATTTCGTTAGAATTTCAGAAATTGCAGATTGTTGAATCCGTGGAGATGGAGTGAGAGAGTGCTGTTGGGAATTACACTGAATTACAGCTTGAAACTCAGTATAGGTTGACCGAATATGAACGAAGTTGACCTCAAATTGTTTATTCGTACTTTTTATGCCGATTCATTTTGACATTATGCAAGCAATGTTTGAAAGAAATTTATAGATACTGACCTACCAATCGATAACGCATCGAAAAACTACGAGTAGGTATCAAAGCACTAAGACTGGGAATCAAAGCAGTATGGATGGGCATCAAAGTACTCCGACTGTGCAAAGTACTATGACTAGGCATCAAAGTACTCCGACTGTGCAAAGTACTCTGACTAGGCGTCAAAGTACTCCGACTGTGCATCAACGTATTACGACTAGGCATCAAAGTACTCCGACTGGGCATCAAAATACTACGAATAGGCGTCAAAGTACTACAACTAGGCATCAAAGTACTACGACAAGGCATCAAAGTACTCCGACTGTGCATCAAAGTACTACGACTGTGCATCAAAGTACTACGACTAGGCATCAAAGTACAACTAGGCATTAAAGTACTCCGACTAGGCATCAAAGTATTACGACTAGGCATCAAAGTACTTCGACTGGGCATCAAAGTACTACGAATAGGCATCAAAGTACTACGACAATGCATCAAAGACGACTGGGTATGAAAGAAATATTATTTATCTCAAAGATTACGATAATGGTTAAGACATCGGTACTAGGGATGGGTTCAGTAAAAATTATTTATCAAATCAGTTATAACACGAATGTGGAGAAGATTATATATATATATATATATATATATATATATATATATATATATATATATATATATATATATATATATATATATATATATATATATATTTGCAGCAAGTGTTAGAGCGAAAACCTATAATATCCAAAATGTACGAGGAAACTTTTATTACCGGTCTAATTTGTTGATGCAATAGACCACAAGTAGAATTGCTTTCCGAGGTACATTATAGACATGTTTATAATGATTCAAAATCAACTTCTTTCAATCTCTCTCGCCAAACGAATATATATAAGACAACAATAACTATATAAACAACAAATACAAAAACTAAATATACATAAAAGCCATATTCATATGCAAATGTGCATCGCTAGCAAGATACTTGCTGTGTTCTCTTCTTGCAATGCATAGTTTGAGATACCCAATACCCCTATCAAAACCAAACGATTGTGTCAACAAGAAATACCGGAAAGTCATTCAAACTAGAACTAGAGCATTTATTAGTTGATTTTGTGTTGTTTCCCTAATGAATCTAAGATGAACAAAATGAACCCGATTGTGAAAGGTTTATAATTTCGAGTACACTCGGTAGTCAGATTTGAAGATATAAATAGATATAATCATGGGTATAATTACATAAATCAGCAGTATCAGCATATTTGATTTATCTATCTCATTAACGTGTAAATTTATCCTTTACACTAACCTCCTCATTCCAAGACCACAATAACAGCAAAAGAGGTAGATATTACAACATTTTGTCGTTACATTGTGAATAGCCTTTTCGAAAAATGAGATCATTTAAATGCGAAAATAATAAAATGTTGTCTCTCTAATTAAATACGCATTAAACGTAAATAATTACACATTAATGTACACACTAAAAACTTATTTGAAAGTCATAGAGGTCATACATTATATATATATATATATATATATATATATATATATATATATATATATATATATATATATAACCCCACTGCTGTATTATAAATAATACTGATCCACTACGGTATTATAAATAATACTGATCCACTACGGTATTGTAAATAATACTGATCCACTACGGTATTATAAATAATACTGATCCACTACGGTATTATAAATAATACTGATCCACTACGGTATTATAAATAATACGTATCCACTACGGTATTATAAATAATACTGATCCACTAAGGTATTATAAATAATACTGATCCACTACGGTATTATAAATAATACTGATCCACTACGGTATTATAAATAATACTGATCCACTACGGTATTATAAAAAATACTGATCCACTACGGTATTATAAATAATGCAGAAGGTGTGCATTAAAATTTAATGGCTCACGAGCCCCCAGTCAGCAGTTCCGACACTCTAAATACATATAACAACTCAAGGTTGGATAAATAACAATTTTATCAAATATACCAATGCAAGAATTTCATGGACATAAATCTTCAGCTCAGTATATCATAATACAATAATGGCCGGGTTGACCAAATGCCCTTTACTCTTTACTTCGTCATATAGAAATTACGGTCCTATTGTGAGAGAGTTTCTGTTCAGTGAGTTTTCCCAAGTACTCATCTAATTTCTCTTCTTTCCTCCTTCCTCCCTCTTCCTCCTTCTATACACATAGCCTCTTGTGTACACAGTGGAAGTCTCCCCGGCTTCCTTCTTATTCTCTCGGTGTCGTCACTTCGTACACCCTGGAATATCTCAGCACCAGCTCTCACGAAACCCTGGGAGCTTCCTTTGAGAAGCTTGTTTACCCAGTTCAATTCCTTTCTTTTTACCAGTTATGTCTCGGAGCGGCCTTTAGCTAAAATTCCCTCCTCAACATAAGCTTCCTGCTTTACTAGACAATACGTGTCTCTCCCCCAAGAATTAGCAGCTCACTAACAGGTCTGTGCGCGTTTACGACTAAGAATGAAGCATTTTCCCGCCTAAAGTTTGGCCCCTCCCAGCGGAATATCTAGCTTCTCTCATCCCTAATTAGTCGACACGCCTACCGCTGGATGTTCTTTCCGCCTGGGTCCAGGTCTCTTCACACAATCTTGGCGCCCTACGGGGTATCCGGCCCGAATATGCCCTTCGGCAGAAGCCCCGCTTGCACAAGGATTAAACACCTTTTAAGCCAATTTAGAGATCCAAAATTATGTAACTCCTAGTAAGACGTCCGGCCAACATGCTCTGATTCTGCAAAATTCTGCCTTCGGTTCGTTACAACAAATAAATAAATATATATATATATATATATATATATATATATATATATATATATATATATATATATATATATATATATATATATATATATATATATATATATATATGAAGATATGCTGTATATCAAAGAAATCAGAAATCTAAGATGTCCGGATTGACCTTTTGTTGAAAGGCGTTTTCATTTCGAGCACACTATCAAATCCATTCGTAATAACAGCAGATTACAGTTCACATGAATAACTGCTTTTGATCCAAACATGCATATATTTAGAATATTGTAGGTTAGCTTTCATCTTTTCATTTTTATGACGCATCTATTAGATAGAAAACGATTGAAATATATATAAAAGCACTATTGATTCAAAATATAAGCAATTCGTATAAGTCGCGGATGGTATTTAAGGCCTTCCATTTTCCATTATTTATTGCACTACCTAGACGTGGTACAAGACCAGATCAAAGACTCACCTAGGCTCTCTATAAACATCTAATTACAATGTCAAGAGTAATCGGTAAGGCGATAAAGATAAAACTTATAAGTATCTATGTAGACCTGGTGAATTGCAACTTCATAAATACAAGTAGGCCTACACTCTTGATTCGGATCTAAATAAAACAGGAAAAGAAAACCATAAGCACATATAGCCACTTGAAATGGATTCAAAACCACTTTTGGAACTTTTTAAAGGTCCATTTTTGTAGCATTGTCTTCTACCCCTTGCTTTGCACCATATAGTAACAATGAAAACTTCAATTGTAGAAGAAAAAGATACAAAAAATGATAACTTTGTGTGAATAAATGGTCCTTATTTTATAATAGGCTGGACAGATAGTCTTTACTTCTTGTGTATCTCATTTTAAAAATATAAATATATTTTCATAATAGACGATTTTAAAAAAGTACACCGAAAGAGAATAGTGTATTCATTTGGGCGGTATTCTTCTTTGGACATTTGCTGTCAGGACTTATAATGGTTGACTAGAGAGTCCTCATATGTTTGGTCTCACTATAGCGCATCCCATTTGAGCGCCGCTTAGTGAGGCGCTGAAGAAAAAAAAAATTCTCATTAGGGCTAATCCCATTAGGGCGCGAAAAAATCTCACTAAAGCGCATTGACAATAGGGCGCGGAGAAAAAAGTAAGTTCAACAAGATCGAATTGCCATCACGTTTAATGTATATATGTTATAATATGTACAAAAACGGCGGTCTCGTCACTATTAGAAAATAATTACTAGACAGATACCAGAGAACCATCAATACACATAATTTTATATAACTATTATACCTTACACCAGTTTATTCTTTCTTGTATGCAAATAAACAAGTAGATAAAAAAATGTAATGCAAATTAAAATATATAAAGTGGTCATTCCTAGCACAAACACGATATTACATGAATAAAACAATATAGATACATATATAACACAAACACAGTACTGTAATAGACTGATCCTTGGTCAAGATCACTATAATTTAGAGACCATGTTATAGAAACCAGTCGCAAGACCTAGTGTCTGAAGAAGGAAGTATATGTCATAAAGAAATATACCGGGAAGGAAAACAAAGAAACCAGCTCCAGGGATAGTATGAGTACGACACATCGTAAAATAATAAAATGCAAAGATCAATGATCAACCCCCCGAATGAGAATAATAAATACTTTGTTTCTTCAAAATTCTTTTGATTAGTTCGCGCTCTGGTGATACTAGTTCTTCGCGCTCTAACGGGATGCACCCTAATAAGATTAGCTCTAGTAGGACAAAAATATTTTTTGCGCTCTAGTGTGATAAGCTCTAATGATTTGCGCTCTAATGAGACGTTACCTCCTCACAGTGTGCAACATATAATAAATACAACATATACTAGTGTCTCTATGTAAAAGACGCTTTTAGAAGAAAATTTATATAATAGATTTGTCCAGAATATCCCTTCACTAATAATTTACGTCTTTGACCCAACCATAAAGGCAAGTGTTAGTAGTGCGGGGCAACATGGGGCAATTTGTCAAAATTGCCACAAAAGGTTATAACGACTTGTGAAGCTCGCACAGCAGTTTATTTTTCAGAACATCTTTCCTACGTTTACGATCTTCATACATCATACTCTGTGTTGAAAACCAAGAAAATAATTTATCAGCATGAAGTTCACCGTACGGTGAAATATTCCCACGTAAGTCTACAAGATGTACGGTTTGCATCGATTTCCAAGTGACTTACGTAGAGTGAACCTACATTCCATAATGGTAACTGTTGAGATAGTGATCAGGGAAGCTGTAAAAGTATTCAGTTCAGCTTATTTTGCGCTCAAGAAATGTCCAGAGAGTCCAATAAGATAAAAGCCGCTTACCGGTAAAATACTTTGACAGACAGTTAGCACCAGTTCTCCGTTCAAGATAGTAATAAACGGCATCCTTAACTAACTCACGTCCGTGATATTTTGCTCGGCTCAAATTCTCAATCTATAACTTTGAAGCAGATCCAGGTGGTGGTGAATTAACGTAATCAACATTCATGGCATTTCTTTCTGATGACGTCAAGTACCTCTTAATCAATCAACTGGAATGTTTATGTTCATATTCCCAAAATATAATAAAAATGTTCCACCCATTTACATTTATAGTTTGAGGTCATGCATTTTCGATCAGAAAATTTCTGTATGCCTTTATAAACTATGAAATTTAAAAAGTTAATCGAGTGAAAAGTCGACTGGAATCTAAATAATAGAGGCTATATTCTAAGATTGTTTTTGATTCACCTTTTGAAAAAAGCAAACAAAAGCACTTAACTGTGTAACTACTAAGAGATAAATGTGATATGCAGGTGAACTTAATTGATAACAATATCCCACATGGTTTAAAAATACCTGCAGAAAATGGTACTATAAATTTGTTTTATTATTCTTTGTTTATATATTCTTGTGAAATAGTAACTGCATTTTTCACTTTGCATAAAAAATGTTACACTTTCCGCACAAGCATAGAAAATGTTTTCCGCACATGCATAGAAAATGTTACGTTAAACAAATATATTGAACTTTATTCCACACTTCTTTATTCGTCTTCGGCAGAACAAAGGAAGAAGAAATGTACAATAAAAAAACCGCATAAATTATTCAGCAATCACAATTATTGACTGTACATTTAATCTTAAATGGTCGATTTCTACAATATACAGTGTCAAAGTGCTTTATTCCTTCAACATTATGATGATATGCCCCTTTATAGTTACAGTATTGATAGATACAAATGTTTCCATTTCGGGAATAAAATTTTTTGACAGATCAAAATAATGAGGCTGCATTGGTCATCCTATATATTTGGATTCTAATTCATTGATAGGAATAGGCCAGCTGATCGTTTCTCATATACTAATTAAAAATAAAATGTATTAGTATATGGGATATACGTCTTTAACGGAGAACTTAGATGGTAAAACTGTGAATTGTTTGATTAGGTTTCCAATTAAAAAGATGTCACGATGGTTTGTTAAGGAGATTTACAGCTAAAAAATGTTCATAGGTTTAATATTGTGGGTCACTACAGCGGTTTCATGAGTTATCATTATAATGGATTTTCTCTTTTTACCTGTATGGCTGTAACAGCATTTGAACGTGGGATATGAATCTATGATTATCTAATACTGAATAAAACACACATCCTGATAAACATGATGAGGCAAGTGAGGCTGGCACCAATATCCTTAGCATGTCATATACATGACACTCCTATAATTCAAGATGGCCACGATAATGTTACATTTTTCGCTCTATAATTTTGTTCTTTGAACAAGATTTGATGTAATTTTTATGGGAAAAGAGCTTCCCAGTTTTTCCATACTGGTTGTCCTCGTTATTCAAAAAAAGACCTTTAAAATCTTATGTATTCTTATAACAATTTTAACACTCTTTTCTTTCATGAATAATTGATCCGTAGAATATGTGTTGTAGAGTATACATATATAGCCTTAGAACAGATGTGAATATCGCTATCCACTGCTATCTCTGCTAGTTATTTCAACTTCCTAGGAAAAGAATATTTTCAAATAAATAGCTGCACAACCATTCATGGTTAGCATAGATTCACATTCCACGTTCAAATGATATTACAGCCATTCAGGTACAAAGCGATTATACACTATAGTACTTGCAGCTAATACTAAACTTACCAATAAATTAGCAGGGTGGATACACTTTTTACACTGTTGGCTATCGTGAAATTTAAATTTTTATCATGCGGCCAAAAATAACCGAAAAGGAAACATCGCCAGAACTTACAAGCATGGTTTTAAGAGCAAACGAAGTAAACATTACACAAACCCATTCAATGTAATTTTCCAGGAAGTCAAGAAAAGGAAGCGGGAGTCTATCATCAATGATGAATCGATTTTACTGTTGTTTTGTGCAATCCAGGTAAATAATAGTTCTATTGTTTCATCGGTGATTTTTTTTTAAAAATTGGCTTGGATGGAACCTCTGACTTACATAATTAGTGCTAACTATGAAAATCTTGTTGAAACATGGATCAATCCTTTGTTGTTATGCATACGTAATCTGTATTATTTGATGACTTTTCTTAATGATTTTATCTTATGTACATCAGTTTTGGTAATTAACATTATCTAAAATCAAGTTAATGGTAAACCTGACTAGTGACATGTATTATGTAAACAACATAATACATTAATAATATTTCGCTTTCATTGTGGATTAAATATTAAGGTCATTATTACTTGTAAACAATTTTACTTGAATCATATTCCTGGACATTGAGTTTTTCACTTGGAAATTTCTAAATTTGTTGATAACTTCGTATGTTTTATAGACGAGACTGTCCTACATCCTAGCTCTATTATTGTGTCTAAGTCTTATTGTTGTGTTTAGTTTTTTCATTTCTGTGCATTTATTTATTCAAAGTATTGTTCACTTGAATTACAAAGTGTTAAATAATATTCTTGGACTGGAATATCAATTTTGAATTATAGTGTAATTCAGACAAGAACATTTTGGATTATATTACCGTGATTCATCAAAAGATTTAGCATATCGCCACACTACTGACCATTGGCACGTTAGCACGTTGGAGACTACAGGCACATCAACACATTCAATATCTGAATGTGTTGGAATACCACTAGAATTCAACTTTGTACGTTTCGACTTGTGACACAACATTTAGGACTAATTTGGATGTAATTCTCAAAACGGTAAGTTATTTTTAAATTTTTACTTTTTATTCTTGGAAAATTCATTTATTGTTGAATTTTATATACTTGTTGGTTTTCGCTCTTTTCTGTTACTTAGTGAAGACCATAGAGTTGTAGCATTCTCTTATGACAGACAAACACAAGCATACGAATTTCTCAAACAATAATTTTGAAGCGAACATTCAAACGACTGAAAATCATGACACCGGGACTAGTATCGCATAACGTTGACAATGAGCCTTGAAAGTATGCAGAAATAAATCCACATACCCTCACACATAGTCATGTTACCTAGTCTTGTGAAAACCAGCATTTAATCGTGCCATCGCACTGGCGGATGTGGCAGAGAACATGCTACTCACGAAAATAAATGGGCAGTGATTTTTTTCTAATTGTTTGAAACTTCTCAGGCATATAACAAGAATTGCTAAAACAAGAAAACAATTCAAAATTTAAAACGAACGTTTGGAAAAGGATAATTGTTATGTCTGCAACGACGCGTTCGTGAAGGTCAGCCGTCTCTTTGTCAGTTGGAAAATATAAACGAGTACATTTTGAACTGAACATATCACTGGCCCGAGTTACAAAAAGTGGCTAAGAAAAAATAATATGTGTACCAGATCGAAAGCAATACTGATGACAAAACAAGTACACTTGTAAAACGTCGCAAAAACGAAGTGCAAGTCAGTTGGAATGTTATACATCGAGTGTCGAGTCTTGGATTGAAGCTTCACTACTTATAGAATATACAAACAAGAAGTCCCGAAAATGCCGTTAAAACCCATGTTACATACCTGAATCTCGTCACTTTAGAAACAACAGAAACAAACACAATAGTGAGTGAAGTGATAAAAGCGCATCTAAAAATGAAAGTGTCTTTTTCTGTCAAAGCTGCGTGGTATATTGTGTGCTTGGAGCTCCTGTTAAAATTTTCAGTTACCACAAATTGTATATGCAACTGTGAACCCGTTATGTTGATTATCTTATTCCTAATCCATCTTTGTAATATACCAGCAGAGGCAACCACGGTAACCTCGGAAACTCCAGTCGTAATCACTCAAGTCACCATAACTATTTGGGACCGTTGGGAAGTCATTTTCCTGTGAATCTGGGTGTCTCTTCGGAAAAGAATTCAATTAAACTACGACTAATCAATTTGATTTGACTCCACGAAGTCAAAGTACTAAAACTGTGTTTCCCAACAACACTTTGTGTTGTGTCAGGACAAAATTACGTCAAACCATACATCATTACCAAGAAGCTCAGTGACAAGTCGCGTTGGAATAAATAATTCAACCACCTCAAGTCTTCAATATATCCGAGTATCAAATCAGTTTCCTCCCTGAAATATCAACCGAGTAAGTATAACAATGCTTGGGAAACGATTATCCTGGACTTTAAGAAAATAACATACCTGAACCATCCAATGTTCAATTTAATACCTTTGAGTATAGATTTCCAAAGCCAATACTTTTAAAGAATGACATCTCATCAATACTAATGCTGCTACCTTCGACAATCAGACACTCATAAAAACAAACAGACAATTACTGACAGACTACCATCCATCCTCAATTAATCTAAGAATCGGTGTTTCAACAACAAAACGCTGTCAATCAAATTCTCTCCAATTTGTTAGCTATTCTGGGTGGAAACGCGAAAGTAGCTCCAACAAAGATAGGATATACATAGATTATTTTGTTCCCTATCGAAATACATAAACGATTTTATATGTCGTTGAAGAAAACGTTGTGAGACACAGCCGTTTCTTTATTGAACGTCATTCCCTTTTAAGTAGATTCCACAATGGATGCTTGCGAGGTAGGCATAAACACATTCACATTCACAGAGATGTTGTGTATCCATTTTATCTTCCTGTCAGTGAATGGTATCTTGATAGTGTGAATTTTAGTATAAATGGATATCGAGACAAGATACTATATTCCCCCAAGGAAAGGTCGCGCGAATTTTTTTTTTGTTTTTTTTTTAATAAACAGAATTGTAACTCATGTTCCTCGTTTACCAAGAAATTGCTTGATAACTAATACATAATTTCAGATGTATATTCACATCACCTTTTAGTATTGTGGTGCCCATCTTGTCCAACAATGACTAAATGCTTTGAAGTATGCTCCCCTATTGCAAGAAAGAGAAAGGATCCAAACATATTATTCGATGGATTCTGGAACAGGCGTTTTGTCAATGTTGAAAAAATGTGTTGATCCAGGGACGAAATGAGCTCTTTGGAAACTGATTAACGTTTATCAATTTACTTACACGCCTGTCTAATAAAGTGATTCATAGTCGACACAGCAGCAACAATCAAGGAGCTAGCTGTAGAAGACCGGTACGAATGTTTAAACAATGTAATAATAGAGAGAAACAAAGAAACGTCAAAGTGTTTGACGTTTTCTATCACAAAAGAGCAATTAAAAATATGATGCAAAGAAATACATGAGAATGTACCAAGATATAACTCTGTGTCATGCCATTTACGGTAATAACGACTGAAAAATCAGTGGGTAGAATTTCATCCCTCGTCGAATATTTACGAAGTAAGCTCCCATCAGATTTGAAAAACTTACGCCTATGTCAATCTTATTAATAGTTACACGTGTCTCAAAGTGTAACTCGTCACAACCGACAATTTCAATGTATCCGTAACTCATAGATTGGCTCCAGTTAACAATTACCTGCATTCTTTATTCTGAGCTATGGATCTTTGCTCCTCAGCAGCAAATTCATCAGCAACAGCACGGACACTGACTCCTACCGAGCATGGATACAAAATTCACCGAGAATTCACTTGATTCCACCAGGCTGAAGACAAGCCATTGTCACTCCTATCTCGAAACCAGAATCAGGCAGAAGGAAACTCGTACAGGCAATCTCCCCTAGCAACGATATTTGCACGATTTTGGAGACAACAGAGCACTTCCTAGAAAGGAAAGGTTTGGCTCACAAAACCAAAGGGGAATCCGCAACGAAAGATCCACTTTAAATCATCTTGCACGCTTGGAATCAAGCATAAACTGGCACTCAGTACTAAATTTAAATGTGTCTTAAACCTAATCGCATTTTTCCTTGATCTTGAAAAAGTCAATTATCTATTCTGGACAAAAGGGTTAATTGCAAAGTTAAACTCCTACGTGTTAACATGTCGTATACATTAATAGAAAACAAAGTTTCTTACCTATCAGAAATAAAATCAAAGTGAGCAACACAATTCTCAGAAGTACACGAGCCCCAAAATGGAACCCCATAGGGTAGTGTACTAAACTCTAATCTATTTAATATCATGATTAACGACCTGGAACAGTCAGTAGACCAGTCCCTTCTGGACCTGTCGCAGTTTGCGTTCCATAGCGGAATCTGAAAAGCGGGCAACCTATCCAGTGAAGCTGTGGTGGGTGAACCGCAGTCGGGACTTAATACGATTACTCCATGGGCCGATAGATGGGGCTACCGACTAGCACCTGATAAAAAATGAAGTATTGTTCGCACTTAAAAGCAACATCTGTAGGGAACCAACAAAATTATATCTTAATAACGCCATAATAAAATTAGAAAAACATTTACTGTACATTCCTTTGGATCCTATTTGATGAGAACATAACATGCAAATATACAGCTGAGCTAGTGAAAATATATAGAAGGGGCATCAACTACTTGAGTAGCTTTAAGAAAACCGGGGGACATGGGAGGGGACTACTCTTTTCACATTAAATGTGACATTATTTCGTTCGAAAATCGTTAACGGGTGAGTATTCCTAGGCCAATTTATTAAAGAAGAAAGTAGATCTGATGGTTGCAATACCAGGCTCCATCTATCTTCACCGGCGCACTGAAAAACACCTCTCGGGTAGAACATCAAATCCTAGCAGGGAAACCACCACTCAGGCTAAGACGAGCAGAATTACCCCGAGGAATGTAACAAGGATTTCAATTCATCATACATCGCACCCGGCCGGCACTATCGGGGAGTGATGCAATGACCCTTTAGGCATAAACTGGTCCGGTAATTACTTAGGGACAGATGAATCCATGAAACGTCTCAACCTACCGCGACGTCATCAGGAGATGCAATGCGCCCTATATAAATAATATGTTTTTTCAGTCTTACAAAGGGACCAAAAAGAAGTCATGTCACGTTGCACCCTACCGGGACTTTCATGTAGAGATGAAATGAGTCCTTTAGTCGTAAGCTGGTCCCAATCTTAAAAAGAGAGAAATGAATCCAGTGTATGTCGCACTCTACCGGACTATCATTCAGAGATTAACTGATCCCTTTAGGCATAAGCTGGTCCCAATCTTAAAAAGAGGGAAATGAATCCATTATATGTCGCACTCTACCGGGACTATCATTCAGAGATTAAATGAGACCTTTAGGCATAAGCTGGTCCCAATCTTACAAAAGGAGAAAAGAATCCATGACACGTCGCACCATTCCGAGACTATCACTGAGATGCAATGAATACTTTATGCATAAACTGGCATCAGTCTTACAATGGATGGAAAAATCTATAACCTTGAATGAGAATACAAATCCATAATAACTATGCAGAAACAACAAAATACCCCAACCATGCCCAATGAACCTGTAACACCCCTAAGACTGATTTTAATGTTCTAAAATATGGGACAAAACAAGGTCAACCATTCGTAACAAAGGCAAAAATACTCTCGGGGATGGACTGTAGATAAAAGGGTTATTCCAAAATCTAAACTGGATACCTAACTCCATGACGCACTGTGGCAGCCCTGACGATTTCGAGCAAGGAAATCACGATGGGAGCGATATACTCTAGCCAAGAAAGAAATAATCCGTTCAAAGACAGTTAATATGGGCAAATTCCAACTGCCTAAAATGGGCGATGGAAGATCCGCCACGTGGGAGGGGATTGGTTAGACTAGGTTTGAAGTAAAGGCGGGCAAATCAAACCCCAGTGGGCGAAAGGCCCTCTTTCCTATTGAATTTACAAAATACTGGAATGCCATAAAATAAATTATACATAGCCATTACAAAATCATCCCATTATTTCAACATCAGTAAAATATCCCATAACGTATACTAAACTACATAAAAACCTGTACATTGATTGATAACTCTGATCCCACTATTATTCATAAGAAGTCTCTTCTTGTCTTCCTTACGAGAATATTGCTATCAGATAAAGGTATGGGGCTAATATAAGTGAACTCTCAAATATTAAGTAACAATAAAACCGTAAAAGATGGTCCTATGCCCAGACCATCAAGTCCAGTTGCACAAGGTGGCAATGATTGATTCACACAAAGCGCATCAACCCCGCTAATTTGACCACACCATTTTAAGAATATAAGGTTGTCCAAATCCCAGACCATCATGTCCCACCACACAACGTATCAATGACTTTTTCACTTATAGAAAATTAATCATAAGAGCCACTTGTATGCTCCAAATATAAGTAAGAATATAGGGTGGCCTAATTCCTAAAACAAAAGGGAAAACTGCACAATGCGGTACCAGATAGTTTTTATAAAAATGTGTGAAGTTAAGCACTGGCACTAATCGATTCGCAAGACAAAACTCAGCCCAGTAGGTAAACATTACAAATGGTCATAAACCAAAACTATCAGACCCAGTCACACAAGGTGGCGCTGATTGAATGAAATCAAAACTACAAAACAACTCAATATAAAAGTGCAGCTGCTTACAAATTTGGAAATACTTTGCAACCGTGGACATGAACCGATAGACAATATTACACTTTTACACAAACAATACTAAACTCACTAGTCAACCATAAATAAACAGATCGTATTGCAAAAACCAATATCCAGGTGCAAGATGGCAACATCAAGATTTAAGAAAAATACAAAATCCCCACCATGGGTAAACAGAAACCAATCAGTTCCGCAAAGGTACTGCCCTTTCGGCCATTTCTTCTTCTTTGCCGCATCTAGGGATGATAAACTGAAAAGCGCGCAGTACACACATTAAAGCCTCGAGCAAGTGCCCAGTAAAAGTTCGACAATTAACTGAAAAATACATTAAGTAGTCGCACGTGGCCTAGTACACTTAAATAATATTCTTAGACGGAAACGTGCATTTGGAATTACAGTCAATTACGACAAGGACATCTTGAAAGACTATTAATACATCATCACACTTCAAGCTACTTGTACATTATTACATTCAAGACGACAGGCACATCGACGCCTTCAGCGTTGGATCTTAAATCGATCACCACTGGAATGTATATAGATACTTATTGATTAGGAATGATGATAGAAACTTGCTGGTTTTTGCCCTTTTCTATCGCTTAGTTTACGACCATAAAGTCGTACTAATTCTAACATTTGGAATATAATATATACAATATGTGTCTAACACACAATAAGCATATAGGGACACACCGATAGAGATAACTGGTCAGAATTTGACAAAGAGTTCATCTGGCATTTCAGTTTATAAATTCCGTTGCCGCTCTGCGCCTCCCGAAATACCTTCCCAAATTTGGTCACTTACAGCCTAAAAGTCGAAATTAACTAGTACTCCGTGAGTATATTGAACGATCGAAAGACGACTTAAATTCAAAGTCAGTCACCAGACTTGTCATTGTTCGCGTCTATAGCCAGTCGTCGAAGAGAGAAGATAGTGAGATGCGGGTCGCTAAGGAGGTGAAGAGGAGGAGAATGATTGTCATTGCTTCGGGTTAATTCAAGCAGTTTAAAGAGCACTGTCCGGCGGTATGAATATAAGAGTCCTAACTGCAGAACACGAATTATGCGGTGTAGTTAACAGACTATCTGCTCCCACACCAAGGCATATTACTTGCAACAGCATCAGCAAGTTATATATTTTTCTATTGCCGTGTACAGTGCGTGCTCAGCCATTTAGCTGCGTCATCATCAGCAAGGTGCAGAGCCTGCATTCCACCCGGAACTTTGTCAGTGGACAGCAGTTCACAATGCGTGACATGGTCTGTAGAGCTCCACAGCAACAGGTCAGTTGCATTGCCCCGTCGGACAAGGTTAACTGCACAACGATCCTCTCCTGTCCGAAAAAGGATAAATATAGTCCACATATGGCGTGGAAGGTTGAAGCCGGGGGGGGGGGGGGGCGGGGCAGACAGATGACTCAGCTACGAAGGAGTGATTTACAACATCTGTTGAAGACCACTCGACACTCCATGACAAAATAGCTATCATATCCTCCGGCAACGAACCTAACCAAATTGCGCGTCTCGAAGTCAAGCAGACTGCTGGATGTGAGGTGATGTTCATGTACAATGGAAGTTTCTCATTGGCATAAAACAGCAAGTTACCGGGAGGGCATAGCAAAAAAAGGACATGAGTAGAACAGAAACAAAGAGATGAACCTTGGAATGAGGGTGTCAGGTACTAAAACAGTCCCACAGAACCCACTGCCAGAGGAATCCACCAGGGAGCGCATTTGCAGGTGGGCTGGAGTTTGAACAGACAAATACACTTTCTGATCACAACTTTTTAAATTACAAACTTGAATTTTTTGGAGCCATCTCCTAATACACAACAAACAAAGTGTGGAAATAATGTCGAACATCACTAAATTATTTAAGTATAATTAATGCCCTCTGATTGGTTTACCGAGTTTCGCAAACATTAGGTACACTGGGACATGGGTGTAGAAAATTAAAAATAATTAATTAATACTCCGTGAGTATAATTTTTAAGTAGGCTTGGTCAACTGATCGATATCCGAATTTAATGCAAGATCAATCAGTCAGCCGTACTGCAATTTGAAGGTTCTGTGCTTGTTTAAGCAGTCGCACATGGCCGAAAGCAACATGCAATTCAATCTCAGACAGAGTACTTAAAACCAAGAAGAAAACAGGCATGGTCAAAAGCGTGAGTGGTGGGTAATGGGAGGCATTGATGAATTTGGAGAGAGTTAAGTACTCTTGAACCGCTCTTCTTCCAGGCGAAGTCACTTCGCCAAAAGATGTAGTGTTTATTTCTAGATAGCGAAAGGGTTGATGAAACACGTCCTGCAAAGAGGAAAAGAAAACTGAGAAGCAGACTGCAGGAGTAGCAGTAGCACGGCAAGAAAAACCTCGGATAACAAGGACTACAGGATATGAAAGTGAGGCTCAACATCCTTTCTATCTTGGTGGATCCATTCCAACAAGAAACGTGGAATAATAGTTGTCCACGTTGTACAGCTAGGCCAAGATGGAACGTTTAAGACGCCAATTTAACTACAAACCTTTATAATACTCAATATTATCAACTGTTCTGTGTAATTATGTATGTATGTATGTATGTATGTATGTATGTATGTATGTATGTATGTGTGTGTGTGTGTGTGTATGTATGAATGTATGTATGTCTATATGTCTGTATGCATTGTTTTGTTTGTTTAAGGAAAGAATTGTTTCTAATTTGTCTCAGTTTTGTTTTTTGTACATTTTTAAATTTTAATTTTACTAATTTTTATTGTAAATTTTAATTTTAATTTCTTTGTCATTCACGTTTTTTAATTATTTATAATTATACAATTTTCAGTTTTAAACGTTTCATTTTTATTATGTTTAAATTTTATTTCGTTACAATCGTTTGGATTTTGCATTTGTTTGTTATTACTTTTAAAAGTACACCTTTTGTAACGTTTTGAGTATGCATGCGCCACACCTTTAGAACTGCGCATGCGCACACATAACAACTATTGTCAAGTAAATGTCATTTCCTGCTTATATACGTCGTCGAATATACCAATAGCTCATCATTGAATATTTATATTGATGCCACCATGTTAAATTATAAAAAGATTAAATCGGAATAACCATAATGATTTCTTTTAAACTTGCAGCCTAGTGTTAATTCCCAACCGCCCGTAACATGTTTGTCGAAAATGTGATCTTAATAACTACCAAGATAGCTATACACATACAGTAATACGGTTTGGTCTCACTAGAGCGCATCCCATTTGAGCGCCGCTCAGTGAGGCGCTGAAGAAAAAAAAATTCTCATTAGAGCTAATCCCATTAGGGCGCGAAAAAATCTCACTAGAGCGCATTCACAATAGGGCGCGGAGAAAAAAATTAAGTTCAACAAGATTGAATTGCCATCACGTTTGATGTTATATATATATATATATATATATATATATATATATATATATATATATATATATATATATATATATATATATATATATATATATATATATATAATAATATGTATAATAATAATATGTACAAAAACGGCGGTCTCGTCACTATTAGAAAATAATTGCTAGTCAGAAACCAGAGAACCATCAATACACATAATTTTATACAACTATTATACCTTACACCGGTCTATTCTTGTTTTGTACGCAAATAAACAAGTAGATAAAAAATGTAATGCAATTTAAAATATATAAAGTGGTCATTCCTAGCACAAACACGATATTACACGAATAAAACAATATAGATACATATATAACACAAACACAATACTGTAATAGATTGATCCTTGGTCAAGATCACATTAATTTAGGGACCATGTTATAGAAACCAGTCGCAATACCTAGTGTATGAAGAAGGAAGTATATATCATAGAGAAATATACAGGTCAACCTACGAACGAACAATCATTGTGAGGGATGGCATAACCGCGTTAATCGTCTGGTCAACAAACATCATCCGAATATCTGGCGTCTACTTACAGCAATTCGTGAGAAGCAGGCAAGTTCCGCCGTTACACGACTGCAAATCACTGCAGGACATGAAGTGGTACGTCGAAACAAGAAATAATTGGACATTGAAAACGCATTCAGAGACTGATGGTAATGTAAGTAGTTAAGTGGGCCACCCTAGGGACAATGGGACTTAGCATTAAAAACACCCCTGGGCAACTCTAGGGACAATGGAAATTTAACATGGAGAAAAACGCTGGGCCACTTTAGGGACAATGGGAATTTAAC
Organism: Sinohyriopsis cumingii; assembly: GCA_028554795.2. Lineage (NCBI taxonomy): Eukaryota > Metazoa > Mollusca > Bivalvia > Unionida > Unionidae > Sinohyriopsis > Sinohyriopsis cumingii. The sequence goes on along the minus strand of CM068825.1, from coordinate 156,462,042 downwards.
ATAGAGTTTGGGTCTGTCTAGGGACAAGGGAAATTAACATGGGAATAGAGTTTGGGTTTGTCTAGGGACAAGGGGAATTGAATATGGGATTTTTTTTTTTTTTTTTAAAGTTTTTTTAAATTTAAATTTAAATTTAAATTTAGAAAAGGGGTAGGCAATGGAAAGGCTATCTCTTTTCGAGAAATATGGCTGGCCCTGAAAAGGGCCTTTGGGTTTATGTTAATATTAATATTAACATAGATGGCATCTGTCACATCTTCTTCTTCTTCTTCTTAAACTCCTTCTAACTACCGGTCCATACACAAGTACCCTCTTGAGACATCCTTGTCTTTCTATGTAAACTCTCCTCATCCATTGACTAGTATCTGTCCTATCAACAACAGTCCACTTGGACCTGACATACATGAGCATGTCCGTCCTAAACATCATGGAAGACACAAGGGTGGATGACTCAACTGTGGTCCACATCTTGAAGCGACGAGAATAGGTGAATCAATGCAGTGAACTGTGCTTATTTATATGTACAGGAAGGATTGAAACGGATTGAATTCATTCACCAATCCGAACACGCGTTACAAAATTCAGTCAGCTCGCATCCAATCCGAAGAGAGCAGTCTGTGACGTCACGTGGTCTATATAGATTCGTTAGCGCTTGTGTGCAGTCAATCTATGCGACAGTGATTCAACATGACGGAAACTCAGAAAACGATCCATTGGGGTGCACCAGCAGGGGAGACTGCCCAAGGGAACCCGGACTTACTTTCAGAAGAGATATACTGGGATTTTGTGGATTTTCTTACCTCGCAAGAATTTGTTCCAGAACCTTCGTTACCTTCTTCATTACCGCAAGTGGAGAATTTTAGACAGAGACAGAAAGAAGAATTGGAGAAATTTATGCAACGACAAAAGGAAGCGGAACAAGCTTTCCTCCTACAGCAACAGCAACAGCAACAAGAAGAGGTAAGAAAAAAACAACAGCAACAACAGCAAGAAGAAGTAGCAGCAAAGAAACAAGAGGGTGAAAATCAAACGGCTACGGTACTGTTGGACATTTTAGCGGAGTTAAGAAGTCTGAAACAAATGTATCAGACTTCTTTATCACGACCGAAGAGAATACGACCTTCCCGAGCTAAACACGCCAACCCTGTAACTAAGCCTGTCGTACCACCCTTAGTGATTTCAACCCAATCATCAGAAGTAGGCCTTGGCCGTGGCAAAGGCTTAAGGCAGTTAAAGTTGATTGGTTAAACTCACCCCTACACCATAAGAAAAAGGCCCTTTTCAGGGCCACCCACATTTCTTGAAAAGAAATACAATTTCAATTTGCCAATAACTCAAAAATAAACCCCACCCATTTTACCCTTATAGTACGTGTCTGTGTATGAGTGCGTGAGTGTAGCTTCGTATTTTAAAATCAAAACTCAAAGACACTTACCTTATATCATTCATGTATTCTTTTATCCATTTTTTTACAATCCAATTCACAATTCACCACAGAACACTTTAATTAAAAGTTCATTGACTTCTTCTTTCTCCTTGTTTAGTCTCTCTGTTTTTTGAATTTCTTCACCGTTTTTACCTCATTTTCTTCCCTTCTTCTTTTCTTCTCCTGTTTCTTTGCTTCTTTTAAATAGAATTGTCTTCTTTCTTCCTCTTCTTCCTCTGAAGAATCCCTCTCTTCTTCCGAAGAATCCCTCTCTTCTTCTGAAGAATCCTTCTTTTCTTCTGACTCCTCTTGTTTCTTTTTTGGGCAATCTGGAGACCAATGTCCTTTTTCTTTACAATAATAACAGGTATCTTGACTTTTGTCCTTTTTAGCCCCTGTTTTTTTTTTCTTTTTTGACGGTCTGGACACTCTGAAGACCAATGCCCTTTCTTCTGACAGATATAGCAAGTATCTTGACTTTTATCTCGAAAGGAAGGAGAGTAGTCCGTCGGCTGGTCTGAAGAGAATTTTCTAATGACCCCTCGCAAAGCTCTGACGAAACGTTCCATCTGGGTAGTCTCTTCCATCGTTCTCCTCGGTTTGAGAGTGAAATGAATAGTGAAAGGACAAGACACACCCTTTTTATATACGCTTGTTTGCCATGACTATAAATTAGTCTGTGGTGTTTAAACTTGAGTCATTTGACGTTTTTCACTCAAGATGAAACGATCCCATTCATTCGAGAAGAAAGAAGAAGAAGAAAGTAAGAGGCAGAAACGTGATCTATCGCCTCGTACCAGAGCTGAAATCTTGGCACAAATTCATGCCAGTGATTTTGAAGAGGACATGAGTGAACCAGAATTTGAAACCTCTAAACCAAGTTCACCACCCTTAGTCAACCCTGAAAAGTACTATTCCATTCGAGAGACGGAAAAGCGCTCCTCTAGAAAATTTAGAACCACGGCTTACACCTACACGGTGAAGTTTAAAGATTTCAAGGCCGACGTACCCTTGGAGAAAGCAGAAGGGTTTATCACCGAGATGTGGGATTCTTTGCTCACCGCACTCAAGCGACAATGTCAACCCAAAGAAGACGATCGCTTGACACTATCCATAGATCACGACGGTTTGAAATCCCCTGTTTGGATCGAGTTTAGCAGACCTGCAGAACTAACCCCTTCCAAAATCATGGACAAGATTCAACACGTACAACAATCTAATGACCAGTTTGACATCACCGATGGTAAAGCCACACTGAAAATGGCCCACGTCTCTCTTCCTCAAGGGACAGGACGCAAAAAGATGTTATTGGTGAACGAGCTTCGCAGCATTAAGCGTAGTCTTGTCCAAATTCACAATCCTCATGACCAGATGTGTTTAGCCCGTGCCATCGTGGTGGGACGAACCTATGCCAACAAGAACGACACGGTAGAATGGAAAAGAACCTGGGAGAACATTCGAAAATCGAACCGAACCAAACAACGAAACGAAGCAGAACTCCTGTTGCAACAAGCTGGCCTGTCCAAAGACACACCCTGTGGCATTCCTGAGATGCAAAAATTGCAAGATGCCCTAGCTCCACGCTACACCTTGAAAGTGCACCCTCAAGAAATGCGCGGGTCTCTGTTGTTTCGAGGCCAAGACTTTAAGGACGGAAAATACATTCATGTTTATCATCACGATGACCATTTCGATACCATTACCAGTATCACCGGATTCCTGGGATACAGATATTACTGTGAGAAATGTGACTATGGTTATACTAATCGAGAGCAACACAAGCATTGTGGATGGAAATGCCCAGGATGTTTGGCCTCTCCACCCTGTCTGAGCGAAGAACCAGTGCCTTGTTCGACTTGTCTGCGCACGTTTGTCAGCCCTACCTGTTACCAACAACATTTGAAAACACAAGGTTCACAGAAGAAATGTGCTTGTCAACTCCTGAGATTGTGCCCTACGTGTAGACAAGGCATACGTACCAACAATGCCAAGGCACACGTATGTAGAAGAAAGAAAAAATGTCACATTTGTCACCACATCGTGGACTTGGAACACGAATGTTACGTGCAAAACTACCAACCCCCACCAGAGAAAGAGGACGGTCACAAGAAGAAAGGCAATTTCATCTTTTTCGATTTCGAATGCATGCAAGAGACTGGCATTCACATCCCTAATTTCTGCGTGGCTCATCGAGCGTGCGAGAAGTGCATTCAAGAACCTATCTTCAGTCATTGCCCTCACTGCAGCAAGATTCCTGGAGGACGTGAAAAAATCTTTCGAGGACCAAACACGTTAGCCGATTTTGCCCAATGGGTCTTAGACCCCATCGACAAGACGTGGAGCCAAGAGGACATCGAACGTTACGGAGATTGTCATCGTCATGCCACGGAGATGGCTCACAATTTCTCCGGATACGATGGACAGTTTCTTTTGAGGTACTATACGGAACATGGCACCGAACGTCCTAAAGTGATTTTGAACGGAGCCAAAATCATTTTCATGCAAGTGGGACAAGTACAGTTTAAAGATTCGATGAGTTACTTGGCCATGCCTTTGAGCCGAATGCCTAAAACGTTTGGAATGACAGAAATGGCTAAAGGGTACTTTCCACACTTTTTCAATAGGGAAGCCAATCAAAATGCTGTTCTACCCCATTTGCCTGAGGCTCACTATTACGACCCCGACAACATGCGTACCGAACAACGAGAAGCTTTCTACGCTTGGTACCAAGCTCACGCCTCGGACCCTTTCGACTTTCAGGAAGAAATGTTAAAGTATTGTCGTTCCGACGTGGACATTTTACGACGTTGCTGTGGAAAATTTCGAGAACTGTTCATGGAACACGGAGGGGTCGATCCTTTGAAAGAAGCTTGCACCATTGCCAAAGCGTGTTCCTTAGTGTACCGCCAACGATTCATGCCTGAAAACACCGTGGCTGTCATCAGTCCTCAAACGACCCACTATGTCAAGCGTCAATACTCGGTCAAAGCCCTACGTTGGTTACATTACTTGTGCGACAAGGAAGACAAATGGATTCAGCATGCCCGCAATGGAGGAGGCGAAAAGACCATCGGAACGTATTCGGTAGATGGCTGGGACTTAGAAAACCCCAAGATCGTGTACGAGTTTAACGGTTGCTTATTTCACGGATGTCCCGTCTGTTACCCTGACCGTGGCACTAAAAATCAGTTTTTGCAACGAACCATGGAAGACTTGTACCAGGACACTTGTCAGCAACGCCTAAAGTTAGAACAGCAAGGATACCAAGTGGTGGAAATGTGGGAACACGAGTACGATCACCGTTTGAAAACCGATCCCGAGTTTAAACGCCTCGTGGAAAGTTACCAGTTCATGGACCCGCTGAACCCGAGGGATAGTTTGTACGGAGGAAGGACCAATGCCACCTGTTTGCTGTACCAAGCCGACGAAGAGAAAGGAGAAGAAATCAAATACTTGGACGTGTGTTCGCTGTATCCCTACGTGTGCAAATATTGTCGCTTTCCTGTAGGGCACCCGCACTTGTTAACGGAACACATCGACCTGAAAAACATTTGACAATACGAAGGCTTGATCAAGTGTAAAGTTTTGCCTCCTACGAACCTATACCATCCCGTCTTACCTCACCATTGTCAAGGCAAACTGATGTTTCCCTTGTGCCGTACTTATGCCGAAACGTGCAACCAGGACCAACCTTGCCATCACAGCCAGGAAGAACGTGCCTTGACGGGAACCTGGGTCAGCGTGGAATTGTTCAAAGCTCTGGACATGGGATACCAACTGTTAGAAGTGTACGAAATTTGCCACTTTCCCAAGACACAACAGTACCACAAGGGTGACCCTACTCAGAAAGGCATTTTCGCTGACTACGTGGATGCCTTTTTGAAACTGAAACAAGAAGCCAGCGGCTATCCTTCCTGGTGTCACACTCCCGAAGACCAAATACAATTCAAAGAGAAATACTACGCACAAGAAGGCATCTCTTTAGACCACATCGAAAAAAACGAAGGCAGGCGATCGTTTGCCAAAGTGATGTTAAATTGCTTGTGGGGTAAAATGGCACAACGACCGTGTTTACCCAAGACGGAATATTTGACAGAACCTTCCCGCTACTTCCAGATGATTCACGACAAAACCAAATACATGAAACACGTGGACGTCGTTCGAGAGGATTTGATCTTGGTCAATTACGAAGAAGATCTGGACTTTGTACAAGACGACCCTTTTGGAAATGTCATCATTGCGGCTTACGTGACAGCTCATGCTCGCTTAAAATTGTACGAAGCTTTAGAACTGTTAGAAGAACGCGTCCTGTACTTTGACACGGACAGTTGCATTTACATCCATCACCCGATTCAACAGCACCCTGACATCGAAGGAGACCGTTTAGGAGCCTGGACAGACGAGCATCCCGACGACAAGATTCTAAGTTTCGTCAGTGGTGGTCCCAAAAATTACGGCTACGAATACCGGGACCCACAAGGAGAAGTGCACACGACGTGCAAAGTGAAAGGACTGACTCTGAATCATCGTACCAGTCGAGTGGTCAACTTTGGGGTATTGAAAGAAGCCTTGCAATCGGGAGAGGATGGAAACTTTAAAGTGACCACCTATCAACCGAACAAGATTGTACGTTTACCCACTCACCACATCGTCAGTCGACCCTTGGAAAAAGTCTATCAAATTGTATACCAGAAGCGAGTGCGACTTCCCAATCACTTCACCTTACCGTACGGTCACGTTGGTATTGGTCTGTATATGAAAAGGAACCCTAGGCAAGATCGATAGTTCATTGTTCATTGAAGTAACTTACCATGTCGTTGACGAAGAAGAAACCAGATTGGTTAGGAGTCAAATGTTGGACATCACCGAGACCAGGGTTTTGAGGCTTGGACACAAGAGGTGACCCAGTATGCACGAGAGTTATTCAAGGAAAAAAGTTACTTTTCAACCTGTGTTAGTGACGGTGCCAGAAGAACCCGTCACCCAGGACAGGACTGTCGTGGACAGGCCTGAAAGACCCTTTCGGGAGGACACTTGTGTGACCTTACCCCTACTATAGAACTGGTTAGAACTTTACCTAAAACATGTTGTACAGACACTTGTGTTTATTCCACGTTCATGGTTATCATGTGCCTTTTATTCTTGTACTTAAGCCTTTGGCTTTTATGCATTTTTGTCTTTCGTATTCATGTTTGAAACATTCAATAAACGTGTTCTGAAAAAGTATATAAACTCTTGTCTTGTTTGTTTTTCGTGTCACAATTGACATTTCTCACACCATGGCTACCTCTGCTGTCTCTGCTCCCTCTTCCTCTACTGTCAAAGTCATCGACGAACACTTAGATCGTGCCAGTTGGGAGGCTTTGTATCTTCGCCATCCCTTTAACATGCTCATTGCTGGACCTAGCGGTTCAGGCAAAACCGAATTCGTCAAACGTTTGATCGAACATAAACATCATTTGATCGATCGACCCCCTCAACGAATCGTGTGGTGTTACAAAGAGTGGCAATCGGCGTACAACCTCTTGCGAGAAAGTCAAGGCGATTCCATCGTGTTTGTGGAAGGCATTCCTAAAGAAGACGATGGCATCGTCTCTGACTCCCGTCTAACCCATTTGGTCATTTTCGACGACATGTTAGGAGAAGACGAAGAAGAAATTAAACTGTGGTTCACGCGCAAAGGGCATCACCGTAATGCCAGTGTCGTTTACATCACCCAAAATTTGTTTCAACAAAGTAAAGCCCATCGCACCATCAGTCTCAATGCGCATTACGTGGTCTTGTTTAAAAGCCCTCGAGATAAATCGCAAGTGCAAGTCTTAGCCAAACAGTTAGGAACGCCTTGGCTGACTCAGGCGTACGACGATGCCACTCAAACGCCACACGCCTATTTACTCGTCGATTTGAAACCTACGACTCCCGAGGATTTGCGATTTCGTACCCACTTGTTTCACCACTGGTGCCAAGACGGAGGGCCTGTCCTGTACACGTCTCCGTCCTCGACTTCATTTCACTCCACATAAAAAAATCTATAAAAACCTCAGACCCTTTTTCGTCTGTCTCACTCTCAGTGCGAACATGACGTCCCTTCAGTCGCATCTTCCCTCAAATTGATTCGTGCCTTGTATGGCATCAGTCGAGAAAAAGATCCACAAACACGAGCTCGTGTCTTAGAAGCTAGTCTCAAAGAAGTCTTACGATGGTTCACGGTGACGGCACGTCAATTACTCCAAGGAATCATTCAGATTCCTCATCAAACCAAACGCTTTTTCGATCGAAACAAAGTCGCTTTGGTCCAACTGGCCGATCCCCGCATCGACACTCAAACCAAAAACCAAATCATTTTGAAACCTGGAGGGAACGGTACTCTAGGAGGGGTCATCATTCGCTCACTCTTAAGATGGGATCCTAATGCCCCCAAAGTTATCCCCAAGACAAAAGTCCAACGAAGCCCCAAGAAGAAAAAGACCAGGTCCCCAAGGAGAACTTCTCCAGTGGCAGGACCCTCCTCTGACCAGACACCACCACCACCCCGGAAAAAGAAAAGAAGCCCCCAGAAAAAGAAAAGTCCACAGAAAACTAGTCGCAAGAGAGGCACTTCGGCCAGGACGCAACCTTACACTCGCAAACCACGACCTGCCACGGCGGTGACTGCGTCTCCGGCAGCTTCACGTTTGTCCACTTCTCCGTTAATGACACCCAGAACTGAAGAGTACTTGGAGACGTTGATCACACCAAGAACTTCTCCGTTGATGACCCCCAAAAGAACTTCCCCAGTGGCAGGACCTTCCAATTTAGTGGCAGTGGCTGCTGCTCACAAAGTACCTTCTCCCAAAATCAAAGTTCAAGAAAGATCGGGCATGTTACAAAGTTTACTGGATTTGTCCAAGCAAGAACTGGTTCGATTTAGTCCGTTACGTACCCCTGCACGACGTGTCATGCCTGTCCTCAAACTGATACGACGTAAAGACAATCAGTGGCGACGCGTTCCAGTATAAAAAAGGCCTGTGACCAAGTCGGGTATCAGTGTTTTTTTGGTGCTCCTGAAGACTCAAAGATGTCACCCTCCAGAAAACCCCAAGGAAAGAAAAGGAAAGGACTGCCACCACGTTTAGCCAAGCATGGGGACATGTTATCTGTCCTGTCCAAAGCTTCTCCACCCCTACGAAAAAAACTCATTCAAACAGCCTCCAAAGAGGTCATCGATACCGTGTGCGAATGTTGTTTGAACGTTTTGAAAGGCAAGATCCCTTTGTCCAAACACCATAAACAATGCTTAGGCAAACATCGTCACGTTCTTCGCCAAATGGTTCAAAAGAAAATTCCCATTCGTCAAAAAAAGAAGATGTTAGTGCAACGTGGAGGTATTTTACCTCTCTTGTTAGGCCCCATACTGAAAGGAGTCTTGGGAACCATGTTGGGAGGACTGGTGGGAGCAAGATAAAAAGGCCTCGGAAGTTCCAAGATCTCAGAATCGATCCCTGACAACCCCATGGAAGGACGAAAACTAGCTTTAGTGCCTTACAAACGATGGATGGAATACCATCGGTGGCAAGAACAACACACCCTGCATTTACCTCCCAATCCCCATTTGAGCGAGATGTCCCAGTTACAACACGAATTGCAGTCCTTGAAGGATCGCCAAGATTTGTCCGAAACAGAAAAATCGCAAAAGTACGGTCAACTCTTGCAACGACTGCAACTCTTTCACCAGAAAGCTTTAGACGAAACAGCTCTACCCACTCTGAAAGATTTTAAGACCTTGATGAAAAGTTCAGCACCATCACCAGTACCAGTACCAGTACCAGTACCACCAGTACCCGTGACCAAGGCAGAAAAAGGAGAAGAAGAGGAAGGGTTTCAAACTCCACCAGAAAAAGTACGCAAGTTAACAACACCACCTACCTCCAGAATTGGATGGATTAAAAAGAAGATGGCCACCCCTTCTTCATCACAAGAGAAAAAGAAAGTGAAGACAGAAGTGAAGACAGAAGTGAAACAAGAACCGATATCCCCCGCTCAGACTTCCTTCTCCTCTTCGACACCTATTGCTGGCCGCACACGCAAAGCATTGCAATCCAAGAAAATACCCCCGAAGAAAAAGAGTAGCATCCTCCAAGAGTGGGTGTCTTATTAACACACCAACCAACACAAAAAAATGGAAAAAGTCTTAGCCAGCATTTACTACGATCCCTCCCATCCTGCAGGTTACGCAGGAGTTCAAAAATTGTATCGTGCTGCCAAAACTCGACTGAAAAGTCTCCGTTTACCTCAAGTGCAACGATGGTTACAAGAACAAGCTACCTACACTTTACACAAACCCATTCGACGCAAGTTTGCCAGAAGTCGCACCCGAGTGGAAGGCATCGATCATCAATGGCAAGCCGATTTAGCCGATGTCTCTCATTTGGCCAGCTACAATCGTGGCTACAAATATTTGTTTTGTGTCATCGACGTCTTTTCCAAATTTGCTTGGGTCGTTCGCTTGACTTCCAAATCGAGCAGCGAGTTAGTGCGAGCCCTGCAACGGGTGTTGAAACAAAGCGGTCGTCACCCTCTTCGATGGCAAACGGACAAAGGCACCGAATTTCTGAACCAAGCTTTCCAAAAAGAATTAAAGAAACGTGACATTCATTTTTTTACCACCGAGAATCCCGAAACCAAAGCCAGCATCGTGGAACGTTTTCAACGCACTTTGAAAGAACGCATGTGGAAATATTTTACGCATCACCACACTCTGAAGTACATCGACATCTTACCGCACCTGGTGCAAGCGTACAACCAATCTTACCATCGAAGCATCGGACGTGCCCTGCAAGACGTGGCTCCCGAGAACGAAGTGTTGGTGTTTGAGCGCCTGTTTGGTACGTCCCCGACGAGGGCTGTCCCCGAGAAAAGTGGAATGTTGGCCGTAGGAGATTGGGTGCGCATTGGCAAAACCAAACGCACTTTCGACAAAGGTTACTTACCTAACTGGACGACCGAATTGTTTCGCGTCACTGGACGAGTGCATGACCGTCATCCTGCCGTCTATAAATTGGAAGACATGAACGGAGAAGTGCTCAAAGGAACGTTTTATTTGCCCCAGTTACAACGTGTCACCAAAATAGAAGACGACGTGTACGACATCGAAAGCATTCTCGAACGCAGAACCCGTAAAGTGGGCAAACGACGTGTCAAAGAAGTCAAAGTACGTTGGAAAGGATATCCACCCAGTTTCGATTCTTGGATCGACGCTTCGCAAGTCATCGACTATAAAAAGAAGTGACCATCATGCCTTTTCACACAGACGCAGCTACGTCGACCACTCCTCCTTCACCCAGTTCTTCTGTGCAAGATTTACAAAAACAACCCTTGTGGGTGTGATGTGGAGAACGTGTGCCTAAAACGCAAATCGTCTTTTTCTGCCAAATCTTCGTGGTGTATTGTGTCATCGGGGCAGCCATCGCCAATTTGAGTTTGCAACAAGGAGACAAACAATTGTGGACCATTTTATTGAGCAGTTGCATCGGTTACCTGCTTCCTAATCCCTCCCTGAAATTCACCTCGAACGGGAACCACAGGAACCTTGTGTCCAGTGCCAGTGCCAGTCAACACTCCAACCACAACCAGAACCCCATTTTGGGCGGAGACACGCCTCTGACGTCCAGTAACCCCTCGGACAGCCAAAGAACTCTGGAATTATGAGTCACCAAAACCAATTTTACTTAACCTTACCCAGTGACAGTTCCATGGAGGTGTTTCCCAAGAACACGTTGTGCTGTTACACGGCCAAATTACCTCAAGCCATCCCCTTAGATCACGAAGCCCATTGGGAAGTGGCTTTAGTAGAAATGATTCACCCGACCCAAGTCCTCAATGTCCTTCCCAATCAAATTTTTTTTGATGTGGAAGTTCATGACGAACAATTGCAACAGTGGATGGATAGCAATGTCAAATATGACAAGAAAACCCGTACACAAAAGTACACCACCTATCACTTGTTCATTTCCCCAGGCTATTATTTTAGTGGTCAACATTTGGTCAGCACCATAGCCTCCAGGTTTAATGCCGTGTTTCTGAAAGCTTTGGAGCATGTTAACAAAAGTGTCACCATGGAGTACCACAAAACAGCTTGTCGCTTCTTGATGAAATTTGAACGGAGTAAAATCCTGTCCATTTTATTTTGTCCTGAATTGTATGACATGTTGGGCGGAGACATGAACCTGAGAATGAGCATGATGAAGAAAAGCGAATTACCCATCGTTTACGACAACGAGTCTTTTAGCAAGTTATTTCGTGCCCCGGTAGAACTGAACCAAGGACTGAATTTGATGTTTGTGTACTCCGATGTGGTGGAGTATAACGTGGTGGGACACACCTCCGTACCGTTACTGCGTGTCATTCCTTTCAAAGTGGATTCTGCCACGAACACTGACGAGGAAGGTGGAAACACTTACCACGCCCACCGCGAATTTGTACATCCTCACTATTTGCCTGTCAGTAAGTCGTATTTGGACACGGTCAACATTACTATAAAAGGAGATCTGGGACAAAATATTCCATTCACCAAAGGAAAAGTCACGGTGAAACTCCATTTTCGAAAACGGTTTTCTCACGATTCGTAAGTCATGTATCCAGTGTACCGAGGGGTTGCTCGACAGCGAGGACACGGTTTAGGAGATATGTTAAAATCGGCCTTTCGTTCGGTGGCCCCGGTGTTGAAACCGATGGTGACACGCGGATTGCACGCCTTGAAAGATGCGGCACTGACGCAAGGCAAAGAATTTCTCCAAAATGTCATCATCGACAAACAAAACCCTAAAGAAGCCTTCATGAGGGCAGGCAAAAATGTCTTGCTGCAAACGGGCAAAGACATTTTGGGTCACCGAGAAACACCTATAAATGCCCTGCACGCTACCGAGTCAGGCATTCAGCAAGGACAAGGCAGAAAGAGACGACGAAGAAAACACCCTTTCACCAGACTTCAAGCGAGAAAGGTCAAGAAAAGAAGAACCGTTCGAGACTTAGACGTTTTCGATTATTGAGAAAAGAGACAAAAAAATGATGCACCGAGAATCTTGCGCTTGTTCCAAGACGGAACTAGATCTGTTTGCCATGCCCCCCACGATGATGACGATGCAAGAATCCCAGTGGGTGGAATTTCACCCCGTCTCCTCATTGACCGATTCCGCTCCCATCGAGTTTGAAATCAAAGGACAGCCCGAAGATTACATCGATCTGAATAGCAGTTACTTGTTCCTGAAAGTCAAAATTCTAGATAAGACTGGAGGTGCTATAGACGATGAAGCAGTAGCTCCCGTCAACAATTTCATGCATTCCTTGTTCAGTGGAGTGGACTTGTACTTGAATAACAAACTGGTCAGCAGCAGCATGGATACTTACCCTTATGGTGCCTACCTGGAAAATCTCTTGACGTACGGAATAGATGCCAAGAACACTCATCTCAATGCCTGTGTGGTATGGGAAGCTGACGAACCTACCATGTTTGAAATATTGGAAACTGATGAAAAGAAAGACAACAATGATGGATTTGTAGAACGAAGAAAGAGAATCACGGGAGCCGACACAAGTTTAGAACTGATGGATCGTTTGCATTTGGACATGTGGTTGCAAGAAAAGTATTTGCTGAACGGGGTGGATGTCCGCCTGAGACTGAATCGTAGCAGTGCCGCTTTCCATTTGATGGCTGATAGTGACGGTTACAAAACCAAAATCCTAGAAGCCAGACTCTACGTACGCCGTGTGGAAGTGTTACCTAAAGTGGGAAACGACATCAGTCAGACGTTGAGCAGAACGACTGCCAAGTATCCCATACGACGCGTGGAAGTGAAAACCTTCACCATTCCCAAGGGACAGCGATCCATGATCGAAGATCATCTGTTCCAAGGACAGTTACCCAAACGTTTGATCGTTGGTATCGTCGAGAATACAGCCTTCAACGGAGCTGCCGAAAAAAATCCTTTCTACTTTCAACACTTTGGCGTGTCCAAAATCGAAGTCAGTCGCGATGGCAAGACCTTGTGTACCAGACCTTTCGAACCTGACTTTACCAAGAAGAATTACTTGAGATCGTACTTGTCCCTGTACGAAGCCACCGGACAGTTAGGAACCAATACCAGTCACGGTATTACGTACGAGGATTATGCAGGAGGCTACGCTTTGTGGGCTTTCGATTTCACTCCAGACCAAGGCAGCGACGAGGGACATTTCCACCCTATAAAATCCGGCCAGATTCGTGTGGAAATTCAGTTTAAAGACCGAGAGCCTGATGAAACGGTGAACGTCATCCTGTATGCAGAATTCGATAATACCATAGAAATCAACAGTTTGAGAGAAGTCATCCTAGATTACTAGAAACCATGGAAGACTGTTATCCCTCTTTACCTAGTGGAGAAAATTTAAAGATGGAATGCGATGAGACTGTGGAAAAAATGTTGTGTTTTGAAAAAAATTGTTTGATGTTATGATGTTGGATTATTGTTAAAAATGTTAGAGTTGTTGTTTAGTGTTAAGTGATTTTTGAATAAAAAATGTTGTGTTTTGAAAAAAATGTCTTTGTCTTTTGTTTAGCTATAAGAATGTTGGATTGATGCTCTTTCATTTCTTACTATCCCTCTCATGACACTCACTAAACGTTGCGACTCAAAAACCGTGTGGGGGATGTTTTCCTTCACGTCCGCGCTTTGACTTTAAGAACCGGGTTGTTTCCAGTCTAACCATCCATTGTCGACTCATCCTCCTAAGAAGATGTGCTCCAAACTAGCTAAACTCAACGAAGCCTACGTGAATTTGCATAGGGTCAGACACAGTCTGATACCGAAGCCAGAAGAAATAGAGAATGTGAGAATGTTAAAAATCACTGAAGACCTGATAGAAGAGCTCTTCAGAGAAGAAATGGACAGGGAGAAAGAAGAATGGACAGAGAAGTACAGACTTCAGAGACAGCAGCAACAGCAGCAACAACAGCAGCAGCAGCAACCTGAACCTGACAGAGGCTTTGTCGATTGCCGTATCGACACCAAAGAGTTGTTCTTTTCTTTCCGAAGAAGCAGACCTATCGCCAGAAAGTCTATCCTCAGAGGACATCGCATTCTTAGAAACTAAAAAAAGAATGCCATAGCAAACAAAAAAAAAACCAGCCCTTTTCAGGGCTACCCCAATACTCTAGAAAAGAAATAACGATCGATTTGCCAATGTGTGTAGGTAGAGTAGTGTGAAAATAAACACTAACTCTTTTTTAAAAAATGTGAGGGTATGTGTTTGTGTGTTAGTAAGTGCTTAAGTAAGTTGGTATGAATAGTAGATTAAAATCATGTTTTTTTTGGTGTTTGAGGTGTATATTTGGAGTTAGATTGGATTGCTTTGCGTATGTGGATAGTCTATTGAAGTGATTTATAAAAAATTTTAAAATAGTGATGGGTAGCATAAAAAAGTGAGTGAGTGTTTCTTTTAGGTCCGCGCGTTGTTGTTTTTGGTCATGATGTAGGTAACATCAATTTTATGTTTTTTTTAGGGGGATGTTTTCCTTCACGTCCGCGCTTTCACTATAAATTGAAACTCGCTGGGCAGTCTAGCTACCCTTGTTGATTGATCAACACCAAAAATGAACACGAGACTGTCTAAACTGTTGGAACTTCATGTGCATCTGGAATATGCCAGGCGCCTGTTGAATGAACTGGCCGCGGAAGCCATTGTGGAGGAGGGAAGGATAAGAGAGGAGGAGGAAAGAAGTAACAAAGAAGAGGAGGAGAGAAGATATAAAGAAGAAGAAGAAGAGGAAAGAAGATACAAAGAGGAGGAGAGAAGAAACAAAGAAGAGGTGGAGGAGAAGGAAAAGAAGAGAAGAAGAATAAATTTCAGAATCCCAGAGAGCGAAAATTGGGATTCTGAAGCGACATATCCTGCCTCTGCTCTCTCCCCCAAAAAAGTAAAAAGTAACTGGGGGATAAGACGTGTATGTGGCGCCAGGCCTGGAAGGTGCCACCATTAACCAGGTGTCCATGAAGTTCCAAAAAAACAGCCCTTTTCAGGGCTACCCAATACTCTAGAAAAGAAATAACCATCAATTTGCCAATGTGTAGGTAGAGTAGTGTGAATATAAACACTAACTCTTTTTTAAGATAGTGTGAGGGTATGTGTTTGTGTGTTTGTGTTTGTACCCGCTCACGTACGATTGTGTGGATAGTAGATTATGGATTTGTTTATCGTTTCTTAGCGTATGTGTTTGTGTGTTTGTGTTTGTACCCGCTCACGTAAGATTGTGTGGATAGTAGATTATGGATTTGTTTATTGTTTCTTAGCGTATGTGTTTGTGTATTTGTGTTTTTGTGTTTGTGTTTGTACCCGCTCACGTACAATTGTGTGGATAGTAGATTATGGATTTGTTTATTGTTTCTTAGCGTATGTGTTTGTGTGTTTGTGTTTGTGTGTTTCTGTTTGTACCCGCTCACGTACGATTGTGTGGATAGTAGATTATGGATTTGTTTATTGTTTCTTAGCGTATGTGTTTGTGTATTTGTGTTTGTGTGTTTGTGTTTGTGTGTTTGTGTTTGTACCCGCTCATTGAGTCATCCACCCTTGTGTCTTCCATGATGTTTAGGACGGACATGCTCATGTATGTCAGGTCCAAGTGGACTGTTGTTGATAGGACAGATACTAGTCAATGGATGAGGAGAGTTTACATAGAAAGACAAGGATGTCTCAAGAGGGTACTTGTGTATGGACCGGTAGTTAGAAGGAGTTTAAGAAGAAGAAGAAGAAGAAGATGTGACAGATGCCATCTATGTTAATATTAATATTAACATAAACCCAAAGGCCCTTTTCAGGGCCAGCCATATTTCTCGAAAAGAGATAGCCTTTCCATTGCCTACCCCTTTTCTAAATTTAAATTTAAATTTAAATTTAAAAAAACTTTAAAAAAAAAAAAAAATCCCATATTCAATTCCCCTTGTCCCTAGACAAACCCAAACTCTATTCCCATGTTAATTTCCCTTGTCCCTAGACAGACCCAAACTCTATGTTAAATTCCCATTGTCCCTAAAGTGGCCCAGCGTTTTTCTCCATGTTAAATTTCCATTGTCCCTAGAGTTGCCCAGGGGTGTTTTTAATGCTAAGTCCCATTGTCCCTATGGTGGCCCACTTAACTACTAATGTACAAAAATGACGCTATTGAACTGATAACTGATACTAACCATATTCTGAGTCAACTCATATAAAATAAATATAAAGTTACAGTTAACAAATGTGTTTTTCATTGTTCGGGCTCTAGTGATACTAGTTCTTCGCTCTCTAATGGGATGCGCCCGAATAAGATTAGATCTGGTAGGACAAAACTATTTTTTTAGGCTCTAGTGTGATAGGCTGTAATGGTTTGCGGTCTAATGAGACGTTACCAGTAATACATCGCCGTTAAGAACTTTGCTATTAGTATTGTTATTATTATTATTATTATTATTATTATTATTCCCAGAAACTATCTAAATAATGCTTCGTACAAAGGTATGCTACTTATTTTCCCTGAATTGCTTACTCCACATATAAATATTTGAGTGTGAAATGGAGAGAATCGATTGTTGCCTTGTCTACTAATTACACTATCTACTATGCTACTGACTCCTACACTCAGGTAAATTTATAATAAATGAGGTTTAAAATCTTCTGCAGGTGACATTACATACACATATATATACTGTACTATCAGACTTTGGCGTGATACTCATTTATTGTTTTACTCCTGTAAGTAATGTTCCATGTGCCAGTTTCTGCACAGAAAACCATTATTAATTCAATAGAAAATCTGTACTATATTCATTTTATTGATTCAAGCCTTTATGCATGATTGCCATGGAGATGCGTTATTATGGTTTAATTATAAGAGTACACGACCAGGGTTGGGTATTTACACATTTGAATTAATCACTCACAAAATAAAGACCGACCTACCTTATGTTATATTTGTGAGTGATCATGTACAAATGGACATTTGAATGTTTTAATTCCAATTTTCATCCATTCTATCATGAAACCAGTGGATTCCATCGACAAAGCAATCAAGTTTAGGTAACTTATAGTTTTCTTACATTAGACTCTACACGCTGCGTAAGAACACCATATCCCATCTTCGCGAGACAAGTTAGTCGATCACCGTAATTTGTCATCGAACTCAGTATATCAGCTACCCTTGGCAAGCGAAGTTGACCTCTCCAGTACAACATAGAATCAAATGATTGTCACAAAAGTTAGTTTGAATTAAGGAAACATACTTAATGTGTTTACCATTCATTGTTGAATCCATTTTTATTGAACTCAACATCATACGTCTATGACCATAAACAATAATCAATTGAAAACACAATGTCATGAAAACATGGAGTTACACTTCCTCTTAATGCCCGCCATGTGTTTTGTTCGACAAGTGACTGTGAGAAGGGCGTGTGATTATCATATTTGATTATTATCCAAGATTTAGTCTCGTTGTTGTGATTAAGATTATTGTAAAGAGCTGATACAAAGATTGACATAAAAGCACTGGACAATGGCTGGGAACTAATTGTAGGCTCAGGAATTCTTTGTGTCAAACAGGCTAGATCACGTGACGTTCAATACATATAATTCTGATAATTCAACGAAAACTAACATCCAGAAATTTCGATTTGATACTTAGTCACTGGCTTGACCTACTAGTATGTATGAGCACCTTGCAAGCAGTACATGTTGTTATCCTAAATGTTTATTTTTCCCTTCAATTTGTTTTGTTTATATGCTTTTTTGCTCTGATTTGGAAAATACACTCTTGTTACGATTAGTGGTTTTTGTGCGAATATAAGCAAAACACAGAATATTAACAGCAAACAAAAATTATTTTATCGCGCGGGTACCGTTATAAATCTATCTCATTTACGTTATACATATTGATAGACAATACGTCTGAATATAAAATGGAAAAAAAATATTTACTTATTTCGAGCGAATAACGGATAATCTCATCTCGTGGGTGAACAAAAAACGTATAGACATTCGTCCTTATAGGCTTGTATACATGGTTAAGCATTTGAAGTAATACTGAATCACCTAGCTACCAAATCTTTACCTAAAATACCATATAATAATCCAGACATTTGAAATATATATCGAGCTGTTGAATAAAATGTTGAGCCTATCTCGTATTTCTGACGTCACAGCGACATTATCTCAGCGGAGGATTCAAAACCATATTTTAAACATATCATAATACGTAATTTGATATCTACACATTTACCTTCAGAATGAACCATTGGTTTCGTAAGTTCAGGTTACGGCAACAAAGAGATTTATGCACATCAATATTCGTTTGTCGAAGGCCGTAAATTCCCAGTTGAATCTGTACGAGATCAAGTTCTTGTCATAGGCTGCATCTACTGGACTTCAATCATCATGTTGCAAAGACAATTTAGTACAAAAACATGGTCACAAATACTGGCAAAATAAAATGACGAGGTACAATAGTCTAAGTACAGAAAATGCCTCATAAGGATTAAAGTTAGGATCAATTAGCAGATGAATAATGTACACATACATAAATATGACGCATTGTAAATGGTTACATAACCCAAACCATGCTCTGACGTGAAAACATCATTCGCTTTGAGTCGATATGATAGCCTACCTCATCAAGGATAATGATGTGTGATATTCACGAATTTTATTGCGTTTAAGAGTCCATACTGAACTACGCGTTAGTTGATCTTTTAGGTTTATCATTTGAAAGTATACATTGGCTAATCATATTTTTCATAAATAATAGAATTTCATTACTGTACTATACTTTCTGTTGCCATTAATTATGTATGTCACAAGTATCTAAGGCAGACTATTAGACGTCTATTTCATGAATAAAGTACATGTATTGTAATTTTCGAAGAGTATATAACAATATCAGAACTTGATAACTTGATTTTACTGGCAGAATTTTGCAGAATCAGAGCATGTGGGCCAGACGTCTAACTAGGAGTTATAATTCTGGATCTCTAAATTGGCTTCAAAGGTATTTAATCCTTGTGCAAGCGGGGCTTTTGCCGAAGGGCATATTCAGACCGGATACCCCGTAGCGCGCCAAGATGATGTGAGGAAACCTGGACCCAGGCGGAAAGAACATCAAACAGTAGGCGTGTCGACTAATTAGGGATGAGAGAAGTTAGATCTTCCGCTGGGAGGGGCTAATACTTTAGGCTGGAAAATGCTTCATTCTTAGTTGTAAACACGCACAGACCCGTCAGAAAAATTAGATAAGTGATACCCATAATAGGAGACCATGAAAGCATCTTAATGTTAGAGAACTAGCCAACAATCCATCTCCCTCTCCTCCTATCATATAACTCTCGAACAACATCCATAATAAACCTAACAACTAACACCACCACCAAGGTGACAGCACCATTAAAAGAAATGAAGAAATAAAGAAGACAGAGAGGAAATTGGGAACTAAGGTCAAAGCACGCAGATTGGCAACCATATGGGGCTTCGCCCCATAACGTCCAGCAGCAGAGAGACTGAGCCCACCAACTATTTCGTCAAACAGAACATTCTATCGAAAACACTCTTGATAGAAGGTCTTGTCTTTACAAAATAAACCCTTCTAGTCAGAAAACACTGATAAATAGGCTTTCTTCGCTGACCAGAAGGGTTATCTCATGAAAAATATCTACCTATATAACTACTTCTCGATACAAGGGTCTACTAGACGAAACACTCGGTGTTGTTTCAGTCTCTCTGCTGCTAGAAATACAAAGTATTCTAAAAATCCTAGGATTTCTAATCCTAAAGGATTTCTGTGAATTAAAAAATTATAAAATCAATAATAATGGCAAATATCGGAGAAGCATGAAGTGTTAGATTAGCGCGAGAGCGATTAGAAGCAATTAAAAAATTTCTTCCTGTCCGCGATAGTTTTAGAGAAAAACTTCAACAACGACAGCAAGCACAAGTTGAATTTGCTACGGGTACAGAACAGTTATTTAAACCCGTTACAACAGCTACTGAAAAGGCTGCGGCGGTCACTGAAAGAGCTTTATTGGGAGATATTACGGAAGAGGAAAGAAAAAAAAGTATTCTTCCAACGCTAAAACAAACCGCTGAGCAAACTGAAAAAATTGCAAGGAGAACTAAACAAACAAAAAAGATTTTACAAAAACTTCCAACTGATATAGCTGCAGCTCATCCCCCTGTTGGTGAAGAAATACTTAAAGGGGTCAGTGAAATTCGTACTGAAGTAGCTGGAGTAAAAGAAAAACTTACACCTAAACCAATAAAAGAAAATGTTGCAATGATTAAAAAATTTAAAGAAGGGTTTGTCGAAGATATTAGAAATACTAAAAGTGAGGAACTACCTGAAAAAACATTAATTAGTATATTTAATAAATCCAGTATCTTAAAGCCTGGCTTTGAAAAAATAAACGATGATAGTCTTATCAAATGGATATATCATATATATAAAAATAAAAAGCAAGCCAGAGATGATGATTTAGATTTCAGAGGGTTTTTTAAAGAAGTAGAGAGACTTTATAATGAGAAAGTGAAACAAGCAGAACAACAACTATCCACTCAGTCACCTCCGCCATCAGTAGAAAGACAGCTACCGCCTTCACTTCAACGTATTCCATCCCTGCAGCCTTTACATCAGCTTGATACACCTCTACCGTCTTCATATCAACTTACTACACCTCGGCCACCATTAGAAAAACGACGGCGGGAGTTAGCTAAGGAATTTGAAGAAGGGGGACCTCCCGGTGCTACTGGTAGTGGTCTTGGTAGTCACATTACTTGTCCTGATAGTGTTCTCAATGATGTATCGCGGTTAGAGGTTCTCATCGGAGGCAGACGAGCTGGTAATAACTCACCGGAAATAATTAATGAAGCAGCTGGTATTTGTCAGCGATTATTTCAGGGTGGTATCATGGATGTTCACGTTTATCGAGAACTTATCGATGAAATCATTGACTGAAAGTCATCGAGTTAGATAAAAAAATAAATAATAATGATCATACATAACGCTCACCGTGGACCCGTCGTGGTCAGGGTAATAAATTCACGACTACCTGTTTATAGAGCAATTTACGGAGATGGACTAGGTGATGTTATTCAAGGTTTATTCAGAAGACTAGCACCCAAGGCAGCGCCGATTGCAAAACAACTATCAATGAAAGCTATTGATGTTATTAAAGATAAAGCTCCTGGTGCTATCGGTAATATTGCCAGCAAGGCATTTACTGCAATCAAGGAAAGATTAGCGCGATTACGCAGACCAGTCAAATTACCAGCCACTGCAGAGATGCCTGCAGATGTCAATAAAGTAATAAATCAAGCTGCAAATAAAAAACTAGCAGAGATACTGGATCAACCAATAAATACAAGTATGATATCAGGAAGTGGTTTTCGTTTTAGATGACTATGATTTACTATAAAATGTTTAAACGCGTGTCTGATCCAGCTTTCGATATGGATGCACCAGTACTCAAGGATGAGTCTGTGCGCGATTATCAGTACTATTCTTATGAAGCACGAGAACCAAATCAGCGGGGCAGAATTGAATTACAAGTGCAGGATACAAGTAGATATTTCTTGCCCGCGGAAGCATTTATTGAAGTTACAGGTGAAATCGTAACAAATGTTGTCGATAATACACCATATGCAGCTGATGTCCAAGTTGGCTTTGTAAATAATGGCATCATGGCACTATTTTCCAGCGCCAGATATCTCATAGACGGCAAAGAAATTGAGACAATTCAAGATAATGTTGATGTTGCTACGACAATTATTGGGCTGGCAAGATATTCAAATGATTACACTAGATCAGCTGGCCCAACAATGATGTTCGCCAAAGACAATTCTAACTTTCCTGATGGAAGACCTAGCATCGTAAGGCGACCACAAAACAATGCCAAAAATGCTAATGCCGATGTGGAAAATTTACCCTTTTCCAACCCTGAATACAACTTAGGGTTTGGAACAGGAAAATTAATGTTGAAAGGTGATAATAGAGAATTTTCGTGTGCGATTCCACTGTCTCACGTCTTTGGATTTCGCAGAAATGTTAGAAAGGCCATTTTTGGAGCCAAACACACAGTTGTTCTTCATCGAAAAGGTGATGACAATGATGCTATCTGGCGAGCAGCTGGCGTTGCTGACGGTAAAGTAAATATAAAAAGACTTGCTCTGTGGATGCCGGTGATGACTCCGTCACTCGCTGAAGAACAGCGGTTAATTTCTTTCATGGATCAAGGTGGTAAATCAATACTGTCGTGGCTAACAACAACCACTGACATTAATCAAAATTATGTTGATGGGCTATTCACGTGGCATATATCATCACCTCAAGGTGTTGCGGCACCAAGACATGTCTTTGTTGCGTTTCAACTTAATTTACGATTAAACAATCAAGAACGTTCTCATATGATATTTGATCAACTTGGTATCACTGCAATATCCTTGCGAATAAACGGACATCAAGAACCATCCGAGGATATAATATTGAATTTTGGCACTAATAATGTAGCACGTGTATATCACCGTTCGATGACATTAATGGGACGTGATCAAAATATTGATACTGGTTTGCAAATATCACAGTTGGATTTTACGAGTATGTATCCGATTTATTACTTTTCGCTGGAGCATCTTGATTTAGCTAAACAATCTGTTGTTGATTTGCACCTCAGAGCTAACGTAAACTCGGGTAACCCTTACAGAGCAATCGCGGTCATACTCTCTGATAAAACAATGCTACTTGAAGGTGCTGGTGGACGAATGAGAGTCGTTGATGCACCAGTGGAAAATATGTAACATTGCTAGCATCAATATGTAAACAATTAGATCAATCTCGTATTAAATAAAATGTCATACAGTCATGTTAATGTCACTCTGACTCCTGGTCAGGTGAAGAAATTACAATCGAAGAACGCGAGCACATGTGGGACAAAAATAACACTAAAACACGATCAGCTAATGGGCGGTCCAAACAAAATGTCATTAACTAAAACCCAACTAAAACATTTCAATAAAGCAAAGCAAGCAACGACTGGAACTCAATTTGATTTCTCTCCTGCAGCTGTCAAAGATATGGTTAAAACCGGCGGTATATTTCCTCTTCTCGCGGCAATACCAGCACTGATAGCTGCTGCTGCCCCCGCAGTCGCTAAAGCCGCCGCGTTAGGGGCTGTTGGAACCGCTGCTGGAATGGCATTAAAGAAAGCCACAGGAAAAGGATACAAAAAAAGGGACGCGGGCTAAGACTCCCAGGAACTCTACCATCATGGTACCCAAAACGGTTCTAAAAACACAAAGTGTTTTGAAAAACGTTAGCGTTTTCACACCGATGTTGAAGCTTCCAGCTTCTAATTTTGATTTGCTTGATGCTGTTAAACAATTAAATATAAAGAACTTCAGAGGCGTCTTGATGCGAGATCAATTACCACAACAACCAAATATTCCAGAAACCGGAATTATTAATCTTGATAACAGTGATGGTCCAGGAACTCACTGGGTTGCTTACGCGATTGATCCACGTGGAATTATCTATTTTGATTCGTACGGGCTAGCACCGCCAGTTGAATTCCTTCGATACACAAAAAACATCCCGACAGCGGTTTGGTATTCAACGTTACCAACACAAACACTGACCGATCCTCCGATATGTGGCCGTGAAGTATTAAATGTTCTTGATGCAATCTCGAAATCAAAGATTTCTCCTCACAAAGTCGTGCATGAATATACTGTAAATTTAAACAACCCAATAACTAATAATGGTTGATATTTACGGAAGAGCAAGCAGAACAAAGGAAGAAAAAAAAGATATCGATTTATCGAAGTATGCGACCAAAGATGAAATTGATAATCTTTTAACGTTAACCGAGATAGACCAAGATGAGGTTGTTATTTTTCAGGACCGGCACGGAAAACTAAAAACCAGCGATATCAAATGGCATGAAATAATTCTCAGGGTCCGTGGAGCCACTCCGGGTAACATCCCTGTGTTCACCGACAGCGAAAAAATCAGAGATTCGTCGATATCAATTGCGATGCTGCGAGATGATGCACGAAAAGCCGCAGGGGAACGTGTAAGTAAGTCCGGTGATACAATGACAGGTGAACTCAGCATGAACGGCAACAAAATAACCGTTTTAAGAGATCCAACATCCCCGGAAGATGCCGCAAACAAACAATATGTAGACACCGTTGACAGTAAACTAACTACGTTGCGGGCAGAGTATGATGTTCACGTGGGCGCGTTTACAAGACTTCGAAGAAACTTCGCAAAAACCGATGATGCCACGGATAAGTTCTTTGGGGTTCCTCCAGTCATCGACATGAAACTTTCTGAAATCAAACAAAAACTTACTGGTAACGCCAGCGAAGTCAACGCGATTAATACCCGGTTAGGTGTAGTTAGAACAGATAGAAGTATTTCAGATCAAATCCAGATGATACAAAATAGCATTGACACGATCAAACAAACACAGCAAGATATCGTAGCGGGAATTCCTGAGATCGTTAGTAAAACCAGTCTGATTAAAGTCCCCACTGGAGTTACTTCTGGGCATATCACCAACATCGTATACACGGTATCATCGGGATTCGCAACATGGTCCAAACAAAATAATACTATCAAA
Source organism: Sinohyriopsis cumingii (assembly GCA_028554795.2). NCBI lineage: Eukaryota > Metazoa > Mollusca > Bivalvia > Unionida > Unionidae > Sinohyriopsis > Sinohyriopsis cumingii. Next base: position 156,436,971 of record CM068825.1, on the reverse strand, counting down.
TATACAGCAACAGCCACTGGCGTGTATAGACTGTCTGTGTTCAGTGCCGCTAAATTTGAGATTTTTACAACATATCCCTGGAGACATTCCACCGATAAGTATTCCGGGGTTGTGACTATCATATTAAACAAGGGAACCGAAGAGGATTTTATACTGGAAGCCGCAGACAAGAAATTAACCGCAACATCTTACTGGTGTTGTTTGGAATTTGTAGCTGAAACGCCTCAATTGGTTACCGCGTAAAATAATAAAATGGCATCAACGACAACACTAATGACAGAGTCATTAAATGTGCAGCAATATAGATATGATCAAGTACGCGAATGGCAGTCAGAGTTAAAAAACACTATTGACAAATGCGCAACAAAGATAAAAAAATACAAACGGCGTGTAACTGTATTAGACACAATAGTGTATTCGGTATCCGCGGTAGTTGCATCTACTGGGGTGCTATTATCAGCGCTGACACCAGTGACAACTGCAATCGCGGTCACAATTACAGTTTCAACATCAACGACAATTGCAAAAGTTGCTAATATTATTGCGAAAAAAATATCCTCGTGCGCGCTAACAAAATTGCACGAGTATGAAAAGTTAAACAGCGCGGCCACGAGCACCTACTCGAAATTGTCGTCGTTGATATCATCCAGCCTTGACGATACAGTTATATCCGATTCCGAATTCACGTTGATGTCCAGCGCATACAACGATTACGAAAACACAAAGTGTTTTTCAAAGTACTTTGATTTGAAAACGATGAAAATAAATAATGACGGAGATACTTCAAGAGATAGCCGCAAACACAGCTCCGGTAAAAACATCAATGATAACAATATCTTCGACGCAACCAGAGTTTAATATTAATTTTCCAACTGCAATTCCAGTAAAAGAAATCGCACTGGCACAATTACGAGTATATCACAGTTGGCCCAACATCAGGTCGACATCATTTCACGGACAGTTGCCTTATAATTCATTTGTATTTTCCTATAAGAATAAACCAGACGGTACTCCAGATTGGGACGTCATTCATTTACAAACAGGGTCTTATCAGATAGAAGAAATCAACAAAGAAATACAGCGTCAAATGAAGCGTATCACCGGAAAAGAAGCAAAAATATCAATAATTGCTCATGAGCCAACGTTGTCAACGATCATCGAAGTCGCTTCACCGGGTTACGCCGTAGATATTTATAACAATTCAATCAGAACAGTATTAGGATGGCCTGAAAATCCACCACCGACACCACCGATACCACCAGAACCAAAAAGTCTGATTATATCACTGACGCGCAGTCATATCATGAAATTCCCCTGTCATACAAAGAACGTCTTGATAGTATAAAAAATACAACGGCGGGTAGCTGGATTAGCTTTTCTAAAGTTGACAGTGAAATTTGGTTGTGGTTCGCTAATGCCCTATATCCAGATGGGGGATGTAATGCATTTCGTATTCATCTAAGCGAAATTACTGAATATTTTAAAATTATTAATGTGTCACATAGAGCGCAACTAGCGCATCTACGGCAACGCTTCCAAGAACATCTTTTTGATATAAGTTCACGCAGCGAAATTATTAAACAAATTGAGATATTAAATCAACTTGCCGCAGATATTGAATATATTAACCAGCGAGTAATTCAGGCAATAATTGACAGTAAACCCAGCGATAAACAGTTATTTTTGGATAAGTACTCGCTGACCGAAGACACGTTGCCGAATTTTAAATTTCCAGGATACGTTTCCCCGGTCATATTAAAAAAATTTGTTACTGATATCGTCGATGAGTACTTCGATGACATACTTGATCAACACAAAAAATACTGCCACCGCCAACTATCCTCAGACATGACAATTCCACAGCCAGTGATGGCAGACATATTTCTCCGGGAATCGTAAATATCACTGAAGTGGTCGCGGTCAATCTTCTGTGTGACGTAATCGATGGCAGTTACAACATAGACACAACAGTATCAAATCAAGCCCAGCAAGGGTTTATACTATACTCATTTACTCCTAAAGAACCACCTGGGTTTTTGATTGTACAAGAGCCAATCAATCCAGTATTTCTGCAGTGTTTAAGTCCAACGCTGACAAGGATGAATTTTAAAGTCACTGACCAACAGGGTAGACTTTTGGACCTAAGAAATGAAACTATTAGTATTAATTTGCTGGCAAAATCCTATAGGATTTTCAAATCCTAAAGGATTTTCAATTAATAATATCATGTTATAATAATGTCCAAAAAATCTTCGATTTTCAATGAAAATGCAAAGCATTTTCCAAAGACTTCCCAGAAATGCAAAGCATTTCCGAAAAAATATGATGATGATGAAAATGTCTCTGACATTTGCACCGACAGTGACACCGACAGTGATTTTATTGTTAGTGACAGTGATCTCTCTGACAGTGACACCGACAGTGATTTTATTGTTAGTGACAGTGATCACTCTGACAGTGATGTCACCGACACCGACAGTGATGTCGGCAACAATAACAGTGCCATGACCATTAAAATAAATTATATTAAATGATAAAAAAAATATAGTATATATCAGCACGTGAAATGTTCCATCCACGACAAACAAGTACTTGAAGAATATATCAAAAAAGTATTCAGCGGAACGTCGTTGATAGGTGAAGTTAAAATACTTATTGATAAATACGGCGATGATAATTTTTTACTGACAGAATCACAGCTGAAACAACTACAAGAGAATCATATCACAATGATCATGTGTTTTCCAGACCAAATCATGAATTATGCTCACTCGTGTATTTCACGGGATCATCTTGATAAGATATTGCAGTAAAAACGCTAGCGTTGGAAATGTCAAAGACATTTCCAGAAATACTTTATTTACTAGTAAATCGGACGGTAAAAAAAAGTAATATTTTTTTTACTTTCGATTTCACTTCCTTGATTTTTTCAAGGTACTCGATTTCCAAGTAAATCAAGGTGAGGTATTTATTTCCTCGTTGACGCTGTCATCGCTGACTTCAAAAATGGAAGCATTTTCAAGGGACATATAATTTCTTAATTTTCTAACGCGATTATTTATTATCTTTTTTGTTTCATACTCGGCTGCCAATGCCAGCCTGATCTTTTCAATTGCACGAGACAATGGAACAAATTCATTTATTTGTGCTTCTTCTACGCTGGCCAGTGATTTATGTAACTTATTTTGGATCATCTTTATGAATCGATATTGAGCAGGAAGAATATAACGCCCTGCGCATTTAGATTCATATAATGATTCAAAATCGGATAGAATTGTTTCAGGATTTAATGATATATTAAATCCTTGTTTTTCTAATTTTTTAATAGCATTAATCACATTATTGATATTTTCGTGATTCATATTTATATATATTTTTATATATTTAAAATAAATTAAAAAAAATCACATCTTCTTGAGCTTCTAGCTTATCATATGATAGGCTACCAAACTCAGGAGTGGAAACACGACCCCCAATGAGCCCCTAACCTGTCAAATAACAGTCTAGACAGCCCAGAGGGTGTGTTTGCGAACGACGAGACATTCCCCATTTGTGAACCCCTAGCTTACCATTTGATATGCTAGCAAGGTTCATATAGGGACAACACATAACATATAACTTATCCTAGGTACTTAATTCTAACTTATCTTAAGACGGTACAACATATAGACAGCACAGACAGATGCGGGGTTATATTCTACGTCCAACAAAGTTGCACCCCTCCCCGAAATCAATCCCGTTGGGTGGTAAAAGACCACCCCTGACGGGGCGATAACGGAGAAAGTTGTGCAACTTCGTTGGGTTTCGAAACCCCGTATATTATTCGGACGATATTGTATATAAACCGACAGATACTTGGGAGTTCAAAAATAGCTCAGCGTGATTTGTTTAAAATATTTTTTTTAAATATGATCGTGTGGAAAATACAGATGTACCATAACCCCGAACAAGTGTAATAAAATAATGATATTGTCTGTAAAAAAAAAAAAAAGATAAATACGCGTTTATCCCTGACTTTGTCCCTGTCTTTGACAGGAGGATAAAATCAAGGGGAAATAAAGGGAAGTTATTTACTTCCTTGTGCAGAAAACCGTCTGCTCGCTGTGTTACCTGTAAAGAATATACCGCTAAGTCGCGCTGGATAAATTTACCTATTGCACAAAGGGAGGGAACTAATTGCATGATATATGCCTAGAAATGCTAGCATTTCTATGGAGTTATCTCCGTTTGGAAAATCCTCGGATTATAGTAAAGTACCTAACAATAATGAAAAGCAATCTTTTGCTTATTTTTTGACAGAGCTGATTTATATATTTTTTCTGCGACTTTTCGTACTGAAGCCACACAAATATCAAAATGCTTACTGGCTGCATTCATCGAATGAAATATTATGTCTTCATTTGTATCTAAATTTATGGATACAACTGCCCTAGACTCTCTCTTCCCCCCAGCATTCGCAGCCCTACAATTTTGGCTTTGTGTCACAGCTCTTAAATTAGATAAATTATTATTAAGTTTTTGACCATCAATGTGATCAATTACAAGACCGTCTTTGATCTTTCCAAAGAAACACTCGAACGCGAACCTATGATTAAGATAGTTTTTACCTCCAGAAACCCCAAAATGGAGATAACCAGAATTATTAACAACACCAACTGGTTTTTTTCAGCCTACAGTGTCTGACTATTCCCTCGCGAGATGCTTCATAATTTTTCAATGGTTGGATGTGGGACAAATTCTTGATTCATTTATACTATAATGTATTTGTCTAATTTATAATTTGTCTGAAAACTTAGTTATATAATCACTCTCGGATTTCAGCGCATCTCCATTATTTTTTTTATTGTAGTATCGCTTGAGTTCACGGTATCGCTTTCGTCCGCATCCCGCACATAACTGTGTTTTACCCCTGACCCCAATACCACATCGAAGACACGGTATAGGTCCTGTGCTTCCTCGTTTGATGCTTTGTATGTGTTCACCGCAGAATTCCTTCCTGCAGGGCTTATTACAGACTGTTACAGATCCAACGTTTAACCACTTGCAGTTATTCATTTGTATATATAATATTTCTTATTTAAATATTTGTCTTAAATATAATATGAAGGAGTTATTTGGCGCCGGGAGAGTCGATCTTGACAGACTAAACAGAGACTCACGACGACGGAATCTAACTGATCTATTTAATATTATCAGGGATGCCAAAAAAGAATTCCGCGACGACGGCGCTTCTCATGTATGGTCGTCATTTAAAATTATCCGCGACATTGACGAAATCATCGATGACAGCATCGATGTTGACGAAGTCATCGATGCTACAATGACTGATGCCCGAGCAAAAACAATTATTGATTATCTTCCCCTTGATAAACATCAACGCGATAAGAAATATCTTTTCAGAATAAAATTTATTGTGCAAACAGATTCCGATACGTGGATTATCCTTGACAAACTCGACCCCGTTCTTGCTAACGGAAAGACCATTCTGTTAAGTAAAGATTCCAAACCAGGAATGCTGACCGGGATTGATAAACCATATTACGCTCGAGCGTATCCTGTGACCTCAGTCGTTTATGGAATCTATCCGGTAAAAAAAAACAAAAATTGATAAACTCACCCCGATGAGAACGACTTCGTCAACATTGACAAAGCCAATGTCGGCGTTAAATTGTGTAGCCGAGCGATTAATGGAACATTTTAAAAACGCAAAACGAGGAAACGGTTTAACCGATTTGCGACGTGAAAAAATGGCAGCATGGGCTGAGCAAGTCAAGGATACTGGGGCATCAATAAATAATGTTGCTGTGCTATCAAGTAAATTAAAATTTTCAATAACAGTAAAAACACTAACCGGGGAAATATTATATAATTCGAAGCATTATAAAAAGTCAGGATCACCGATTGAAATTATTGATCATAACTCTCATGCCTGGACTGATGCAGTTACAATATTTCCACGAGATCGTGTTGTAAAATTTTACTCGGAAAACATATTTGATGTCATTTACACCCTAAGTAAAACCGACCCTGTGTCAGTGTGGTTATTTAAGAGTTCCGAGGATGGCGAATATGATCAATTTGTAAAACCCAACGGTGAATTATACCGGACGGAGTCGTTGCAACAACAAATGAAAAAACTCGCAGAGAAATATGTGAAAGAAAACATTGAGCAATTATTGGTTAATTGTTTTACAGTTCCAAGTGTTACCGCTCACGCCGCAAGAGAAAGAAATTCGTGGAGACCAACCTGAAGTCAGTTTCTTTCGGATATACAATTAAGTTGTGTCGAGTATGGACATGGCGGGTTGCGGAATACCCGTTATGATTACCGGGATATGATTTCCGTGGATATGATTGCTTGCTACCCAGGAAGCTTTCTCGGGATGGGCGAGTGTCATGAATACTTTAAGCGATTTGGACATCCCACGAACTCGATGACACGAGTTGCTATAAACGGTCCTTTACCCGACTTTGACCTGACAGGATTTGCTCGTGTGACTTCATTTGAATTTGCTTAAAAACATCATCCGTGCTGTTATGTTTGGTTTGACAGACACTTCAGTGAAAAGCGTTCGGCACCAATAGTGTTATTGCGATATATGCCTGACAGCCGAATACAGGTATCGTTGACTGTCAGTGAAGCAATCATATCATATCAACCACAGACCTCAGTTTGGTTGCCAACACCGGAGGTATCAGTCTCGATGAAGTTATTAGCGAGTATGCACGAGAGAGTCCAAATACCCCGATGGATGTCATTATTAAAGAAGCTCCTAAAGTTCTCAAGATCAAACATAGCAATAGTGAAAAAACAGCAAAAGATCTTGGTCGAAGAATAATTGGTAAATTAACTCAAGGTGCTGCATATGATCACAAACTACATCACTCGCGACTCATTATCGATGATGCTGAATTGGATTTTATAATTGCTGACGCTGTTGCGAGAAATATATTTTGTAATCGGGAGGATGTGTTCTTGTCCGACGGGAAAAAGTTGGGCACAATTGTAAGTTATATCGACGGAGAATCGCCTCAATACACACATTTAAGATCTTCAATGCTGGCTTATGTTTCTATAAATTTGCTATCAGTGATAAATCGATTTCCTGACACCGCAGTTAGACTTGCAACGGATTCATTTTATCTAAGTAAAAGATACTTAGAATCACTGGCTTTTACAAGCAACGATGAATGTAGTCCGTGGAGAATAAAAGCGGAGATGTTACACGAATATTGTGAATCCGCTGATGTTGCAATTAAGGATGATTATTGTAAATTATCAGAAATGTCGACGACATTGACAAAGTCAATGTTGCCATCTGTATATCACTAGACACAAAACCGTTTATTTAAACGGGCCGGGTGGGTCTGGTAAGACAACTCGAGCGACTGAATTATTTGGAAAATCGGATATGATTGTGCTAACACCTACACACAAGCTCGCCAGGGAGATGAAACAACGAGGAGTCAATTCTTGTACTTATCACAGCTTTTTCAAATACAGCGGCGGTGTGTGGACGTCAGATCGAATGGGAACAAAATATATTCCCGAGAAAATAATTTGGGATGAGATATGTACGGTGCCCTTGGAAACATTAAAAACATTTCTTGATTGGCTGCTAACGAAAAATACTGCAGTGGTTATGTGCGGCGATCACGGTCAACCACCTCCGTTTGTCGGCGCATCTCCACATGATTGGTTAAAAGATTTTGTTGATTATTACGAAGAAGTGTCTGATGATCATAGAGCACTTGATGCAACGTTGAAAGAATTTAAAACATTAATCAGATTACAACCGAATAAAATTCAATGTGAAATTATGCGCGAGATGATTCCTGAAACTTCGATGAGCGACTTTTGGAGCTCGTGGAAACCAGACGATTTGATAGTGGCAAGTAGAAAGATAGTCAGAGACACACTTCAACGGCAGCTATTTCAATTACAACAAGAAAGGTTTCCAATGCTGCCAGTGCCGTTATGTTATAGACCAGCTGACACGAGGTTGCAAAATATAGATGTTGATATACCAGGGCGCCTGACTGCGTCAGGGACCTTGACAGAGTCAAGGAAACAGAATTTAGTATTGAATGATATTGTGTTAGTTGATATTAATGCTGTCAAAGATGCACTAAAAATGAATAAATCTCAGTGGACGCTAGGATACGCAATGACAATTCATTCATCTCAAGGACTAACTATCAGTGATACAACTGTCTGGATTGTTGATGATCGAATCGAATGGTCAAACCTAGTCTACCTAGCGGTGTCCAGAGTCAGAAGAATATCTCAACTGCGAAGAATTGTCTTGAAAAATCCTTCGGATTTTGAGTCAATAACTGATAAAATTAATAATGAAAACAACAGCATCACCGATGGTGATGTAATAAAAAGAAAACTCGCCGGTTACAAACAGAGTGACAAAAAAAATAATCGCGATTTCGACCTTGATGTTGACTTCGTTGTTGCGCTGAAACAACAACAGAATAATCACTGCGCGAGCTGTAATTGTATAATGCTATGGCAGTATTCGAGTAATAATCCAAGACAATTCACCGTAGACAGAAAAGATAACAATCGCGGTCATACACGTGATAATATCATGTTGACCTGTCTTGAGTGCAATCGACGTCGGGGTGCAGGCACCCTTGGAAATGCAAAGCATTTCTGCGCTAGAGCTAGTTAAGTGATCGGGGTGGTAATTGCGTATCCTCAGGAATCACCTGTAATTGCTCACGTGTGAATCCGCGTTGAGGAGCAGTTGAATCTAATCTATAGATTGCTGGTCTGCCTGACGATCTTGTTACAGTGGATATCTTGTGTGTGGTAACACTCCAGATAGGATCAGTCACTCTTCGTTTACCGCCTTCAAGTTCACCTGGTTCATATAAATATCTAACTGTAACATCACCCAGTATCGGCTGTGCTGAAAAATCACGTCGTTGCGGTATATGTTTTTTTGTGATCGCGATGGCAGGTTTCATGTTGGTTGTTCGAGTAATCTCATTATTGAGCGCAGCTATCACGCTCGGTAATCTTGCAACCCATTCGCGCGATCTCGTATCCTGAATAAATTCCTTCGCGTATTTATATCCAAATAGCCGCTCAGCAAGTGTTCGATTAAATCGCTCAACAATTGCCTGATCGCGATGAATTTCAGTATGTCCTCGTCTGATGGTGACGTTATGTTGTTTCATCAGTGATTATACTGCACCCTAAAATTCTTTGCCAGGATCAACTTGTAATAACTTTGGCCATCGCAGACCACGTTGATAAATTCTTTCAAACGCAGAAGCAACCTCGGATGCTGTTTTAGTCGTTAACGGTACCGCATCTTTGTATCTACTTGCAACATCAACTACAGTTAACGCGTACTTGTATGTTCGGCGACGAACGGTATCGTGTGGCAGAAATAATATAACAGCCTGATGAACCTCATTTGGCACACTAACATTAAAATGTGCAAAGTGAATTTGTTTAGGACGCGGTAGATAAATTTGCCATATTGCCTGTCGGGATAACCAATTTTTAGCAGTAACTTTTGTAACTTTTGCTGCTTCAGCGAGTTTACTAATTGCTGCGCTACCTCTCCAGTATCCTCTTGGGGAATAATAAATCGACTCCATTATAATTAATTACCAGCGCCTAATACAAGCTTAGATTTCATCGCAGATTTTATTAGCCAACTAGCTAACTTTTCTTTGAAAGATTTATCAGTGATGGCATTTAACGCATGAATTAATTTCACGTCCGCGAGATGGCGCTGTTGCAAATCCTTACTTCGGTAAGCTACATCATGCGCATGACACGCCTTATCAATAGCGTTTATCGGATACTCACCTGGATTTGGCTGATCCTGAGCATCAAGTCTGATATCAAGTCGGGTTCCAGGACCACAGTAATTATATCCTGGAAGATGTTTTTCTCCTGGGTATTTAGCCCATGGTGTTCCTGGTAACTTGGCTAACTTGGTTGCAATATCACCTCCCTTTTTTTAATAAATTTAAACTTTTTTGTGCCACATCGTTCACACTTGCCTGTAAGCGCTTGTCGATTATTTTTTGTTGTAATTGTTGTCATATCCGCAGTTGGGGTACGTGCTCGGCATTTCACACAATATAAATCCATACTATTTTTATGATATATAAAAATGTCAAAGACATTTCAAATGGAGACTACTGACTTTTCTGCGTCAAAGCGACGAGAGCCAATCAAACATAACTCAGTGCTACCAAATTCTGTTCAAATGAGTATTATAGGTCCATCTGGGTCGGGTAAGACACAGCTGTTACTTAATTTAATAATGAAGTGGATGAAGTGGGATAAATTATATTTGATAGCACCGTCAGTGGACGATTAGCGATGCTACAGCGTGTTAAAAGATTTTAACGAAAGTGCAAAATCGATAAGTGAAGAAGATGTTGTTGATTTTATAACTGATATTGATGAAGCACCGAGTATCGATGATATTGATGGGAGTATTGATAATTTAGTTGTGTACGATGATATCATATTGGACAAACAATCAAACCCTGCCAGGATATTTTCACGTGGACGACACAAAAACACGGACGTGATTTATGTAACTCAGCGGTATACACAAATACCAAAAGTGATCAGAGATAACTGTAACGTTCTCGCGGTATTTAACGGCGTTGACGCACACACGTTACGAAATATACATCAGACTTGGTGCAGCGGTGACATGGACATAAATAAATTCAGAAATTTCTTTAGTCGTGCTCAGGCAAAACCACACGGATTTGTAACGATAAATTTACATGATCCTCGGACACGGTATCGAGTTGGGTTAGGGACAATTTTTAGTTAGAAATCCTAGGATTTTTAGAATACTTTGTATTTCTAGGAGCAGAGAGACTGAAACAACACCGAGTGATTCGTCTAGTAGACCCTTGTATCGAGAAGTAGTTATATAGGTAGATATTTTTCATCAGATAACCTTTCTGGTCAGCAGAGAAAGCCTCTATCAGTGTTTTCTGACTAGAAGGGTTTATTTTGTAAAGACAAGACCTTCTATCAAGAGTGTTTTCGAGAGAAAGTTCTGTTTGACGAAATAGTTGGTGGGCTCAGTCTCTCTGCTGCTCGTCCGGAGTGAGAATACTCATAATGCCAAAAGAGGAAGCACATAAACTACCTACCTACTTCTATGTTATGGGGTTTAGATTGAAATCATGGTATAGAGGGTGCGAAATGGATAGACCATACCTCAAATGGAAATCAGTCGGACATAATCCAAACCAATGCAACGCCCAACCTACAGTACCAAAAGAACTCATATACGCGAGTAAAGCTGCAACAAAAACACCAATAGTGTAACAACAACAAGAAGCACAAATAGCAGAACTAATAGCATAGACCAGAAGAGAGAATTAAAAAAAAACAAGCCCCCGTAGAGAAATTGAACAAAGGGAAATAATCAGTCCAACAGAACAAGTACAAGAAAACACAGAAAGGGCAAACGTACTGAGCCCAAATAGGACTGGCATCCAAGCCACCCCCAGTAAAGAGCAAATTACCTTAAAAAATAGGTTTGCACTCCTGCAGGAGGAAGAAACTTCACTACAGGAAGAGGAAGAAACGGAAGACAAATTAGAGATCTCTGGGATGACCCTGATAACGTCAAGACCAATACACCAAAAGAGAGAGAGGAAAAGGAAAATACTATCAGGCTCAAGTTCATCGCAGGATGGAGTGCTAGAGGAAAGAAGAACGGACACTCCAGAAAGAGCGCACAATAAAAATGAGAAACTCTTACGAAATGTAACACGAAAGAGAAAGAAAGCAGAAGGGAGAAATGACACAGACAACACAAATGAACAAACAGATACCGATAACAGAAGCGACAGCGATAGCGAAAATGATAGTGAAGAAGGAGATGAAGAAGACAGCGACGAGAACAATAAAACTGGTACAGAGATAGAAAGTGACATGGACGGAACATAATAAACGGAAAGCACAAAGGAAACGGTTAAAGACATGGAGACAGTAAACAGTATAGATAACACAGATGAGACAGACGAAAACCTGACAGATACACCGCAAAACAGCACAATGAAAGAGGGGGTGGGGGTGGCCAAGCGTCCCCATAAATGAACTAAACTAAATTTAAATAAACCATTAAACACAAACATAATCTTAGAAGAAAGAAAGAAAAAAAAAACATTTCAATAACAAACCAATTCTTCATGCAACCATAAAAGCGGCTACCTGGGATGAACAAAAATGGAGGGAACAAACTTCCGTGTTTTGTCAATTAATGTAAATGGGATCAATAAAGAAAAAATTCTATAAATATATAACGAAAACCTAAAATTTGATATATTGCTTTTTCAAGAAACACACAAGGGATTTACAAAAGAATTGATATCATTATGTGAGGAAAAATTAAACGGAATCTTAATAACAAATAATTTTACTGGTAATGACGTGAAAGGGGGAGTGGCAACTCTAATAAAAAATGAAAAAGGGACAAAATGGGAAAGGAAAGAAAACGGAATATTTTTTACATGGCGATTATTGCATATAATAATAGAGGGAATACATTTTGCCAATGTCTATATGCCAGCAAACAAATATAAAAAACAAGAATTCATAGAAAAACTATCTAAATATCTCGAAAAATATACTACGGAGAATGTAATTTTGGGGGGAGATTTTAACTGGGTGGGGGACTTAATAGACAGGACATGAAATTTAACAACAAATGATTTAAGATTCAAACCAGAAATAGAATATTTTTTTAATAAACACAAATTTGTAGATACTTATAGAAGATTAAACATGATAAGACGGGAATTCACATATGACTATAAAACAAACAAAGGAAGCAGACTGGATAAATTTATCGGTACAAACTTCGATACAAAGATTTACAAAGAGGCAGGAATAGTAAATTTTAAAGTATCAGATCATAAAATAATATACTTAGAAATAAAGATACAGCATAGGAACAAATGGGGTAGAGGGACGTGGAAATTAAATAATAAAATATTGGAAGACTCAGAATTCATCAAAGAAATAAAAGAAGAAACAAAAAAAATTGTAGAAAAAGGGAACATAGACATCATTCAAAAATGGGACAAACTAAAAACTACTTTTAAAAAAATAGCAATAAAATACTCCAAAATTAGATTAGCTAAACAAAAAATGGAGAAAGTGGCAATAGAAAGACAATGGAGAAAAAATAAATTTTCGAAAATGTAAAGAATTTCTATACAAACTTACATAAAGCGCAGGAAATAAGATATAATATAATAGACAATATTTAGAAGATGAAGAATGCGAAGTAATCTCATCAGAACACAAAGACTTGTGTGATGATTTCATCTCGACAGAGGAAATAATGAAAACTATAAAAATGCAAACTAAAGGGAAATCCCCAGGTGGATATGGACTCACAGTGGAATTTTATTCTAAATTCTGCTGCGAGTTGTCGCCCATCTTAGAATGGTTGTACAACAATATCCTATTAAGAAACGACACCATGACAAAACTATGAGGGAAGGGATTATTAAATTAATATATAAGGGAAAGGGAGATAGAGAGGATCTAAAAAACTGGAGGCCCATCTCCCTCCTAAACACAGACTACAAAATTTTAAGTAAACTATTAGCAGAAAGATTCAAAAAGGAGGGATATACAGAACAACATATTAAGTTTAAAAACAATAATAGACTACATAAATGAAAGTGGGTCATAAGGTGCTATGGTACTTTTTGACCAGGATAAAAGCTTTTGATAGATTGGAACATAACTACGGTAACGTCTCATTAGAGCGCAAACCATTAAAGCTTATCACACTAGAGCGCAAAAAATATTTTTGTCCTACTAGAGCTAATCTTATTAGGGCGCATCCCATTAGAGCATGAAGAATTAGTATCACTAGAGCGCGAACAATGAAAAACACATTTGTTAACTGTAACTTTATATTTATTTTAAATGGGTTGATTCAGAATGAAAAACACATTTGTTAACTGTAACTTTATATTTATTTTAAATGGGTTGATTCAAAATATGGCTAGTATCAGTTATCAGTTCAATAGCGTCAATGCTCCCATCGTTGTACATTACCGTCAGTCTCTGAATGCGTTTTTCAATGTCCAAATATTTCTTGTTTGGACGTACCACTTCTTGTCCTGCAGTGATTTGCAGTCGTGTAACGGTGTAACTTGCCTGCTCGTCACGAATTGCTGTAAGTAGACGCCAGATGTTCGGATGATGTTTGTTGACCAGACGATTAACGCGGTTATGCCATCCCTCACAATGATTGTTCGTTCGTAGGTTGACCTGTATATTTCTCGATGACATATACTTCCTTCTTCAGACACTAGGTATTGCGACTGGTTTCTATAACATGGTTCCTATATTATAGTGATCTTGACCAAGGATCAGTCTATTACAGTATTGTGTTTGTGTTATATATGTATCTATATTGTTTTATTCGTGTAATATCGTGTTTGTGCTAGGAATTACCACTTTATATATTTTAAATTGCATTTAAATTTTTTATCTACTTGTTTATTTGCGTACAAAAACGAATAAACCGGTGTAAGGTATAATAGTTGTATAAAATTATGTGTATTGATGGTTCTCTGGTTTCTGTCTAGTAATTATTTTCTAATAGTGACGAGACCGCCGTTTTTGTATATATATATATATATATATATATATATATATATATATATATATATATATATATATATATATATAACATCATAACATCAAACGTGATGGCAATTCAATCTTGTTGAACTTAATTTTTTTCTCCGCGCCGTATTTTGAATGCGCTGTAGTGAGACTTTTTCGCGCCCAATGAGAAATTTTTTTTCTTCAGCGCTTCAATGAGCGGCGCTCAAATGGGATGCGCTCTAGTGAGAAAAAACCCCCACTATCGATGCTATCATACGTAATAGGAATAGAAATTCTTAGCAAGAAAATAAGAAGGTATTAAAGTTCCAAACAAAAAGGAGAAAATAAAAAGTTACAACACGCTGACGATTGCATAAACTTTATAAAAGACCCAGAATCTTTCATACACCTAGTAAAGGAATTTGAAGAATTCGGTAAAGCCTCAGGGTCGAAAATAAACCAGGAAAAAACTGAAATTCTTAAAATAGGAAACTGGTAGGGCAAATACTTTGGTTACCTACCCAATTAATTAAAGAAAAAGTCAAAGCATTAGGAATCAACTTCGGGAAAGGAGAAGAAAATGAAAACTATAAGAGACTGATTGGAAAAATAAATGAAAATGTAAATATCTGGGCGTTGACACCACTCTGCCTCCTGGAACGGGCCCAAGTTGTCAAAACATACATGTATACAAATGTAAACTTCATAATAAAATCCATTGATATCGATAATAAAATATTAAATAAAATTGATAATCCAATAATATATATATATATATATATATATATATATATATATATATATATATATATATATATGTGTGTGTGTGTGTGTGTGTGTGTGTGTGTGTGATTTTAAAACGCATTACATAAAAAAAGAAACACTCTACAAATCGAGGGAAGGGGGTGGGGGTGGGGGGGCTAGCAATACCGAACCCGACAATAATTAAATACGCGAACATATTAAAAAGATTTGAAAAAATTATCGGCAGAACCAAAATCACCATGGGAAGGAATATACATATATTGGTTTGGGTTTTTATAAGAAACAGAAAAGACATATACCAGAATAATAAGCTAGTGAAAAAACTGGAAGTAACAAGGAAATTTAGAGGTATAAAAGAATTATTACAAAAATATAGGGATATCAAAGAACTGTGGGAGATGGATGAGAAATTAACTTCCAAATGGCTAAGGGAAACAATCACTAGCAAACAAATAAACAAAGTAGAACAGGAAAAGGGCTTGGGGAAATTGGATAAAATTAGGTTCGCTTAAACTACAAGGCCTCTGCTTCAAATACATGCATAATGCGTGGTTGACAGGAGTGGTTGCAGTGAGACGGTACATGGTAAGAGAACCGCCAAACTGTCCACTGTGTAAAAAAGCAATTTTCAGCAAAAAAACATACAATAATACAATGTGAAGAAAGGAAAGCAAAAAGAATAAAGCTAATAAGTGAAATGTGTAAGAGAGAAACATACAAATACCAAAACATATTATATTTAGATGGTAACTTTGATAAAAAAACACTATATGCAGTAACAGAATACATAATAGATACAATGAAAGCCTGTGGACAAGTAATAGTCATAGGAAAATGAAACGAATAACACTTTTTAAGATTAAAAATTTATAGAGACAAAAGAGAGGGACATCTATGATACTAACCCGAAAGAATAGTACCCGAAAGAAACATAGCTGTTCTTGTTCCTCCTCCACCCCCACCCCCAAAATTTTTTTTTTTTCCTTTTCTTTTCTTTTTTCTCTCCAAATAATAATCTATCTTGCGGATTCATTTGGCTCAAGTAATAACTGAAAAGGCTGCCCAACTCGAGCGGGGAGAAATACAGAGAAATAAAAAGAGTATGGATCCCAACTCGAGCCCTGCCGACCTTATATTTTTTAATAAAAAAAAAGAAATTATAACGAAGAACGACACATACTAGCACACACATAAAACACCAGGCTTTATTTTTACAAAAACTAACGAACCGTTCTTCGGAAAAATTCTAAATTTATATAAAATAAAATAAAACAATATATTAAAAACAAAAAAAACATAAATTAAAAAAAAAATATATAATAATTATTATATCCTCCTCAAAGAAATAAGACAACTGGGTAAAATTTGAAATAGATGGCTATCCCAACAAATACATCATATAGCATACAAACAATATAGCATTATACACATATAGCACACGCGGGATATAGGGGATATAGGGGACCTCTAGCCAAGGTCAACTAGAGTAACCAGGGATGAAACTTCGAAGACGGTGAATGAAACCGATTCGGAAAATCTAACCTGTAGAAAACACTAGGGCTCTAAAAAATACCCCGACAAAATTTACTCTAAACAAATTTTTGTTCGGAATCCTTTTCTAAAGAATACAAACTACATATCAGGGGGCGAACATACACACATAAAGGGGGGGGGGGGCATCTGTCTGGTGCCCCACCACCAAAAAAGACATTAAAATACGTTATACCAGCAACACCCCAAATTAATACATATAAGGTGGTCTAAAACCCAGAC
Source organism: Sinohyriopsis cumingii (assembly GCA_028554795.2). Taxonomy (NCBI): domain Eukaryota; kingdom Metazoa; phylum Mollusca; class Bivalvia; order Unionida; family Unionidae; genus Sinohyriopsis; species Sinohyriopsis cumingii. Next base: position 156,419,786 of record CM068825.1, on the reverse strand, counting down.
TATCAGGGCCGCCTACATCACAAGATAAAACCCAAGACTAGATTATATAAGGTAGTCTGAAAGCCGAAAGACTATCGGGCCCGGCAGCACAAGGCTGCAAACAAACTCGAACTAGGCAGTAGGACCCCAAATTAGTACATATAAGGTCGTCTAAAAGCCCAAAGACTATCAGGCCCGGCAGCACAAGGCTGCAAACTAAATAAAATCAGGAAGCAGGACCCCAAACAACCAATTAGCAATAACCATTATGCTCTTGTCAGCAAAAAATGAACCAAAAAACCAATACCAACAGGGCCCGCCACATCAAGTGGCAACTCTCACAACCATAGCTGTCAACCTTTACACTAATAACCCTACACTAACCAACCCTCTAACAACAACAGCACAGAGGATTTTATTCAAAATTAAGACGGAATTTAGACCATGGGTACCCGGATGTCTAAAGCACTAACGACCTGTGCCATTGGCCGCCTCCCGAACCGCAACCTGGCCTCCTTTGCCACGAACAGACACCAATATCATACGTGCAGTGCACGCCTAACAAGCAGCAATGTGACCATAGGATGAGACCATTCCCCTCGACGTATATCATATCATAGCAACTGAAAACTGAGTGTCTGTTGGGTCCAATCCCACTCATTCTGGCCTTACACTCAGATCGACAGGCGCTCAATAGTACCTCGATCTGACGGCCCAATTAATAGGTACTCTGTGAGTACAATAAAGCCTGGGGGAGGTGGCTCCAATTCCTTCCCCCAGGAGTAATTAAAAAGATGCCTGTGGCATCAGTAACCAGTGGTACATGTCCCTAGTGGACGAACACCACTTTAACCCAATTAAGTTAAGTTAAGACCCGTCAGTGAGCTGCTAATTCTAGGGGGAGAGAGGCGTATTGTCTACTAAAGCAGGAAGCTTATGTTGAGGAGGGAATTGTTAGCTAAAAGCCACTCCGAGACTTAACTCGTAAAAAGAGAGGGAATTGAACTGGGTAAACAAGCTTCTCAAAGGAAGCTCCCAGGGTGCCGTGAGAGTCGGTGCTGAGATATTCCAGGGTGCATGAAGTGACAACACCGAGAAAATAAGAAGAAAGCCGTGGAGACTTCCAGTGTGTACACAAGAGGCACAGTGTATAGAAGGAAGAAGAGGAAGGAAGGAGGAAAGAAGAGAAATTAGATGAGTACTTGGGAAAACTCACTGAACAGAGACTCCCTCACAATAGGATAAATATGTTCAGTATGTTTAGTTACATTATGCAATCGCTCATATAAGAAGTCATCTTATGTTGACAGGTAGCAAATATTAATATATGGAGAGAGTGATGATTGACGTTCCAACATTATGTAAACTCTACGTTCTTTTAAATTACATTTTTGTAAAATTCTTGGACCCATACGTAAACTAATTTAAAATTCGCGATCATATATTTCACCCCAACGATCATTACTTGTTAGGGGTCGTCATTAATTATGTCAACAAAATGGGGGGGGGGGAGAGGTTTGAAGAAGTTTGACAACTGTTGACATGGGGGAGGGGGGGAGTTCAAGATAAATTGACGTCAACAATGTTATTTTTTTACAATAAATTTAATAAATCAAAAAATAGGAAATTAGTTGGTGCGTTGGTATGGCACACGCTCGCCCGTCAACAGCCCACCAGTTTAATCCTAAACCGGTTGAGTTCTTGTCAAGGAAGTCATAGTCTTGCATCATCATATTTTGTTTTTATTCAATGTAGATTGTAGACTGTAGACAGATTTTTAAGGGAAGCTGTTACTAAATTCAAAGACTGCACTGAACCATAGACATCTAAACAGTATAGCTATTCATGGACGTCTATTAAATAGCATCTATGTTATATGTATAGATGCTGTATATACTGAAGTCCATGAGCTATCCCTCCAAGGATGGATAACTGAGCCTAGGAAACTTGAGAGCTTGACTATTATACAGTCATAATACATAAAATAAATTATGTAGCCTACACAAGCATACAGCTTCTTCAACCAGATGCAGTAGCATTAATGCCTTACAAATATTGTACACTTTGATAACATACTCTTGTTCATTTCAGCCAAATGCCCCCCCCCCCATTTGCATGTGCTGTAAAATTGCTGGGGGGGGGGGTCACTGAAAGTTTGACAGTTGTTGACGGGGGGGGGGGGGGGGTAAAAAAATTGCCCAAAAATTGTTGACATAATTAATGGACGTCCCCTTATGAGACTCTTTACACGTAAACATCTTGAATGATCACAGTGACTTTAATATACCTTAACGTCATATATTTTAGTTAGTACACTTCGACCTATATCTTAACTTTATAAAACAACCGAATTAGATGCAGAATTGTTTCACCGTGCCAACTACTGAATAGTACGAGTAACAATCATTACTTTCCTTGAACTGAAAGACATACAGCATTGCAATGCAGTATGTTTTATATTAATTCAAATTACGGTCTATTAGATTCTTCTATCGGCAGAGCAATGATAATATTTTATCACGTAAGATTCAAGTTTCAAATTAATCTTATACTCAGATTTCTCCACATGATAAATGAGATTGCTGATTACTTTCTGTGGGAGGATTACCTCGTGAACTAGCCAAATAGATTGCAGGTTTAAGGACTTTGGGTTGGGGGGATGAGGAGAGAACGTATTTTTTTATACGGTTATCGTGGAAAGTACTAGAAATATGCTCAGCTCCCCTCAAGATTATGTTCCAAAGCACAATTGTAGGATGTTTTGTATTCCACACGTGTTCCGAAATGCACACCTCGTTTCAATCATATTGTTAAACAATTACCCCCGTCATTGCAACGAATGCCACAGCGTCGTAATACATTCACATTTGAGTCCATGCGGTTTCAACTTGATCGACATAGCACCATTGCAAAAATATTTTAATTATCCAAAACACTAAACCTCTGTGTGAGCCGATGCCGTTAGCATGCCGGATAGCGACCGAACGGGTACAGGTTAAATTACTACCATCGGGTGAGCCTGGTAAGCTACAATGTTGTATATCTGGGCATGTCACTTACAATATTACTACTACCACTACTACTACTACTACTACTACTAATAATAATAATAATAATAATAATTATACATTTATTATTAGGAAAGTATAATAATAATAATAATAATAATAATAATAATAATAATAATAATAATAATAATAATTTTATTATTAAGAAAGTATAATAGTAATAATATTAATAATAATAATAATAATAATAAATTTATTGGTAAGAAAGTATAATAATAATAATAATAATAATAATAATAATAATAATAATAATAATAATACTAATAATAATAAATTTATTATTAACAAAATATAATAATAATAATAATAATAATAATAATACAAATAATAATAATAATAATAAATTTATTATTAAGAAAGTAACATACCCTGCTATAAAGTTAACCTCACCCATAGTCCTAAAAAATGTTTACAAACAACATACTTATAGAAATCAAGTAAAACTAGTAATCCTACGAAAATGACAAGTACCTTAATATGAGATGGTATCGTTAATTTAAAACAACGAAAACAAAGAAATAATGTGTTAACAATAAAATCGGAGATGAATCTGCATATTGGATGTCAAAAGTTAGTCACCCTACACGGACTTGAATTTGCAGTAAGAAGCTGAGTGTCTAATTTCAATATAAAAAAATAATATTCCATAATTTTAGACCCGATACAGAGAGAGATTTACCTGGGAAAAGCGAGATATCGAAATAAAAAAAGATACCGCTGGATAAGAACGAATAACACGGCCATATATTAACAGTGTGGTGAGATAAGATAGGAAGTAATTGGGCATAAAGCAATTTGCCGTTTTGTAAATCATGCAACATTTCTGCAGTGAAACACGTTGCCTAAGTCGTATTCAATTTAATATAAAAGAACCATTTCTGGTGTGAAAATATCATTTAGTTTTTAATTATGCGGGCAGGTGGTATGCGGGCTTATCAGTTTGAGTCGTACTGCTGTTAGCACAAACGGTTTAGGCATAATGTAAGATTTGAAAAAATGTAGCACTTGTAATGTTTTTTTCAAACATTTTCAGAAACATGATATGAAAGAATTTTCATAAATTCAGTCCATTTACTAAGTTAAAGATGACTAATTGGTGTCCATTTGAAGATTATTATCACCAAAGATACCTTGAAAGAACGTGCAGAATAGAAATCGACCTGTTATTTCATGGGTCATTCTTTAGTCTGCCTCTGTGAATCGGATGAACTTTGGCTTGCTTCATGACATCAATTAATCGTCTACCGTCTATAATCGCTTATATGACCAGACCAATTGCAAACTGCACAGACCCAGATCTGCCATACCATGATGCACTGGCAGATCTGGGTCTGTTCAGCTTGTTAGGAATAATCAGTAAAACATACAACATTGATCCTGATCTGCGAGCGCACTATGCAACGACAGATTGTATTACTTGTTGTTTGCAGTTTGACTCGACATATGATGAGTATATACAGTAATTTCTAAACAGTTATTGGAGAGATTAGTTCGAAAGAAGCTAAGTATGTGTAAAAAAACATTTCATATTTTGACACTATAGTTTAGTATTATGACTGAACAAAGGTTGTTACGAACAGACAATCCAGATATGACAAATTCAGTACCATTAAGTAAGTCGTTTTGCTAAAAAAATCAGACAAGGTGGAAACGTCAGGTGGGATGGAAGCAACATTCAACGCAAGCGAGTGCTGCTAGATACGAAACATTCCTTAACTTTTTTCGCAATTTCGTATTCATTACGCACAGTTGAATTATTTACAGTAATTTAATGAGAAATAGAGAAAGAATTCGATGTGTTAATCTTTGAAACGGTTACGACTGAGGTTTATGTCTGTTTTATTAGAAACTTATAGAGTGTAATATTTTCTCTAAAATTTCTTTATTAGAGACGTGCTGTTCGGACTAGTTTTATAATATCAGGTTTTATTTCGGTAATGGAAACCTCGCAATTTACTAGAAAGTCGGTGTAACATTCCGGTTGTGTGTAGCTTTCAGAATTTAGTGTGGCATGTAAGCGTAAAACCATGTTACATCAAACGTTTTACGTATTTTCTGTATCAAGTGATACAAATAACGTTTTCTCGACGGCAGAGGATGGTATATAACGGAAAAAGACCGTTATCGAATTAGTTGAATCTATTTAGTACTTGTATGATTATTTTGTTTGGTTGGACAAATTGATTTCGCGACAAGGAGACATAAGAGATAAAACAAGAAAGGTATAATGATTCCGAACATGGACTGTAGATGACTACTCTGCATGCGATAAATCAAAGCAGATGCTGACACTGTTAGCTTGATTAGTTTATTATCAAGCTGTCCCAGGCTATGAAAGAATCATGTCCTTCCACCTTTTTAATTTTGATTCTTAAGGTCCATGTTAAAATTACCATTATTATGCGTTCCATATCAGACATGGAGAGAGTGGCACGTTCCACTTTACTACCGAAACTATCAAAGCAAGAAATTTGGGGTGCGGAAGGACAGTATAATGCAAAAATAACGGGTTTTGATTTTCAGAGGGTAAACTGTATTTATATAGATCGTATGTTATCGCTTTCAGAATCTTTCCTACGTTTTTGACTTAATGACTAGCTTATAAACAACTATATGTACCGATGGGGAATAAAGCGGGTAATCTTATGTTAAAATGGTCCATAGGATTACATTTGAGGCATATGGTAGCACTGTTAGAAGAGCTGACTTCAATTTGGGTTAAATATTAACATTGTTAAAGTTGACCTCAGTATGCGCCACTATAGATTAGTACAAGAAATCCTTTGTTATAGTTGTTGTACACTTACATGCAGATGTCAAAAGTGTTTATAGAGTCAAACGTTTTTATGTGGGCAACAACACCTGCTTTTTAATTACTATCCATTAACCCGTGCACATTATCTAAAATATCGTGTGAAATACCTAAAATCCCAAACCTACTATGAAAAGGAAAGGGAATAATGTAAAAGATTGGGATGCAGTCACACAAACATACTCTCTAACATACCATCCATATTATTAAAAAAACCCACACACACTATCCAAGATAACTTGTAGCGTTTCTTAAAATTCTCACCTGCTATCGGAGGAAAAGGTAGGTGTAAATCAGATAGATGATATCACACAAAACTATTTTGCAGCACTCCATCCATCTATCAAACACCACATTTACACTATCCAGAACGCATTATAAGGTGTCTGAAAACATTCACGTACTATCATATATTTCCGAAGGTTTTTCCTGTTTCTTCTGTTCATCTGTTCTAATTATTAAGGATCACTTCTCAAAATATTGATTTGCAGAGCATTGTCAAATTCTGCCAAAACTACGACTATTACTGTATTGACCAGAGCTACTACAAGCTGACGTTTCATACTAGATTGGAATAATTTTACAGGCTACAGCTGCTCTTCGTCATCTTCATGGTCTGGTGTTAAATCAAATCCCCACAAATCTTATTCCATCCCCATGCACAATTGTCGTAACAATTACGCTGCTGCTGCTGATATTGTACTGTCTTGTGGCTTCAGACAGTGTCAGGTAGCATCTCTGAGCAAAAATCAGGCTGTAACAGTGTGCTACACAACTTTAGCTATCTAGAGTGATTTCTGTCTTGGACACGTTGAAGTGTTGCAACTCGAATGTATATGATCTGCGACTCTGTTGAGGGCTTCATTGCTGTCAGTCAGCAAGCGTTTGGGTAGCTATCCTTGGAAAAATAATTGTAAATCTTGAATCGGAGTCCAAAGCCAGTTGATGGACTGTGTGCAATGCACATTCTTTTACAACCTTCCATTCTTATGTTATACTATGTTTTTGTGTGTATGCAATTATAATGTGAGAAAAGCGAATCATTATATTTTAGGTTTGTGTGTACGTAAGTATTATGTTTAAAGCGCTCATACCATTGCTCGTTAATTAATGGCTGGTCTTGATCCCCAGCAGTGTGTTGGATAGTAATCAAAGGTGGGTGCTGGATAGTATATAGAAAGTGAGCGCTTAATAGTACTCAAAAAGAAGGTGTTAGGCACAGTTGTGTGAGTGTGTTTTTGTGGGGGAGGAGAACAAACACTAAGTAGGTGTTGGATAGCATACAAAACAAGGTGTATGCTAGTACTAAAAACAGGTGTCTTTGATAGTGGAGTGTGTTGGATAGTAGTGTGTTATTTGAATAGTAATAGAAGAGTGGGGTTTAGAAAGTCTATATATAGCAGGTGTTTGGAAGTATAAGTGGTGTTTTGGAGATAATAGTGGTATGATTTCATCCCCTTCTGTTTGCATCACATATTTTCGGCTGATAGTATGTGTAGGTTTTTAGACACTGCACAAGGCGTTTTGAGTAGTGTATATGGGGTGTCGGATAGTATAGGTAGTGTGTTGGATAGTGCCGATGTGTGATTTTATCTCCATCTCTTACATGATACTCTTTGTTAATGGGTGCGGGTCTTTGGACACTAAGCAAGGTGATGTGGACAGTGTTATGGGATGTTGGATAATAGAAAACTAAGTATTGGGTGGTAGATAACTGTTCTTATATTAAATCATCGTCGCTCTTTATGAAGTTTCGGCTTTTGCAGGATTAGACTTTAAACTATTTTTCCCTTCGATATATTCCCATATTCCAATATAAGTGTTCAATAGTAACAAAATATTATGTGCTTGATTCTTCGGCTGTGTATTTGGATATTAATCAAAAAGCAGGTAGTGGATTGTATTTAGTCGTATGTCCTCATATTTCCTAAAAAAAGTCACGCAAATACATACTTCCTTTGCAAGGTGTCGTAATGGAGAGAAGAGCGAAGACTCCCTCACGTAACCGAAGGCTGTCATGCTATAGAGCTTGCCACGCTTGAGGTGCGTTTTGAAACACATTGAACATGTAATGTCAATATTTTACGATATTTAGTTACCTTGATGCATACTTTATTTAGTATCAACGTATTTCTTTCATGTTTGTATGATGAACATGCTTAATTCGATTAAATTCAGCTGCATTCCGACTCGCGTTGTCATTTCAGTACCACACTCTCCAGTGTGGAGGTATTGAAATTACGTCGGGAGGCGGGATGCATTACGCATTTCGATTGGTTGAGTTTACATTAGCTATCATATTTATATATAAAAACATCTGCATCGACGTATGAGAGCTTCTTTCAAACATGGAAACACCAACCTCAGCGGTTGTAATAAAAGTATTAAAAAAACCCATTAAAACCATGGCAATGCCAATGATTCATGTATTATTGAAATTGAAGTAAACAACCCATATCAATATTAGATGAATTCTAAATTTATTATGTTTGGAAACACATTCCAGATTTCCATATTTCTCTATCTAAGGAGACATACTAACTTCTAAAATGTTTTCTCCAATCCTGGGTAACAGTTCCAAAGCAGATATAATATATTTACAAGTAAGAAAGGGATGTAAAGGCATTATTAATCTTTCAATCCACGAATACGAGAATGTTTTGCATTGTATAATTTGTGGAGTAATGTAAAGTCATTGTAAACCTCAAATAACTTTCTCAAGTATTGGATACATGTCAGTACACATAGATGGGTAGACAATATATTGACATGTATAGTATGATTGTGTGTCTTGTGTAGGTGTGATTAAAACGTTTGTCTAAAATAAATCTGCTATATTTTACTTATCCTGACTAAGTTTTTTTTTTGATCAAGTGCTAGGCTGGGACAAAACCTTTTTATACAAACGTTGACCTTATGTGGATCAAGAAAATGTTACAAGTGTATTATGGTGTGTCTTGATAGGAATCAAATAGCGGGTGTATTGTATAGTTGGTGTGTTTGGATAGTAATCAAACGCGGCTGCTGATTTGTAAATGGGTATATCATGGCAATACCTTTCCCTTTCGACCCTATAAAACTTTTGATTCTATAAACACTTTTGACCCCGTAAAACACTTTTTAAAACTTTAATGGTATTCTTCTCAGGATATCTGAAGGCATAGCGATGGATTCAAAATAAGGACTTCTGTTTTGATTGCATAATCAATAATTTCTGCAGCCTCTTTTGTAATTAGACCAGGTAGGATACTTTGCCAGACATTGTGTTTGCTCCGCATGGTACCTGTTTTATATTATATGCTGTATTTGACATTGTTTGTTACTGTTCTATGTCATTCAAATGTACCGTTTCAAAGGAGTCATTCCATTGTATTTGTTTTATTATGTCGGGTATTTGATCATGCACTAACTGTAGAGACAGCATATGATCAATTTGCTACATTATTTTTGTTCGCGTTGAGTTGTACATTTCATCCTGGTTATAATGGAGTTCAATATTTTAGGAAGACTTCTGCATTTTTTGTCCCCCACATATATGTGCCTAGATCGCTTTGTAGCGTTGGTTTTCTCATCACCTTGAACTGCTCGTCACAGTATACTGCTGAATCAGGTGAACTATTCTTCTGCATGGAGGGTTTGGCCATTCACTGAGATGGTAGCCTGTCCGTAAGGTTTTCCTGGTGCAGGTTGCACATCATCTAAATCTTCTTGGCACTGTTTGTGCAACAAAAATTGTCCTAAGCTGAAAAAAAGTGGTCCCTATATATGAATCTGTCCATTTACCGGTATCATTTGTTTTAATCTTCCATAGCGATCAAAAGTTTTCTTAGCCAGAAAAGCATCCATGATGATGCTAAAGCGCCAGGAGGAATAAGGAATAAATATATTGTTGTCTTGCATTGCAAAATTAGCATTATTGGACACCAATACAAGACAAAAAAATGTAAGGAATTAAAAACAATGAATGCTATGTCTCAATTTAATTAGTCGAAATTATTAAAATTTGAGGTAATAAATGTCAGGAGTGACACTAATGTTTTAGCTCGTACAAAATCTTAAAATCTGTTTCAATATCGTTTAATAAGCATCATATTTGTTATATTATTCATCAAAACAAAAAGAGAAAATTTTATTTCACAGATAATCCTGCTGGTAAATACATTAAGAAAAATCAGTATTTCGCATAGCAAACAGTTCTCTTCAAATCGCATGAAGAGTAGCTTCCTTCTTAAAAAATACGTATTCTTTAATTTATAATAGTTATTGGCTTCTTGTCCATTAATGTAACTGTCTTGGTAAATCCAACACAAAACGATTATTATGAGGAAAACCAGATGCTAACTATCGTGAAGGAGACACTTGGCATTGTCCATTACAATAATTGATTTCCATTCAGACGTAATATCCGCGTAATAATACTTTGTGAAAAGAAGACATGATCTCAATATCTGCCTATATCACAGAGAAATGCAGACAAATATGATGCACAAGGTGCTAATATCGTACATTGCTCAAGTCAAACTGGTATAATGCATTTCTCCATGGACTACGCAACATCAGATTTGCACAATGTTAAATAAAAAAATAATGTCTGTTTCCTTCCTATTGCAATGGATAGTATTGGTCCATAATACAACGTACCATACCCTTCCAGATATAGTTGACAAAAATAAATCAAAGCAGATTTATTACCATAGAGCAGTGGACTGTCAAACCTGTCTTTTGCGGACTACTTGAACATTGATGATGGTCTCGGCAGATCAATTGAACCTTTAGCTATCTATTGTAAATTGCTTTGCATAAAAGTGATACATGTAAAATAAGGTTAAAAATAAGTTACATTATTGTTCTGCAAATAAAATTATACAACTCAAATTTTATTATCAGTAGCTAGCATTTTCCTCATAATGCGATTGATGAGCCTTTGTGTTTGTTCTTATTTTATTTTTATTTTTTTCTTTTATTTTTTAGCTACTTGATTGTTCCGTTATGAAGACACCTGAATGCAGCCGCGATGGTTGCATATATGAAAACAGTTTTGTGTGGGTAATTAAACACCAAAGAACAAGTATTAAGTTATCTCAAAGGAAACTGAAAAGTTTCTCTTTTTGTGTCTAACTGATGTAGTCAACCTCTCAGAGTTTTTGTTTCTATTCAATTCAGGAAAACAAACTAGTGTTATGCTACAGTGATAAATTGTTTTATCTGGATAGCACTTAGACCACACCCTTAGACCGAACTCTATCTATTTTACAGAACAATTTATATTATTATATAATATATATTGGTTGTCTAGCTCATTGGAAAGCCATGCAACTGCATGAGATCCCTTGCATTTTGAGTCAGTTTCTGTCCAATCTTTCAGGTCAGTCCTATTCCTTAAACAAGAGGTGTCCCTGCCATTACCAAGCTTGAGATAAATATACCCTCAGTAGGGTTGGTGAAGAAAGCCAATTTTCCTTCAGTTTAAGTTGGATTCCACCCACACGTTCCGAAATTATGGATTCGATAGCCTTTCTCCGTCGATATGAAAATTCCTACTTTCGCAAACACCCCCCCCCCAAGCCGTTTTATCTCACGGAAGAGAACTAGCCATAAGCCATTTTTTCCCCTAGGTGTTAAAGTAAAACATTTTCCCTTAGAGTACTTGCTCTCCAGTCTAATTTCGTTCAAACTATATAATGTACATGTATAGCTTTACTCTCGTTTTCAAGTACAGGTACGTTATACAGCTGTATGAATGACCATCCAAAGAATAAGTTTGAAAACAACTTGTCGAACGATTTCTTTAGCTTCTGAAAGAACAATATCCCATCCTAAGTCTCGTTCAACGATATTATGAAAGAATTTACAGTTTACATTGATTTTCTGGTCAGTGATGAATGTTTCATCAATTATTATCTCCCAACAGAATCATTTTAAGTTAAGGTCAATACATATGTTAACAGCACCATAAGACGTGACTTGATAACTTGAGAAACAGTTTTTTTTCTCTTTTGTATCTGGACAAAGTACGATACCCGTCATTACCAGAATATGTAACGAGCATCCTATAATATAAGTAAGGAACTTTTACAGGTTAGTGCTAACTATGCTGCGGTTGTGTTACCGACTCTCTGTACTTTTGAATGAACATTTCAGGGGAAAATACAGAGATGTATCCTGAACTTGCAATTATCCTTGAAATGTAATGAGTTTCCTAGCCTGATATTTATAATACTGAAAACCATTAGTGCTGATTTCTATCCCCACAAGCGTATGCATGTCCAACTCAGTATCTTGTGTTTCTTGGACTTGTTCAATTATACAATATTGGTTTCCTGACAACCGAAATCTGCTTACCATAGTCAGATTTGCAATTGCTGTAACAGCTATACTTTGCTGTACTGCTTCATTAAGGGTTCTACGAACCGGAGTAGTCATAGTCGCTATGGATGGTTGTATAATCGCCTTTGGTTCAATCTTTGGTGGTCCTCAATCTCAAAGCGACTGCACTCCCTGCAATTCTAGAATTTTTTACATATCCGTTTTTAATTCTACCAGCAACTCGCATTACAACTTATTTAGCAACAGTTTCAGTACACGATGTTAGGGCCGCGAGCACTTTTGCATCTGTTAACAATCTCTGGACATCATCACCAAGGCCATTTCGATAATATGCAATTTAAATAGATTTCATGAGTTGAAAACACGCACTGGTATCACACGACAACGTACGACCGCAATTATATTTAATATCATGCCGATCTATATTATCTATAGTTGTATTGTTAAGTTTCCCTAAGAGATGCATCACATGCCAGTCCTGTTCCACAAAGGAAAAACAAAAAAGGTGCCAACCGACCAAATGACATTGAAAATACCCGGGAGACGTGGCAGTAATTTATATCTAATCAATAGGTTCTACAGTTGGTAGAAAACCCAATATTTGACCATTTGTAGCTACGCTAGCGGAAGCTACACTTTTGTAACTGCCGCTGACAGCATCACAATTTAAATTGATCTGCATCGTCGAGGCAATCCTGACAATGCCTGGCACAGTATGTTATCCAGACCATCCAGGTCCTGCATGCAGAATTTGTTTATTTTCGGAAATATCTTTGAGTTAACCGAGGAAATTTTCACAAAGACTGTTTCATCATAGTCATATATTTGGGTGATTAAATCGAAATAATGGAGTCTAGTGTCACCTCGTGTTTCTATATGAAAATATTCCATTCTTTGCATGTGGCAATACTCTCTTTCAACCTCTCCCTAAATGCCCACTGAGTCTAATTCTCACATGATGCCGTTTGGAACGTATCTCCTAGATTTTTGTATTCTTCCAGTCATCTTTGGGCACACAGCGGCAAATATTTCAATATCCTTTCGAATTTTTGGCGACCGTTGCCATGGCAACTTCTTCCACCAAAGCCTCTTCCTGTCGCGCAATAAGCAACTGTTCAGTGACCAGGAATGTCCTGTTAATCGGGCCAGGTTCTTTTTTCTGTTCCAGTTTGTTTGTGTTGGTGGTTTCCATTACTTTGTTTACATCTAGCTTGGTTTCATGTGTGGGTTTGATCACTGGCAAGATTGTTTGCTCGTAGACTTCTCTGAGAAATTTGTGTGCGTATTGCGTATTGCTGATACGATTGCGGAAAGCTGTGACACTACGGATCAGTCTCAGCTGTTCACTGACATCTTTACGTCATCGATCTCCATACTCTGGTATGATATCACTTGCAGGTGTTGACGTTGTATGTATCATAGTCGTTTTTACAAAATCAAGACCAATATGTTAATTTCGTGATCAATAGTGAGAAAACGTTACTACTCCTTGATGACCTATGTAAACATATCTTACGATTTGACCCTGTTACCATGCCCACGCAGGTTAAGTACCACATGCACCTTTGCTTTTCTTCAATAAAGCTGCAAGTGTATATTGCATGCTACGTGTGCGGATCCTCGATGTATACCAACAATGTGACAGTACTCGTGTACTTTAGCCAAGTGAAGCTAAAAACCCCTGTGGAAATCCAGAAATAAGTAGTCGCAGAAAACTCGCAGATGTCGTCATTAGTTACAAACATGTGTGCGAGGGATTAGAGGTGTCATCTGATCTATTTCGCTGTTACCTAGATTCTAGAAAGACTTGAATGGAGTTCTGACCACGATACAACATTTGCGACTCAGTTTGTCCAATACATCTGACGACAATTTAACAAAACCAGTATGGGACTAGCTCAGCTGCTAGCGTTCTTTTTGAATAAACCTAGGTTCTCAAGGAAATGACTAAGGATGTGAAGTCGTAGAAAAAGTACAATAACTTCATGATTCGTTGCACCGAAGTATATTTCAGAATGTTTTCTCCAGTTTCTGGCTTGATAGTGAGCTGTGGCGTTTCACTGAACCCACCACAGTCAAATTAGCTGCTGCTTACTACACGTATACATACAACATCTGCATAGAAATTTCTGATTGGCTTACTTACTATGGTTTCATATTATTCGTTGAAAATGTTTGATCTACAAATAATAGTACCGCGATTCTGGACAATAATAAATCAGTACAAACTGCCTGCATATGTATATCGATTATTGAACATGATACATCCATTTATTCTAAACAAACGCATTAGCAGCAATGCTTGAATTAAGTCGCTCAAACTTACTGATGTCAATAACTAGTATGGGCATTTCTATGTTACCAAACTTTAGTTCACCCAAGTGGTGTTTTGTTTTTTGGGGGGTTCGTCCTAGTTTTTGCCAATTCAAAGCATCGAACAGCGATCATCATTTTTCACAACGATTAATGCTTGCCGGAGAATACAAACTGGTGTTGGAGTATAACTCGTCTGAATATGCAGCTGAACTTCTATGCATCTCCATGCCAAAATAAAAAACTCCTGGTTAATTATATGTTCCCTTTGAGAATGGAACGGAACGACATAAACATAATTTAATACATACTTATACATGAATTTAATACATCCTTATACATGAATTACACCATCAAATATTGATCGGTCTGCGAGCACAACTGTACTGATAACTGGAAAATACACTTATATTAAAAGGCGGTGTCTGTAATACAATTCAGTAATAGTGACCACTTTGCATACAACGCAAGCGTTGATGCAAATCATGTCAATGGCCAGTGGATGCGCTTGAGTCGTATCTGCGTTGCCCCCCGCGCCATGCAAGTTATATCAACGAAGAATCTCAGAGACGTTCATAAAACTCGCCTACGTGGACAGTTGACCATTTGACAGTGGTCAGAGGGCTTTCTGGTCGTATATGTACCCATGAGTTGTACTTGCATTTGTGTGCTGTACTTGTTTTTGTCACCTCCACAGACAATCTCACAGATTTGAGCAGTATGATAATAGCGGTTTTGTTGGTTTCTACTCTAGGTTGACGTCTTCTATCCGATATGATTTTCGTCTTGCTAGGGCGCCTGTTGGATGCTTTGACACGTGTTTTGAGGCCAAGTCATGGCGAGGGATAGAAGGATTTAACCTGGATAAGTAAAAACAATACAAAATTGCTATTGTCGTGGCATTTCATGTTCCTCAACTAAAACACGGGCCGTGTTTGAATCGTCATATAATACTGCACTATATAACACTAATTTGCCTATTGTTACGAGTCTATGCTCTTAAAATAAGTAACAGAAAAGAACGAAGACAGCAAACTTTGTAAAATTGTACAAATAATTTATTTCCCTAGAATACAAAGGATACTAAATAAGAAAAAAAAACTGACAGTATTGCGAATTAAATCCAAATTGTGATCCAAGAATTAAAAAAACCCAATCAATGAAATGTTCTAAGTGAATCACAGTTCAAATCCCGATGAAAATCCAAAATAAAAAATAGTCAGCGTTTTACTGATGTGTCAACATTCTCTTGTTGAATCACATAAACTATTATTCCAGTTTTTGAATTCTGTATAAATTTCGGTAAATGTCCATATCCAAGAACTATCAGAGCACTTTAGTATTTCCAGGGAAAACAATCACTTGAAAATCAATAATTTGAAGAAAATAAAATTTCAGCCCCAATCTGTACACAGCATAAAACAACTCGACTTCTCACGTATTAAGCTCGACTGATATAGTTCTTCTCATAACATCAGTTATAAGACTAACTAAAACGCAAAACATATTCCCCGATGGAGGTCCAGAGTTCATACTTCTTAAAATATAGAAGTGTTTTTACGAATTAACCCATGCCTCACGTCACGTAGTCCCGGTATGACATTGACTCAACTCAATGATCCTTACTCTGAGAAAGAATAAAGAAAATAAAACATGTTTACCAAACCTGTCATTGATTGTAAGGTCAGCAACTAGATACAATGTTTCTATTATGTAATTACATCAAAAATAAATTGTAAAAATATCAATCAAGTCAAACAGAACTGAATTTGCAGTAAACAACATTACATTACAATAACATTTAATGGAATGAAAATACTTTGAAACTATTAGACAAACAATTAATATAATATGCATAACACTATTATTAGTAGTGTCTGTAGCTAGGTGCACGTACGTGTAGGCCAATTTATTAGTTCTTGATAAGCTTTTGAAACGCGCAACATAAGTATCAAAACAAAACATGTGCTTTTAAATTACGTTCTTCCTTCCGTCTCGGTTTATTATATGGTAATGATTCCGGTGCTCAACGTTGTGACAGTCAAAAGTTTTACAATATTCCTATGATTGTGTCTACAGGATTGTTTAATTTTGGTCAGGTTGATTATTATATTAATATTGCTTTTCGGATTTGAACACTTCATATTGTCTTTATGGGATTGCAGCTTGCACATAAGCATGTGCAATAAACAGTACCTTCCTCCTCTTTTGATCTACTTTGACCTTGTGCAGTTTCAGTTGCATATTTTAAATTTGAATAAGTTGTAGTCAGCATTCACTACAAACTGTTCTATTGACAAAGTTGCATACTTTCCTATGTGATTTCAGGTGTCCTATGTGAATTTGTTGATGATTTTGTCATTATGTGTCCACAATCTTTTCTTTAGCAAATTCAACTTAATTTAGTTTTAAGTTATTTGTCCCTTAGCAGTTGAATCTGATTTGTTCAAATTTTCTTCATATATTTGGCCAGAATGTGCCACAAGCTGATTTCTATATGACTTGAATTATATCTCTTTGCAGTTACTTCGTCCTGGTGGAGTAGCAGCCGACCCTTTGCGCATATTTCATTCTAGGATAAGCTCTCCTTACAAGCTGCATTATTGAATTTATCCTAGTATGTAACATTCATGTAAGCACAAGGATGGCGGAAAAAGTAGAAATTTTGGGGAGGGATAACGATTATTATTTCGAACAACTAGCCCAGCAGAGATGATGCGGTAAAGTTGTTTTCTGTAATTCTACTATTATGTTTTGTTTCTCTTTAGCAATGTATTTACAATTAATTTCACGACAAAGAATTTTAGTTGTTTAGGTCTAAATGGGCAATGACGGTTTCGTGCCCATTTCTGATATATAAATCATGGACAGGCACACTTATGCCGTTGAAAAAAATAGTAGTTCTGATATAAAGTTTTGCTTACTTTAGGAACTAAGAGGATTGACTGAATCATAAAACGTTATTCTGTCGAGTATTTTCTAAACCCAATCGTCATTTTATTTATGTCATTTATTATACCAATCACGGAAATATGCATAAAGTTGTAAAATGAACAACTGTAAACCCGATCTATTTCACATACGCATATGTCGAACGTAAAACTCTCATCAATTTTCAAAAAGTGCACACAAATCACAAAATTAAGTGTGTTTCTTCGAATGCTGCTAAAAAAAACAACAACAGAACAACCGAGATTTCTTTCTTCAAAATGTGGCCAGTTTATTAAAGGAACCTTTACGGTTGACAGTGAAGATATCCACAAAGATGACAAGAAATGTAATTAAGTTATGACAAGTTAAAAAATGTATTATCAAACAATTCGAATAATAGGCTTTTTCTTCGTCATATCAATGCATGCAATTGTGTTCTGTGTTGCTTGAGACATGACTGGCTAGTAGAACCTTGGAACTTCAATAAAAAAAAAAAACAGGAATTGACTGACAGTTGATGGTGAAGACGAATTTATGGCACTTAGAGTAACTTTTCCCGAAAATCTATTTCAAATTCAAGTAAAGTTGAACATATTCTGCAAGGTTTACTTTTTTAATTTAATGAGTGCTAGGAATAGCCATCGAAAATAAAAATCCTTCCAGAAGTCCTCTATCATGCTTTTTGTACAATATCCTAGAATCTCATAACTGACTTTACTCTGCACTCGTTTTTCAAATTACTACAGTAGTTAATTGATCATGTGTTGTTTTTTTTGTCGCTGTTTTTTTATAATTAAAGACTTTGTATCATTGCAATTATTTAAATATATTTAAAGTGAAGGTTTTTTTATACAGGGATTAATAACGCACAAGTATATGGAATGCTCTCATCACATTTCTAAAGCAGATGTCTCTAACGCCTTCAGAGTCCTTGTACGTATATTAAGTACGCAGTTGTTGCTATATACGTCAAAAACAAGTATTTGTAACAGGTACGATACATTTAGTGACGAGTCACGATTTCATAACGAAGAGCTACAAACTGGTGATTGGGATTTTTCATGCGTTGACTAAAACTGTTAAACTTAACGAGTGGCAAAATTATCTATTATGTATTTTTATTCTTTACATTTCGTACTGTATTTCCAACGTAAGATTTTGAGAATTTCTAAGAAATGTGTTCCTACTAATTGTAAAAGTTGACTTGCAAGCCCGAAGACAGGTATTTGAGCAATTATTTAACTTCTCAACACAGTATTATTTGCCATGGGTTATTGAAGAAGTAGATATTGTTACGAATCTAGGCTTTAAAATATGTAACAGAAAGAATGTGAAACCAAAATTTAAATGCAATCAACAAGCTACATGTATTTATTTCCCAACGATGCAAAATGAAAATTCAATATATACTTACAATACCGTGAAATAAAATCCAAAACATCCTAAATGTCCAATTACCAGTCCAGCAATATCGAATAGTCCGATTGAACTTTCATAGTCCTAAATGGTCTGATATAATATAATGATGTATTTAACAATATCTTTGAATGATTTCACTAAATAATCGAAAAGTCAACGATTACTTTAGTAATTCGGGTGTATATTTCAAATAACAAATTCATCTCGAATTATTTATGACGTCGACAATACAGCCGTAAACTCTGATCACAAATTAAAAAGGAAACTCCAATCAACTTATGAATAAGACTGGCCTTGCATTAAATTGCTATATTAACATTTCTTTTTACAACTCTCACGCAAAGACAAAAGCTAGCTATGTAATCATTCCGTTTACAAATAACAGTCATGGAATAAAGTTAAATTACGGGTAAATCCCTTTTGATATTTTTTAACATGTATGCAAATTTTCAGAGTAAAGTTCTTGTCAATGGGCAATTTTCAGATTGGTTCTCAATTGGCCAAGGAGTGAGACAAGGGGGTGTTTTGTCAACCTTGATGTACACAATATTTATAAATGACTTGCTACTACAGTTAGAAAATAGTGGATTTGGAGCAAAGACTGGATCCTTAGCTGTGGGAAATCCAACCCTAGATGATGATATTTCACTTTTGGCTATATATCCTAGCAATCTACAAAAGCTGTTAGATATAGCATACGACTTCAGTAATAAGTGGCGATTCGAGCTTAGTGTCACAAAGTCATACATTATCATTTTCGGTCCCCAGTACAAGAATTATATCAATCTGAAATGGTATCTTGGCCCGTCAAGTTTGCCGGTTACTGACTCGGCAACACACCTGGGTCACCGGATTAACTCAAAGCTGACGTCGCATGACACAATACTCGATGCATGCAAGAAAGGAAAAAAATCTTTTCACGGTCTGTTTGGTATTGGCATTAAACCGAATGGTCTAAATCCTTTGGTTGCTGCAAATGTAATTAAAAAGGTAATTCTCCCTTCAATGTTTTATGGAAGTGAATTATGGTGTAACATTTTAAAAAGTGGCCTCGCTTTATTGGATAAAACTCGGAGGTATTTTGCCAAACATTCACAAGGTTTTCCAACACGTACAAGATCAGACATCGCCCTGGGAATGCTAGGATGGACATCAGCGCAGTCCGAAATTGATAGAAGAAAAGTGATGTTTTTACACAGATTGTGTTTGATGCCTAACAATGTACATACTAAACGTGTGTGTAACGTTGCGTTGTTTCACTTCATTTTGAGCGGATGCATGTCAAGCTACGGGTTAATTTCCAATTTATATTATACCTCAAAAGAAGTTTGATTTGCTCGGGTATCTAACTGATTATTTGCATCATCCTGAAATTCCAGATAAACAAAATTGGAAAGAAATTGTAAGGTCAAAAATTTTTCGTCTTGAAAATAGCCTCTGGAGAGTTCGTATGTCAAATCAAGCAGATTTTGATAGATTCTCTTCAATACACGAATACTTACGACCTGCCTCAGTGTGGCAGTCGGTTAAAACCAGACAACACACTAAGGTATTTGCACATGTAGCTAAACTATGGGCTGTTGTTCCTCAAATACAGCTTGATATGTGTATTAGATGTGGGAATGTTTATACAGACTTGATACTTCATTGTTGTGTTAGTTGTCCTTATATGTCGAATTTTAGAAACTCTTTCTGGGATTTCCTTACTGATAAATTTCCATTGAGCCTGCACATTACGTTATTTAATGCAGAAGATGAGCTGCAACTACAATATCTTCTAGGTAAAAGGTTACCATCAGGTGTAATCGACAAAGAAAACTCCAAGCTATACGTCCTGTATGCAGCATACTTTGTCATGCAGTGTGCAGCTATCTTCTGCAAATAAAGTACTGAAACTTGCAACTTATGCAGTTGACGA
Source organism: Sinohyriopsis cumingii (assembly GCA_028554795.2). Classification (NCBI taxonomy): domain Eukaryota; kingdom Metazoa; phylum Mollusca; class Bivalvia; order Unionida; family Unionidae; genus Sinohyriopsis; species Sinohyriopsis cumingii. The sequence continues at coordinate 156,399,019 of CM068825.1, read as the reverse complement.
ACACTTTGTTGACTGATATAGTGTAGGAATTTGTATTCATATATTATTATTATTATTATCATTATTTATTTTTTTATTTTTAATACTTATTTATTGATTGTAATCAGATGATTTATTCTTATATCATGTAATCTTCCATGGAAGGAAATAAAGATGATGATGATGATGATGATGATGAAGCACGCAACATCAACCAAGTTTACATAACAATATTTAATCTTAATTAACAAAAAGACAGGCGCTTCAACATAACACAGTTAGCTGGTATTTATTTAATTTTATTTTGAGTAGTAACGTAATGATTAATGCCATGCGACCATAATAAATTGGTAGCATACTTTTATAAAATGGATTCATTATATGCTCATGTTGTTTCCGTCAACTTTACATTGTCAGAATCGTGCAATATTTTACGATATTGCACACCTTCATATTGCACTCACGTGCACGACACGTGGGCCCAATAGTCTTAGGGACTGCTTTGTAAACAAATCATGTACACTCATGTAGTAAAAGCTTTACGGCTTGGTTGATTAAATTTGTTTTTGATTGAACTAAAGCAGATGTTTCGTGGACTGCCACCTACCAACTCCTTTTCAACATTCTGCGTTACCTTTTTTTTGTTACAATGTTTCGGATTTTGGCTAACGATGGACGCAAGACACATCAATAATTGCTGGGTCCCTACAAACAACATGCAAGTGACAAGACATAACCGTGTCTTTTTTAACAGGTAAAAAGAATGGCAAAAATATACTTACAGTTTTACATCCTGAATTTCCTCAAATTGTAATTTCTTAGTTCTGCAAATCCGAATTACATGTGTCATGTTATGGGTTCTATAGCTTGATTACACATTTCGAAATTTTACTGTAATTTCGACTATATTCCGAGTGCAATTACATCCTCCTTACAGCACTCAAAATTAAATAACCATTATATTGTTTTGATCTTACAATTGAAAGACTTCATACTTTTTCCACATTATGATTCCGAACATTCAATGACAGAACAGAAACACACTTGCAAGTGTCAGCACGCTGCTTCTTCCCTGCTGAAATCAGATGTACTTCATACAGAACTAACACAGATAAATCGAGTCAGTGTCAAACATTTTAGCAGAATCGACAAAAATACGAAAATCTATTCATTCCTGACTTAATGGAAAAGTGTTTGCAATGCGCATTCATTCACAATATGACTCCAAATTTCAATTTTAAGTAGACCAATACGCCATTTTCTTTCGAAAGTGATGTCTAGCGCGCGACTAAGTTCTAATTTATCTGGGAGAAGTTATGTGCGCATTAATAATGTTGTTTTTATTATGTACTGATGAAAATGCGCTTGTGCATTTAGTTTGGAATACAGCATGCATTTAGTTTGGAATACAGCATGTATTTAGTTTGGAATACAGCATAAATTTTGTTACTTTGTTTCTTGAAGTGTGTTTTTGTTTATAGAATTAAGCCTTAGGTAGAATAAGAAAATGAGCATATAATAAAAAGGCTACTGCATTTGTATGGGAAAATATGAACTTGTTCTCTCGGATGGATATACTGCACTCCCAAAGTCGTGCAGTATATCCATCCAAAACTTGTTCATATTTTCCCCTACACATGCAGTAATCTAAAATACCGGAAGCCATATAGAGCCTATCGGATGGTGAAACATTGTGTTAAACACATATCAAATCAACAACTTTCTTTTCAAAGAGAAACTAAGATGCGCTCTAAATGTATATTAAAGCATAGTTAGAAGCAGACATAATTCATTCCTGTCAGAGTAATATCCAATAACTCTGACTTTCTTCAATATCCAAACATGAATCAATTCCATATCTTGGTGCATATGACTTTATATTCGACATGTATTTGTATATATAGGTGTAATTCTGGTTCGCAATTCCCTTATTACATATATATTACCCACTGGACACATCAAGTCCTTTCAGAAGCATACAAAAGACGAGAAAACCATATATATATATATATATATATATATATATATATATATATATATATATGTATGTATGTATGTATGTGTGTGTGTGTGTGTGTGTGTGTGTGTATGCATGTATGTATGTAGACAATGTCGATTATGCCGATCGTCCGGATAATCGGTTCTCTGGGTCATCGAATTCGGTTCAAGGAGTGGAGCTGTGAGTGGAAGTATCCATATTAAATGTGTCCGACAACTGTGTCTTTGACAGTAAATTTATCTTTAATTAGGTAAATATTATCACGCTTTTTGACAATAAATGCGGTATTGTAACTGAATACTATAGTTCCAATTTGAACGCAACTGGAATAACTTTAATTTCAGCGCTTTCCAAAAGTAATTGGTGGAATTGTGTACGAAACTCAAAATACAATTTTCTTGTTGTTTCGGTGATTTTACGACTGCACACGGTACTGAGTGAGCTCCAGCATTTTCCTGTACAGAAATCATACACTTCCTTGTTTATGCCGTTATTGAACTTATTATCGGCACACATAATCTCGTATTCTTATCTCTGTGATGACACACTAGGCTAGTTAAGAATGATTTATCTTGTAAATGACTAATTAATTTTATTACTAATCAGAAGCAACGTAGAACCATATTACCACATTACAGGCACATGCTAGTCTCAATACACATTTGTTATTTTCAAGGCTGCAAATGAAGTTATTTTTGGAGCGTTCAAGGAAATGAAATATAAATAAGCTAAATCACTGTCACATGAACAAAACTGTCTTGCAAACTGCTGACGAAATAAGTAAGTTCTGCTACATTCTCTTCGAAAGACATGTATTTGAAACTTCTGCAATGTGCTCGTGCTTCAATAAACCTTCTTAGGAATGAGTAAAGAGGACGACATGTTTTGCATTAAAAATCCATGAAGACCAATATAGAACAATATCATTAATTTATCTTCAGGCTGATTATTATTCCAAAATGCATTGATTACACAAACTCTGACGTCATCTTCAGGCTGATTAATATTCCAAAATGCATTGATTACACAAACTCTGACGTCATCTTCAGGCATATTACCATTCAAAAATGCATTGATCACATAAACTCTGTCGTCATATTCAGGCAGACTACCATGCAAAATGATTTGATTGCATCCAACTCTGACGTCATCGTCAGAGAGACTACCATCCCCAGACGTCATATACAGGCAAACATCCTTTCTAAAATACAATGATTGCATCCACCTCTGACGTCATCTTCATACAAACTACCATTCAAAATGCATTGATTGCATCTAATACTGACGGCATCTGCTGATAGCTGCGTTTCCAAATGCATCGACTGCATCCAACTCTGACGTCATCTCCAGGCAGACTACCAATCCAAATGCATCGATTGCATCCAACTCTGACGTCATCTCCAGGCAGACTACCAATCCAGATGCATCGATTGCATCCAACTCTGACGTCATCTCCTGGCAGACTACCAATCCAAATGCATCTATTGAATCCTACTCAGACATCATCAAATATTGTTGTAGAAACTATTTGCTCTGCGTAACCGCTCCTGTAAAGTTTCATGTTAAGCGATTTAAGGCAATTTTGTTTTAATCGTAATGCAAACGGTCCCCGATACATGAATTTCATGACAGAAATCCGTAATAATGATTTATTAGCTACTCAACAGAATTTATCTGCTATGTTTAGTTCTTGAAAAATTTCAGGAGTTTGCATAAATGATTTGTGGATGTTTTGAGTACCATTTCTTTACCGTCTTCATAATTTACGTTTTATCTGATATTGCTGAAATAAATACATTTCAATGTATATATTAAAAAGAACAAGGCAATATTTAGGATGCGATTATGATGCAATTCTACAATCTAGCAAGTTTTTTATACTTGAAGAAACAATATACGCCCCCCACCCCCATTACGATCATATGATGTTTTTCTTTCATTATCTTTCCTTTCCTCTTTATGATTCTAGTATTAGATACTCTATGCGTTGAACTGGACAATGGACTCTGTGCCTCAGATGCTTCACTTCAGTTAGAAGAAAAGTCAGCTTAGATAAAAATTCCTCAAAATAAATTTAAAAAGATACTCAAATATCCGTATGTAAATAATAGAATCATTTGTGGACCATATCTGAAGAACTTTATGACATTCATGACTTGAAGGAGAAAATTGTATTTGTTCAGTTTTCCATTTCTATCATAACGTGTCTGATTCACGCATCATCATCTCCATCGAAATAGGTCTTTTCCCGTGCTAGTCAGCGATAACTTATCATTAATGTGATCAAAAAAACAACAATTGAAAGTAAGAAGGTATGTTTAAGACGACTACCGCCAAGATGTTTAACGGTCTCATCCTTACATCTCTAAATGTCGTATCTAAACATTTCTAAATGTCCCATCTTAACAAAACGTCAAGTTGCAAATCAGAAAATGATGTGTATGTGTATATATTTTGTAACAGCAACCAAGCCAGTAATCACACCCAACACTTATGCAGAATTAATAAATTAATGCTAATTAACCATGTTTCGCCTCCACACACATCCATATGCCTAGTTTATACCATCATTTTTGCGTGATTTGTTCTCTCTTTGATTTGCAACTAATATTTTGGCATCGAAAATCGTTTTGTCTGCAGAATACGGCAAAATTAGTTTTCATTACAATAATGAAAACAAAAAATGTTTCTCTAATAAGTCTAGATTCATAGATAGGATCTCGTCGATCGAAATCATTAAGGAGCACAAGCTTGAAAAGTCTCTCCTGGTGTTTTCTTTCATATAATATCGACCAGATTCTTGTGAAACCAATATAAGACATTACTCTGATGATATGGTTTTCTCCGTTCATTTATCTTTCTGAAAGCGGTTTCGGCCGTCATTTTGAAAACAATATTAATAAAGTATTTGTATGGTTTAACAGAACAGCAAGACCATACATAATAATCGATACAAAGCGAAACTAAATATTATTAATGACTAAGTGCAACACCTCTCCAAAATCCAAACAAAATCAAATATCCACCACAAAATAGACAAAAAGGCAGTTATCATGAATACGTTGCATATTTGTACATGCAGAAAGGCGCATCTTGCATATGTGTGATAGCAGTATAAAAGATGATTTTGAGTGGAGGGAAGGTGGGTTATTTTTTTTTTATTTACACTTAATGGTAACGTTATACTAGAATCGGACTGATACTAAATTATATTGCACAAAAATTCGAAGAAATTTTAAAAGTGCTACCTTCACTGTTGCCATGGATTTTGATGATAAAATCTATGCAACAAAAAAATAGTTACATTCAAATGCCTTGAACGAAATGATGACGCAATCCTAATTCACGTAATGAAGTTGGGTGGTAGAGGAAATTTGTCCATTCTTTTGGTAATGGATTTTGTCGCCCAATTAGGTGCATTTGCATTAAACCTATTAATAAGTTATAACGAGTCATTTCAATAAATTCCTGGTACCCGATTTGGTTCCTTTTGTGATTCTCAGTACATAACAATGTTTTTAATTAGGAATCTTGGATTTCCAAGTAAGTGTCCACCCTCGGCCATAATCTGAGAGTTTGAACATCTACTTTGGTAAGAATGCTATATGTTTTCATTGTATCGGATTCTAATTAAACCCTGAGCCATAGTAGGACACTTTGTACATATTTGGTAAGAATGATATATGTTTTCATTGTATCGGACTCTAATTAAACCCTCAGCCATAGTATGACACTTTGCACATATTTGGTAAGAATGCTATATGTTTTCATTGTAATTTTTCTTTTCAGTGGTAAAAGTTTGTTTGACTTACCCAAAGAGTAAACTGTTTCAACGTTCTTCTTTCAGTAGGCAACATGTTTATAAGAGTAATGTAGTGACTAGTGTGAGAACAAAAATCATTTGACTCAGTTGATTTGAACAGAAATATAATTTCTAAAGTGAAAAATTTGACTATTTTATGTAGAAGTGGGGTAAAACGTTAGATACTCTCAGTCAAATGATAGATGTTTCTTAAAATAGTTTAATAATAATAATAATAATAATAATAATAATAATAATAATAATAATAATAATAATAATGACAATAATAATAACAATAATAATAATAATAATAATAATAATAATAATAATAATAATAATAATAATAAGGAGCAAAATTCATTCATAAGAGTCAAGGAGAACAACATAAAATACAATATTCAAAATCGTAGAAGGGTTCGTTATCTTCATCAATCGATTCACCACATGTATTGCTCTTTTCTATTCATTTCCCAATTATTGACACATTTGTTTTCTATTATTTTGAGTTGGAACACTTTGCAAGTTAATCTCGAATATATCGGGATTATCCAGAATCAAGTCTATCATGAAGAAATTTATTTTGAATATTATTATGCTTGTATTATTGTGATTAGTGTGTGTTTGTTTTTTTCGTTTTTCTTTTGTTTTTGTTGTCATTCGTTGAGCTTAGTTTCGCTTTATTCACGAGCGTAATAAATGTGTGCATATTGCTAAAGTAATTTATAGGTGATTTATTTATTTTCAATCATTGCAGTACGGTACAATGATGTATACAATTGTCGATAAAGATTCCAAATATATTTTGTCAATCCCGGTTTTATTTTGTATGTGCCGCATGTTAGACAATGATTTTTCTGTATGAACAGGTTTTATTTATTTTAGAGGAGACTCTCTCTCTATACATATCTCTCTCAAAAACTTAAAGTCTGTTTCAGTTTGCGATATTATCTGTTTATGACGTTCTTTGTCAGAATTCAGCTGTCAAAGTTTATGTTCTGAGAAAGTGTTATACAAGTCTATGTCATCTGCCAATTTTTAAATCAAAGACTGAAAAACAAATTTCAATGGTTTCGAAATCATACCATGTTGTAGCAATGTTGTTCTGTGTTGATTGTTTAGAAATACTAGCCTTCCTGTCTTAATGAGATGCTTAATTATAAATGCTTAATTATAAATGCTTAATTATAAATGCCTAATTATAAACTATACTGTTTTTTCCAGCAATCAATTAAAAAATTCTGAGTTAAAATTGTCATATGACGTGCAAAGTTTGAGTATTATGGTACACTGCCTAGTACTGTTTAAAGGAATATAATGAAAACATTTGTCCAACTAAACAGAAATTCAGAGTTTCTGCCCTTAATATATAGTAATGGAATATAATACAATGAAAATGTTTATTCGAGATTTGAGCAAGCCAGCTTATTTAATAAATACGTTTCTTACCAATCCTTCATAGATGCCAGTTTCGCTACCATTATCTCCAACCCCTTTTGAAGATGACAGTTTTCTTTGTTTATAATGTCGCGAACTATATAAAAAAGATCGTTCTGAACAAGGTCGGTATTACAAAACGGGATATTGTTATTTATGTAATCTAACCGAAAGCGTTACCTCATTCATACACATAATATTTGTATATACGTAAAACAATCAGATGCATGATGCTTACATATATAAGGATTTACCATTGGGTTAAAAAAATCAAAAAAGATGCAAGGAGTAGTTTTAATAGCAAAATAGTCCAAGTGACCAGAAGTCTTAATCATATGCTAGTATTTATTTTTCTCTTTTTCCTTTCTTTTAGTCGAAGAAAAAATGTATTGTTTTGTATGGTAGATACATTATGTATGGTTTTGTATGGTAGATACAGTAACTTGTCACCGAAAGGCTGTTAAATACACTCATATTTTAAGTCGTTTTTCGTTTGAATGTTTTTAGCATTCAAAGCGTTTCCGTCCATGGCTAAGAAATATAAACAAGCATTAGAAGAAAACAATAATGAAGTCCGGATTAACTAGTCTAAAGAATTTAAACATTTATGCTCTTTTCTTGTATCGTGTAAAGGGTCTCTGCTATGTTACGACTTTATCGTCATACATTGTTACAGAAAGAAGCAAAACCAGACATTTTGTTAAACTTAACAAATAATTTAATTATAAACGTTATAAATGAATATGTGAATGGAACTTAGTATTATGAAGTGACTAAAATTAATTCTGGGAAACGTTTTATTAAAGTCAAAAAAGAAAAGAAAAGTTCCGTATAAATTTCAGAAGCAAGAATCAAAATGGAGTTGTTCAGAACTCATTGAATAGTTCACAATGGTTCCAGAATAATATTATAATCCAGAAAATGAGCATTTATATTTCCAGTCGACAATCCGAACAACCTTTTTCTCTCAAATATTATCTTAGTACGACATAAAATACGTCTGCAGACTCCATGTTACAAGAGGAACACAATAAATGAGAATGACTTTAAAATAGGAATGAATCTGATTGCTCTGTTTCTACTTATATACAACTTCAAGAGTATATTACGGATCTATGCCGCAAATATACCACACGTGACAGATCCTACTATTCAGTATAGTATTTGAAAATACCCGTTCATGTGACTTAACGCATCGAATATGAAATTAATTTAATTCCTCCAATGGGAAAAAGGCAGAATCTTGTAAACATATTTACTAATACGTCTATTATTAGTTACCTTCGAGAAGTACGTAAGCATTTATTAATAGATCCTATGCAGTTTTGCGTTCTTTGATGTCTTAAAATATACCCTATGCACGTACGCCAAATCAGGATATATATAATCACTACATTATACAGTCATAAATAACAATTACAAGAAATTTATATATATATATATATATATATATATATATATATATATATATATATATATATATATATATATATATATATATATATGCATAAAATATAACATTGTATAAAGCTTCGTTATTGACATTTTTGTAGTTCCTTCTCGTATCAAACAGCCTAAGGTAATCATATCGTAAGATCAATACGTATTACAAAAAATATTGAAGTCTCAAAAATCAATTCAAAGTCGATATATTATACGGATTAAAGGCTCAAAAATCAATACGAATTACCAGTTTTTAAGACTCAAAAATAAATACGTTTTGCAAGTTATAAAGAATCAAACATAAATACGTATTACAAGTTGTAAAGACTCAAATATCAATTCGTATTATAAGTTGTAAAGATTAAAAAATACGTATTACAAGTTTTTAAGGTTCAATAATCAATACTTATTACCAGATGCAAAGACTCAAAGATCAATACGGATTACAAGTTGTTAAGACTCAAAGATCAATACGTACTGCAAGTTGTAAAGACTCAAACATCAATACGTATTACAAGTTTTAAGACTCAAAGATCAATACGTATTACAAGTAGTAAAGACTCAAAAATCAATACGTATTACAAATTTTAAGACTCAGAAAGCGATAAGTATTAAAAGTTTTCAAAACCCACAAATCAATACGTAATACACGTTATAAAGACTCAAAGATCAATTCTTAATAAAAGTTTCAAAGATTCCATCAATTAGTATTATAAGTATTAAAGACTCGGAGATCGATACATATTACAAGTTTTAAAGACTCAATTCAAAGCGCATTACTTTTCAGGTGCCTCTATGTGCATTTGTTTTGTATTTTCTGCTATATATAGATATATTCTTATGCTACGTTTTTAGGCTCGAATAACCAGTAACAAAAGATAGAGTGAAAACAAAAATCTTTGAAAAAATTGTTTAAAACGTTTTTTCCCTGGAAAAAATACTGGAAAAATATAAAAAATACGAAGTTACGGTTTTAAGAATCAAATCCAAAAATAATCCACGAATAATCCGTGAATACAATTTTAGAAAATGAATTAAATGCTCTAATGAATTCCAGCCTGAGTCTAGACGAAAAATCCAACATGGAAGGCGATGACGTATGCCTTATCCTGTATAGTGGGGCTGTCTACAGTCCGATGTAGAAACACAAGAAGTAACACTCCGGTTTTGGAAATTCGAATACAATATTTTAATAATTGTCTTTGCTCGAGAATTCTGTATGAGCACACATATATTTCCTGAAAAAGAAATAATCCTTATGAATCCAAATAATTTGAATAGACATTAAAATAACTCCAAAAACTGTCACAACAAAAGAACACATTGGCATCAGTTGTTTTATGTCCAGACTGAGATTATTTCTCTCTAAGCATCACTATTAAAACTAACTAATGGGCAATTTCGGAAATGCCTGAATTGCAAAATAGAGGATCAAGTTATCATATTTACATATAAAAAAATTACGTAGTCCTGGTATGACCTTGATAAAAACCAATACTTTTACCCCTAGAATAAAAAAGTTGTTTACATAAAAAACTATTTACAAGTTGAGGATCATGTATCCAACACAGCCTCAATATAAGCCTTATTGTTCCCACAATAAGGTCTCACGGGATAGTTTCGTATTTTGACACCTAAATATCACAAATCTAGCATTTATAAATTCACACAGAAGCTAAATATGTAATGTTGTTTAGATTTACTTTGAGTTAGGCTTGGAAATGGGTTGGCTTGTTGGTTACTGCCTGTCACAGTTAGAACATTGGAGATCAAATGCGTTACATGGGCTGCAAATGAGCAGCCGGCTTGTCTTACGCATTTAGGTGTGTCTGCTACAGAGGTAAATAACTAAAAATCTAGATGGTTGAGGGGTGATGAAAAGTATGCTAATTTGTTGTAGTACTAGTGAACGTTTTTATTCATGCATAAGGCACATACTGATTCTTTTAGCTGCCTTGTCACAGAAAAATATTAAACATAGCTCTTTGCTGTCAACAAGGAATGTAAAATTATGGGGTTGGTGGCAGTGTTGGTTCGGTATAAAAGCCACCATTTGCATCAGGAATTAACCTGATTGCCGCAGTCAAAATTTCACATCTATGCTTTCTACAAAAATTATCAGTTTGATTTTATTTGTATCTTCAGTGTAAACTTTTTCTCATTTTTCTGCAATAGGTCATTGTAGGAAGAAAATTCACCAGATAAACTTCCCAGTGAGACCTAAAAGTAGATAAAAAATAATGTGTTTGCTTGTTCGGTCTTTAGGTGTTTACAATTAGAATTGGGTCAAACAGATTTTCTGAAACAATTTCCAAATCACGTAAAAAAAAAGATTATATGATAATAGCATGTGCAATAAAAAATAAATTTTTAAAGCTGACAAACAAAAAATAAAATTAAAATAAATATGAATTAAATCAGGTATACGTAACACTTCCCCCATAAAGAAAAAGAAAGATTTATATGATAAAGCTTTCATTTTACCATAGATTAATTATACATGAGGTTAAAAACAGAAACATAAGAAGAACTCTTATGAATTATACACAGTGTACATGAAATATTACACTTCTGCGCACGGGAAAGTGCATATGCTATTAAATGATCTTTTCCCTTGATGTGCCTGATTCTAATATCATTTTCCTGTAACAACAAACTACACCTTGGTAGTCTTTGATTTTTATTTTTCATCTTGCCGATGAAAGTAAGGGGGTTGTGGTCATTCAACACAATAATCGAAGAAGGAGCTGAACGAAGGTAAACTTCAAAATGTTTTAATGCCAACATCAAAGTCAAACATTCCTTCTCGATTGGTGAATAATTTCTTTGATGCTTATTTAATTTCATAGAAAAAGAACACATCGGATGATCAATACCTTTTCATCTTATTGAATCAAAACTGCTCCAACCCCAACATCATTTGCATCAAAATATAGTATAAATGATTGGCTGAACTTTGGAGCTGTAAGACCTGGCGCGCTTTTGAATATGACTTTCAACTTGTCAAAAGCCTCCTGATATTTTTTAGTCTAAAGGAACTTGTTTCTTTTACTCAATAAATTTGTCAGGGGTCCAGCAATTATGGAAAAATTGGAACAAAATTTTCGCTAGTATCCGGCCATGCCTAAAAATCGCATCAGTTGCTTTTATTTACAGGCACGGGGAATTCAGAGATAGCCTTGACCTTAGCATCTATAGGTTTAACTTGTCCATGTCCTAAGATATGTCCTAGAAAAGTTACACTAGCGGAACATAACTCACTTTTGGATAAATTAATTGTCAAACTTGCTTCTGTGAGTCTGCCCAAGTATTTTTGAGTTGTTGCTAGATGTTCCTTCCAGGTGTCGTTGTAAATGATGACATCATCGATGTAAGCATCACATTTGTCCAGAACAGAGGTAATCATATTTATGAGACGTTGAAATCCCAAACGGCATCACTTTATATTGGTATAATCCATCTGGAGTCACGAATGCCGAAATGTTATTTGCTCTTTCTGTTAGTGAAATTTGCCAACATCCTTTCAGAAGGTCAAATTGGGTGACATACTTGGCATTCCCGATCTTATCAATACAGTCATCAGTTCTTAGTAATGGGAATGAATCTGGTTTTGACACGCTATTCACCTTCCTATAATTAGTACATATACGGAAAGTTTTATATGGTTTTAGAACAAGTGTGCATGGTGAACTCCAGTCACTTTAACTGGGCTCTATAAAATTATTATCCAGCAAGTAGTGAATCTCTTTTTTAAAGTATTCCAGTTTGAGAGTGTACATCCTGTATGGCTGTTGTTTTACAGGTTTGGAATTTAAAATTTCGACGTCGTGGAAAATTTTATTTGTTCTTGTAAAAACATCTAGAGAAAAGTGCTCATATTCAAATAATAACTGTTTAAGTTCCTTTCTTTCTTGTCCTTGCAAATTTAAAAGTTTCTGGTCCAGACCTTTCATTTCTTCTGAATTCTGAAAATGTGTCACTCCAATATCAGTAGAATCCAATTATATCACTTAAATCTTCAGTGAGTGGGACAGGTAGAACTATATTAATTAAACTATGTTTATCATGCCTATATTGTTTAATATAATGGTACTCTTATAACTTATTTTGATCCTAGGAGCACTATTATTATAATTTAACTCATTCATTTTCTTCTTAAGTTTGTAAGGGCCGTAATATCTAATCTGAAGTAAATTTTGAAGAATGAGCAAGAGAGACAGAACCCCATTATCAATAGACTCAGACCCAAACGTTCTCTCCATTATAGTTCTGTCAAACCGTACTTTCACTTTCGACTTGAATTGCTGAATGACAAATTCAAGCAATATAGGCTGGAAAATCCAGACCTAAAATTTGACCCTTGACCAGATTGGGTAGATTTGGGAAGGCCAAATTGAATTTAAAAAAAACTTTATCAAAGCTTTAATATTCCTCAAAGGAACGGCCTCTGAAAACCTTGTTGACGCACACATAATAGTTAACAGGTATTGGTTACCTAACTTTGTCTTATGTAAGGGACCAACACAGTCTACCATAATTCTACCGAATGGTTTGTCAAAGGCAGTAATAGGCTGTAGATGAGCCTTAGGTATATTCTGATTGGGTTTCCTACCATTTGAAAAGATTGACAAAATATACAATTTCTACCAATATCATTTTTTATTTTTGGCCAGTAGAAGTGAGTTAAGATCTTGTGATAAGTCTTATTAATCTCTAAATGGCCAGGCAAAGGAATTTCATGGGCAAGACTAAACATTTCCTGTTTGTTAGGTTTAGGAACTGCAATTTGATAATTCGCTGACCACTCATTAGCAGCATGTACCTTGGGAGGTTCCCATTTTTTCATAATGACTCATTTTTTAATGAAATACCAGACAGGAACTTCAGTAGCTTCAGTTTCACTAATGGCCCTTTGAAACAAACAGGAGGTCTAAGGACCTATTTCCATGTTCGAAGACAAGTGATTGTCGTTCATCACCGTGATTAGGATAAAGAGAATGATCAGTTAAAAGAGGATCGCAGTGATCAAAACATTCTGAATGATCCTAAAAAGGAGTGAAAGTTACCTTATCAAAAGCCTGACCAATACATGTGTCAGCTAAAGAAATACTTTCCTTATCAACATCATTCTCAAGAGCTTTCTTTGCCATAGTTCTAATATTTGCAAAAGCTGAGAATAAATCAGGAAATTCTTTTTCAATTGGATCGACATTGTGATCCAAGGAAGGTTTGTCAGTTACAATTCGATTAACCACAACCTTATCTCCAGTCTGGTTGTTGCCTAGTTATAAATGATTGCTATCAACGCATAAAACATACACTGTGCCGACTGTCACGGGTCCTGAGAATAAGTCTGATGAAAATTTACACAATGGAGAGGAACGCACCCTACTCGTTGAATAAGAACACTTTCATTAGAAGAAGACTTCTCAGAAAAAGGCAAAATACCTGACAATAAAAGACTCTGAGAAGCTCCTGTGTCCCTTAAAATTTTGATAGGCATATGATTGGCAGAATCACCCGAGATTGATATAGAACCTTCTGTAGGAATGGTTCGTAATTCTCAATAATAACATCAGACTGGGGTTTGTTTAACCCAATGAATGTATTGCTTTCAATACATGACCGTGACCTTGACCTCTTAGAAATAAGAGCATTTGGAATAGGCCTGTCTTGACTCTGATGCCTATTTTTCAATTTGTAGCAATCAGAAATAACGTGTATTTTCTTCTTGCAATAGGTACACGTAGGAAGAGACAATGATCTTGAATCCTGCTTATCTGAAGCTTAATTTTTAGACGTTGTGCCAGATTTTTTCGAAGGGCTTGTATTAGGTTGAAATACTTTTCTGCCAGAAGACTGTTGAGTGGAAGTCTTATTTACAAAAGGATCTTTGAGTTAAGGAATACTCATCAGCAGTTCGAGCAGTATTTTCCAAGGTTTCAATCTGATGCTCAAGATAAGACTTAATGTCACTGTGGACACAGTTTTTAAAATCTTCAAGTAATATAAGTTGTTCGAGACTTTCATAATCTCGTTCAATTTTCTTGGCTAAAACAATCTATGAAATAACTGTTCTTTTTCTCTAGCAAATTAGACATGAGCTTGTCCAGCTTCTCTTTTATGGTTTCTGATTTTTTGCGGATAAAGTTCAGTTACTAACTTATAACCCCTTAAGATGCATTCCTTAACCACATAATAGTTACCACTTTGGTGAACGGACAGTGAATTGTAAATATCACTAGCTATACCATTGAGTACACGTTGTAATAACTGAGTCCAATGCTCTCTTGTCCACTTAAAGCTCTCTGCAAGTCTTTCAAAACGATGCAAATATATGTCTACGTCTTCTACCAGAAAAGGAGGTACTAACTTAATATTTCTTAAAACATCAAAAGTAGAAGCGTGTTTTTCCTTTGCCAGCTCTAATTTTTTGGTCAAATTTGAAATTTCTTTTTATTTTTCTGTGATTGTAAATGCATTTGTCTTTCTCTCTCCTCACTATCTTTTAGCGACTCCATGCGTCTTACTTCCATCTCTTTCTGAAACTGTATTTGTCTTTTATCTCTCTCTTTCTGAAACTGCATTCATCTTACTCCCATCTCTCTTTCCATTTGTATCTTTTCTGTCTGAAAATGAACCTGTTTTATCTCTAATTCCAACTTTTTTAGCTATACGTCCATTTTCAAAATGTCCAACCACTTCTGAGAACCAT
Source organism: Sinohyriopsis cumingii (assembly GCA_028554795.2). Classification (NCBI taxonomy): domain Eukaryota; kingdom Metazoa; phylum Mollusca; class Bivalvia; order Unionida; family Unionidae; genus Sinohyriopsis; species Sinohyriopsis cumingii. The sequence goes on along the minus strand of CM068825.1, from coordinate 156,383,647 downwards.
TCACAAAAGTTCTCTACTATCGATGATACTTTAGAAACAGCTTGCCGATTTCACCAAAGATTTAAAAAAACTGGGTGAATTCAAATTTTAAAAAAACAAACTTTTCTGAAATATTATAGCCAAAATTCAAAATCTCGGATGAGCAACCAATTCTTCTGTTAGGCGTTTATGTTCGAATAAACAGTAACAAAAGAAAGAGTGAAAACAACAAACTTTGAAAAATTTAACAAATAATTTATTTCCCTGGAAAAATACTGTAAACATGGAAAAATAAAAAGTTACGGTTTTAAAAATCAAATCCAAAAATAATCCACGAATAATCCGTGAATAAAATTTTAGAAAATGAATTAAATGCTCTAATGAATTCAAGTTAGAGTCACGACGAAGAATCCAAGATGGAAGGCGATGACGTATGCTGTATCCTGTATTGTGGTGTTGTCTACAGTTCATTGTAGAAACACAAGAAATAACACTCTGGTTTTGGAAATCCGAATAAGATTTTAAGAAATGTCTTTGTTCAAAAATTCTGTATCAGCACACATGTATTTCCAGCAAAAAAAAAAAGAAATAATCCCTTTGAATCCCAATAATTCGAATAGACATTAAAATGACTCTGAACTGACACAACAAAAGAATACATTGACATCATGTGTTTTAAGCCCAGACTGAGATTATTTCTCTCTAAGCATCACTATTAAAATGAACTAATTCGCGATTTTGAAAATGCCTGAATTGCAAAATAGAGGGTCACGTGATCATGTTTACATATACAATGACACGTAGCCCCTGTATGACTTTGATAAAAGCCAATCACTTCACTCCGAGAATAAAATAAAAAACGTTGTTTACTTCACTAAATACTATTTACATGTCTGGGGTCACGTATCCAACACAGCCTCGATCTCAGCCTTATTATTCCCACAATAAAAATAACTAAGAAAAAGAACTTGTTCACGTGACTATTACTAATTTTGACCTAAGGTCGAGAACCAGGTCAACCTTTAGGTGTTTACAATTAGAGTAAGGTCAAACAGATTTTTTGAAAAAAATTCCAAATCACGTAATCAAGATTTTATTATAATAGCATGTACAATACAAATAATATATAAAGCTTCCAAACAAACAGAAAAATAAAAATAAAATTGAATTAAATCAGATATACGTTACAATATATATATATATATATATATATATATATATATATATATATATATATATATATATATATATATATATATAAATGTGGCATATACCAGGATGAGAGGCGTATCAAAATGTCGAACAGTAGGACACTATTTTCATACATTTGTAACATCGAGCTAGTAGTTTTCGGCAATTTATAAGGGTTATATATTTAATTGGCAATTTATAAGGGTTATATATTTAATTGGCAATTTATAAGGGTTATATATTTAATTGGCGTCTAATCTTTGATGTAAATATGACTAGGCTGTTTTATGGAATATTTTCCGGTTTCTTATCTGTCGATTTCTAGAATTCTTTCATCATTCAATTTTCAGTAACATGTGCATGGTTAGTAAAAAGAGTTAATTATTGATATATGGCATAGGGGCTCAAAGTTAGCTACTTCCTATAATGAGATCTCAATATGGATTGCAAAGACCACGTTTAAAGGTCGTAAATGTTTTATTAATATTCCGTCTTACGGTAGAGAGTTGTCATGATAATTAGAGGAATACAAGTTTTCAAAGATTAATTAAAAGCATAAACACTGTTATTTTAAACTTCAAAGTACCAGTTCCTTTTCCACAGGAAATTTACCTTTTTGTGAACCAGAAAGAAAGTTGTGGTACATTTGCTTTGATATTTTCCCAAAGATTCAAATATATTGCTCTATCTATCAAGCTACCAGACCATCGTCGAGGTTTCCAATTTGCTTTAAAAGTTAATTTGGTATGGCGTACGAAAATGACAGATATCGATTCACTGCTTTTAAATGGCGGTTCTCTGCTTTTAAAACGCAGTTATGCATTTTAGAAATCGTAGCAAACAGTTTAGATAGATTAGATAGCTGACCATATTAAACGCTATCTTTGAAAGAGGTTTTGAAGCGACCCATAAAACAGCAGCTGACTGTCATCAAAACGTCACAGCTATCTCGCAACAGATTAGCATGCATATTATAAGCAGGGTTTTCAAGTGGTAAGTACAACATTAGAAAATGAACATTATATCAATTTTCTTAGCAGAAATAAATGCAAATGTTTCATTAATTATATATTATGCATTAGCAAAAAAGTATTCTCGTGAACGATGAAGAAAATGTGTGGTGGAAACAGTTTAAATCTTCAAGCGGTCATTAATAATTACGATAGTCGAAACAAAGACGTGAGAGCAGTATATAAAGCTATGCTCCTTTTCAAAACACATTTCCCATTTTATTCCTCAAACTTCCTAACTATATGCTTCAAGTATCAAAATCAAGAGCAATAAGACTATATTTATGGGTCTGTTTCAATTAAATATCTGAATTAATCACTTTTCATGAACACCAATTTGATGAAACTACGTGAGAAATCTTATCTTGGCATATAGCGATAAAGGAAATAACTGCAAAAGCATGGACAATGTTAGACATAGATAGTAGGCAGTTTTAATTCAAACGTGATAGAAAGTCATTACATCTTCTTACTTTTACCTTTATAATAACTTTTTTGTAAGGGGATATTATCTGAGAAAACTGCACTAAGTCAATTTCAAATGTACAGCATTTATCATGAAATGAAAAAGTAAAAACGGCATGGTCACAATAGCTGCATGCTTTTAAAAGTTCATCATCATTGGCGACTCAGTCTCGAGAAACCATGCGAATAGCGCCCTTGGGGTGTTGTCTGTCTCTGGGGTGTTGGCATCGTCTGCTGTGGCTGTGCAGGTCTATACGTGATTGACAGTCCCTATTGCAGTTGGTGCAGACATACTGGGAAGTCAGCTGCAGAGGGGGAGAACAGACCTTTGTCTGAAAAGCGTCGAAACGTCGAAAACAAACGATCGACAAAATAAAAAGCGTCGACGTATTACTCTGTCGTTGGTGATTTTTTCTAATTACGCCTTAATTGAGGTCATCACCCCCTCTGCTGCTATAATTAAATCATTATGTTATAATAAAATGGTACATCCGGAATCTCATACTGCAAGGATAGCTCGAGAACGATTAGAAGCAATTAAAAAATTTCTTCCTGTTAGAGATTCATTCAGAAAAAATCTACAAGCGCAGCAAGAAGCACAAGTTGAGTACAAAGAAGACATTGAAAAACTATTTAAACCCGTTACTGCAGCTACTGAGAAAGTTACAACAGTCATCAAGGAAGATCTTCTTCCGGTATCAAAACAAACTGTAGCGCAGACTGAAAAAATAGCAAGAAGAACTAAACAGACAAAAAGGATTTTACGAGACCTTCCAACTGACATAGCTGCAGCTCAACCTCCACCTGTCGATGAAGAAATACTTGAAAGTATTGGAAAACTTCGTACTGAAGTCGCCGACGTGAGAAAAAAACTTGCATCTGAATCCAAACCAGTAGGAGAAAACTTAGAATTGATTGCAAGATTTAACGAAGGGGTTGTTGAAGATATTAGAAATACTGAAAGAGAAAAATTACCTGAAATGATATTATTTGGTATATTTAATAAATCTGGTATTTTAAAAACCAGTCATGAAAAAGTAAATGATGATAATTTTATTAAATGGATATATCGCGTATATTACAACAAAAAAACAAGCTAGAGGTCTAGAATACGAAAGTCTTAGTAGAGAAGTAAAAAGACTTTATAGAGAGAGACTGGAACAACTAGAACAAGAACAACTCTCTCAGTATCAACTTCCTCCACCTCTGCAACAAATAGAACAACAACAATCTTCTTCACCGCAGAAAGAGATGATGTTGAAATCACCTTTTGAAAAAATAAAACAGGTGGCAAGAGAAGTAAAGCTAAGAATAACGAAAAAAACTAAACAGGGGAAGGAATTACGTTCACTGGGTGAAGAAAGAGATTCTGACGATGATCCTCCTGGCGCTGTAGGAAGTGGTTTTTTGACTGCATCAGGAGAAAATAATTTTGTTTGTCCTGATAATGTCCTCAATGACGTGTCACGGTTAGAAGTTCTTATAAGGGGGAAACGTGCAGGAAATAACTCAACAGAAATAACCAATGAAATATCTGATATTTGTCGAAGATTATTTCAAGGTGGTATTTTGGATCGCAGCATTTATCGTTCACTTATTGATGAAATTGCTGATGATTATCACAGCGACTAAACAATTAATTAATCAGTATATAAAAATGATTATACATACTGCTCAACGTGGACCGATCATGGTCAGGGTAGTAAACTCACGACTGCCAAATTACAAAGTAATTTACGGAGATGGACTTGGTGATGTTATTCAGGGTCTATTTAGAAGGATGGCTCCAAAAGCAATACCGATTGCAAAACAATTAGGTATGAAGGCTATTGAGGCTATTCGTGAAAAAGCTCCTGATGCAATTGTCAATGTTGCTGGTAAGCGTTTCTCGGCGATCAAAGATAGACTAGCACGATTAATAAGACGAAAACAACAACCACCAGTGAAACTGGCAAGTACTGAGGTTATGCCAGCAAATGTCAGTAAAATAATAAATCAAGCTGCAAATAAAAAACTAACGGAATTATCTGAAGAAGCAGAAAGAAATATAACAGCAAATTTAATAGCAGGAAGCGGTCTTCGTCGACGATGATCACCATTTGGAAAAATGGTAATTACAATAAAATGTTCAAACGCATGTCCGACCCAGCATTTGACATGGATGCACCGGTCCTCAAAGATGAATCGGTACGTGATTATCAATTTTATTCCTATGACGCAAGACAACCAAATCAGCGGGGGAGAATCGAATTACAGGTTCATGATACAAGTAGATATTTCTTGCCCGCTGAGGCGTTTATTGAAGTAGAAGGTAGACTTGTAACGAATGTTGTAGCTAATACGCCATATGCTGCTAATTTGCGTGTTGGTTTTGTCAACAACGGGATTATGGCACTGTTTGATAGCGCCACATACATGATTGATGGAAAAATATTGAATCAATTCAGAAGGATGTCGATGTTGCTACAACAATAATTGGTCTAGCGAGATATTCTGATGATTACACAAGATCAGCCGGTCCAACAATGATGTTTGCTAAGGATATTACTGACAACGCTGATCATGTTCAGTATATTAAAGTACAAACACCAGCAGGTACTGCTGATGCACAACCAGTTGATTTTGAACGCTCAGACAGACCAGGTGCTGCTTTTGATATTATAAAAAGTGTTAATGAAACTTACAACCTAGGATTTGCAACACGCCGAGCATCATTGTCAGGAAATGATAGAAATTTCTCATGTGCAATTCCATTATCTCACATCTTTGGATTTTGCAGAAATGTTAGAAAGGTCATCTTTGGAGCTAAACACACAATTGTGCTCGTAAGAAAAGGTGATGATAATGATGCAATCTGGCGAGGTGCTGGTGTTGCTGATGGTAAAGTAAATATATCAAAACTCTCATTGTGGATGCCAGTAATGATTCCATCTATTATTGAAGAACAAAAATTACTCTCTTTTATGGATCAAGGCGGTAAATCATTGATATCATGGTTAACAGTAACCACAGATGCTATTCAAAGTTCTGTTAATGGTTTATTTACATGGAATATAGCATCACAGCAAGGTGTTTCTGCGCCGCGACATATTTTTATTGCGCTGCAAAATAATGCTCGGACGAGTAATCAGCAACGATCACATATGATATTTGACAACCTTGGAGTTAATGAAGTTTCTTTGCGGATAAATGGACATCAAGAACCGGCTGAGGATATATTGTTAAATTTTGATCAAAATCACGTAGCGCGTGCATATCATCGTTTGATGTCATTTATGGGACGTGATCAAAACGTAGATACCGGTTTGCAAATATCACAGTTAGATTTTACAGAACTATATCAGATTTATTACTTTTCGTTGGAACATCTTGATTTATCCAAACAATCTGTCGTTGATATACACTTTCGAGCTCGTGTTACTAACCCTCCTCCTGATATAGCTGGTCCACCACTTGGTCGCGGCACCTACAAAGCAATCGCGGTTATGCTCAGCGATAAAGCCATGTTACTTGAAGGTGGTAGTGGTCGAATGAGAGTCGTTGATGCACCAGTGGAAAATCTTTAATCATGTTATTTAAAAACACGAGTATAATCATAAAATGCCATATCATCACGTTAGTGTCAGTCTGACTCCTGGTCAGATTAAAAACCTTCAATCAAATTCAGCAAAAAACTGCATAATGAAAATATCACTAAAGCGAGATCAGATCACGGGTGGTCAAAATAAACTATCATTATCAGAACGCCAGCTTAAACATTTCAGCGGCGGTAAACAATCAAAAACAGGCGTCAAACTCAATCTCTCTGCGGGTGCGGTTAAAGACTCAATTAAAACAGGCGGTATTTTTCCACTTCTCGCGGCTATTCCAGCGTTAATAGCTGCTGCCGCGCCAGCCGTAGCAAAAGCAGCCGCGTTAGGTGCTGTTGGAACAGCTGCTGGAATGGCTCTAAAGAAAGCAACAGGAAATGGATACAAAAAAAGGGACGCGGCTTAAGATTGCCAGGATCTCGTTGGGGGAGAAGTCTAAGGCTTCCACGTTAGACGTTCCAGCATCAAATTTTGATTTACTTGATGCTGCTAAACGATTAAAAATAAAAGCCTTTAGAGGTGTTTTCATGCGAGATCAATTACCAAAACAACCAAACAAACTCGAAACAGGTATTATTAATCTCGACGAACGTTCCGGACCTGGTACTCATTGGGTATCATACGCGGTTGATCCACGTGGAATCGTTTATTTTGATTCATACGGGTTAGCTCCACCTGTTGAATTTATCAAGTATGTTGCACCACTTCACGCAACAACCTCTGGTTGTAGAGTTTGGTATTCAACGCTACCCACACAAACAATGACAGATAAAGTCGTGCATGATTATAGAAGCAACCGCTATGTTGCGCGTAAAGCGTTTTAAACAACAGGTCTTATTATAATGGTTGATATTTACGGAAGATCTTCTTCACGCGTTAAGAAAAAGCCCGGCGATGTTGTTCTGTCGAAGTACGCAACTAAAGATGACCTCGCTGATATTATGAACCTGGCTGGAGTTGACCCAGATGAGGTTGTTATTTTTCAGGATCGACATGGTAAACTAAAAACCAGCAATATCAAATGGAATGACATAATTCGACGAGTACTTGGTGCAGTCATGGATAATATACCCGTGTTTACTGACAGCGGCAGAATTAGGGATTCAAGTATGTCGTTTACAACCATCAGAAATCAAATTGCAACAGCTGTTGCTAATCGCGTAAAAAATACCGGTGACACAATGACAGGTGAACTTAGCATGAACGGAAATAAGATAGTGGTTTTAAGAGATCCAACATCCGACGAAGACGCAGCAACAAAAATATACGTCGACGTCAACTATGGCACCGTAGATGATAAATTATCCACGTTGCGGGCCGAGTAAGATGTTCACGTAGGCGCTTTTGGATGATTTCGAAGAAATTTTCAAACAACCGACTAATCCATAGATAAATTCTTTGGCACTCCGCACGCCATTGACATGAAACTCGTTGATATCAAAACTAACCTAGACACGATCAAACAAACACAGCAAAACATCGTAGCGGGAATTCCTGAGATCGTTAATAAAACCAGTCTGATTAAAATCCCAGCCGGAATAACTTCCGGGCATATTACCAACATCGTATGCACGGTATCATCGGGATTTGCAACATGGTCTCAGCAAAATAAAACCATTAGCTATACCGCAACAGGCTGTCTGTGTTTAGTGCTGGAAAATTTGAAATATTTACAACGTATCCATGGCGTCATTCAACTGATAAGTTTTCCGGGGTTCTATCTGTCATATTAAATAATGGAACCTAGGAAATATTTATTCTGGAAGCAGCTGATAAGAAATTAACCGCAACAGGTGGTGTTTGGAATTTGTGGCTGAAACACCTCAATTAGTTACGGCATAAAATATAATGAGTACTATCGACGTTCAAAGATTTAGGTACAATCAAGCGCGTGAATGGCAGGCAGCGTTGAAAGATCGAGTCGAACAATATACAGTAAAATTAAAAAAGTATCAACGACGATTAGTTATCATCGACGTTGTTGTTTATTCGGTATCCGCTGTTGTTGCTGGAGCTGGAAAAATATTATCCGCGGTAACAATGATGGCACCAGTAGCTGTGACTATTTGTGTTTGTGCAACTACGACAATTGCAGGTGTGCTTAATATCATTGCAAAAAAAATATGTACTTGCACGAATGAAAAATTATCCAATTGCAAGATAAAATTACACATAGCAACTGTCGCATACACGAGGTTATCCTCGTTGTTATCAGCGAGTCTCAATGATGGAATTATATCCGATTTTGAGTTTTCAATGATGATCAGCGTATACAATTGCGCTGGTATTAAAGGTAAGAGTGTCAATAATGACGGAATTACTGCAGCAGATCGTGACGAACACAACCCCGCACAAGACCACGATGATCTCGCTAAGCTCGATTAATCCTGAATTTAACATCAATTTTCATGAATATTTGTCTGATTTGACATCTACGCGTGAAGAAATTATTAAACGAATAGAAATTTTAAATCATATAGCTGATACCATTGAATATTTTCATAACAGAATCATAAACCTGGTTTTTGAATCATCAGGCGATTATAGAAGGTTTTTCGCAACCAAATAAAAATACCCGAAGCTGACATTGTAACGTTTAAGTTCCCTAATTATAATCCAAATGGATTAAGAAAAACTGTCAATGATGTCATTGATGAGTTCTTTCCTAAAATACTTGATGCATGGACAAAAATAGCCCCACCAGCAACTGTTCTTAGATATAATAATGATCCACTCGGCGGCGGCAGACACGTATCTCCGGGAATCGTTAATATAACGTCGACAATCGCGGTTAATCTAGTTTGTGACGTAATCGAAGGCAGTTATCAAATAGATCTTGGAAAATCAAATCAGGCTCAACAAGGATGCATCCTATACACGTTCACACCACAAGTTCCCCCTGGCGATTTGATCGTGCAAGTACCAACCAATCCTGTTTATCTACGCACACATAATCAGTATTTGTCACGAATAAATTTCAAACTCACAGACCACCTTAATCGCTTAATTGACCTACGTGGAGAAGAGCTTGTAATAAATCTGTATGTGAAATCTTAATTAATCCAGTAAATATTATATAATGTACCAGCACGTGAGGGTTTTATACATGACAAAGAAGCACTTGAAAACGCCATCAGAACAGCGTTTTCACAAAACACAGAGCAATTTAACGTTAATTTAGTTATTGATGAACACGGAAACGAGGATTTCTTATTAACACAAGAACAATTAGATGAACTCCGTCGAGAACATATTATCGAGATCATTTGTAACAGAGATCAGATTCTAAATTATGCACACTCCTGTATCAAAGTCGATCAACTTAAAAAAATAATAAATAAATAAATATATCTGATGAGGTAATTGTGTTAAAAAATTCATCTTTTTTGAAAATTTTTATTTTTTTTCTGAAAATTTGATCATTTCACATAAATCTGAGTACCAATTAACCCATCAAAATTATAAATTTGATTGATTTGCATAAATCTGAGTACCAACTAACCCATCAGAGTTACAAATTTGATTGATTTGCATAAATCTGAGTACCAACTAACCCATCAGAGTTATAAATTTGATTGATTTCCATAAATCTGGGGACCAACTAACCCATCAAATTCAGAAATAAATAATATTTCAGAAATAAATAATAATTCAGAAATAAATAATTTGTAAAATTATACTCAAAATTAAGAAATTTGTACAATTTTGTAAATTTGATGGGGTAAATGGTAGTCAAAATTAAGAAATTTGTACAATTTTGTTGTATTTTGTGAAATAATTAAGAAATTCTTCATTTTGATGGGGTAAATGGTACTCAAAATTAAGAAATTTGTACAATTTTATGTTTTTGATAGGGTAAATGGTACTCAAAATTAAGAAATTTGTACAATTTTGTTAAATTTCAGTAAAAAAACAAATTAATTCAGTAAATAAATAAATTAATTCAGAAATAAATAATAATTCAGCATAAATCTGAGTACCAAGTAGCCCATCAAAATTATGAAATTGATTGGTTTGCATGATTCTGAGTACCAAGTAGCCCATCAAAATTATGAAATTGATTGGTTTGCATGATTCTGAGTACCAACTAACACATCAAAATTATGAATAAATAATAATAATTCAGAAAAAATCTGAGTACCAACTGGCCCATCAGAGTTATAAATTTGATTGATTTGCATAAATCTGAGTACCAACTAACCCATCAGAGTTATAAATTTGATTGATTTGCATAAATCTGAGTACCAACTAACTCATCAAATTCAGAAATAAATAATAATTCAGAAATAAATAATAATTCAGAATAAATCTGAGTACCAACTAGCCCATCAAAATTACAAATTTGATCATTTCACATAAATCTGAGTACCAACTAACCCATCAAAATTACAAATTTGATCATTTCACATAAATCTGAGTGCCAACTAACCCATCAAAATTATAAATTTGATTGATTTGCGAAAATCAGAGTACCAACTAACCCATCAAAATTATAAATTTTATTGATTTGCATAAATCTGAGTACCAACTAGTCCATCAAATTCAGAAATAAATAAAATATAATCTCAGAATAATATTTCTGATCAAAGATCTACGTGTTCAGGCCAGTCATCTTCACCAGAATTATTACTTTGGATCGTTTCACCAACTAGGTTACTCGCTAACATAATTTTTCTTAATAGTCTTATGCGAGTACTAATTGTTTTCTTTTCCTCGTACTCGTGGGATAACAGCGATCTAATTCTTTCTACTGCGGCAGAGAGAGGAACGAATTCCTTCACCTGATTATCTTCTACGGTAGCTAGCGACTGAAACATTGCCGCCTGAATCCGTTTCATGAGCTCTTATTCAGACGATAGTGTGTGTATTACTTGGTTTTTACGTTCTTGTAAAATCTCAAAATCAGAAACTATTTTTTCAGGATTTAGTTCATTGGATATATTAATTTCATCTTTTTCCAACTTTTTAATAGCAGAAATAATGTCTTTGATATTTTCATGGTTCATTATATATAATATATATATATATTTAAAATAAAAAAAATTATCCCTATAGAACCCCTAGCGAGTGTTTAGCGAGATCGTCGGGATGTTTCAAGGACAGCACAAACATATATTATGAAATGTGAACCTCTATTCGAGTCTTTTAGCAGGTTTAAGTATGCAATGAATGAATGAAATCTTAATTAAGGACAGTACAACCAAGAACTCATAGCTTGCCATCACATTCTATCAAGTTCATCAGGCACACGAAATATTCCCTCTACGAGAGCCTCTAACCTGTCAAACAACGGTCTAGAGGCCCAAGAAGGAGGACGGCACAAACATATATTATGAATGAGTCTTTAAGTATGTAATGAATGAATGAAATGAATGAGGCCATTTTCTCCGCTCAACAGAACCACCCACCCCAATAATCAACCCGTAGGTAATACAAAACATGTATTAACCAGCGGTGATATGTGGTTTGGGTGTTCTGAGAGCGGAGAGGGGCTGGCGGAGCCCCAATTAATTATAAAAGTCGCTAATATGCGTAACCACCGGACCAATTGTCAGTCATGGGATTCGATCCTGGACCGCGAGCGTCACAGTCCAATACGATACGGATTGAGCTATCGAATTCATCTAACACTATATGTTTCGGAAGTTAATATATAGCTACAGCATTTCTGAATAGATTGTAAATTTCTGTATAGATTGTAAATTTCTGTATTAAAACAGTGGTTATAAATAGATTGTAAATTTCTGTATTAAAACAGCGGTTCTGTATAGATTGTAAATTTCTGCATTATAAACAGTGGTTATGAATACTTGTGCATTAAAAACAGCGGTTTCTGCCAAGATCTTGCACTAACAATTACCACGGCACCACCACCTGCAGATCGGTTTAAATATTTCTGTAAGATTGTAAATATCTGTATTAAAAACAGCGTGTTGTGCCTCGATTTCTCATAACAGGTTTAAAAATAACTCGCTATATTGTATGACGGGAAATACGTTTATTTTTCTATTTTGTAAGTTAGAAACCTTAAATATACTTCTACGAGTAATTAATTACGACGTAAATGGTTAATCTGACCATAAAAATCGGAAATTTACGAAGAAAACTATATATCACAAAGTAATCTCCCTTTTGCATAATTAAAACTTCAGTAGTATAAGGGGGCCATACAGCGACTCCAATTAATAAATTTAATTTAAGGTAATAATGATAGTTTATCTCATTAACAATATTGAAAGGTGATTTTCTGTTTATATACTTTTGAGAAAGCAGATCTATATATATTTTTCGCGACAAATTGTACTGAACGTGTATTACTATCAAAGTATTTGCCAGCTGAATACATCGATCGAAATATAATCTCTTCACCGGTTTCTGTATTTGTAGCCTTGATCACCCTTCTAGAAACTGTCTTACATCTTCCAGTATTACCACATGCAGAGTTCTCGTTTTGTGTGACAGCTCGAAGATTGGATAAATTATTGTTCTGAGGGTTCCCGTCAATGTGATCGATCACAAGACCGTCTTTGATCAATCCGTTGAAACACTCGTATGTGAAACGATGACAGCGATAATGTTTCTTCCCAACAGTAAATATGAGATAACCATGATTATTAATAAAACCAACTCGTTTTTTCAATCGACAATTTCTGATCATACCATCAATATTTGATTCGTAGTTTGTTATTGTAGGATGTTGGACAAATTCATTTTGCTCCATATATGATAATATTATTTGTTTAAATCATTGTTTGTCTGAAAACTTAGTTAGATATTCCTCCATAGATAATCCTCCACGGATTTTATAGCATTTTCACTATTATTATTTTTAATGTCATAATATCTTTTAAGCTCTCTGTATCGTTTACCACCGCACTTTCCACATAATTCTGTTTTTTCTCGCACTCCAGTACCACATCGCAGACATGGTATTGGTCCTAAGCTTCCACGGTTAACGCACTGCATGTGTTTTCCGCAGAATTCCTTTTTACAGGATTTATTACAACGAGTTAATGAACCCACCATGAGCCATCTGCATTGAGACATTGTATACATAATATTTTAATTTAAATACTTGTCTGAAATATAGTATGAACGAATTCGATAGATTATCCCGAATAAAGCCCTGGAGCGTGGATAAATTCAACCTCGACAGAATATCTCCTGACGTGCCGATGCAAGATTTGGTTGATCCAAAAGACAAGGGTTTGATTAATAAAATTCACGACGCCAAGAAAGAATTTCACACAGATGGTGCATCTCATGTCTGGTCAACGTTCAAGATTATACGCGACAAAAATATCATTAACGCTATGATGAACGACAAACGAGCAGCAATTATCATCAACTATCTTGATAATCGCAAATATCTATTCAGAATAAAATTCGTCGTGTTGACAGAAACAAATGATTGGATTATCCGTGACAAATATGATCCTGTCCACGGTAATAAAAAAACTATCGTACTAAGTAAAGATTCCAAACCAGGTCTATTGACTGGCATTGACAAACCGTATTATGAACGAGCATATCCTGTGACCGCGGTTATTTATGGAATCTATGTGATAAATGAAAAACCTAGCGTTGATAAAGTAGCGCCGATGAAATTTTCAAAAATAAATTGTGTAGCTGAACGAGTAGCAGAACATTTTACCGTTTCGACTCGTGGAAACGGTCTAACGGATAAAAGACGTAAAATAATAAACACGTGGGGAGAAATGGTTAAAGATACCGGTGCGTCTATTAAAGATGTCGCTGAGTTAGGAAAAAAATTAAAATTTCCAATAACCGTAGCGACGATAACAGGAGAGATTTTGTATGAATCAAAATATAGATCAAAAGGAGCTTCGATCGAAATTATTGATCATAACGCACACGCGTGGACTAACGCAGTAACAATATTTCCACGAGATCGAACTGTTAAATGTTATCCCGGAGACATGTTTGATTTTATTAACGAAATAAGTAAAAACGATCCTGTGTCAGTATGGTTATTTCAGTCTTGCGTGGAAGAAAAAAATCAATTTGATCAGTTTGTGAGACCAAATGGCGTTATTTATCGAACAAATCCTCTTCACGAGAAAATGAAAAATCTTGCACTGCAATATACTGATGACACTGACGAATTATTGAGCAACTGTTTTACTGTTCCGTCAGTTGCGGCTCATTTTGTTAGAAAGAAATGATTTTCTCAATGACATAATACTGAGTTGTGTCGAATATGGACACGGCGGACTATGGAATACTAAATACAATCACAGAGATGTTATTTCAGTTGATATGGTCGCGTGTTATCCCGGAAGTTTTCTTGGATACGGAGATTGTTCTGTGTATTTTGAGCGTTTCGGTCATCCGACGCACGAAATGACGCGAGTATCGATAAATGGACCATTACCGGATTTTGACCTAACTGGATTTGCTCGTATCGAGTCATTCGAAATGTCTAAAGGACTCCATGCAATTTGTTATGTTTGGTTTGGAAAACATTTTTCAGAAAAAATGTGGACACCAATAGTACTATTACGGTATATGCTTGATTGCACGATGTTAATATCGCTGACGATCAGCGAAGCAATTATATCATATCGAAAACAAGCCGAAGTTTGGTTACCACATTCGGATGAAACCGATTCGAAGGATCTTGGTAGAAAAATAATTGGCAAATTTACCCAAGGAGCAGCATATGATCACAGACGACATTGTACAAGATTGATCATGGACGACGCTGAGTTAGATTTTATAATCGCTGATACAACGAACAAGAACACGTTTGTAAGTCGAGAAACAGTTTTCTTGTCAAATGGAAATAAACTAGGTACCATTGTGAGCTACATGGACGGTGAGTCACCTCAGTATACTCATTTAAGATCATCGATGCTCGCGTATGTTTCAATAAATCTATTATCGATGATAAATAAGGTTTCTACGCATGCCGTCAGAGTTGCTACTGATTCGTTTTATATAAGTAAAAAACATTCAATACTGTTAGAAAAATTAAACATAGGCACTTATGCATCGTGGGGTTCGTGGAGAATAAAAAAGGAATATATGCTCGATTATTCCGAATCCGCTGATGTTGCGGTTAAAGATATTTACTGTAAAAAATATCAAACGTTGACAACTTCGTTGTTACCATCGGTATACGATCCAATAACTAGACACAAAACGGTTTATCTGAACGGACCTGGCGGTTCTGGTAAAACCACTCGAGCTATCGAACTATTTCAGAATTCAGATATGATCGTGCTAACACCCACACATAGACTCGCGCGAGAGATGAAACAACGCGGTGTTAATTCCTGTACTTATCACAGCTTTTTTCGATGGAAGGGTGATACATGGACATCTTTAAGGATGGGCGAGAAATACATTCCAAGGATTATAATATGGGATGAAATATGCACTGTACCGCTAGAAACATTAAAAACATTTCTTGATTGGTTGTTAACAAGAAATACTGCCGTGATAATGTGCGGGGATCACGGTCAACCACCACCTGTAGCTGGACCATCTCCACATGGATGGCTGAAAAATTTCGTTGACCACGCTGAAGAAATAACTGATGATCATAGAGCACTTGATGCAGCGTTGAAGGAATTTAAAAAATTAATCAGACTACAACCGAATAAAATTCAGTGTGAAGTAATGCGCGAGATAATTTCAGAAAAACCCATGAAAGACTTTCTGCAAACGTGGCGACCAAACGATTTGATAGTTGCAAGTAGAAAGATAGTTCGTGATACACTTCAGCGGGAGTTGTTTCAGTTACAACGAGAAAAGTTTCCAATGTTGTCAGTTCCGTTATGTTATCGACCAGCAGATACGCGACGGCAAAATATTGACGTTGATATACCAGGACCCTTGACTCACTCAAGGAGGAAACAGAATCTTGTGTTGAATGATATTGTTGCAGTTGATGTTGATGTTGTTGAAGATGCTCTACGTGCCGATAAATCCCCGTGGACGCTTGGATACGCGATGACGATTCATTCATCTCAGGGATTAACTATTACTGATACAGTTGTTTGATCGTTGATGATCACATCGAATGGTCGAACTTGGTTTATCTTGCAGTGTCTCGAGTTAGAAAAATGTCTCAATTGAGACGAATCGTCATGGACTCGTCAGTGATTAGTGATGATGATGTTGACGGTGATATAATAACAAAAAAATTATCTGGTTATAAACAGTGTGATAAAAAAAAATAAACGCAATTTTGATCTTGATGTTGATTTTATTAATGCGCTGAAACAGCAACAGAATAATCATTGTGCAAGTTGTAATTGTATAATGTTATGGCGGTATCTGAAAAATGATCCAAGACAATTTACCATAGATAGAAAAAATAACAATCTTGGTCATACACGAGAAAATATCATGTTGACCTGTCTTGAATGTAATCGACGTCAGGGTGCTGGCACCCTTGGCGCTAGTTAAGTGATTTGGGTGGTAATTGTGTATCCGTGGGGATTACTTGTAATTGTTCACGTACAAATCCGCGTTGAGGAGCAGCCGAATCTAGTCTGTAGATTGCGGGTCTACCTGAGGATCTAGTTACGGTGGATATCTTATGTGTGGTAACACTCCAAATAGGATCAGTCGCTCTTTTTTTACCACCTTCGAGTTCGCCGGGCTCATATAAATACCTTACAGTGATATTACCTAACACTGGCTGTGCTGAAAGATCACGTCGTTGTGTAGGTATGTGCGCGCTTGCAATTGCATTAATAGGTTTCATGTTGGTCGTTCGAGTAATCTCATTATTTAACGCTGCTATCACATTTGGTAATCTTGCCACCCATTCACGAGATCTCGTATCCTGAATAAATTCCTTCGCGTATTGATATCCAAATAACCGCTCAGCAAGTGTTCGATTAAATCGCTCAACAATTGCCTGATCACGATGAATTGCAGTATGCCCTCGTCGTATTTTGGTATTATGTTGTTTCATCAACGATGATACTGGACCAAGAAATTCCTTGCCAGGATCAACCTGTAGCAGCTGTGGCCATCGTAATGGTCCTCGTTGATAAATTCGTTTAAACGCGTCGGCTACCTCAGTTGCTGTTTTAGTCGTTAACGGTTCTGCTTCTTTATATCTACTTGCAACATCAACAACAGTTAGCGCGTATTTGTACGTTTTTCTACGTACAGTAACATGTGGTAAAAACAGAATATCAGCTTGATGAACTTCATTAGGAACACTGACACTGAAATGTGCAAATCGAATTTGCTTAGGACGCGGTAGATAAATTTGCCATATTGCCTGCCTGGACAACCACGTTTTAGCAGTAGAATGTTTAATCGCTGCTGCATCAGCGAGTTTACTAATTGCTGCTTTACCCTTCCAGTATCCAATTGGTGAATAATAAATCGATTCCATTTATATATTACCAGCCCCTAGTGCTAATTTACCCTTCATCGCGGATCTTACTAACCAATTAGCTAATTTTTCTTTGATATTTTTATTTTTTATGGAATTTAACGCATGAATTAATTTTACATCTGCAATATGCATACGTTGTAGATCATTGCTTTTATACGCAACATCATGAGCATGACAAGCTCGATCAATGGCGTTTATTGGTTCCTCGCCTGGTTTTGGTTGATCCTGATTATCAAGCCTGATATCGAGTCGAGTACCAGGACCGCAATAATTATATCCTGGTAGGTGTTTTTCTCCGCTGTATTTAGCCCACGGAGTACCTGGAAACTTTGACATCAAATTAGCAATATCACCACCGCGCTTATTAGGTAAAAAAGAAAATTTCTTTCTACCGCACACAGAACATTTTCCACCATACGCTATTTTTTTTTATTTTTTGTTATAACCGTAGCTAAATCAGTGGTTGGAGTTTTAACTTTACAGCGTAAACAATATAAATTCATGTTATAATACATATGGATATAATTGATTTCTCAGCAACTCGGCAGCGAGAGCCAGTTAAACATAATCCTGCGCTACCGAATTCCATCAGAATGATTATCATAGGACCATCTGGATCGGGTAAAACGCAGTTATTACTTAATCTGATAATGAGATGGTTGAAATGGGATAAGTTGTATTTGGTAGCACCATCCGCTGATGATCAACAATGTTATGAAGTACTTAAAGATTTTAACGAAAACGCGCGATTACTGGACGAAGATAATGATGTTATAGAGTTTATAACAGATATTGATGAAGCACCGTCCGTTGATGTTTTAGACGGATTTATTAATAATTTAGTTGTGTATGATGATGTGATGCTAGATAAACAGTCAAATCCAGCTAGGATTTTTTTCCCGTGGTAGACATAAAAATACCGATGTTATTTATGTTACTCAACGATACACACAAATACCAAAAGTGATCAGAGATAACTGTAATATTTTGGTTGTGTTTAATGGCGTAGACACACACACGTTGCGAAATATTCATCAAACCTGGTGCAGCGGTGACATGGATTTAATTAAATTCAGAAACTTCTTTTCACGAGCGCAAACTACTCCGCACGGGTTTATAACAATAAATTTGCACGATCCTAGAACAAGATATCGTACTGGACTTGATAAAATATTTGGATAGATTAATAGCAGCAGAGGGGGTGATGACCTCAATTAAGGCGTAATTAGAAAAAATCACCAACGACAGAGTAATACGTCGACGCTTTTTATTTTTTCGATCGTTTGTTTTCGACGTTTCGACGCTTTTCAGACAAAGGTCTGTTCGCCCCCTCTGCTGCTAAGTCTGAGTTACTGTGGTTGCTGCCGCGTTCTTTTTTCTCTCACGTTTCTCAGCGACTGATATGCCTTTGTTTACCGTCAGTCTCCAGGTGCCTCGGTCCTCGGCCAGCACTTCCCAGCCATCGGGTGAAATGCCGCATGCCTTCATGTCCCTCTTGCATACATCCTTGAAACGGAGTGAGGGGCAGTCGACTCTTCTCATGCCATTGGCCAGCTGTTCGTATATGATGTCCTTTGGCAGCCTTCCATCCTCCATGCGTCGGACGTGTCCCAGCCATCGAAGGTGGCGTTTGCTCAGCAGGGAGTACATGCTGGGGGTATTTGCACGCTGCAGGATCTTGCTGTGTGGAACACGGTCTTACCAGCTGACTTTTAGGATGCGTTTTATGCACCGTATATGGAAGGAGTTAAGCCGGCGCTCTTGCCTCGTGTAGGTACTCCAGTTCTCACTTCCATATAGAAGGGTGCTGAAAACGCAGGCCTGGTAGACTTGGACCTTTGTGTGCTCTGTCAGCGCGTTGTTTTCCCACACCCTCTTCGTTAGTCGTGCCATGATGGTGTTTACCTTTCCAAGCCTTCTGTCCAGCTCCATATCAAGCGTATGTATGTATGTATGTATGTATGTATGTATGTATGTATGTATGTATGTATGTATGTATGTATGTATGTATGTATGCATGTGCGTATGTATGTATGTATGTATGTATGTATGTATGCATGTGCGTATGCATGTATGTATGTATGCATGTATGTATGCATGCATGCATGCATGCATGCATGTATGTATGTATGTATGTATGTATGTCTGTATGTATGTATGTATGTATGCATGTGCGTATGTATGTATGTCAGGTCGGTCTACGCCTGCTTCAGTAAGTAACAGTAGAAGATACTGTCTGTGACAAAGCTACCAAATGCTTGTTTAGAAGAAAGCAATTCATCATCCATGAAGGCAGACTTCATCAACATTACGATGACAGTACAATGGAAACTCATAGTTGCTGGATTCATGGCCGAGCAACAAGGCAGATGGGATTCAGTTCTACATAACACGAAAAACATTTATACTTCGAAGATAATCTACCTGCCACAGTCATCAAGGACATATCCAGTAATAAATACTGAAAACACCACAGTTGGCATTGGCACAGAAAGGATTATACACAAATGGAGATATACTTAATAACATTCACATTCTTCAATCTTCTAATAGTAAGAAGGCAGACCCAACGCTCAGTCACCAAGGGAGTCAACCAAGACTGACCTCAGAACTATTCAGTGTAATGTACCATGCTTGCCGATTTCTTCCCTAACTACGACACCAGTATCGATGGCAGATAATGGCCTGGCGGCAAACCATTCAATATGTGGAGTCAACAAGAAGCTACTGTTCGTGATCTCTTGGTTGCTTTCGACTATTCCTTGAATGCAAAATCTGAGTCTGATATGCAGCAGAGTATGGACCATTTTTTTCTTCATCTCGCGGCAATCTTTGTCTTATAGACAGTATCAAGATGATAAAGGTTTCGCACCAACATGCAGCTGGAAAAACTTTCATTAATACCTATCATCACACTAATGGCCAAACCCTTATTGTAGCTGACAAGCTCAGTGAACTGTTACGTGCGGTTCAAGTCGATGATGAAACTAATGCCAGAATATCTAAAATCACATATGGCATTTGACAGACTGCACACAAATGTAGCATAGAGGCATCAGTCTGCAAACAAAACGGAAGGTCTACAAAGGTATTATGTTGCCGACACTGCCGTTTGGTTGTAGAACCTGGACGGTTACAGGCTCCATGCCATGAGGAAACCAATGAGGATACGATGGCAGGTCATGGAAACACACATTCAGATTTATACACGGCAGGCATTCAAAGAATGTAAATATAAGGATATTTCTGTCACACACAGAGAATATATATATATATATATATATATATATATATATATATATATATATATATATATATATATATAGAGAGAGAGAGAGAGAGAGAGAGAGAGAGAGAGACAGAGACAGAGACAGAGAGACGGAGACAGAGGCAGACAGACAGACATACATACAGACAGTCAGAGAGAGAGAGACAGAGAGACAAAGAGAGAGAGAAACTTGTTTGAATCGCTCACATCTGTACCAATAGACGATACCAGTCTTGACAGGTTGGTTGTTTGATAAACTGAAATTACTTTTGTATTCCTCACTTAGCAAAATACTGGTTAGCATTCGCCAGAATGTAGATTGTACGTGTACCTTTACCATAGATAATATCGTCAAATCAGAAAGATTATAACAGAAGATAGTAATGTTCACTGTAAAGAGATAAACTGACAAAATTATGTTTCTTTGGTTTTTATCTGATTCCATGGTGATACTGGTTTTGTTTCTTCTCTTATTAACTATGCTATATATTGTTCGGTTTATGGAGAAGTTTTAGGACTTTGGCTAAAGGGTATGGTGAATATAATAGCATGCAAGTATCGCAGAGGGAGAACATGTATGGAGATACTGAATGTCAAGGAAAAATTCTTTAATGTGCTCACCCCTATATAATTTCCAGCGCAATATTAACTACATTTAGAGTTACTTCCTATTTTTAGACTGCAGCAATCCTTAAACTGGAACCTCCTCGAATTGCTTGCACTATTATGATGTAACGGTAGAAAGTACCCTTATAACAGACTAAATCCCCGTAGAAATTATGACTTGTTACATTAACTACTTATATGTGAAGAAACTATGTATCTATCAAGTATCTAAGCATCATAGACTCTGAATGATAACAGAAGATGATTTATTCTAGTTTTCAAATGTCAGTAGATAAATTAATATAACAACATTTATATTTTCTGTTATTATGTTCTGTTTTGTCATTACGTGTAGTTATAATAAGCAGTCTCAACAATTTTATTAAATAATGTTGATCGTATAAAATTACCTATTAAGATTTAAGAAGATTCATAGGGGTAACATTAACATTGCAATAGCAAATGAATTAAAAATAGAATTATCATGCTTTATGGATGACCATTTACGTTACAGTAAGAAATGTAGTGGCATACAAATGTGCTGAAATAGCGTAAGTTTTATGGAGGCTCTATACCCCTTCATACAAGAAATATACACTTTATATTTTGGCTTTTATTTTCTTTAGTACCGAAATTTATTAAATATTTATATTGCGTATATAAATGTGCATGTTCTATACTTTACTCTACTTTATATTAATTTCCATCTGGAAAATTGTCCCATTTCCTATCACTTTTAGGAGCCGATTTGCAAAAGAGGAATACAGTGCATATTGCATTTGAACACGAACCCGATGCTGATTGAAAGGAAAGTGACTGGTGTGCGCTAATCCGTATTAATATTATTCCTTTGTAATTTCACAACGTGACACTCCTCCCAAATAGAGCATATTGCTACACAGGTATCTAAGACACAATAAATATGAACTCTCCATAATACATTGCGATTCGAGACAAATATTAAATGCTAATTATATTTTTACAGATTTAATTTTAAATAAATGTATGACCAAACACTAAAAGTAATTATGCCAGACGTATAACACTAAATAATGGCCTCTAAGTGAGTTGGTGGTGCGGGACAATTAGAAGATACACTATACATATGTGTCATATTTGCAGGAGACAGTAGGTGCATTTTATTGTTACGCATAACTTCTTTTACGTAAAAGCCCGTTATATTGCAAGACCCTATTTGGTTCTAAAGAGTGCTACACGTATTTATACATAGGAACAAGGAGTGTTGTGTTAGGAAAGATCAAAAGTTTGGATTAAAGCAAAAGAAGAGGGGTTATGTCGTCAGCATAAAATCAAGAATAGTCTAACAATGTTTAACGAATTGTAAAAATAAATAGATAAGAGCTATAGTTATTGTGTACAACCAGATTCTGTTTCTCTAATATAACAAACTTGATCGGGAGGGGGTTGAGGTGAAGTGGGAGACAACGGTTACAATCTAATTTTGTTGGAATGTATTATTTTCTTTTATTTGATGTTGTAATATGCTATTTTTAACTCGACACTTTGCTTTTCTCTGTCACTTCCAATTCTGGTGCCGTGTACTCGTCAGCTGTCTGACCATCAATGACGGCGCTCACCTATTTATAACCTTCCTATGCACCACGTGACACAACTAGTCCTATCGCTGCATGCACGGCATTCAATGCAACCAATCAATGTCTTGTATGGTGTGCCGTGTATTGGATTGCAAACAATGCAGTTTTGCATGGTATACATGTCAACATCACAAATACATAAATTACATAACAGTAAGTATTTGAATACTGTAGGGCTTGTCTATGAAACGAATAAGAACATTTTATGAGCTCAAGTTTATATGAAATTAAACGTTATGATGATAACTTAAGTCTTGAATAATTGAATCGATTCATGTAGACGCGGGTTCTGCACTTGACGCAGACGACAGTTATTGTTACTTGAAAGCATGAATTGCATACATCTATGCAACGATATTGCAACGATTTTATTACTAAAACATGCAAATTACTTTCTTATCAGTAGCCTACGATCATTAGAGAGATTAATTGCAAATGCGAAGGTATAGAATATCTAAATACGAGTCTCATGCTAATCCAAAATGACGGACACCGTGATACAAGGATATTGCATGGATTTTTCTTGTCATGATTTTGTAGGCATTTTACATAAATTACAAATAGTAAAAGCACAAGAGTATAATATGAGCTAAACAGTACGTTCTGAAAACTTTATGACAGACTTTCAAAGACGTGTTACCAAAAGAACCTGTACCTCCCAACTAGGTTGCAGGTGTTAAGATAAGCTGCCAAGATTGTCTGTTAGTTTGTCAGCCCATAGACATTGGAGATAATTATAATAGCTATGTTTGTAAGTGAACATTCTAATTCATATTCATATGTACCATATTTATAAAAACAAATTTAAATAGGATCAAAGACTGAAAAAGTATCCGAGTCACTGTAACTCTAGCCACGGTCGTTACAATATAAACTGTTTATTAATTTTCAGTTAGGCTTGTACACACAGTATAGTGAAAATCTGAGGAGCCTCCATCACGCAAACTGCTTCCAAAACAAAGATGGAGGACATCATAAAATACAGCTAGCGTTGTACATAATATCACACAAACAGAACCTTCACTGGCAAAACATCGTACTTAACATATTCTCAAAACACCGATCTGCACTAGAAACTAGTATGTTTGTAAATTTACAGCATTTAAACAATATAAGCAAACGATGTAAAACTGAATGCTTACACATGCAACAAGTGTATGTGTGTGTGATTTGGATTTTTAAATAAGATTTAACAATTTTTCAGTCATATCGATACGATGTCTGCAGTGTGGCAGTTTATAGTGATGTCTAACAATGGGACATCATGCCGCAGACACGTGGCATGTCCCACACTGAGTCACATTATCTTGATACCAAGTCGACGAGTTCTAACACTAACCTCTCAATGCTGAACGCCAAGCGAGGCAGCTGCTTGCACCATTTTTTGTAAGTTTTTGGTTCAGGCGGACGCTATAACCACATAAGCCATGCGACAACAGAATGGTGCATATCAACAAATCACAACAAATCTCTACCAAAAATTAAATAGTCTGAATTCATATAAAATATTTAGCAATACTATAGAAATAACAACCCGATTTGAAAACATCAAACAGAATATCAAAATCGTCGTGAAGGGACAGCTTTTTTGAAATTTTAGTCCAAACGCAAAGTTGGCATTCTCAGTTTTGCGAGTTCGAAAATATCTTAAACACTAGAGCTCATTTCAGAACAAAAACTAAGTACTTTCCTCGAAATTTGCGTTTATATTTGCCTCCTTCCTAACGATAATAATTTCCCTGCAATTTCTAAATAAATCGTAGTTAATTATATTAAGCATCATCTTTACTAAAACCATGTTTAATTTATCCAGGAAAGCTCTATATATAATAAAGTTTCTTGAGGAGTTTCAAATACATCATTAGTTAGGTTAATACGAGTGAAATCATCTTCAGTTACTACGAAGGGCGTATGTTCAAGGTAATCATCTTCATTCTAAACAGACACATACAACCATAAATAAATAAATATAAATAAATAAATAAAAAATACACTTCTGTTATGTGTCTCTTCTATGAAACCTAATTCTTTTTATAACTTGTTTTGATCAAATAAACAGTGTTAAAATTTAAATCAGTGGTGGAATAGATTTAGACCATACAATTTTAAAATACTGTTTACAATGAAGATGATTACCACAATTTTAACAACAGTTGCTAGAACCAAAGTGTCGGTGTAAAAGTGTGTAAGTAAAAGAAAAGCAAATTAAGTAAAACTTGTGATCTAAAATCTCATCAATGATAAATTTGAAAGTTTTGAACGTTTCGACATTCCTTATGGGTCCTATCATCTCGTTATTATATACTTTTATTTCGATTTTATTAGTCATGGCAAATCCCGTGTTTGAACAATGCAAATACTTTTTTACTCAGCTCTAAAACTTTAGGTAAGTCAAGAAAGAAAATTAAAATAGTGTTATTGTTTCTAAATCTTTATTAATACCTGCTGGTTTTTAAAACTTCAGTAATCTACGGTATAATTCAAAAGATGCGATACGGATTACTTTCAACGCTGTATTTGACTTAACATTCTGTTTCAATGCATTTAAACTTCTAACTCTTGTCGATATTTCATAAATTTTCATTCTTGTGGTATGTTTGTTTCATTCTAGTGTTCTCTATTACTCTGTTAAATAAGATTATTTAAGAAATCGATAGGTTCAGAAACAAGCATTTTTTGATCATTATTTGATTTTCCCAACTTCATTGAACTTAAAAATGACTAATTAATAGCACTTCCAGACAAATGACTTGGGTATTTTAGTAGCTTAAGCCAGAAATAGCGCAAGATATAAAAATGACTAATAGTGGATAATTACATCTCAGTGTTACAAGAGAACCAAATAAAGCTTTCTAGTTAAACATTTACATGAAACACTAACAAAAGCCGTTTAAATCTGATACAGATCCAAACGTTAACTCTAAGATATGTAATGCATATAAATGAGAAAATACCGTCTGCACCACTTTAGTATCCTATACTGCTGCCAGGCTATGGTATAATTTCAGTCTGAAAACAACAAACTGAATTACGAATGATTTGGTGACGGAGCTCGAATAATACAGACATGTCAGAAAGAAATACAGTTAGTATAGTATGCCTCTTGAACATTGAACGTTAGTCCTTCTTTAAATAGGGTAAATACCTGTAACGGGATTCCTTCTTAAATAGGGTAAATACCTGTAACGGGAGTCCTTGTTAAATAAGATAAATATCTGTAACTGGAGTCCTTCTTAAATAGGGTAAATACCTGTAACGGGAGTCCTTCTTTAAATAGGGTAAATACCTGTAACGGGAGTCCTTCTTAAACAGGGTAAATAACTGTAACGGGGGACCTTCCTTAAATAGTATAAATACATCAAACGAAAGTCCTTCTTTAAATACGGTACATACCTCTAACGAGAGTCCTTCTTTAAATATGGTAAATACCTCTACCAAGAGTCCTTCTTTAAATAGGGTACAAACCTCTAACGAGAGTTCTTCTTTAAATATGGTAAATACCTCTACCGAGAGTCCTTCTTTAATAGGATAAATACGTCTAACAGGAGTTCTTTTTTAAATGTGGTAAATGCCTCTACGGAGAGTCATTCCTTCAATAGGGTAAATACGTCTAACGAGAGTGGAATCCTTCTTTAAATAGGGTAAAGACATCAAACGGAAGTGATTCGTTAAATAGGGTAAAAATCTTCAACAGGAGTCCTTCTTTAAATACGGTAAATACCTTTACTGAGAATCCTTTTTTAACTAGGATCAATGCCTCTAATGGGAGTCCTCCTTTAAATAAAGCTAAATAAGTTTGAGGTCAAAGGTGGAAACTGAGGTTCTGGCCATCATGGTTAAAAGACTTTACATGAGTAGTATACCTCTTTAACAGTGTAGCAAATTAGAAATGTTTCGGGAAAAATGCATTGTCTATAAATTGGTTCTTAGATGTTTCTTTTTATATTTGGTGCGACTGCCCCTTTCAAAAGATGCTGGTTTTAGTTGGTAATGTAATCATCGTAACTATGAGCTTTTTCTTCACATGGAATGTTTCTGTCTCGTTTGATGGGTAAAGGTAGTTTCCAAAATAAAACAAAATACAGCTATATCATGTCATGTGTAGTGTTTTCTGACCTATAACAAGACAGGTAATTATAAAACTCCACATACTATTTACGATATATTTTGCAATTGCTAATATTCAGTGAGTTACTTATCACAAATGTTGGAATGTAAAAGTTAAGTATAAAATATAGTACTGAATTTCCTCATAAATGAAACTAATGTGCATTTCCCACTTCCACTCCAGGATCTCCATAAAAAGTACAAATCCTCTAGTCTCCGAAAATTCTCCATCCCTCTCCTCGCGTCCTGCCCTCCTATTTTACGAAACTACAAACGCATTCACACAGTGTATGATGTAAAAGAAGTGGCATAAAAGTTGAATTTTAATCCTTTATAAGAAAATTTACTTTCCTTCCCCTATAACTACCTTCAAAATAAGCAGAAATTGTGACCTTTATTTTAAAAAATACCATATCTAGCCCCATTTTCAATAAAGTTGAATCTTCCACCTCTATAATGTCCCCGGATTGTCTTACCCTTTTTTGTTACTCAAAGCTACCAATACAATTCCCTTTACTGTTAACCCCTGTAATTCTTATTGTGGAGAGAAACAAAATTGAACACATTTTGTTTTATTATTTTGCGGCATTATATGACAAAGATATATTAAAATTATGTAACCCTTTTTATTTTTTGCTGAGGACAAAGGTAAATATTATGTTAGAAATGTTCATATGTTTTAATCTTTTATGAATCCTAGATGAAGTTTAAGGGAGAGGGGTAGAAATTTAATCTATCCTAAATTTTAAAATTCTCACTGACATCCAGTTGTATTTCTTCATAAGTATACCATATTTTGTACTGATCAGTCTCAGGAAACCAACATTATTGTATTAATGGTATTGTCTAACGAACATACTCTGCATCAGAAACTTCACGTTGTTACTGGACAGTAGAAAGAACACAGAAAGAAGGTTACCTATTTCTAGAGTTTCTGAAAAGAAGGCTAAATTCTAAGCTAAAAATATCATTAGATTTTAATCTTATTAAAATCCTACATGAAGTTCTAGAAGGGGAGAGAATTGTGTTTTATAAATTTATCTCTCTTAAATTGTTATTGGCATCCAGTTTTATTTAATGTATAATGATATAATATTTTCATTTATCACATCTGGTCGACACTGTTAATTTACAATAATGTATATTGAACGTACGTATTTTTTTTCAGCCCGCGTTGCATGTAACGTTGGCTGCCACAAATCATGTGCTAAAACGTCACAATTTTGAAATCCTCATGCATGGACTGTAAACTTTGGATTTATGCAGATCGTGGTGCCTTCGTCTTCACATAATCATTGGGATTACGCAAAATAGACGGAACGAATGAGATAGAGAACGAGCGGGTCTTAGAAGTCTAGAGACAATCACAAATTATTATTATTATTATTATTATTATTATTATTATTATTATTCGTAGTAGTAGTAGAAGTAGCAGTATTAGTAGTTGTAGTAGTAGTAGTAAGCTTTCAAAGTAGCTTACCTCACGCTAGGTAAGGTGCGGAGTCCAAATTCATCTGAGGTACACTGAGGCCGTAAAAATTAACATCGGGTAGCGTATACCGACTGTTATCTGTTAATATTACCAAAACATTGTCCTTTAGAATATGAAGCAAGTATTTTAAATTTGCAGACACCCAGTACAAAATATTATCATCCACAAATTTTGGGAAGAGATGAGAGTTACATTTTTAAGCAAACGCTTTAGGCTTGAAGAAAAGAGTTTTCTTGTTCAAATGGTCAAAGTTTAGAGTTAGCTAAACTTCTTTGTACTGAGTTCGCAGACGTTTTAGAAACAACAAAATAAAATTCTTAAACGTGGCAAAAGAAAGGCATAACCAAACTCTGGATATAATAATATAATTAATATTACGAGAGTAATGTACTCCATTAAAAAGAAACACACAACAGTTATACATTTCTCTTCACATAGACATTTTCTTGTTTGCGCCAGTACATGTTCTAACATGAATCCAATATCGCACTGATGCAAAATACACACAATAGCACCCACACACACCAGTCTTTGGCAAAGGCAGATGACTCATGTATCAAATTGTCCAATCCAAAACTTCCCCACTCTCCTACATGTTCAGACACTTCTGGGATCGATAAGAAACCTAGATAAAGTACGAAAAATTAATTTTATTTTATATGGGGGTACACAAGTTGCACTCATTGCTATCTGAACAACTTTTAGCACAATAGGTTGTTATAGACAGATAAAGTTTGGCTATTATATATATGTACCTGCTGTTTATACATATGACACAGTGAAGCTGCTGGTAAAAGAAATTCAAGAGATGCAGTAACTAACACGCACACGTTTTCCGAATTCAAAGGAATATTCTAATACATTTTTGTGTTCAAAGTACTCGGTAATTTGCTAAGTCTTGAACAGTGTTGTTGACTACCTTCCATGGAACTCACTGTAATACTTATAACAGTGTCGTTGACTTCCTGTCATGGAATTCACTGTAACACTTATAACAGAAGTCATGGAATGGCATGTCCTATAATATCTTTGCAGTTGTTGAATATTGGACAATTTTAATATTTCAAAGTAATCAGGTTTGTTATAAAGTTCAGATATCAATGATTCACAGATATATGCCGTTTTCGTATACAGTTATTCTTTGCGTTTCAAATGAATTTGTACAAAGTAGTACTAAATGTGTTCTCGCAGTTCAAACTGTCGATTCTGACTGGGATCTTCTAAACCACCAATTTACAGGAACATCTTCTAAATCATCAATTTACAGGAATATCTTCTAAACCGCCAATTTACTGGAATATCTTCTAAACCACCAATTTACTGGAATATCTTCTACATCATCAAATTACAGGAATATCTTCTAAACCACCAATTTACTGGAATATCTTCTAAACCACCAATTTACTGGAATATCTTCTACATCATCAAATTACAGGAATATCTTTTAAACCATCAATTTACAGGAATATCTTTTAAACCACCAATTTACAGGAATATCTTCTAAACCACCAATTTACTAGAATATCTTCTAAACCACCAATTTACTGGAATATCTTCTAAACCATCAATTTAAAGGAATATCTTCTAAACGATCAATTTACAGGAATATATCTTAAACCATCAATTTACAGGAATATCTTCTAAACCATCAATTTACAGGAATATCTTCTAAACCATTCATTGGCAGGAATATCTTCTAAACCATGAATTTACAGGAATATCTTCTAAACCATCAATGTACACGAATATCTTCTAGACCATTAATTTACAGGAATATCTTCTAAACCATCCATTTACAGGAATATCTTCTAAACCATCAATGTACAGGAATATCTTCTAGACCATCAATTTACAGGAATATCTTCTAGACCATCAATTTACAGGAATATCTTCTAGACCATGAATTTACAGGAATATCTTCTAAACCATCAATTTGCAGGAATATCTTCTAAACCATCCATTTACAGGAATATCTTCTAAACCATCAATTTGTAGCAATATCTTCTAAACCATTAATTTTCAGGAAGATCTTCTAAACCATCAATTTACAGGATTATCGTCTAAACAATCAATTTACAGGATTATCGTCTAAACAATCAATTTACAGGAATATCTTCTAAACCATCAATTCACAGAAATATATTCTAAACCATCAATTTACAGGAATATCTTCTAAACATTCAATTTACAAGAATAACTTCTAAACCACCAGTTTACAGGAATATCTTCTAAACCATTCTAAACTATCAATTTACAGGAATATCTTCTAAACCATCAATTTACCTGATTATCGTCTAAACCATCAATTTACAGGAATGTCTTCAAAACCATCAATTTACAGGAATATCTTCTAAACCACTAATTTACAGGAATATCTTCTAAACCATCCATTTACAAGAATGTCTTCTAAACCACCAATGTACATGAATATCTTCTAAAAACCATTAATTAACAGAAATAACTTCTAAACTATCCATTTACAGGAATATCTTCTAAACCATCCATTTACAAGAATATCTTCTAAACCACTAATTTACAGGAATATCTTCTAAACCATCAATTTTCAGGAATATCTTCTAAACCATCGAGTTACAGGAATATCTTCTAAACTTCTAAATTGTTATTGTCTAAACTATCATTTCGCAGGAATATCTTCTAGACCATCAATTTACAGGAATATCTTCTAAACTATCCATTTACAGGAATATCTTCTAAACCTTCAATTTGCAGGAATACCTTCTAGACCATCGATTTACAGGAATATCTTCCCGACCATCAATTTACAGGCACATCTTCTAAACCATCAATTTACAGGAATATCTTCTAAACCACCTATTTACAGGAATGTCTTTAAACCTTTATTTTCAAGGGATATCTTCTAAACCACTAATTTACAGGAATATCTTCTAAACCATCAGTTTACAGGAATATCTTCTAAACCAGCAATTTGCATGAAGATCTTCTAAACCATCGATTTACAGGAATATCTTCTAGACCATCAATTTACAGGGATATCTTCTAGACCATCGATTTACAGGAATATCTTCTAAACCATCAATTTACAGGAATATCTTCTAAATCACCAAACCACCAATGTACATGAATATCTTCTAAACCATCAATTTACAGGAATATCGTCTAAACCATCAATTTACAGGAATATCTTCTAAACCACCTATTTACAGGAATATCTTCTAAACCATCAATTTACAGAAATATCTTCTAAACCACCAACCCACCAATGTACATGAATATCTTCTAAACCATCAATGTACAGGAATATCTTCTAAATCATCAATTTACAGGAATATCGTCTAATCCATCAATTTACAGGAATATCTTCTAACTATGTGATTTTTTTTAAACTAGTAAGATTGTTGTAATGCGTTATGATACCAAAGGTGACAACGTTTATGCCTTAGACGGTGCAGTAATTATGTTTGTAAGCATAAGATCTGCTCCCCTCTCAAAAGTTTAAACAAAACGTTTTATGTCATGGGTGAACATGTTCCCCCAAGCTCTCGTGTAGGTATATCTTACTATCATGTAGGTATATCCTAGTATAGTGTAGGTATATCCTGCTACCGTGTAGGTATATCTTACTATCGTGTAGGTATATCCAAAGTATCGTGTAGGTATATCCTAGTATCGTGTAGGCATATCTTACTATCGTGTAGGTGTATCTTATTATCAAAATGTTTACTTAATAATTAAAGATTTTGAAGAAGAAAAAATTGTTACGTATCCATTGTAACAAAATGCTTATTACCGATATTATTCGTAACATCTATCATTCTAAACTATAAACTAGATATCATGTCCAAGCCTTGAGGGGGTGAAGGTAGAGAAGAAATATATATATATAGGAATGGATATGCGAAACGTCTAGTGCAGGGAAATCGATGTGTCGAAGATCTCATTCAAGCGAGCAGTTAGTCCAGGACCGCAAGTTTATTTAACATATGTGGATTTAACACTGAGTATTATTTGTTTTATTTGATATCTCTATGGCATGTAACGTGAAAATTGATGTTAAAATGGTCATATGTTTAACATTATTGGTCTCTATGTCCTCTAATGGGAAATGTCATGTTTAAACTACACTTGCTAATGAACACGCTCTTTGGGATGGCCAACACTCAGATATATACTAATCATCAACTACACACACACACACACACACACACACACACACACACAAACAAACAAACAAACACACATACATATCAACAAGCCGCTTAAAATGACCATCACCTATTTTTATAATATTTACTACTATTCAACACATCGTTTAGAATGAGCATGATCAAGTTATTTAATATCCTTCACTATTATGTATACCATTGTTTCTGCAACTCCTTGTAAAGAATCGTGTCTTAACTTTTCAAATTTTCAATCATTGTTGTAAATTGTAGTGATTATATTTATATTAAAATTGGTCAAAGAATGTATTCTAAAGAGTCATGGGTTCGTACCTGAGTATATTGACAGAGGTTTAGAAATTGCAAGAAAAAAAGTAGTCAAATCCGTGTCGAGTTTGCTATGGAGAATGAAAAACTATTGTTACATGGTGTACATCTTAAAAGATAACAAGTATGGCAATTTAGACAATTCATATTAATTGAAGAGTTAAAGAGCTGAATCAATAGTGACGTTAAGACTTTTTTAATGAACACGACGTAGACATTTTAGAAAACGCGGCTCGTACATCTCATGACTAGCCCTTGACTCACAAATTTTCAGTTGGCATTACGTTTTCCTCTAAACAGACAGCTGGTAAAAAATATCTTAGCCTAAAATGAGTAATTACAAATTTCAATCTGGTGGAATTTATGAGAATCAAACGTTTTATAAGATTGATCAGACGTCCTTATCTCTTCCTAAATGCACTTTAGAAAGAAAGTTATTTTTATTGCTTTAATTCTTTAGAAAGAAAGTTATTTTTTATTGCTTTAATTAAAACAGCAAGCAAATAATAAAGACAAAACTGTTCCAAATGCTCTTATTTCTCATAGGTCATGGTTATGGTCATGTCATGAAACAATACATTTGTGGAGTCAAATAAACCCCAGTCCAGCTTTATCATGGAAAGTTACGAACCATTCATGTCGAAACCATTCATGTCGAAAGGCTTTATATCACTAACTGGTGATTCGGCCAATCATATCTCTATTAAACTATTAAGGGACACATGAGCTTCTAAGAGTCGTTTACTTTCAGGTACTTTGTCTTTGTCTGAGAAGCCTCCTTCTTATGAATGTGTTCTTGTTCAGGTATTCGAGTGCAGCTTTAATCGAATTCCACTCATTAATGTTATTTCAAAATCAGATTTAGTTTGAGAACTAGTGACTATCGGCGCTTTGCTTTCTTTGCCCATTGAGGGTATTCATTTCTTGATGGGCAATGACTTAGCTGGAGATAAGGTTTTGGTTGATTCACTTGTAACCTTCTATGGATGAAAAATTGAAAACAAAAATCTGATTTACACTCTGCTCGCTTAGTTACTAGAGCTATTGCAAAATTAGCTCTTGAGAATGAATTTGATCAAGATCTTATTCCGTAGCTGACACATGTAATGGTCAAGCTATTAATGTCACTTTTGCCCCTGCAACTGATCAATAAAAAGGTATTGTGATCCAATTTAAATAACTCATTATTTTATTTCTAAGTCAAGGTGACAAACGACTTTTGAGTCGAACAGGAAAAAGCTCATGAGATCTCCTGTTTGTTTCAGACGGCTATTAGAGAAGCTGCTTCCGCAGAGGAACCAACATGCTATTTATTGAAAAATAAGGATCGTAGCCAATTGAAGTTGCACAAAGAGAAACTTCATTTAGCATACGAATTAGATATTAACTGACTTGATTATATTTCAGATTTTAAACAGAAATTGGCGAAAGCTTGTGAACTGGAAAAAATAATTTATCGGTCTACCCAAACACAAGTGGAAGTAAGAGATGAAAAAGCTACAAAAGATAGTTATTTTCAGCCTGGTGATAAAGTTATGGCTCTATTACCTATACCTCAAGAACATCTCCGGGATAGGTGATATGCTCCCTACAGAGTTAAAAGAAAGTTAGTGACTTAAATTATATCACGCCCGCCATTAAATATGTCATCCGAATTTGTTGATCGCGATAACTCTGTAATTTTTTAATAAATTTAGTTGTTCATGTCCCAAACAGTGGCGATTTAAACGATAAACTAAAAGCCAGAACGTTAGTGACTTTGGTTCAACTAGTCTTCAAAATTCTGAAATATTAAAGAATCTGGACTATAAACATCCACATCTACATCCACAGGAAACGAAAGAGTTAAAGCATCTAATATATGAATATGAGCACTTGCTCGCAGATGTTCCAACTAGAACAAACAAAATCTACCATAATGTTGAAATTATGGGTTCTAAACCTGTAAAACTGCACCTTCAAATGATAAATCTTTTCATGCAGGAATTTATAAAATAAAATTGAGTATTTGTAGGAGAATGACTTTACTGAATTGAGCAAAAGTAACTGGTGTATTCTTTTGCCGAATCCAGATAAATATTTCTCTACGTACACTGGCTACAGAAATGTAAACAGTGTCGCCAAAACATATTCATTTCCTATACCACGAATTGATGACTTTTGACAGAATTGGAAATGCAGAATATGATATCACGTTTGACCTGTTTAAAGGATTCTGGCAGATTCCACTTACATGCGGTTCAAAAGAAATGTCCGCCGTTGCAACTCCAGATGGACTCTACCAATACAAAGTGATGCCATTTTGGCATGAAAACTTCTCCTTCAACGTTCCAGTGATATGATACTATCTGGTTTAGATGGTTGTGATGCGTACATCGACAACGTCAGTATTTACACTGATTCCTGGAAAGATCACCAGGAAACAATCCGAGACTTCTTCATTCGATTGAGTGAGGCAAATCTGACAATCAATTTATGCAAAATTGTGTTTTGCCTAGCTTGTATCACATTTTAGGACATATTGTGGTACATGGCCAAGTCTAGCCTGTAGACGATACGGTTAAACAAATTTTTAATTCCCTATACCTATCAGTAAAAATCAACTGATGCAGATTTTGGGTATGGCTGAATTTTTTTTTGAAATGTTGCTCAAATTTCTCAAGAATTGCTAAGCCCCTGGGCAATTTATTGAGTAAATTAACAGTCATGCTTAAAAGTCTATCAGTTCTTTCAGCTCCAGTTTTCAATCAAAAAATTAAAATGTCTGTTGAAGCATATCAAGTAGGGGTTGGTGGCGTATTAATTCTCTAAAATTCAAATAAGCACCAGAGAAATTATTTCACCATGATGAAGGAGTGCATAGTAATTGAAGTGCATATTAATTCTGCTACTTCTTCGATTGCAGTATTCAGTGATCCCAGCTCCCTTACTTTCGTCAACAACATACAAAAGAAAAATCAAAGATTGTTGAGATTAAATGTGACATTGCATTAATACAACATCGAAATTCGGGACACCAAAGGTAAAGAAAATTTAATCGAAGATGCACTTTCACGTGTATAGGGATTCTGTATTGCTTTATTTTGAATACATTTGTGTCCATTCATTATATATCGTCTAGTATATTTCCATTATTGTCACCATTTGTGTGTTTGATTAAGATGAAAACAATAGCCCTGTTGAAAATCTCTTTTCCTTATGAGGGGATATGTTATGTATATCTATATTTTCGGAATTCTTGGTACATGTTTGTGTTTAAATTTTTTAATTTATAATCATGTCTGTAAATTGTAGCAATTGTTTTAGCTGCAATTTTGTATGTGCATAGGGTCTGTTTTAAGATATGCAAGAGCATAACACTACATACGATCTATGCATAAATAGATTAGTACGTACGTGTTGACAATTGCGAATAATAGAACTATTGGTAAATATGTTTACGAGATTTAGTTTTGATCAAATTGGTCGAATCGATCAGGTGGTATCTTAGAAGAGATAAGTTAATTCCTATTAGATAAGTTAGGTCACATCAATAGGTATTTTGAAGTGTTAGATTGAGTAATACGGTCTTTGACATGAGGTATATTGCGAGATATAGTCGTAATATACTACTGAATATGTATTGTGGTTCTATATAAGGAGAGAACTGAGCAATCTAATTCATTACTATTGTGGAATCGTTCTTATGTTTGTGTTCCTGTTGTAACATCACTTCTGCAGAATCGTTTGATGTTGTACTTAGTATTTGAGAGGGAATACATTAGTTTGTACTGTTCAGTGGAGAGAGAGAATGCTCATGTTTTGGAATATAATATTATTCTTGAACTATTGTAAATTATTCAAAGGCGTTCTGGACAATGCCATTTTAACAACCTTAAGATTTCTTAACGGACCAGTACATTTCTGGTTCTGAAGTTTATACGGAACGTTTCATTCTTTTGGACTTTAACTCATTCAAGATTATTTTTGAGTTGCTACATAATACTGTTAGTTCCTCTGATATTTGCATTCATAACTTTTCTAATTAAATAATTTTGTACGTTCTACAAGACTTGTTGGTTTTGCTTCTTTCTTTTGCAAACGTTTATTTCCATAGAATTGCAAAAATCACTCAGTCATATACTTTCCAACACTCACATTTTATGACCAATACCCAGTTACTTATTAACCAATACACACTACACTTGAACTGAAGGCGCTCACTTATCTACAGTAAATTATTCAACACAGTAAACTATGAATTCGGAATTCATTTTATATTTAATATAAATTTGTTTTCAATTTTATTCTCAACTGCTCACGTTAGCGTTAGTCAGATCGATTGTGTATAATCTCTCGACTAAAGCAAAATTGGAATTTCAAAGATTACAGTAAGAAGTTTCAGTGAAAGAGAAACCTCTGAGAGCCCTGTCTTTAAATCAATGATTGAAAATAAAAATTTTAAAAATACATTTTATTTTCCTTTGTGATTTTAAAAAGTGTTGTAAACTTTAAATATTTTTGTAATAATAACTTATATTTGTGTATTTGATAATATTACCCGAATAATTCAGAGGTAAATCATCAATTCTCCAAATGTACACTATGGTGGCTTGTGTATACAATCAACATCCACTCAGTAACCTTGATGTCAATTTTGGTCGTTTCCTCAATTACCTCAAGATCAGCATCTCAATAACAATGCAAAATACATAATGAATTGACACAAGATGATATTTAGCCAAACCAAGCGAAATAAA
The DNA here is from genome assembly GCA_028554795.2 of Sinohyriopsis cumingii. Lineage (NCBI taxonomy): Eukaryota > Metazoa > Mollusca > Bivalvia > Unionida > Unionidae > Sinohyriopsis > Sinohyriopsis cumingii. The sequence continues at coordinate 156,345,729 of CM068825.1, read as the reverse complement.
ATCAAATTGTACATGCATTAAAAAACGCTTTGTCTGCTAACTACATACTTGAAAGAAATGTATAATTTTGTAGATGATAAGCTATTCAAACGGATAACACTGACAAAAAGGCGTTAAATGATACGCATGAAAAAATGATTGTAGATATATAACTTTCATTGCCATTCGTTTGTCAACCTAAGTGAACAGGAAATCACCAGCTGGTAATTGTTTATTGTCCGTGAAAATCATGATATTTGTCTGGATCTGTAATTTCATTTCAAATCTCTTAACGTCGAATTATATAGCTGTGTACTTTTAGTACCGAAAAAAATTTCCAAGTCGCTAACTGATTTCATTTTTCTCTACGCAAGTTAAGTTTTACGATGTGCGGCATTAATGCATGACTAGGTTAGTTCGTATGTTTTATTAAAGAGATCATCGACTTATTGCGTCGTGCGTTTCGTTCATCGACATTGAGCATTAATACATCAATGGAATGTTACTTAGAAGTTATACCTAAGACTTCACTTAGAGAAATTTACTTACCTCACGTGGGACTGTGCGAATATGCGCACATGAATAAAAGTCAATTTTTAATATCCACGATGAGATTTTAAACCCTTTGTCGTCTGAAAGCTTACAATGGGATGCACACAAGATACTCCGTGCTCGAAAAATTACTACTCCTTTTGAATTCCAAATTTATAGCATAGAATGTCAACTGTTTTATTCAGGTATTACTTTCATATCACAGAGGTTAAGTAACTTCTCAGCATCTAAATTAAAGATTGACAGACATAGCGTAAAATATGTTGTCTTCAGATCTCAGATTATATGTTTTTACGGGCTAGCGGTTAGCGACCATCTTTCAATTTTACTGTTTAATGTTTAAAGTTTAGAGTAATCATCTAGTGACCATCATGTTTATATCTTAGAGATATAATATACTAACCATCTTTCAGTTTTACGGTTCAATGTTAATAATATAGAGTCATCACCTAGCCACCGACTTTCAGATTTAAGGTTTAATGTTTATGGTATAAAGTCATCATCTGGCGACCGTCTTTCAGATTTACGGTTTAATGTTTATGGTATAAAGTCATCATCTAGCGACCGTCTTTCAGATTTACGGTTTAATGTTTATGGTATAAAGTCATCATCTAGCGACCGTCTTTCAGATTTACGGTTTATTATTTATGGTATAAAGTCATCATCAAGCGACCGCCTTTCAGATTTACGGTTTAATGTTTATGGTATAAAGTCATCATCTAGCGACCGTCTTTCAGATTTACGGTTTATTATTTATGGTATAAAGTCATCATCTAGCGACCGCCTTTCAGATTTACGGTTTAATGTTTATGGTATAAAGTCATCATCTAGCGACCGTCTTTCAGTTTTACGGTTTAATGTTTATGGTATAGAATCATCACCTAGCGACCGTCTTTCAGTTTTACGGTTTAATGTTTATGGTATAGAGTCATCACCTAGCGACCGTCTTTCAGATTTACGGTTTAATGTTTATGGTCTCCTTGGCATCCGTCCGTCTACGAGAGACGATGGCATAGCTCCAAAGTACGCTTTTGCTTATCCTTCTTTTTAGCTCTCTTTTCAGCTTGCTTTATTCTTCTCTTTTCCTCTGCGTTTTGAACTCCCTGCCTGACAGCTAGACGCCAGCTGGAACGGTTGTTTGCACAGCTCTCCCAGTCATTGACATTGATGTTTGCTGTCTTCATATCCTTCTTGCAAACATCTTTGTAGCGCAGATGTGGTCGTCCAGTTGGTCGTGCACCTTCTGCTAACTCCCCATATAACAGGTCCTTGGGAATACGACCTGGGTCCATTCTTTTGACATGGCCGAGCCAGCGAAGGCGCCTCTCGCTGAGTATGGAGAACATGCTGTTCATGTTGGCGCGTTCTAGAACCTCTGTGTTGGGTACTTTGTCCTGCCACTGGATGTGCAGAATGCGCCGCAGACATCTCAGGTGGAAGCTGTTGAGTTTCCTCTCGTGTCTTGCATAGGTGGTCCATGTTTCGCTGCTGTAGAGAAGTGAGCTTGGTAGACGCGCAGTTTGGTCTTCTCTGTGAGGTTGGGGTTGTTCCAGACCCTCTGGTTAAGTCTGGCCATCACTGCTGCTGCCTTGGCAATCCTGCCGCCCACCTCAGAATCAATGGAGAGTGAGCTGGAGATGTTAGACCCGAGGTATGTGAAGTTCTCGACAACTTCCAAATTGTACCCATCGATGGAGACAGAGGGAGGGGAGTCTGTGTCCTGTGCCATCACATTTGTTTTCTTCAAACTGATGGTCAGTCCAAATTCCTTACATGCATGGGAGAGGCAGCATACCAGCTGCTGAAGTCCATCTTCCGTGTGTGATGTCAAGGCTGCATCGTCAGCAAAGAGCAATTCACGGATGAGTACCTCTGTGACTTTAGTCTTAGCACGGAAACGGGCGATGTTGAACAGCTTGCCGTCAGCCCTGGTATGGATGTACACTCCCTCTCTGCAGTCCTTGAATGCGTACTGGAGAAGCATGGAGAAGAAGATGGCAAAGAGCGTCGGTGCAAGGACACAGCCTTGTTTGACTCCGCTAATGACTGGGAATGCTTCAGATGTTGCGCCATTGAAGCACACTGTGCTGTGCATGTTCTCGTGGAACGACATAATGACAGCAAGCAGACGTGGGGGGCAGCCGATCTTCTGCAGGAGTCTGAAGAGTCCACTCCGACTAACCATGTCAAATGCCTTCGTCAGGTCTATGAAGGCAATGTAGAGGGGCATCCGCTGCTCGCGACACTTCTCCTGCAGCTGACGTAGTGAGAAGATCATGTCTACAGTTGACCTGCCGGCTCGAAATCCACACTGGGATTCTGGGTAGACGCAGGAGGCTAGGATCTGCAAGCGTGCCAAGGTAACACGGGCGAAGGCCTTTCCGACGATGCTGAGGAGGGAGATGCCCCGATAGTTGTTGCAGTCGCTACGGTCTCCTTTGTTTTTGTACAAAGTGACGATGTTGGCGTCACGCATGTCCTGTGAGATGTATCCCTGTTCCCAGCAAAGGCAGAGGAGTGTGTGTAGGGGCTGGAGCAGTGCTGGTTTTCCGCTCTTGAGGACTTCAGGCGGAATGCCGTCGCTTCCAGGAGCCTTCCCACAGGCAAGGCAATCGATGGCTTTTCCGAGCTCTTCCAGGGTGGGCTGTGTGTCTAGCTCCTCCATGACAGGCAGGTCTGGAATGGCGTCCAGGGCAGTTCCAGTGACATTGTTTTGGGTTGCATATAGCTCGAGATAGTGCTCAACCCATCGCTGCAGTTGTTTCCCCTGGTCTGTGATGACTTCGCCCGTCTTGGACTTGAGGGGGGCGGTCTTGTAGCTGCGGGGGGGGGCCTGTCGCCTTTTTGATACCCTTATACATTCCTCTTGTATCCCCGGTGTCAGCGCTGTCTGTATACTGTTGCAAAGGTTCAGCCAGTAGGTGTTGGCACAGCGGCGGGAGGTCTTCTGGGCGTTATTCCTTGCAATCCTGAGGGCTTGTAGTGTTCTGGGGCTAGGTGCAGCCTTGTATGCCAGGAGGGCTTTCCTCTTTGCCTCAGTCACGGGCTCCATCTCCTCCCAGTTTGCCTCATACCAGTCGACATTCTTTCGCTCCCTCTTCCCGTAATCTGTGATGGCTGAATTGTACAAAGAGTCACGGATATGGGACCACTTGGAATCAATGGTGTCATCAGGTGTCACTTTGGTGAGGGCTTCCTTCAGTTTGCTGATGAACTGCTGTGTTTTCTCTGGGTTGCTTGCACAGCAGGTGTTGATACGTGGGTGACCCTTCTTCTTGGCGTGGTGCAGCTTCTTGGGTAATATTCGCACCTTGCTGGCCACGAGGGAATGGTCCGTGTCACAATCGGCACTGTGGTAGCTGCGGGTAAGGAGGACACTGGCCAGTTCTGCACGCCTGGTGATGACGAGGTCTAGCTGGTGCCAGTGGCGTGAACGTGGGTGTCTCCACGACACCTGGTGGATCTCCTTGCATTTAAAGAAAGTGTTTGTCACACATAGGCTGTGGGAGCAGCACATCTCCAGCAGTCGCTGACCATTCTCGTTGATCTTGCCCCTTCCGTAAAAGCCGAGACAGGTGGACCAGGCCTCATGGTCAGCTCCCACTCTAGCATTGATATATATATATATATATATATATATATATATATATATATATATATATATATATATATATATATATATATATATATATATATATATATATATATATATATATATATATATATATATATATATATATATATATATATATATATATATATATATATATATATCTGGTGGCCTAGTGGTTAAAGCGTCCGCCTCTGAAGCGGGAGGTCGTGGGTTCGATCCCTGGCCGAGTCATACCAAAGACTTACAAAAATGGTACTAACAGCTGCCTCGCTTGGCGCTCAGTATTAAGAGGTTAGTGTTAGGACTGGTCGGCCCGGTGTCAGGATAATGTGACTGGGTGGGGCATCATGCCACATGTCTGCGGCATAGACATCACTAAAAACTGCCACACTGCAGACATCGTAGCGATATGACTGAAAAATTGTTAAAGCTACGTTAAAAATCCAAATCACACACACACACACACACACACACACACACACACACACATATATATATATATATATATATATATATATATATATATATATATATATATATATATATATATATATATATATATATATATATATATATATATATATATATAGCGTAGATATTGTGTTAATCGACTGTTTTGAAAAGTATTTTTGGAGTATTTTACTCCTCTGACGAAATGTTGGGAAAAGCTTTTAGATTTTCGCCATTATAAATTCATGCAGGTATATATATATATTTAGGCGGAGAATCTATAATCTATAGCATAAAGGCTGATAACTATCTGTGATTCTACGACCTGGCATTGTAAATGGCAAACAAGAAGACAACGTCACCCAGAACAATGTAGCAAAGAAGGATTTTGACACACTGCCACAATTGCTGTTCGCTATCCCAATGGTCAAAGCACACAAAGTGTGAACACAACAATAATCTATATTGACCTTGAAAGAAATATTTTTTTATACAGATGGTTGCAGAAGTTGTTGCGGATTACTTTTTGAAATATATTACTAATTGGGCCTTCGGTAAACCTACGAAGGACAAATCATATTCTTCGACGAGCTTCGTTCATTGTTGTATCCCCATAGACAGCTTGCCTGTGGTATTGGTCAACAATGCGATTAACTAACCGACTAATAAGAAAATCAATAATCTGACGTGACTAGCTACTAGAAAAGATAATGTGACCAACTCTCCTAAATAATCAACTCAGAAAACTAACAATAAGGCAAAGCATTGATGCCGCGAGTGTTTTTCTAATTTAAACTGATCATCGGTAAACCAGAACATTTTGCACAATTCGCTATGGACGGATTACGTCTTGATCATTGTTATCGATGTCGCTATTGTGGTCATTGTTACACGCTTTTCTTTCCACAGTTGTTTCAACGATTTAAGTTCATTGTAAGTTGTTAATTAATCCTATAAGTATTTGCTCTAACATTTATCTACCTCCACGCTAACAGTCCAACTCTCTGCATTTCTTCACTTTCAAAATTAATGAAAGCTGTTGTAGTTGACTTTGCTACCTTCTTGTATCCGTTGATTTTATTATTCTGTTTTTCAGACATTTCAACATCAACTTACATCTCGTAACAATTTCCACAGTATTTACATAACCTCATAATGTTTATGTATGCTGATTTATGAATAATCATTTAACTAATGGCGGGAGGTCTATGCTTGGATCATTTTTGTATTTAAGGTCAGAAAGGGCATCACTGGGTTAAAGATTTGAAACAATGGATGACAAACAGGTCACATTCAATGTCAGAACAACTGAGGTCGTCAAATTATTGTTAAGTATCGTAAAGTATAATGTGGTCCCATTGATTACCACAGTTCTTCCTGTCAAACACTTAGTTACAAATTACCACAGTTCTTCCGATCAAAAACTAAGTTACAAATTACCACAGTCCTTCCGATCAAAAACTTAGTTACAAATTACCACAGTTCTTCCGATCAAAAACTTAGTTACAAATTACCACAGTCCTTCCCATCAAAAACTTAGTTACAAATTGAACTTAAAGATAACTACATGACCTCTAATGGTATCAGATACTTCCCCTGTATTTTTCTGGCTTAAAAGTTCCTACATCAGTCTGCGTTGATTACTAATATGAAACGTTTAAACATACATAGTTTTAAGAGGAATCAGATAAAATGAATATGAATATATTGCAAATGTTCTTATATGTTTATGCTTGTGGATTGTTATTAATGCACATGTACAAGTAGCTAAAATAATTACAATAATTGTCATTACACGAATAGCGTCTTATTATTCGATAAAGTAGTATAGCTAATAATATTATAAATCTCATCAATTATGACGCTAACCATATTAAATTATTCACGTTTCTAATTTTGTTCTTCTACCTCTTTTCCCAGTGGAAACACTTCCTTTGTTGTTCAGAATTAGCCAGCTCGAATGACGATGATGGAACTTGATCAGAAATGCATTAAGGTTTTTGTCATATTTAGCGCTCTGTGATAGAAGTCAGCTGAAGGTACGCCGAATGCTGTCAATATCGTATAAGATTGTCTTCTACTTGTTAATTCTACTTCTTGTATCATTAAATTAATCTAACATTATGGTAACTTTGGTAGATTTTTCTGTTATACTTTTTCTGGTATTTATTAACTAAGTCATTTTGTCTCCTTTCCATGCATAGGATGTATGTACGCATTTTTCAGTACTTACCCAATTATATTTTAACTTACCTTGCACTACTAAATTAATATTGAAATATAACCAATAAGTACCTTATTTAATGTGTTAGACATCCTGGAGTCATTTATAATGAACTTGCCAATTTAACTGCACATTATATATAAGACCGCGAACAGGAACAGAACATGAATCTAAGGATGAAAAACCAACAAGAGGTCACATCGCAAAAACCCAAAACACTCTTAGAGTTGAACTTGACAGAAAAATTAGAGACCGCTCACAATAATTATAAAATGCCTAAACTGAATGTTGAATGACGAACAAGATTCTACAAAAATTACATGATACTGAAATAAGTGAAAAAATCAAATAGTTTCACATTGTAAAAAATAGTATCGGTACTTTGATGTGTACCAAGATACAAATGCCTTATGGACGAGTGATTACTGGGGACATTTTGTGAATGGATGAATGAAAGCAGCTAACGTAATAAAACTATATTTTTGGTAGATATTTTGAAGTATTAATATGCATTGTTCACAAAATACAACTATGTTATCAAATATTTAAGACTTTTCACTTTTTTGCTTTTCGTTACAGCCATGATAGAAGTTACTATAAACAGTGTTTAAAGAGAACCATATTATGCATGACAAAATGACAAAATATATTGTAGTTCCTTTCAAATGATAGAAAAACAACAATCTTTTTATGAGATTTGAATACCCTGTATAATGCATGTTACCCTTGTGTCCGCAGCATAATATACGTTTTCAAGGAGAAAATACCCGTCGTCTAACAAACAAGTGTTTTATTTTTGTTTAATATTTTATTTTTTTACAGTACAGTAAGTTCATAGCATGACAAATTATTTCGTGAAATACGCAATATTTGTACATTTTTAATTTTAAAATTTTCGATGATCACAAATTAAAAAATCCAGTGCAAATTCTCTTTCATTGTTTCTCCGTCTTGAAGTAAGAGAGTTTTTGCTTAGTCAACAATTGGAACACTGTTATAATCATTCTTAAAATGTCTAGGAATCTTTTCATTGGTTTGTGGAATATCAAACATGCTGATCTTTAGACACGCACTAATATCGTAGAATTTAATATTATAACTCACGACACTGTATAAGCTTTTCAATCTTAAAGTTAAATGACAATGACAGCACTGTTATTAACTGTTTGATTCTCTATTTGTTATCAATATGTTGTAATAAAAAAGATGCAATAGTGATTTGTATAACGCTCACACTGTAAACCCATCATGCACTGTTTTGGTTGATATGATATTGTCTTTATCTCTAGAGTGGCTAACACTATGATGTGGCAATTAAAATATCCTCTTGCAAAAGACAGATCTTTTTGACATTTCAAATAAATTATTTTTCTGAACATACGCGTTCTGGTGTTTTTTTCCCTGCGATCTCGATTCTGATTTTATTATCTGGACCACGGTTGTTGTCCACTAGAATTACGATGTACATATTTTTCAGTTTTCGACATGACTGGACTAAAATCTTCCGATTCCTGTAGCCAACATCATATGTTTTTTTGGACGTTCAACGTACCTTTGAATGATTTCTCAACTCTATATGTAATTTTCACCTTGAGTTAATTTCTCGAGAGCGGAAGAATTTTTTTTGAAAGGGTCATTATAAATTTTGGTACTTACAAATCTGCTTCTAAAAATTGTTACCGGTATCATAGTCATTTGATACTTCTAATATATGTTATTGGACCGATTTAATATGTTGATTAGTGCCTGTCGAAAATTATTCACTGGCATTTTTTGCCTCATGGCCCATCAATAACGATCGCTAGTTTTTGGTATCTAATGAATGACATCGACCATAACCTTTTGTATTCTCCGTCCTTTTTTTTCCAGAGATGTATCCATGATGTGCTTCATCATATCTATGTGGTACCATGCTAACTGTATCTCGTGTTATTCTGTCTATCGGGAAGAACGTGCCATAGCCTGTCAAACGTTGAAGGTCTACATCAATATTGTTAAACTAGTCTTACGAAATACAGTAGATGCACTGCGTTATGTTTGTATTTTTTAATATATTGTTATGTATGTCTATATTTTTGTACGTTTTTGTTCATGACTGTAAATAGTACTGATTATCTATGAAGAAGATATTTCATAGTTATGCTGTACACGGGTATAGATTATATTTTAACATATTAAGAGTGCATGTAGATTGCATAAGATCTATAAATAGATGAAAAATAAATATGTTTTCGAGTTTGGAATTCTTTATGGTTAGCAAGTAAAAGTCACGAGGTTGAATACTGCAACGTAGGTCACGGGGATATGTATTGTGAAATACTCGATTGAGTTTTAAGGTCTGTCATATGGGGTATATTGTGACATAGAGTGTTAATAGACTTTTTGGAGATGTACGTAAGGAGAGAACTGAGGAATTAATTCATTCATAATTCGAATTAATTCCTATATTTTGATTCTTATTGCAGGTGTTCTTTTTTAAAGCCAGTCTGCAGATGTGTTTAATGTTGTTGTAAGAGATAGTTTGAGACGGGTTATTATTTGGGTTTGTTCGCTGGAATTACAAGGTGCTCATTACACTAAAATAGTATTCTTGGACTTGTGTGAGTTTATTCACAGGAATTCTGGATAATACTTTTTGATACATCAGGACTGTGGCAGAGCAGTACATTCGAGGATCAGGGATTTATTTCGAACATTTGATTTTGTATGGCTACAAAACTTGTTGTTTTTTTGCGTCTTGTTATTACTTAGTTTATGACTTTTAGTCGTAACAGGATACATCGCAAATTTCCACGAAATTGTAACGAAGAATTAGAGTATCGTTCATGACCCATTAGTCACGTGAATCTCCGACTGCCTTCGGGTTAAATATTCCATGATATTTTAACGTATTCTTACTCGTCATTTGATATGTTTTAATTGTTAAGTGATGAATACAACATGTTTATCAATTAGAGAGTTGATTCATTCAATGTTTGAAACGTAGCCATCTATCCAGGGAAATACATTTCTTTTATCCGACATGTCTATAAAATGTTTAAGCTTGTATGTTGATTTTTGGGCTTTGCTGCAGATCTTACGGAGTTACAAAAACAAATACATCAAATCTACAATACTTTCCACGCCCCCTACTGTCTGTAAAATCATTAACCAAATATCAGCAGTTTATTGCTATCATTGCTTTCTGTGTCCACCCATTTAACAGATATATAACTTAGTGTGGTATACAATTCCAGCACATGCAATTAAACTGGACAGTATGGATGGCAATATCAGGATGTGGACTATATAACTGATACGAACATGCAATAATTGGTAACATCAGCATATAGGATTAAGATAGAAAAATGTTGTCTGAATGCAGTCTGTCATTACCTTATAATAAATCTAATCCAACAGACACTAATATAAATTTTAATTAACACTTTAACATAATCTGAACTAATGAAAATATTTTCCACATCATAACTGATGATACATTAAAATGATATATATCTATTTTGTAAATGGACCTAAGAAAGTAAGGCTGTACATCACGGTTGCGTAAAAGATGCTTCCGAGTGTAAATATAATCAAGAAGCTAGAACAGCTGAAAACGGGAGAAAAATGTCTGTCGGAGAAATAAATTAAATGATAACGCCAGCTCAAAAAAAACAGGATGAGTTTGTTTTTTCAGCATGATATCATCTGACTAACCGCCTAAATCAAGATTAAGGCCTTTCTTTATTTACATATAATGTTGCCAAGTACAAGATATAAAATCTATTACGTACCATGCCTCTGTACAAGAAACTCTAAAACGTCAATTGAAAATTGAATTTTGGATAAACACGAATACGAGAGAGAAGAAATCGTTCAAATACAATTTTGGAAATATATTCCAGATTGAAAAGTTAAACTAAATAATCCTCTAGTTGGTGATTCTATATTTTGTTCTTAACCACTAATAAAGTGTTGAAAATAGTATTGTAAATTAAATTATCAATTTAAAAAAGAAATGGGTAATCCAGTATACGATGAAATACGTATCTAAATAATTAGGCTGTAAACATGGAAACCCAACAGGTGAATAGCAGTATGCATTCCTTTAAAAAAAAGAAAAGATAGAAGAATTGGCCGAGTGAAGAGAACGCACATTATAATTATGTAGACCAGAAAGATGAAAATGGTAATTGTCCGGTCATTACATCCAGAATAGGCATATAACTTATAATTAAAATAAGACAGATCATGAAACAAATACACAGATGCCTATAATTATGACAAGTTTTGTAACGATTATAGAATTTCTGTTTAATTATATGTTACGTAGACTTCTTTTGTATTTTTTCAGCAGCCCTTTATCATTTTATTCGTTTTGTTAAGAAAAATGAACCTTTAAAGGACAAGGTAATTATTCTAGCTTAGGTACAACGCCAGAATATTACACAGACAGTAACATAAAGTAATGATATTGCTTATTTCTGTTAGCTAATTGAAACAAGTATTTTGCAATGATTGTCACAATTCTTTATGATTAGTCAGTGAATGTTACTTTATCATAACAATCATCAAAACCTCTTCTTCCGCATGTCGCTCCTAAACCTTTAAAATAAATTACCAATGGTTATTCCAAGAATTTCTACCATCATACCTAAAGATATAGTTATTCGAAGAGTTGCTACCATCATTACTATAAACATGGTTATTCGAAGAGCTGCAACCATCAATCCAATAGATATGGTTATTTGAAGGGTTGCTACCACCATTCATATAGATATGGTATTTTCAAAGAGTTGCTACCATCATGCCAATAGTTATGGTTATTCGAAGACTTGCTGCCATCATGCCAGTAGTTATGGTTATTTGAAGGATTACTACCATCTTTCCTATAGATATGGTATTTTCAAAGAGTTGCTTTCATCATTCATATAGCTATAGTTGTTCGAAGAGTTGCTACCATCATGCCAATAGCTATGGTTATCTGAAAAGTTGCTACCATTATGCCAACAGCTATGGTAATACAAAGAGTTACTACCATCATGACAATAGCTATGGTTATTTGAGAAGTTGCTACCATCATGTCAATAGCTATGGTTATTCGAAGAGTTGCTACAATCTTTCCTATAGCTATGGTTATTCGAAGAGTTGCTACCATCATGACAATAACTATGGTTATTTGAAAGGTTGCTACCATTATAGCAATAGATATGGTTATTCAAGAAGTTGCTACTATCATGCCAATTGTTATGGTTATTTGAGAAGTTGCTACCATCATGTCAATAGCCATGGTTATTTGAAAAGTTGCTACCATCATGTCATTAGCTATGGTTATTCTAAGAGTTGTTACCACTATGCCAATAACTATGGTTATTTGAGAAGATGCTAGCACCATGTCAATAGCTATGGTATTTCGAAGAGTTGCTACCATCATGACAATGTATATGGTTATTTGAAAAGCTGCTACCATTATGACAATAGCTATGGTTATTCAGTGAAGAAGTGCGCAACACCATCAGGCGCGAAGTAGGCCAATATGAGGACCTCCTCACCACCGTCAAAAAGAGAAAGCTGAAATGGTATGGCCATGTCACTAGAGCCAACAATCTATCCACAACAGTCCTGCAGGGCAGCGTCCAGGGTGGCAGAAGGAGAGGTAGACAGAGAAAAAAGTGGACTGACAACATCACAGAATGGACCAAGAAAAGTTTTGCGGAGACACAGACATTGGCACATGATCGAGACAAGTGGAGGGAACTGGTCAGATGTTCAGCAGCACAGTACCTCAACGACCACACTAGGTCATGAGACTGATGATGATGATGATGATGGTTATTCAAGGAGTTCCTACTATCACGCCAATTGTTATGGTTATTTGAAGAGTTGCTACCATCATGCCAATAGCTATGGTTATTTGAAGAGCTGCTACCATCATGCATATAGCTCTGGTTATTCGAAGAGCTGCTACCATCATGCAAATAGCTCTGGTTATTCGAAGAGTTGCTACCATCATGCCAATAGCTATGGCTATTTGAAGAGTTGCTACCATCATGCCAATAGCTATGGTTATTTGAAGAGCTGCTACCATCATGCAAATAGCTCTGGTTATTCGAAGAGTTGCTACCATCATGCCAATAGCTATGGCTATTTTGAGAGTAGCTACATTATGCCAATAGCTGTAGTCATTCGAAGAGTTGCTACCATCATTCCTATAGCTATGGTTATTCAAAGAGTTGCTACCATCATGATAATATATATGGTCATTTGAAAAGCTGCTACCATTATGACAATAGCTATGGTTATTCAAGGAGTTGCTACTATCACGCCAATTGTTATGGTTATTTGATGAATTGCTACCATCATGCCAATAGCTATGGTTATTTGAAGAGCTGCTACCATCATGCATATAGCTCTGGTTATTCGAAGAGTTGCTTCCATCATGCCAATAGCTATGGCTATTCTGAGAGTAGCTACATTATGCCAATGGCTGTAGTCATTCGAAGAGTTGCTACCATCATTCCAATAGCTATGGTTATTCAAAACTTTGCTACCATCATGCCAATAGCTATGGTCATTCGAAGAGTTGCTTCCATCATGCCAATATATATGGCTATTGGAAGAGTTGCTAATATCATGTCAATAGCTATGGTTATTTGAAGTGTTGCTACCATCATGTCAATAGTTATGGTTATTTAAATAGTTGCTACCATCATGCCAATAGCTATGTCTATTCGAAGAGTTGCTGCCATCATTCCTATACCTATGGCTATTCGAAGAGTTGCTGCCATCATTCCTATACGTATGAAGTTCGAAGAGTTGTTACCATTATGACAATAACTATGGTTATTTAAAGAGTTGTTGCTGAAGAACTGTAACTTTAAAAATAACATCAATTATTATTACCTTGTTCTCTAAATGTTCATGATTCTTTAACATTTGAGATATTGTTATTTATAAGATCCGATAACAGTTTTATAAATCTTTCTAATCTCCTGCTATGTGCCCCGTCTAACTTTGCGACATTTTTTACAATTTAGCTCAATTGTTTTTGCATCTTAACATTGCTGACATATTTTATTTTTCCCTCTATCGGTTGGTCATACATTTAAAAAATGTACTTGCTCGATGGTAATTTTAATTTCCTCAACATCATTTACGTATATATTTTGGCGGCGGAGGGCTGAATCCTACAACTTTTAGAAGCCTCCAAACGCCGAAATAAGCCCTTTAAAAAAACGCGTTGACGCTTCGTTGTAAACGCAATTGTCGCCGCGTTTTATTGTCATCGTCCCCAGAAGGGGTTAAATCCCACAACTTTTTAGAAGCTTCCAAACGCCGAAATAAAACCGCGAGGGCGCTTCGTTGTAAACACAATTGTCGCCGTTGTTGCTGCGTTTTGTTGTCGTCAGCACTCCGCCGCCGTCTATCCAAAAATTGTATCTAACCCGACTCGAGGATATCAATTAAAAATTGCTTATATAAAAAAAATAATGCTACACTCAGAATCTTACACAGCCAGGCTGTCTAGGGAGCGAGCAGAAGCACTTAAAAATATATCCCAGTGAAGGAAAAGTTTAAAAAAGATATGCAATTACAACAACAAGCACAAGTTGAGTATGCAACTGAAGCAAAGGAATTAATTCAACCCGTCACTGCGGTCACTGAAAAGGTTTTAGCTGCTATTAGGGACCCCGAAGAAAAAAGAAGTCTTACTCAAGTATTGCGAGAAGAATCCACGCTGCAACCTGCTAGACGAAAAATGATTGATCTCGAATTAAGATTTACCCCCGAGGGTATAGAAAAAACTGAGAAATTTAAATTGACAGATGCCCACAGTAGGTATAATTTTGGTAAATTTGCTGCCGAAAGTTATCAGCGTAGAGGTGATTTTTTAAAACCCGAGTATGTCAAGGGTGTAAAGAGAGATAATTGGGGTGATTGGTTGTATAAAATAGCTACAGGTAATTATACTATAGATAAAACAGATGTTGGTCATTCATTTTTTGCTAATGGAATTAAAGATTAGTATGCAGAACAAAAAAAAATTAGCACAAGAGAAAAAAGAACAAGAAGAACGAGAAAAACAAGAGAAAAAAGAAACAACGCGTCAGCAGAAACTGGCGGAGAAACAAGAAAAACAAAGAATAATACGAGAGCAAAAACAACAAGAAAAACAACAGGGAAAGAAACGTCAAAAAGACCCTTCTCCGTCGCGGGAAGAAAACCTACCTCCTACGCAGTTGCAACAAACAAAGAAAAAACGAGGAAGATCCAAAAAAGCACCAGAGGAAGTGATAACAGTGCCACATGTAGATGTACCTGATCCATCTCCGTCGTTGCTAGCTGAAGGTGATTTACCTCCCGGAAGTTTGGAAGAATACACATCCGATCTATTTCTTCAGCAGCTCTCCGAGGCTTCGGAAAAATCCTCGCAACGACGACCACCCCTAATTCCGCCACGCGCTTTTATTCGGGAATCGACTGCTAATGAGGGAGATAAATACATAAACCGCCTCGACAGTCCACCGCCCACTGGCAGTGGTTTTGGAATTGATTGATGGAAAAAATATCGAATCGATTCAGAATGATATCGATGTTGCTACAACAATAATTGGTCTAGCGAGATATTCTGACGACTTTACAAGATCGTCTGGTCCATCAATGATGTTTGCTAAAGATATTACCGACAGCGCCGACCATCTTCAGTATATTAAGTTGCGAACACCACAAAATACTGCATCTGATCCACTACCAGTTCATTTTGAACATGAAGTTAGACCAGGTGGTGTTTTTGATATTATAAGAGATCTTAGCGCGACTTACAACTTAGGATTTGCAACACGCCGAGCAATGTTGTTAGGAGATAAAAAAATATTTTCATGCGCGATTCTACTAAATCACATTTTTGGATTTTGCAGAGACGTTAGAAAGGTTATCTTTGGAGCTAAACACACAGTTGTGCTTAATAGAAAAGCCGACGACAATGATGCGATTTGGCGAAGAGTTGGCCATGCTGGTAAAGTAAATATAACGAAACTCTCATTGTGGATGCCGGTATTAACCCCATCGGTCACAGAAGAACCGCGACTGCTCTCTTTTATGAATCAAGGCGGTAAATCATTGCTATCGTGGCTTACAGTAACCATGACGCCATCCAAAGTCAAGTCAAAGATGTTTTTACTTGTCATATAGCATCACAGCAGGGGGTTTCTGCGCCACGACATATTTTTATTGCGTTGCAAGATATGCGCCGGATGGGTAATCAGGAATGGTCTCATATGATATTTGACAAACTTGACGTTACTGAGGTTTCGTTGAGAATAAACGGTCAGCAAGAACCATCCGAAGATATATCATTAAGTTTTGCAAATAATCATGTGGCGCGCGCATATCGTCGTTGGTTGACATTCCTGGCGCGTAACCTAAATATAGACACTGGGACGCAAATATCACAGTTTGGTTTTACAAAGTTGTACCCGTTTTATTACTTTTCGCTGGAGCATCTTGATTTATCCAAACAATCTGTCGTTGATATACACTTCCGAGCTCGTGTCGGCGCCCTACCAAAACTCGCGGATGGTCCGCCAATTGTTTATGGTCCCTACAGAGCAATCGCGGTCATACTCAGTGACAAAGCAATGTTACTTGAAGGTATTAGTGGCCGAATGAGACTCGTTGATGCACCAGTGGAAAATATGTAGTATTGCTAGCAGCAACGCAATTAGATCAATCCAATCTAAATAAAATGTCATACAGTCACGTTAATGTCACTCTGACTCCTGGTCAGGTTAAGAAATTACAATCGAAGAACGCAAGCATATGCGGGACAAAAATAACTTTAAAAAATGATCAGATTACTGGCGGTCCAAACAAACTCTCGCTGACTAAAACACAACTTAATCATTTCAATAAAGGAAAGCAAGCAAAAACTGGAACTCAGCTTGATTTTTCTCCTGCAGCTGTCAAGAACATGGTTAAAACCAGCGGTATCTTTCCTCTTCTCGCAGCAATACCAGCACTAATTGCCGCTGCTGCTCCCGCAGTCGCAAAAGCCGCCGCGTTGGGAGCTGTTGGAACAGCTGCTGGAATGGCACTAAAGAAAGCCACTGGGAAAGGATACAATAAAGGGACGCTGGTTAAGACTTCCAGGAACTCCACCATCATGGTACCCAAAACGGTTTTGAAAGTACAAATTGTTTTTACTCCAATGTCAAATTTTGATTTGCTCGATGCTGTTAAACAATTAAATATAAAAAATTTCAGAGGTGTCTTTATGCGAGATCAATTACCACAACAACCGAATAATCCAGAAACGGGAATTATTAATCTTGATAACAGCGATGGTCCAGGAACTCAGTGGGTTGCTTAAGCGATCGATCCATGTGGAATTATCTATTTTGATTCGTATGGGTTAGCGCTGCCAGTTGAATTTCTAAAATATACAAAAGACGTCCCCGCGACAAAGTCAGGGACAAAAGTTTGGTACTCAACACTGCCAACACAAACACTGACCGATCCTCCGATATGTGGTCAACAAGTATTGAATGTTCTTGATGCGATATCAGCTTCAACCAAACCACCTCACAAAGTCGTGCACGAATATACCACGGGTCGATTTGAACAGTTTCCTATCAAAAAATGGTTGATATTTACGGAAGATCTATTCTCAACAGAAAAGTGAAGCGCACCGACGTGGATTTATCAAAATAAGCGACCAAAGATGAAATCGATAATCTTTTAAGTCTGACCGGGATAGACCCAGATGAGGTTGTTATTTTTCAGGACCGTCACGGAAAACTAAAAACCAGTGATATCAAATGGCATGAAATAATTCGTAGGGTTATTGGAGCTACTTCGGGTAACATCCCTGTGTTCACTGACAGCGGAAGAGTCAGCGATTCGCTGATATCAATCGCGGCGCTTCGAGATGATACGAAAAAAGCTGCAGGCAAACGCGTAAAAAAGACCGGTGATACAATGACAGGTGAACTCAGCATGAACGGTAACAAAATAGTGGTTTTAAGAGATCCAACATCCCCGGAAGATGCCGCAAACAAACAATATGTTGAAGCCATTGACGGTAAACTAACCACGTTGCTGCCCGAGTATGACGTTCATGTAAACGCGTTTGCAAGACTTCGAAAAAACTTCTTAAAAAAACGATGATTATACGGATAAGTTCTTTGGAACTCCTCCCGTCATAGATATGAAGCTTTCTGATATCAAGGCCAACATTGACACTGTCAAACAAACACAACAGGATATCGTAGCGGGGATTCCTGAGATCGTTAACAAAACCAGTTTGATTAAAATCCCATCTGGAGTTACTCCCGGGCATATTACCAACATAGTATACACAGTATCATCTGGATTTGCAACATGGTCTAAACAAAACAACACTATCAAATATACAGCAACAGTCCCTGGAGTGTATAGACTGTCTGTGTTCAGTGACGCTAAATTTGAAATTTTCACAACATATCCCTGGAGATATTCCACTGACAAGTATTCCGGTGTTGTGACTATCATATTAAACAAGGGGACCGAAGAAACATTTATACTGGAATCCGCCGACAAGAAATTAACCGCAACATCTTACTGGTGGTGTTTGGAATTTGTAGCTGAAACGCCTCAATTGGTTACTGCGTAAAATAATAAAATGGCAATAATGAAGTCAACAATGGCAGCATCAACGACTACACTGGATGCGCAACAATAAAGATATGATCAAGTACGCGAATGGCAGTCAGAGTTAAAAAATACCATCAACGAATGCACAGCAAAGGTAAAAAAATACAAACGGCGTGTAACCATGTTAGACACAATAGAGTATTCAGTATCAGCGATAGTCGCATCTACGGGAGTATTATTCTCAGCGTTAACACCAGTGACAACTGCAATCGCGGTCACAATTACAGTTTCAACATCAACAACAATTGCAGGCGTTGCTAATATTATCGCGAAAAAAGTATCCTCATGCGCGCTAACAAAATTGCACGAGTATGAAAAGTTAAACAGCGCAGCCACGAGCACCTACTCGAAATTGTCGTCGCTGATATCATCCAGTCTTGTCGATACAACAATATCAGATTCCGATTTCGCGCAAATGGCAAAGATGTATGAAGACTACACTGGTCATTTGAAGCGACAAAAGATAAATAATGACGAAATTACTTCAACAGATAGTCGCAAATACAAGCCCAGCGCGAACTTCTTTAATAACAGTAACCTCAACTGAACCAGAATTCAGTATTAATTTTCCAACTGCGATTCCAGTAAACGAGATCGCGTTAGCACAATTACGAGTATATCACAGTTGGCCCAATATCAGATCAAGATCGTCTGGTGGATTGCCAGCAAATAATTCGTTTGTATTTGCATATAAAAAATAAACCCAATGGCACGCCAGACTGGAACGTCATTGGGTTACCAACCGGGTCTTATCAAATCGAAGAAATCAATGAGGAATTACAACGCCGAATAAAAAATATTACAACAAAGGAATCCAAAATAGCAATAACTGTTCATGAGCCAACGCTGTCTTCTGCCATTGAAATAAACACCCCAGACTACGCCGTGGATATATACAATAGTTCAATCAGAACAGTGTTAGGATGGCCTAAAAATCCACACGGGCAGCGCCGCCGCTACCTGGCGAACCTATGAAGACCGATTATACCTCAGACAAGCAATCATATCATGAAATCACTCCGTCGTATAAAGAAGATCTGAATAACATAAAAAAATCGCCTGGCGGCGGTATTTCTACCTATCTGGGTGATATTTGGTGGGGTTTTAATACTGGACAACTTGCCTTTTGGCGAAACTCAAGCAATTAGATATTTTAAAGAAATTAATGAGTTACATAAACCACAACTAAAGCGACTACGGCAACTTTTCCAAGAACACCTTTTTGATATAACAAGTTCACGCAGCAAATCTATTAAACAAATTGAGATATTAAATCAGCTTGTTTCCGACATGGAATATCTCAATCAACAATTAATTCAGGCAGTAATTGGTTATGATGACGACCATCCCCCCAAACAACAATTTTAAACTAAATACTCGCTGACAAAGTCCACTCTGCCAAATTTTAAATTTCCCGGGTATAATGCAACTGAGCTAAAAAAAATCTGTCAATGATCTAATCAATGAGTCCTTCGACGACATTCTTGCACGGCACAGGCAAACACTACCGGAGCCAACTATCCTCAGACACAATAACAGTCAAATCAGCGATGGCAGGCATGTATCTCTGGGCATCGTAAATATAACCGAAGTGGTCGCGGTCAATCTTGTGTGTGATGTCATTAATGGCAGTTACAACACGGACACGACAGTATCAAATCAAGCCCAGCAAGGATTTATTCTTTATTCATTTACTATGAAAGATGTACCACCTGGATTTCTGATTGTGCAAGAGCCGATCAATCCGGTCTATCTACGATGTCATAATCCGTGGCTGACCAGAATAAATTTCACGCTGACAGACCAGTGTGGTCATCTTCTTGATTTACGGGATGAAACACTACATATTAGTCTGCTAGTAAAGTCTTAAGACTTTTAATCCTAGGGATTTTTCAGTGAAAAATTAATTTTATTTTATATTTTCTGCAACGCTGACAAATTCACTGAAATTTATAGGGTAATTGCTAGTAAAAATCACAGAAATCGACCAATTTCTCAATTTGGAAAGGTAATTTACTAGTAAAAATCACAGAAATCGACCAATTTCTCAAATTGGAAAGGTAATTTACTAGTAAAAATCATGCGAATTTAGTAAAAGGCAAAAATTATATTTTTTTCCTGAAAAATAGTTTACGATTTCACAATTAATCAAGCAAGTATTATATAATGTATCACCGTGTAAAATGTTTCATACATAATAAAGAACTTCTTGATGAAGCTGTCAGAGGGGGAAAAGTTACCCCGGAAAAAATAATTGTTGATGAATACGGTAATGACGATTTTATACTGACTGATACGCAACTACAGCGACTAAAAAAGATCATATTGTGATCGCGCATTGCTGTATACATCAAATTTTAGAATATATACGCGTATTTAGATCTTAGATTAGATTTATATGTACCACCACATAAATGTTTTCGTGTATGACAAACAAGCGCAAGCAGTTAGGGCTGCATTTGCACAAGAAGAAATTAACGTTAAATTCATTATTGACGAATGCGGAGACGAAGATTTCTTACTAACACAGCAACAGTTAGATAGTTTCAGACGCGAGCATATTATTTCAATTGTATGCGACAGAGATCAAATTCTCAATTATGCGCTCTCTTGCATTAAACCCCACCGACTAAGGGCAATATTATCTAACTCGGACTGATGCAAGTAAAAAAAGTGATATATTTTTTTACTTTCAATTTCATTTTCAAGTACTTGACTTCTAGGTATCCAAATCAAGGTGAGATATTTACTTCCTTGATGATCAAATCCTTGACTTTGTCAAAGTGAGATATTTACTTCCTTGATTTCGTCGGCTTTGATTTCACCAGCCTTGATTTCAGGGGATATACATTTCTTTAATCTTCTTACACGAGTATTTATTATCTTCCATGTTTCATATTCTTGAGCTAATTCCAACCTAATCTTTTCAATTGCACGAGACAATGAAAAACAAATTCATTTATTTGTGGTTCTTCTACTGTAGCCAGTGATTTATACAAATTGGCCCGGATCGTCTTTATAAATCGGTACTGAGCAGGAAGAATATAAGGCCCTGCGCATTTAGCTTCATGTAGTGATTCAAAATCGGACATAATTGTTTCAGGATTTAGTGATATATTAAATCCGCGTTCTTCTAATTTTTTAATAGCAGCAATCACATCATTGATATCTTCGTAATTCATATATATAATATTATATATTTAAAAGAAACAAAATTGCACATCACATCTCCTTGAGTCTCTAGCTTATCAAATGATAGGCTACCAAACTCAGGAGCGGAAGCACAACCCCCATGTGAGCCCCTAACCTGTCAAATAACAGTCTAGAGAGCCCAGAGGGTGTGTTTGCGAAAGACGAGACATTCTCTATGTTGAACCTCTAGCTTACCCAAATGATATGCTAGCAGGTTCATATAGGGACAGTACAACATATAGTATTACATGTATTTACATTTGTAAAGCTTCTAAAGTGCCACCGCATCTTAGCAAGCTTACAGCAGGACAGTACAACATATAGTATTTACACTATTTACATTTGTAAACTCCTAAAATGACACCGCATCTTAGCAAGCTTACAGTAAGACAGTACAACATATAATATTTACACTATTTATATTTGTAAACTCCTAAAATGCCATCGCATCTTAGCAAGCTTACACTAGGACAGTTCAACATATAGCATTTACATGTATTTACATTTGTAAAGCTTCTAAAGTGCCACCGCATCTTAGCAAGCTTACAGTAGGATATATAGTAACTAAGGATGGCACAGACAGATATGGAGTGATATTCTACGCTCAACAAAGTTGCACACCCTCCCCCAAAATCAATCCCGCGGAGTGCAAAATGTCACCCCGTCAGGGTGATAACGCGGAAAGTTGTGCAACTTTATTGGGTTTCGAAACCCCGTATATAATTCGGACGCTATAGTATATAAAGTGACTGATACTTGGAAGTTCAAAAATAGTTAACTCGGTTTTTTGTACTTGTTTTCTTAAATATAATCGCAGAAAAAATACAGATGAACCATAAAACCAAACGAATGTAATAAAATAAGGATTTTTTCTGTGAAAAAAATATTATTTATTGTACACCCGCCCGTGTGATAGTATTTGATAAACTTGACGAAGTCAAAGGGGAAGTAATTGGAGACCGTGTTACCTGTACACGGAAAATTGTTCACCTGTTGCGCAGGGGGGAATAATTGTATCATTGACTTGTGCACAGTCGCTGTAGAGTTATCTCCATCTACATAAGAAAATATGATCCAGCTATCAAGATTGTGTGAAAAAGACGATTTTATTATATTTTCTGCAACACGTTGAACCGAACGCGGGATAATACCGAAATACTTGGCAGCTGAGTTGATCGACTGAAATATTTTCTCTTCACAGGTACTTATGTTGAAAGATCTGACAGCTCTTCTTGCAACGCTCTTAAATTTACCGGTACCTCCTCGTGCAGAATTCTCACCCTGCGTGATGGCTTGTAGATTAGATAATCCATTATTAAGTCTTTGTCCATCAGTGTTATCAATTACAAGACCGTCTTCGATCTCCCCAAGAAGCACTCGAACACGAACCTGTGATTATAATTGCTTTTATCCCCAGCAACAGTAAATCTAAGATAACTAGAAGTATTAACAACACCACTGGTTTTTTCAATCTACAGTGCCTAACTATCCCCTCACGATTCGCTTAATGATAGTTAATAATTCTTAATGATAGGATGCGGGACAAATTCTTGGCTCATTTATATAATAATATATTTGTCTAATTCATAATTTGTCTGAAAACTTAGTTATATAATCGCGCTCGCATTTTAGCGCAACGTCGTTATTTTTTTGTTATAATATCGCTTACGTTCACGGTATCTCTTTCCTGCGCAACTTGCACATAACTGTGTTTTACCCCTGACCCCAACACCACATCGCAGACACGGTATTGGTCCTAAACTTCCCCTTCGGACGCTTTGGGAATGTGTCCCGCAGAATTCATTTCTGCAGAATTTATTACAAGGAATTACGGATCCAACTTGAAGCCACTTGCATTTATTCATTATATATAATATTTCTTATTTAAATGTTTGTCTTAAATATAATACGGAGGAGTTTGAAAGATTATCTGCCACTGGCACCGGGAAAGCTTCTAGATTCGATCTTGACAGACTAACCCCTGACTCGCGGAGACGGGTCCTGACTGATCTGTTTAATATTATCAGGAATGCCAAAAAAGAATTTTGTAACGACGGCGCATCTCACGTATGGTCCACATTTAAAATTATACGCGACATTGACAGAGTCAATGTTGACGAAGTCATTGATGCTACAATGAATGATGCACGAGCGAAAACAATTATTGATTATCTCCTTGATAATCAGAAATATTTTTTCAGAATAAAATTTATTTTGCAAGCAGGTTCCGATACGTGGATTATCCGTGACAAAAATGACCCTGTCCTTGCTAATGGAAAAACCGTTCTGTTAAGTAAAGATTCCAAACCAGGAATGCTGACTGGGATTGATAAACCATATTACGTTCGAGAGTATCCTGTGACCGCGGTCATTTATGGAATCTATCCAAAAAAAACCCCCAAAATCAATAAACTTAACCCAATGATATTGTCAAGGCTGAATTGTGTAGCCGAACGAGTAATGGAACATTTCAAAAATGCGATGCGCGGAAACGGTCTAACTGATCTAAGACTTTCCAAGATAGCAGCGAGGGCTGAAAAGGTCAAGGACACAGGATCATCAATAAACGGTGTTGCCGAGCTAGAAAAAGCATTAAGATTTCCCATAACCGTAACAACGATAACAGAGGAAGTATTATACAAATCGAAAAATATAATAATAATATATATATAATATAATCTAAACGGAGCTCTAATAAATATCATTGATCATAACGCTCACGCTTAGACTAACGCAGTTACGATATTTCCGCGGGATCGTGTTGTGAAATATTATTCGGGAAATATATTTGATTTTATTAAACAAATAAGCAAAAAACGACCCTGTTTCGATGTGGTTGTTTAAAAGTTCCGAAGATGGCGAGTATGATCAATTTGTAAAACCCAGCGGTGAATTATACCGGACGCAATCTCTGCAACAACAAACGAAAAAACTCGCAGAGAAATACATGAAAATCGAAGATTTTAAAAACACTGAGCAGTTATTAACTAATTGTTTTACAGTTCCAAGTGTTGCCGCTCACACCGCCAGAGAAAGAAATTTGTGGAGGCCAACCCAAAGTGAGTTTCTCGAAGACATACAATTGAGTTGTGTCGAGTATGGACACGGCGGTTTGTGGAATACCGAGTATGACCACAGCGAGATGATATCCGTGGATATGATTGCGTGTTATCCGGGAAGCTATCTCCGAATGGGCGAGTGTAACGAATACTTTAAAAGATTTGGACATCCCACGAACTCGATGACGCGAGTTGCTATAAACGGTCCTTTACCCGATTTTTCCCTGACAGGATTTGCTCGTGTGACGTCGTTTGAATTTGCTAAAGAGCTTCATCCATGCTGTTATGTTTGTTTTGGAAGACACTTCTCAGAGAAACGCTGGGCACCAATAGTGTTATTCCGATATATGCTTGACAGCCGAATACTGGTCTCGTTGACGGTCAGTGAAGCAATTATATCATATCGACGGCAGACTTTGGTTTGGTTACCAACACCGGAGCGTATCAGTCTCGATGAAGATTTTGAAGAGTATGCACGAGAGAGTCCAAATACTCCCATGGATGTCATTGTCGGTGAGGCTCCTAAAGTTCTTAAGATTAAACTCAGCAATAGTGAAAAAACAGCATAAGATCTCGGGAGAAGAATAATTGGTAAATTTACTCAAGGTGGCGCATATGATCATAAACTACATCACTCACGATTGATTATCGATGACACTGAATTAAATTTTATAATTGCTGATGCCACTGCGAGAAATATATTTTGTAATCGGGAGGACGCGCTCTTGTCCGACGGGAAAAAGTTAGGCACAATTGTAAGTTATATTAATGGAGAATCACCTCAATACACACATTTAAGATCTTCGATGCTGGCTTATGTTTCTATAAACTTGCTATCAATGATAAATCGATTTCCTGACACTGCAGTTAGAGTTGCAACGGATTCATTTTATATCAATAAAAGATATTTAGAATCACTGGCTCGTTTTACAAGCAACGATGAATCATGGAGTTCGTGGAGGATAAAAAAGGAGATGTTACATGGATATTGTGAATCCGCTGATGTTAAAATTAAGGATGATTATTGCAAATCAGAATTATCAGAAGTGTCGAATGCACCATCTGTGTATGATCCAATCACCAGACACAAAACCTGTCTTGAATGTAATCGAAGTCGTGGTGCAGGCACCCTTGGTGCTAGTTAAGTGATCGGGGTGGTAATTGTGTGTCCTCGGGAATTACTTGGAATTGCTCACGTGTGAGTCCACGTTGAGGAGCAGTTGAATCCAGCCTGTAGATTGCTGGGCTACCAGTGGATCTAGTTATGTTAGATATCTTGTGTGCGGTAATACTCCAGATAAGATCAGTCGCTCTTTTTTTACCGCCTTCAAGTTCACCTCGTTCATATAAATATCTCACAGTGACATCACCCAGTATTGGCTGTGCTGAAAAACCACGTCGCTGTACAGGTATATGTTTTTTAGTGACCGCGATGGCAGGTTTCATGTTGGTTGTTCGAGTTATTTCATTATTTAGCGCAGCTATCACACTTGGTAATCTTGCAACCCATTCGCGCGATCTCTTGTCCTAAATGAATTCCTTCGCATACTGATATCCAAATAACCGCTCAGCAAGTGTTCTTTTAAATCGCTCAATAAGTGCCTGATCACGGTGAACTGCAGTATGTCCTCGCCTGATGGTGACATTATGTCGCTTCATCAATGATGATACTGCGCCTTGAAATTCTTTGCCAGGATCAACTTGTAATAGATTTGGCCATCGTAGAGGTCCTCGTTGATAAATTCGTTCAAACGCAGAAGCAACCTCGGATGCTGTTTTAGTCGCTAACGGTTCCGCATCTTTGTATCTGCTTGCAACATCAACTACAGTTAACGCGTACTTGTATGTTCGGCGACGAATGGTATCATGTGGCAGAAATAATATATCAGCTTGATGAACTTCATTTGGCACAATAACACCAAAATGTGCAAAGTGAATTTGTTTAGGCGGTGGTTGGTAAATTTGCCATATTGCCTGTTTGGATAACCAATTTTTAGCAGTATCACGTGTGACTTTTGCTGCACTGGCGAGCTTGCCGATTGCTGCGCTACCTCTTCAGTATCCTCTTGGGAAATAATAAATCGACTCCATTATAATTAATTACCAGCGCCTAATACAAGCTTAGATTTCATTGCAGATTTTATTAACCAGCTAGCTAACTTTTCTTTGAAAGATTTATCAGTGATGGCATTTAACGCGTGAATTAATTTCACATCCGCGAGATGGCGCTGTTGCAAATCCTTACTTCGGTAAGCTACATCATGGACATAGCATGCTTTATCGATGGCATTTACTGGTTCTTCTCCGGGGTTTGGTTGATTCTGGTCATCAAGTCTGATATCAAGTCGGGTTCCAGGACCACAGTAATTATATCCTGGGAGATGTTTTTCTCCTGGCTATTTAGCCCACGGAGCTCCTGGTAACTTTCCTAACTTGGCTGCAATATCACCTCCTTTTTTTTTACTTGACTTTGATTTTCGCTTTGATTTTCGCTTTGATCTTGGTTTCGGCGCTGACTTTAGTTTTGGCGGTGGTTTTGGTTTTGGCGCTCCACTGGAAATAAATTTAAACTTTTTTGTACCGCATAACCCACACTTGCCTGTAACCGCAGATCTGTTATTTTTTGTTGCAATGGTTGTTAGATCACTTGTTGGGGTACGTGCTCTACATTTCACACAATATAAATCCATATTCTTTTATAATATATCTAATGGAGATCACTGACTTTTCTGCTACAAGTAAACGAGAACCAGTTAAGCATAACTCGGTGCTACCAAATTCAGTTCGAATGATTATTATAGGCCCATCTGGGAGTGGTAAGACGCAGTTGTTACTTAATTTAATAATGAAGTGGATGAAGTGGAATAAGTTGTATTTGGTAGCTCCATCTGTGGACGATCAGCGATGTCACAGCGTGTTAAAAGATTTTAATGAAAGTGCAAAGTCGCTAAACGACGGTGATGATGTTGTTGAATTTATTACTAGCATTGATGAATCACCAAGTATCAATGATATTGATGGGAGAATTAACAATTTAGTCGTGTACGACGATGTGATGTTGGACAAACAATCAAATCCTGCCAGGATATTCTCACGCGGCAGACATAAAAACGTGGATGTTATTTATGTAACTCAACGATATACACAAATCCCGAATGTGATCAGGGACAACTGTAACATTCTTGCGCTGTTCAACGGCGTTGACACACACACACGTTACGAAATATACACCAGACTTGGTGCAGAGGCGATTTGGAAATAAATAAGTTTAAACATTTCTTTAGTCGTGCTCAGGAAAAACCACATGCGTTTGTAACGATAAATTTACATGATCCTCGAACACGGTATCGAGTCGGGTTAGATACAGTTTTTGGATAGACGGTGGCGGAGGGCTGACGACAACAAAACGCAGCAACAAAGGCGACAATTGTGTTTACAACGAAGCGCCCTCGCGGTTTTATTTCGGCGTTTGGAGGCTTCTAAAAAGTTGTGGGATTTAACCCCTTCTGGGGACGACGACAATAAAACGCAGCGACAATTGCGTTTACAACGAAGCGTCAACGCGTTTTTTTAAATGGCTTATTTCGGCGTTTGGAGGCTTCTAAAAGTTGTAGGATTCAGCCCTCCGCCGCCATTTTCTTCTTGTTCTTTTATTGCATTAAATTATCCTGCAATAACCTCTCTCTAGGGCTACTGGATTTATCAATTTCACTTTTAAAATCAATATTTTCGTTTCAATTTTATCCTCATTCCCCACCACCACCACCATTTTTTTTTTTTGGGGGGGGGGCGGGTTTGCCTGTTGTAACTGTTGTTTGCAATGTTTTATGTGTTGTAAGCGTTTGGATCTAAATAATATCAGGAACCAAAGTATGAGTGTGTGGAAGGGTGCATGTGGGGGTGTATGTGTGTGTATGTGTTTGTATGTGTATGTGTGTATATGTGTGTGAATGTGTGTATATGTATGTGTGTGAATGTGTGGATAGATGTGTATGTGTTGTGTGTATGTGTGTATGTATGTGTGTGTGTCTGTTTGTCTATGTGATATTAAATCATCAATCATCATGTCAACATAAATATTGTACTATCGGTATTGTCTTTTGAATTTCTAATTCTGTTATGTAACTTGAATAATAAATGGTCTATGACATTATCCTTCTTTCCTATCGGACTTACGAAGTGATCAGACTCAATCATAGGCACAACGTAAGTCCGATACTTACCGTATCTGTATTTTTCCTGAATACATTAACATTTTATTTAGAAAGAAGATTTTGTTTAAACATGCTTCTGTGTATTTTACAAATGTGCACGAATTTTGATAATCTTAAAATATATACCTCGTTTAATTTATATTGAATGAGTCGATTGACTACGATTTCGTTTAAGTTTTGCTATCTGACAAGCCTCAGTTCTTTTATATTGGAATCAATCAATATGTTCTAGAATTCTTGAGTGTGATTCATTTAAAAAGAAGATTTCAATATATAGTTCACTTTTTAAACTTTTTCAACTCAAATGATTTAAATATATCTCACTATTTTTATTTTTTAATAACAATTAACATATAATAATATATATCGCGAGAGATGATAAGACAGTCAAATAAGGAAAGAGGGACAGCAGAAGAGAGAATATATTTGGTTCTCTTTGTCTAGATAATTACTTTTTTATTATACAACATGTTTGGGATGATGAAAACATAACATAGACATGTAGTATAACCGTATCTTTCTTTCCTCTATTTTCAATCAATAGTTTTCAAGTCAAGAATGGATATATATATATATATATATATATATATATATATATATATATATATATATATATATATATATATATATGTGTGTGTGTGTGTGTGTGTGTGTGTGTGTGTGTGTGTTAATTACAGAAAATTACAAATATACACAAAAGAGAATGGAAATAGCTATTCCAGGATTCAAATGGAGAATGCTTGATAATACTAGGCAGAATTAATAATCATAATTAATCTTATATATACCTTGATTACTTTTGTAGGAACCTGGAATAAATGTGTAGATATATCAAAACTGCGTCATGCGAGTGTGTCTGCTACGCACGAGTGCATATACCACCGACTTAGTTGCATCATTTTTGGTAATGTGTGCTTAGTCCTGATGTAATATGGACTGTGCGTGCAGGCAAGGCATTGGATACTGTTTACTCGCATACATGGCTTCAAATAACCGTTGAGAAGAATTAAAAATTTTCTTACCAGTATAATAGTATTATTTTAATATTGGTTAAAGCACACACATTGCTATGCAAAACTATGCCACTATGTACCGTAACGAACATGGTGAATCGAATTCAAGCTGGTGTTTTAACTTTTCTATTTTCTTTACCGATTGTATGTACTGACATTATTATCTATAGTGCAATATTGTTTCTATGTAATGTGACGTAGAAAACAATGCGACATCATGATATGACTTTAACTAGTGTATTACGTCACTCTTTTATGTTGTTATGTAGAAAGCAAGTGTCAATCTTCGTATGATTTAAACGGGCTGTTTTTCCTCACCATTTGTGTTTGCTGTGTTACGACTATATGGTCTTGAACTAAGTCACAGAAAAAGAGCGAAAACCAACAACCTCTGTAAAAATCAAAACATGATTTATTTCCCTAGAATATAAAAGTGGAAGTTTAATAAGAACTTATTGTATTGTAAATTAAATGCGAAATAGCCCTTATCAAAAATCCAAATGGAAAAGATTCAATTCAGTTCCAGAGGTATTCAAAATAAATTTCGATATCGAATATGCCTGTCAAAGGCCTAGAATGTGACGCTTTTTAACATGCTTTTGATGTATCACAAAAATATAATCCATAATATCCTTTCAGATTCATAATAATTCCAAATTAATGCTTTAGTCCAAGAATAGTACTGAGTACTTTGTAATTCCAGTGAAGAAGGAATAATGCAAGATACAGAAGCACATAACATATAATCAATAATAAAGGTCAACATATAATACAAATTAAATATGCATAGTAGCTGCGACCTTGAATATCTTAGGTATAGGTCAAAGAACCTTTAATTCCCTTTATCTTGGTGTATGATTAATGGGTGCAATATGGGTTATAGAGTATAGAGCTTGGCCTTACCCCAGATCAAGGACGTCATTTCAACTTGTTTTCGGGGTGGGGGGAGGCACAAACTTGATTCGAGGAGGGCAAAGCTTGACGGACTTGTTAATTTTCGTATATAGTCTACAGCAATTAATGTGTGTGTGTGTGTGTGTGTGTGTGTGTGTGTGTGTGTGTGATTTGGATTTTTAACGTAGCTTTAACAATTTTTCAGTCATATCGCTACGATGTCTGCAGTGTGACAGTTTATAGTGATGTCTAGCACATGTAGCATGATGTCACACCCAGCCACATGATCCTGACACCAGTCCTACCACTCCTAACACTAACTCTTAATGCTGAGCGCCAAGCGAGGCAGCTGTTAGTACCATTTTTTTTAAAAGTCTTTGGTATGACTCGACCGGGGATCGAAGCCACGACCTCCCGCATCCAAGGCGGATAGTCTGCTACTATAATTGTACCTCCCAGAACACCATGATGTATCTCATTTTGCCATTGAGATCACTTACTATTATAATTGTACCTCCCAGCACACTACGATTTATCTCCTTTTACCACTGAGATCTCTGTGTTTTACTTGTATGTCTGCTGGGTAAATAATATTACTAGTCGTCTTCAATAATTTCACAGATACATTGCTAATCATAAAAGTATTGCGTGATCTAGAAACATTCTCGTACATGAATACCGGATAGAAAAACAACATATATTACTGGTCCAGTACTGATTACTATTACTCACCTAATCAGTACTATTCGGCTTTGAAATAGTGATGATCCACGAACCAAAGATTATTTTTGTTTCAAAAGCTAGGATTGGTCCGGACATTTTCTTTGATAGGGATACGGGAGTTTAGCAACGCAAATACCAAAGAAGAGAGAACGATCGATGGAGTTTGACGGAGAGATATTGGAAGATTAATCAAGCACTTTCAAATATGATAATTATATGTGATGTAGATAGACTGTATAAGTTTATAATGCTTTTTCAAGCTGCTGTCAAACTACTTTCCTCTCCGATGCATGGTTTATATGATGGCAGGTTTTTAAATTAATTATAAAAACACTTTTAACGAAAATTATGAGAAATATGTTAGTCAACAGTAGCGACAATTATTCCGAATATAACTTGTAAATTATGAATCTTTTGTGATAGGTAGATATATAAATCTTATGCACTCTTTCTATAACTGCGATTTAGTTTCCATCCATTATTGTAATGCAAATGTTTTCTGTCTCGCAGCGTTATACGTGACAGTAATTAAGGTACAACTCCACATAATTCCAATGTTATGCACATTGTTTCTCATCCATACAAGTCTGTACGTTCCCTTACTATATCCTCTTCATGGTTTGTTTCTAATATAAAGAGGTACTTGTATGTGTTGTGACACTTGAGACATTTCAGAAGAGGTACTTGTATGTGTTGTGACACGTGAGACATTTCAGAAGAGGTACTTGTATGTGTTGTGACACGTGAGACATTTCAAGCAGTAAGATATTTATGCAGAACAAATTATTACCCACAATGCTCTCATCGTTAAAGAATTCTATCGTCGGCTCGAATCTCGTAAACGTTTCATAGTGCGTTTACGCAGAAATATGTGTTTAAAATATTTAAAAATGAAAACTCGTGCTGTCAGCAATCTGATCCAGTCGTTATTCAACTTATTTTAACTTCACATCTTGCATGAAAATATTCTGACCAATCAGAAAACGACATTTTCTTTATTTTGAGTACGATTTCTAAGTCTGGAGTATCATTTTCTACGCTAAATAACCAGTAAATAATCAAAAAACGTTGCTGATAGAGAGACCATACTTATCCGTTTGAACAAAGAAGGAATTCGTGTTTGTGTATATCTATTCTTTTTTTTCCGCCTGCCATATATTTACCTGACTGCCATATATATTACGGGAAAGGTCCATATAATGGTATAAACAAATTTTGTTTGAGATTTTCACAGCCTTATGGTGGGGTGTAAATTGACATAAGTAACATTCTTTACTGTATCCTGTGTAAATGTTTAGATCAAACTTGAAATGTAAGGAAACATATCTTGTTTAAATGCTTAGATCAAACTTGAAATGTAAGGAAACATATCTTGTTTAAATGCTTAGATCAAACATGAAATGTAAGTAAACGTGTTTATTAGAAATTTCAATGTGCCGTTGCATACGAACTGGATGAAATTTTAAGTGGAAGAAAAAAATTTAAATGCTTTATTTTTTCTTACTTACAACCAAGAAAGCAAATGTGATTACAGTGTTAATGTCATTCCCAAAGGAGACAAGGTTAATATTTGTCACCTCTTTGGAAATTTGATAACTTCCCAGATAGGTCAATTAGTACAATTTGTATATCAATCAATTTAAATTTACTTGAATAAACATTCCGTATGCAACCTTCCTGCAAAGAAGAAGAAGAAATCTGGAGATCATCCACATATTAATTTTATTATATCCACCATGCTAGTGAGTGGCAATGTCTCTCAAGTAAAATATAGTTGAAATCCTGTGTTTGAACTAGTTCCAAGCTGAAAACTAAGATTTTTTTAATCACTTCATACAAAGCGGAAAACCAAACAAATGCCCATTATTCTTGACGTATATCCTAAATTTGACAATTACCAGGATTGCTCGGTTACAGTAAGTCAGTGACAAGAATGTGGCTCAACATGTAGTTTAAAACACTGACCTCTCACGACATCTATTTTATATAATATTAATCTAATTCATCTAAGACACAATGATTCGCAACACATGTTGCTGTACACAGAAATAATAACAAGAATATTATCAGTATATGATTTAGTGTATTTAGTATCCAGTGCATGTGTGCTAGAAAATAAGCATCAATTAACGTTTTCTTTGCTATGAATATAAGGCATATTGAAAGCATATGCTGGTTGCCCCATCACTCCCTAACAAAAACAATATTTAGTAAAAACAATATGTGTAGTGATGCAGAACACAGCCTTACGTGAAAGATTAGCTGAATAATGAATTGAACAGAATAGATAGCAATAGCTTTACGTAAACGTTAGCTGAATAATGAATTGAACAAAATAGATGGCAATAGCTTTACGTGAAATGTTAGCTGAATAATGAATTGAACAGAATAGATAGCAATAGCTTTACGTGAAATGTTAGCTGAATAATGAATTGAACAAAATAGATGGCAATAGCTTTACGTGAAATGTTAGCTGAATAATGAATTGAACAGAATAGATAGCAATAGCTTTACGTGAAATGTTAGCTGAATAATGAATTGAACAGAATAGATAGCAATAGCTTTATGTGAAATGTTAGCTGAATAATGAATTGAACAGAATAGATAGCAATAGCTGTACGTGAAATGTTAGCTGAATAATGAATTGAACAGAATAGATAGCAATAGGTTTACGTGAAATGTTAGCTGAATAATGAATTCAACAGAATAGATAGCAATAGCTTTATGTGAAATGTTAGCTGAATAATGAATTCAACAGAATAGATAGCAATAGCTTTACGTGAAATGTTAGCTGAATAATGAATTGAACAGAATAGATAGCAATAGCTGTACGTGAAATGTTAGCTGAATAATGAATTCAACAGAATAGATAGCAATAGCTTTATGTGAAATGTTAGCTGAATAATGAATTGAACAGAATAGATAGCAATAGCTGTACGTGAAATGTTAGCTGAATAATGAATTGAACAGAATAGATAGCAATAGCTGTACGTGAAATGTTAGCTGAATAATGAATTGAACAGAATAGATAGCAATAGCTGTACGTGAAATGTTAGCTGAATAATGAATTGAACAGAATAGATAGCAATAGCTTTATGTGAAATGTTAGCTGAATAAAGAATTGAACAGAATAGATAGCAATAGCTGTACGTGAAATGTTAGCTGAATAATGAATTCAACAGAATAGATAGCAATAGCTTTATGTGAAATGTTAGCTGAATAATGAATTGAACAGAATAGATAGCAATAGCTGTACGTGAAATGTTAGCTGAATAATGAATTGAACAGAATAGATAGCAATAGCTGTACGTGAAATGTTAGCTGAATAATGAATTGAACAGAATAGATAGCAATAGCTTTATGTGAAATGTTAGCTGAATAATGAATTGAACAGAATAGATAGCAATAGCTGTACGTGAAATGTTAGCTGAATAATGAATTCAACAGAATAGATAGCAATAGCTTTATGTGA
This sequence comes from Sinohyriopsis cumingii, assembly GCA_028554795.2. Lineage (NCBI taxonomy): Eukaryota > Metazoa > Mollusca > Bivalvia > Unionida > Unionidae > Sinohyriopsis > Sinohyriopsis cumingii. Next base: position 156,310,674 of record CM068825.1, on the reverse strand, counting down.
AATGTTAGCTGAATAATGAATTGAACAGAATAGATAGCAATAGCTGTACGTGAAATGTTAGCTGAATAATGAATTGAACAGAATAGATAGCAATAGCTGTACGTGAAATGTTAGCTGAATAATGAATTGAACAGAATAGATAGCAATAGCTGTACGTGAAATGTTAGCTGAATAATGAATTCAACAGAATAGATAGCAATAGCTTTATGTGAAATGTTAGCTGAATAATGAATTCAACAGAATAGATAGCAATAGGTTTACGTGAAATGTTAGCTGAATAATGAATTGAACAGAATAGATAGCAATAGCTGTACGTGAAATGTTAGCTGAATAATGAATTGAACAGAATAGATAGCAATAGCTTTATGTGAAATGTTAGCTGAATAATGAATTCAACAGAATAGATAGCAATAGCTTTACGTGAAATGTTAGCTGAATAATGAATTCAACAGAATAGATAGCAATAGCTTTACGTGAAATGTTAGCTGAATAATGAATTCAACAGAATAGATAGCAATAGCTGTACGTGAAATGTTAGCTGAATAATGAATTCAACAGAATAGATAGCAATAGCTGTACGTGAAATGTTAGCTGAACAATGAATTCAACAGAATAGATAGCAATAGCTTTATGTGAAATGTTAGCTGAATAATGAATTCAACAGAATAGATAGCAATAGGTTTACGTGAAATGTTAGCTGAATAATGAATTGAACAGAATAGATAGCAATAGCTGTACGTGAAATGTTAGCTGAATAATGAATTGAACAGAATAGATAGCAATAGCTTTATGTGAAATGTTAGCTGAATAATGAATTGAACAGAATAGATAGCAATAGGTTTACGTGAAATGTTAGCTGAATAATGAATTGAACAGAATAGATAGCAATAGCTTTATGTGAAATGTTAGCTGAATAATGAATTGAACAGAATAGATAGCAATAGCTGTACGTGAAATGTTAGCTGAATAATGAATTCAACAGAATAGATAGCAATAGCTTTACGTGAAATGTTAGCTGAATAATGAATTCAACAGAATAGATAGCAATAGCTGTACGTGAAATGTTAGCTGAATAATGAATTCAACAGAATAGATAGCAATAGCTGTACGTGAAATGTTAGCTGAATAATGAATTCAACAGAATAGATAGCAATAGCTTTATGTGAAATGTTAGCTGAATAATGAATTCAACAGAATAGATAGCAATAGCTGTACGTGAAATGTTAGCTGAATAATGAATTCAACAGAATAGATAGCAATAGCTGTACGTGAAATGTTAGCTGAACAATGAATTCAACAGAATAGATAGCAATAGCTTTATGTGAAATGTTAGCTGAATAATGAATTCAACAGAATAGATAGCAATAGGTTTACGTGAAATGTTAGCTGAATAATGAATTGAACAGAATAGATAGCAATAGCTGTACGTGAAATGTTAGCTGAATAATGAATTGAACAGAATAGATAGCAATAGCTTTATGTGAAATGTTAGCTGAATAATGAATTCAACAGAATAGATAGCAATAGCTTTACGTGAAATGTTAGCTGAATAATGAATTGAACAGAATAGATAGCAATAGCTGTACGTGAAATGTTAGCTGAATAATGAATTCAACAGAATAGATAGCAATAGCTTTACGTGAAATGTTAGCTGAATAATGGATTGAACCGAAAATATAGCAATAGGTTTATATAGGCTGTCTAACTGATTTTAACAGAGATAACCGAACTGCAACACTAAGGGAAATCTGTACAAAGGTTTCACGTCCACTTCAGCCTATGAAAACTATGGGTCTCGTGTACCTAATAACCAAATATTTAATGCAACCAACAACCAAACATTTAATGCAACCAATGACCAAACATATAATGCAACCAATGACCAAACATTTAATGCAACCAATGACCAAACATTTAATGCAACCAATGACCAAACATTTAATGCAACCAATGAACAAACATTTAATGCAACCTACGACCAAACATTTAATGCAGCCGATGGCCAAACATTTAATGCAACCAATGACCAAACATTTAATGCAACCAAAGACCAAACATTTAATGCAACCAATGACCAAACATTTAATGCAACCGATGACCAAACGTTTAATGCAACCAATGACCAAACATTTATTGCAACCAATGACCAAACATTTAATGCATCCGATGACCAAACATTTAATGCAACCAATGACCAAACATTTAATGCAACCTAATGACCAAACATTTAATGCAACCAATGACCAAACATTTAATGCAACCTACGACCAATCATTTAAAGCAACCAATGACCAAACATTTAATGCAACCAGTGATCAAACATTTAATGCAACCTACGACCAAACATTTAGTGCAACCAATGACCAAACATTTAATGCAACCAATGACCAAACATTTAATGCAACCGATGACCAAACATTTAATGCAACCAACAAAGACACTGAGCGAAAACAGTTCAACATATTCTGCAATAACTTGAGCAATTAACATGTCGTGAATGGTTATAAATTCATTAAACAACATCAAATTATTGCTAAGAGACCCTAATAAAATAAATCTTAGCATCAAGGTTTTGAGAAAGCAGTAACTACTGTTGTGTTATCTGCTTGCAGACGCCATTACAATTTGGAAGCATGTACTGTACAATACTAGAGACAATTGCCAGCTGATTAAAGTAATTTGGAACAAATGATAAAAACACAAGATGGATTTATTTGTCCATTTTAGACACCATGGGATTTTACAGGAGATGGTACTGCAAGAACAAAGCAAATCATAAAAACTTTATTATGTGATAGATTCAAAACCATCTGATAGCTTCAATTCGGGCTGAATACTGATATACTTAACGACGTTGTACTAAATATGATTCCAGCACCTGATGAACACGTTACAGTAATTTCTCAAAAGATAGACAGTGAAAAAAGGAAGCAACAGTGCATAACAGCTATGTAGACAGGAATGGCATTACACTTGAAGTTGCAAATGATTTAGGGAATAAAAATAACGAAATAAATGAATAAGCATGAAGAAATGGAGAAAAAATGAAGGAAAAAAAGAACTTACGGTTTTAAGATTCAAATCCAAAAATAATCCAAGAATAATCCACGAATAAAATTTTAGAAGTCGTAATATTGAAATGTTCAAATGATTTCAAGTTCGAGTCAAGACGAAGAATCCAAGATGGAAGGCGATGACGTATGCTGTATCCGGTACAGTGTTGTCGTCTACAGTTCCTTGTAGAAACACACAAAAAATAACACTCCGATGTTGGAAATCAGAATAATTTTTATAAGAGATGTCTTTGTTCAAGAATTTTGTAGCAGCACACGTATATTTCCAGGAGAAAAGAATTATTCCTTTTGAATCCAAATAATTCGAAATAACTCCAAACTGACACAACAAAAGAACACCTTGACATCAAGTATTATAAGCCCATAATGAGACTATTTCTCTAAAACAATGGTCACACAATACTTTTCAGACGCAGAATGCGTACTCGTATGAGGGTCACGTGATCATGGTTACATCACGTAATCTCGGCATGGCCCTGACAAAAACCAATCATTTACTCTAAGAATAAAATAAATAAAGTTGTTTACTTCACTAAAAACTATTTACAAGCCTAGAGTCACGTATCCAATACAGCCTCAATCTCACTATTATTACTCCCACAATAAAAATAACAACAACAAAAAAATAAACTTGTTGACGTGACTTTTACTGAGTCAGCTTTAAGTGTATACCAAGTGAACGTTAAGGTCAAACTATTTTCTGGAAAAAGTATGAGTTCCTAGTAAACAGAACTACGTTATTTTGACATGTAATGAAATAAAAAATATAAAGATTTTTAAAACTTACAAACAATTAAATCAGAAATAAATTAAAATATACACAACAGTAGTGAATAGGGGCGGTTTGGCGTCATTGGGAATTAGCATTAAAAACCACCCTGGGCCTGTTTAGCGTCTATGTAAATTTAACATGGCAAAAATCGTGGGCCTGTTTAGCGTCAAGGGAATTTAACATGGGAAAAAAAATCTTGGGCCTGTTTAGCGTCAAGGGAAATTGAACAGGGTGGGTCTGTATAACGTAAAGGGAAATGGAACAGGGTCGGGACCCTATTTTAATACGGTCCCGACCTGATGGGTCTATGGATATGGAACATGGGAGAGGGATAGAACACACACACACACACACACACACACACACAATATAGACAACATACATTTTTTAAAAAATGGGGTAGGCAATGAAAGTCAAGGTCTTTTCGAGGCCTATGAAGGGCCCTGAAAAGGGCCTTTGGTTTTATGTTAATATACCCTTAATATTAACATAAAGGGCATCTGTGAGAACTTCTTCTTCTCAAGCTGCGCCTGACTGCAGGGCCATATGCTAATATTCTCTTTAGGCATCCTTGCCTCTCCACATATATCCTTCTTATCCACAGGATGGTGTCTGTCCTGTGAACAACTGTCCACTTGGATAGGACATACATCGGTATTTCCGTCCCGAACATCATGGATGAAATGATAGTTGATGACTCCACGGTAGTCCACATGTTGGGGTGCCGAGAACAGGTGAAGGAATGAGGTGAACTGCGCTTATTTGTAGGGAAAGGGAGGAACGAACCGGATTGAGTTAGTTCACCAATCCAAACACGCGTTACAAAATTCAGTCACCCCATTTCCAATCCGAAGAGAGTAGTCCGTGACGTCACGTGGCTTATATAGATTCGCTAGCGCCTGTGCGCAGTCAATCCATGCGGCAGTTTTTCAACATGACGGAATCTAAGAAAACGATAAATTGGGGTAGAGACTACCCAAGGGAACCCGGGCCTACTTTCAGAAGAGGTGAATTGGGATTTTGTGGATTTTCTTACTTCGCAAGGATTTGTTCCGGAACCTTCGCCACCTTCTCCTTCTTTACCACACGTGGAAAATTTTAGACAGAGACAGAAAGAAGAGTTGGAGAAATTTATACAACAGCAAAAGGAAGTGGAACAAGCTTTTCTCCTACAGCAACAGCAGCAAGAAGAAGAGGTAGGAAAGAAACAACAAGAAGAAGAAGCAGCAGCAAAGAAACAAGGGTGTGAAAGTCAAACGGTCACGGTACTGTTAGACATTTTAGCAGAGTTAAGAAGCAGACTTCTTTATTACGACCGAAGAGAATACGACCTTCCCGAGTTAAACACGTCAACCCTGTGACTAAGCCTACCGTACCACCCTTAGTGATTTCAACCACATCATCATCATCATCAACATTACGCAGTCCAGAAGTAGGACTTGGCCGTGGCAAAGGCTTAAGACAGTTAAAGTTGATTGCTTAAACTCACCCCTTCCCCCAAAGGCCATTTTCAGGGCCACCCATGTCTCTCGAAAAGAGATAGACTTTCAATTGCCAATAACTCAAAAACAAAAACATCTTACCCCTATAGTACGTGTCTGTGTATGAGTGCGTGAGTATACCTTCTTATTTTAAAATCAAAACCCAAAGACACTTACCTTTATATCTAATTTATTCTTTTATAAATATTTACAATCCAATTCACAATTCACAACATAACACTTTAAAAAGTTTATAGACTTCTTCTGTCTCATTGTTCACTCTCTCTGTTTTTTTTTTTAATTTCTTCACAGTTACAGTCTTTTCCTCCTCTTCCTCCTCACTTTCTTCCCTTCTTCTTTTCTTCTCCTGTTTCTTTTTCTTCACCTGTCTGCTTTCTTCCTCTTCTTCCTCTCTATCACTCTCCTCTTCTTTTTCTTGCTCCTCTTGTTTCTTAGGGCAATCTGGAGACCAGAGTCCTTTTTCTTGAAAATGATAACAGGTATCTTGACTTTTGTCTCTTTTAACCCCTGTTTTGCTTTTTTGACGGCCTGGACACTCTGAAGACCAATGCCCTTTCTTCTGACAGATATAACAAGTATCTTGACTTTTATCTCGATAGGAGGGTAAGTAGTCCCTCGGCTGGTCTGAAGAGAATTTTCGGATGACCCCTCGCAAATCTCTGATGAAAAGTTCGATCTGTGTAGTCTCTTCCATCGTTGTGCTCGGTTTGAGAGTGAAATGAATAGTGAAAGGACAAGACACACCCTTTATATACGCTGGTCTGCCATGACTATAAAGTAACCCATGCTGTTTAAACATTAGTCATTTGAGACCTGCAGAATTGACCGCTTCCAAAGTCATGGACAAGATTCAACACGTGCAACAATCTAGTGACCAGTTTGACATCACCGATGGAAAAGCCACACTGGACATGACACATGTCTCTCCTCCTCAAGGGACCGGAAAACGCAATAAGGTATTATTGGTGAACGATCTTCGCAGCACCAAAAAGAGCCTCGTCCAAATTCTCAATTCTCAAGACCAGATGTGTTTAGCCAGGGGTATCGTGGTGGAACGAACCTATGCCAACAAAAACGACACGGCAGAATGGAAAAGAGCCTGGAAAACTATTCAACAATTTGACCGATCCAAACAACGAAACGAAGCAGAACTCCTGTTGCAACAAGCCGGCTTGCCCAAAGACAAACTCTGTGGCATTCCCGAAATGTAAAAATTACAAGATGTCCTAGCTCCACGCTACACCTTGAAAGTGCACCCTCAAGAAGTGCGAGGGCCTCTGTTGTTTCGAGGGAAAGACTTTAAGGATGGAAAATACATTCACCTCTATCATCACGATGAACATTTCGATACCATTACCAGTAACACCGCATTCCTGGGATACAGTTATTACTGTGAGAAATGTGACTATGGCTATAACAATCGAGAGCAACACAAGCATTGTGGATCGAAATGCTCAGGATGTTTGGCCTCTCAACCCTATCTGAACGAAGGGCAAGAACGAGTGCATTGTCCTACTTGTCTGCGCACGTTTGTCAGCCCTGCCTGTTAAAAACAACATCTGAAGACGCAAGGTTCACAGCAGAAATGTGCTTGTCAACTCCTGAGATTGTGCCCTACGTGTGGATAAGGCATATGTACCAATACTGTCAAGGCACACGTATGTCGAGGAAAGAAAAAAATGTCACATTTGTCACCACATCGTGGACTTGGAACACCAATGCTACGTGCAAAAATACCAACCCCAACCAGAGAAAGATGACGGTCACAAGAAGAAAGGCAATTTCATCTTTTTCGATTTCGAATGCATGCAAGAGACCGGTATTCACATTCCTAATTTCTGCGTGGCTCATCGAGCGTGCGAGAAGTGCATTCAAGAACCTATTTTCAGTCATTGCCCTCACTGCAGTAAGATTCCTGGAGGGCGTGAAAAAATCTTTCGAGGACCGAACACGCTAGCCGATTTCGCTCAATGGGTCTTAGACCCCATCGACAAGACGTGGAGCCAAGAGGACATCGAACGTTACAGAGATTGTCGTCGTCATGCCACGGTGATGGCTCACAATTTCTCCGGATACGATGGACAGTTTCTTTTGAGATACTATACAGAACATGGTATCGAGAGTCCTAAAGTCACTTTGAATGGAGCCAAAATCATTTTCATGCAAGTGGGACAAGTGCAGTTTAAAGATTCGATGAGTTACTTGGCCATGCCTTTGAGTCGAATGCCTAAAACGTTTGGAATGACAGAAATGGCTAAAAGGGTACTTTCCACACTTTTTCAATACGGAAGCCAATCAACATGCCGTTCTACTCCATTTGCCTGAGGCTCACTATTACGAACCCGACAACATGCGTACCGAACAACGAAAAGCTCTCTACGCTTGGTACCAGGTCCATGCCTCTGACCCTTTCGACTTTCAGGAAGAAATGTTAAAGTATTGTCGTTCCGACGTGGACATTTTACGGCGATGCTCTGGAAAATTTCGAGAACTGTTCATGGAACATGGAGGGGTCGATCCTTTGAAAGAATCTTGCACCATTGACAAAGCGTGTTCCTTAGTGTACCGGCAACGATTCATGCCTGAAAACACCGTGGCTGTCATCAGTCCTCAAACGACCCACTAAGGCAAACGTCAATACTCGGTCAAAGCCCTACGCTGGTTACATTACTTGTGCGATAAGGAAGACAAATGGATTCAGCATGCCGGCATCGGAGGAGGCGAAAAGACCATCGGAACGATGACTGGGACTTAGAAAACCCCAAGATCGTGTACGAGTTTAACGGTTGCTTATTTCACGGATGTCCCGTCTGTTACCCTGATCGTGGCACTAAAAATCCGTTTTTACAACGAACCATGGAAGACTTGTACCAGGCCACTTGTCAGCGACGCCTAAAGTTAGAACAGGAAGGATACCAAGTGATAGTAATGTGGGAACACGAGTACGATCACCGTTTGAAAACCGATCCCGAGTTTAAACGCATCGTAGAAAGTTACCAGTTCATGGACCCCCTGAACCCGAGGGACAGTTTTTACGGAGGAAGGACCAATGCCACCTGTTTGCTGTACCAAGTCGACGAAGAGAAAGGAGAAGAAATCAAATACTTGGACGTGTGTTCGCTGTATCCCTACCTGTGCAAATATTGTCGCTTTCCTGCAGGGCACCCACAATTGTTAACGGAACACATCGACCCGAAAAACAGTCGACAATACGAAGGCTTGATCAAATGTAAAGTTTTGTCTCCCACCGACTTGTACCATCCCGTCTTACCTCACCATTACCAAGACAAACTGATGTTTCCTTTGTGCTGTACTTGTGCTGAAACGTGCAACCATGACCAACCTTGTCAGCACACCCAGGAAGAACGGGCCTTGACGGGGACGTGGGTCAGCGTAGAATTGTTCAAACCCCTGGACATGGGATACCAACTGTTAGAAGTGTACGAAATTTGTCACTTTCCCAAGACACAACAATACCACAAGGGTGACCCCACGCAGAAAGGCATTTTCGCAGACTACGTGGATGCCTTTTTGAAACTAAAGCAAGAAGCCAGCGGCTATCCTTCCTGGTGTCACACTCCCGAAGACCAAATACAATTCAAAGAGAAATACTGGGCACAAGAAGGCATCATTTTAGATCACGTCGAGAAAAACGAAGGCAGACGATCGTTTGCCAAAGTGATGTTAAATTGCTTGTGGGGTAAAATGGCACAACGGTCGTGTTTACCCAAGACGGAATATTTGACCGAACCTTCCCGCTACTTTCAGATGATTCACGACAAAACTAAATTCATGAAACACGTGGACGTCGTTCGCGAGGATTTGATCTTAGTGAATTACGAAGAAATCTGGACTTTGTAGAAGCCAATCCCTTTGGAAATGTCATCATTGCGGCTTACGTGACAGCTCATGCTCGCTTAAAATTGTACGAAGCTTTGAACTGTTAGGGGAACGCGTCCTGTACTTTGACACGGACAGTTGCATTTACATCCATCACCCGAGTCAACAGCACCCTAACATCGAAGGAGACCGTTTAGGAGCCTGGACAGACAAGCACCCCGACGACAAGATTCTAAGTTTCGCGAGTGGCGGTCCTAAAAATTACGGCTACGAATACCGGGGCAAACAAGCAGAAGTGCACACGAAGTGTAAAGTGAAAGGATTGCCTCTGAATTATCGTACCAGTCGAGTGGTGAACTTTGGCGTATTGAAAGAAGCCTTGCAATCTAGAGAAGATGAACACTTTAAAGTGACCACCTATCAGCCCAACAAGATTGTACGTTTACCCACTCACCACATCGTCAGTCGACCCTTGGAAAAAGTCTATCAAATCGTGTACTTCACAACCACTTTACTTTGCCGTCTGGACATGTCGGTATAAAACATTGGTTGTAAGAGGATAGCCACACACCAGAAGTATAACTTCACCACAGCAAGAATCGAGTGAGAAATCCAGTGAGAACTCCAAGTTCAAAACCCTACCATTTTCCGGTCTTCTTGCCTGATTGTGCCCGTCGATTGGAAACGTTTCAAGCATGGCCTACGGCTAGGGAAGGATTACCTTCTTCGAATGTTTTAGCTAGAACAGGATTTGTCTACTTGGGACCTGAGTCTGGATTGTGATACGAAGTACAGTGTTTCGCTTGCGGACTGAAGTTACGAATGGATCTATGTATCTATAAAGATTCAGCTATTCTGGAACATACTCGAAGGTCTTCGCACTACCCTTACCTTTCTATGGCCTTTCCACCCATTACACTGCGGTACAATTATGACGGTACCTTAGAGACAGTACCTTTCAAAACTAGACATAAAAAAGGAACGATGTACAAGCTTGAGACTGCATTGCGACTAGTATAAAAAGGGGCTATGGTCAAGATCGATAGTTCATTGTGACTACCAAGACCAAGCGAACAAGATGAATACTTTCAGAGAAACACAAAACAAGTTCAGACAGGCACAATTCAAGATTGGGGCCTCTGAAGTGGAATGCGATTGTGAGCCTTGCGATGGGAACGATGCTGTGCGTTGTGACCTTAGCGACCTGAGGGATGCGAAAGGGATGCCGCTCTTCCTCTTGGACACTTTACTGGGTTTCGTTTTAAATGTGGATGTCAACCTTCACGTGTACTCCCCCCCCCCCCACTTATGTCATCCAGCCCTGAGCAAACTCCTGTCCATGTCACCCAACCCTCATCGAAACAAACCTGTGAAAGACGAATATTCGTTTCCTGTGCGTTTGTCGGAATACTGCGACTTTGAAAATCGTCTTCAATCGTTCAGAGGAAAATGGCCTAAGTATCTGGGAGGACCGACCCCCGAAGAATTAGCCAGAGCCGGATTTTTCTACTTGGGTGAAGGGGATAAAGTCAAGTGCTTCAGTTGGGGTGTGTCACTTCACCACTGGGAACCACAAGATTCGGCGTACGTAGAACATGCTCGATGGTCACCGAATTGTCATTACTTACCCTTAGTGGGACCGAGACATTGAAGTAACTTACCATGTCGTTGAAGAAGAAACCAGATTGGTTAGGAATCAAATGTTGGACATCACCGACACCAGTATTTAAACTTCATTTCAAAAACGATATTGAATCATTACCTAAAGAACTGCAAGAGAAGATTTACAAGGATGTTCGACAGGGACTTGCCAGAGTGAAATCTCAATGGGTAACTGTAGAACTTTTGTGCCGAGAAATTCACAAGAGGAAAGTGAAAAAAGTCAACCAGTGTGTTAGATTTCTCTGGGTCAAGGGTGCATTCATCCTATTATATCGCTTTAGACCGTTTACATCAAAAGAGTTCAGTGAGATTCTTGGACGTTACCCTGAGTGGCAGTGGTCAGAAATTACTTACTATGTGGATTACTTTTGCTCAAGGAGAAGATTGTGAATTGTACTGACTGACCTATTCATGGATATTTTACAAGAGAACATTCGTGCTTTGCCTTTGGAGTTGAGAGAACGCATTTACCGAGAACTGGTCAAAATACAAGTGAAAAGTAAAGAACAATTGCATCCGTTACGTCACCAGATGTTTAACCAATGGTACCTGAATGGTATAAAAGAACTCATTCGTCAGAAATTGTTTCAGTGGTCAGACCTTGTTCAACACTTTGAGTTAGTGAATGAACGAAATGTTCATCATTTTGGTTACTTCGAGATTCACCTAGAGCAACGTATTGAGGAAGACGAGTTAAAGGATTACCAACATATTTTACGTGGAATCTGCTTAGCAGAAGAGGAAACATCTAAACGAACTCTTATTGCAATTATTACAAGAACTGTATCCAATCAATTTGGGACGAAACATAGTGTGTGTCTTAGTGACTTGTTTTCTGGGATTACGTTTACCAGCCGATTCCTTGTGGACTCTTTACGAACAGTACTTACCACCCCATTCAACATGAAAGTGGTGCCTTTAAATGGGCACGAAAGACTCCTTTTGCTCAAAGCCTTGCGTTTCCATCTGGATACTTCTCGCCCTCAACGGGAAAAAAAGATTCGTCAACTTTTAGCTACCGAAGACGTGTATGACGACGTGTGCGTAGCTGGTGACTTACACCCCCTTTGGACAGATGTACGTGCCTGGATAAAAGGGGGTTTTGAGGCTTGGACCCAAGAAGTGGCCCAGTATGCACGAGAGTTGTGATCCTTCCTTTCAACGTCCAAAGAAAAAAGTCACCTTTCAACCTGTGTTAGTGACAGTGCCAGAAGAACCCGTCACCCAGGACAGGACTGTCGTGGACATGCCTGAAAGACCCTTTCGGGAGGACACTTGTGTGACCTTACCGCCTATAGAACTGGTCAGAACTTTACCCAAAACATGTTGTACAGAAACTTGTTTCTATTCCACGTTGATGCTTTTCATGTGCCTTTTATCGTTGTACTTAAGCCTTTGGCTTTTATGTATTTTTGTCTTTCGTGTTCATGTTTAAAACATTCAATAAACGTGTCCTGAAAAAAGTATATAAACTCTCGTCTTGTCTGTTTTCGTGTCATAAGTGACATTCCTGATACTATGGCTACCTCTGCTGTCTCTACTCCCTCTTCCTCCACTGTCAAAGTCATCGACGAACACTTAGATCGTGCCAGTTGGGAGGCTTTGTATCTTCGCCATCCCTTTAACATGCTCATTGCTGGACCTAGCGGTTCAGGCAAAACCGAATTCGTCAAACGTTTGATCGAACATAAACATCATTTGATCGATCAACCACCTCAGCGGATCGTGTGGTGTTACAAAGAGTGGCAATCGGCGTACAGCCTCTTGCGAGAAAGTCAAGGCGATTCCATCGTGTTTGTGGAAGGCATTCCTAAAGAAGACGATGGAATCGTGTCTGACTCCTGTCAAACCCATTTGGTCATTTTCGACGACATGCTAGGAGAAGACGAAGAAGAAATTAAACTGTGCAAAGGGCATCATCGTAATGCCGGTGTCATTTACATCACTCAAAATTTGTTTCAACAAAGTAAAGCCCATCGCACCATCAGTCTCAATGCGCATTACGTGGTCTTGTTTAAAAGCCCTCGAGATAAATCGCAAGTGCAAGTCTTAGCCAAACAGTTAGGAACGCCTTGGCTGACTCAGGCGTACGACGATGCCACTCAAACTCCACACGCCTATTTACTCGTCGATTTTAAACCTACTACCCCCGATGATTTGCGATTTCGTACCCAACTGTTTCACCACTGGTGCCAAGACAAAGGGCCTGTCCTGTACACGTCTCCGTCCTCGACTTAATTGCACTCAAAAAAATCTATAAAAACCCCAGACACTTTTCGTCTGTCTCACACAGTTTGAACATTACGTCCCATCAGTCGCATCTTCCCGTCAAATTGATTCGTGCCTTGCATGAAAAAAATCCACAAATACGGGCTCGTGTCTTAGAAGCTAGTCCCAAAAGAAATCTTACGGTGGTTCACGGTGACAGCACGTCAATTACTGCAAGGGATCATTCAGATTCCTCATCAAACCAAACGCTTTTTTGATCGGAACAAATCGCTTTGACCCAACTGACCGATCTCCGCATCGACACTCAAACCAAAAAACAAATCATTTTGAAACCTGGAGGGAGCGGTACTCTAGGAGGGGTCATCATTCGCTCTCTCTTAAGATGGGATCCTAATCCTCCCAAAGTTCTCCCCAAGAAAAGAGTCGAACGAAGCTCCAAGAAGAAGAAAAAGAGCCACGGTGGCAAGACCAGGTCCCCAAGGAGACCCGTGTCTCCAAGAACTTCTCCAGTGGCGGGATCCTCCTCTTACCAGTCACCACCCCGGAAAAAGAAAACCCCCCAGAATAAGAAACAGAGAAAAAGTCCCCAGAGAAAGAAAAGCTCGCAGAAAACTAGTCGCAAGAGAGGCACTTCGGCTAGGACGCAACGTTACACTCGCAAACCACGACCTGCCACGGCGGTGACCGCATCTCCGGCAGCCTCACGTTCATCCACTTCTCCGTTGATGACACCAAGAACTGAAGAGTACTTGGAGACGTTGATCACACCAAGAACTTCTCCGTTGATAACCCCAAGAACTTCCCCAGTGGCAGGACCCTCCAATTTAGCGGCAGTGGCCGCTGTTCACAAAGTACCTGCTCCCAAAATCAAAGTCCAAGAAAGATCGGGCATGTTACAGAGTTTACTGGATTTGTCCAAGCAAGAACTGGCTCGATTTAGTCCGTTACGTACCCCTGCACGACGTGTCATGCCTGTCCTGAACTTGATACGACGTAAAGACAATCAGTGGCGACGCGTTCCAGTATAAAAAAGACCTTCGACAAAGTAGGGGTATCAGTGAACTTCCAAAAGATGTCACCTCCAAGAAGTGCACACCGTCACTATCGTCAAAAAAGAAAGAGACAAAGGCAGACTCGTCATCCGACAAAGCGCTTAGCGAAGCATCGACGTTATCCTAAGAAAAGATACAGTCGTTCAAATAAAAAGAGGCGTCAACAAAGGAGAGGATTCCTTGGCGATTTTGGAAAAAACTTTGTCACATTTATGACAAAGCGATAAGCCCAAAAAAGACAAAAGGGCGTGTGTTAAGTCATCGACGTTAGTATATGTTTGGTGAATGTCCCGGAACCCACAAGCAAAGATGTCACCCTCCAGAAAACGTTCCTCTTCTAAACCCCAAGGAAAGAAAAGGAAAGGACTGCCTCCACGTTTAGTCAAACATGGGGACATGTTATCTGTGCTGTCCAAAGCTTCTCCACCCCTGCGAAAAAAACTCATTCAAACGGCCTCCAAAGAGGTCATCGATACCTTGTGCGAATGTTGTTTGAACGTGTTGAAAGGCACGATCCCTTTGTCCAAACACCAGAAAAAATGTTTAGGCAAACATCGTCACGTTCTTCGCCAAATGGTTCAAAAGAAAATTCTCATTCGTCAAAAGAAGAAGATGTTAGTCCAGCGTGGAGGCATTTTACCCCTCTTGCTAGGCCCATTACTGAAAGGAGTCTTGGGAACCGTGTTGGGAGGACTGGTGGGAGCAAGATAAAAAGGCCCTCTGGAGTCCCAAGATCTCAGAATTGATCCCTGACATCCCATGGAAGGACGAAAACTAGCTTTAGTGCCTTACAAACGATGGATGGAATACCATCGTTGGCAAGAACAACGCACCCCGCACTTACCTCCCATTCCCAATTTGAGTGAGATTGCAGTCTTTGGTGGATCGCCAAGATTTATCCGAAACAGAAAAATCGCAAAAGTACGGTCAACTCTTGCAACGACTGCAACTCTTTCACCAGAAAGCCTCAGACGAAACAGCTCTTTCCACTCTGAAAGATTTTAAGACCTTGATGAAAAGTGCAGCACCATCACCACTACCACCACCACTACCAGTGACCAAGACAAAAAAAGGAGAAGAAGAAGAAGAAGGGTTTCAAACTCCACCAGAAAAAGTACGCAAGTTAACAATACCATCTACCTCCAGAATTGGATGGATTAAAAAGATGATGACCACCGCTTCTTCATCAGAAGAGAAAAAGAAGGTGAAGACAGAAGTGAAACAAGAAAAAATATCCCCTGTTCAGACATCCTCCTCCTCGACACCTATTGCTGGTTGCACACGCAAAGCATTACAATCCAAGAAAATACCCCAAGAGAAAAAGACTAGCATCCTCCAGGAGTGGGTGTCTTATTAACAAACAAACAAAAAGAAATGGAAAAAGTGTTAGCCAGCATTTACTACGATCCCTCGCATCCTGCAGGTTACGCAGGAGTTCAAAAATGATATCGTGCTGCCAAAACGCAACTGAAAAGTCTCCGTTTACCTGAAGTGCAACGATGGTTACAAGAACAAGCTACTTACACTTTACACAAACCCATTCGACGCAAGTTTTCCAGAAGTTGCACCCGAGTGGAAGGCATCGATCATCAATTTCAAGCAGATTTAGCCGATGTCTCTCATTTGGCCAGCTACAATCGCGGCTACAAATATTTGTTTTGTGTCATCGACGTCTTTTCCAAATTTGCCTGGGTCGTGCCCTTGACTTCCAAATCGAGCAGTGAGTTAGTGCGAGCCATGCAACGAGTGCTGAAACAAAGCGGTCGTCACCCTCTTCGATGGCAAACGGACAAAGGTACCGAATTTCTTAACCAAGCTTTCCAAAAAGAATTAAAGAAATGTGACATTCATTTTTTCACCACCGAGAATCCCGAAACCAAAGCCAGCATCGTGGAACGTTTTCAACGCACTTTGAAAGAACGCATGTGGAAATATTTTACGCATCACCACACTCTGAAGTACATCGACATCCTACCGCACCTGGTGCAAGCGTACAATCAATCTTGCCATCGAAGCACTGGACGTGCCCCGCAAGAGGTGACTCCCGAGAACGAAGTGCTGGTGTCTGATCGCCTGTTTGGTACGTCCCCGACGAGGGCTGTCCCCAAGAAAAGTGGAGAGTTGGCCTTAGGAGATTGGGTAGGCATTGGCAAAACCAAACGCACTTTCGACATAGGTTACTTACCTAACTGGACCACCGAATTGTTTCGTGTCACTGGACGAGTGCATGGCCGTCATCCTGCCGTCTATAAATTGGAAGACATGAACGGAGAAGTGCTCAAAGGAACGTTTTATTTGCCCAAGTTACAACGTGTCACCAAAAAAGAAGACGACGTGTACGACATCGAAAGCATTATCGAACGCAGAACCCGTAAAGTAGGCAAACGACGTGTCAAAGAAGTCAAAGTACGTTGGAAAGGATACCCACCCAGTTTTGATTCTTGGATCGACGCTTCGCAAATCATCGACTATAAAAAGAAGTGACCATTATGCCCTTTCACACAGACGCAGCTACGGCGACCAATCCTTCACCCAGTTCTTCTCTGCAAGATTTACAGAAACAACCCTTGTGGGTGTATTGTGGAGAACGTGTGCCTAAAATGCAAATCGTCTTTTTCTGCCAAATCTTTGTGGTGTATTGTGTCATCGGTGCAGCCATCGCCAATTTGAGTTTGCAACAAGGAAACAAACAGTTGTGGACCATTTTATTGAGCAGTTGCATCGGTTACCTGCTTCCCAATCCCTCCCTGACATTCTCTTCGAACGGGAACCTTGTGTCCAGTGCCAGTGTCAGTCACCACTCCAACAACAACAACAACAACCCCATTTTGGGCGGAGACACTCCTCTGACTTCCAGTAACCCCCCGGACAGCCACAGAACTCTGGAATTATGAGCAATAACAACCAATTTTACTTTACCCTACCCACTGACAGTTCCATGAGGTGTTTCCCCACAACACGTTGTGCTGTTACACGGCCAAATTACCTCAGGCCATCCAATTACATCACGAAGCCCATTGGGAAGTGGCTTTAGTGGAAATCATTCACCCGACCCAAGTCCTCAATGTCCTTCCAAATCAAATTTTTTTTGCGGTTGAAGTTCATGACGAGCAATTGCAACAGTACTTGGATACCTATGGCAAATATGACAAGAAAACCCCTGGCACAAAAGATCTAAAGTGGACCACCTATCACTTGTTCATTAACCCAGGCTATTATTTTAGTGGTCAACATTTGGTGACCACCATAGCCTCCAGGTTTAATGTCGTGTTTCTTAAAGCTTTTGGAGAGTGTCAAAAAAAGTGTCACCCTGGAGTACCATAAAGTAGCACGTCGCTTCCTGATGAATTTCCTGAGGGGGGTAAAATTATGTCCATTTTATTTTGTCCTGAATTGTTTGCCATGTTGGGCGGGGACATGGACATGAGGATGACCATGATGAAGAAAAACGAATTACCAGTCATTTACGACAACGACTATTTTGCCAAGTTTTTTCGTTCCCCGGTAGAACTGAACCAAGGACTGAATTTGATCTTTGTGTACTCGGATGTGGTGGAGTACAACGTGGTGGGACACACCTCTGTGCCATTACTACGTGTCATTCCTTTCAAAGTAGATTCTGCCACGGCCGCTGATTAGGAAGTTGGAAACACCTATCACGTTCACCGCGAATTTGTACATCCTCATTATTTGCCTGTCAGCAAGTCTTATTTGGACACGGTCAACATTGCTATAAAATGAGATCTGGGACAAAATATTCCATTCACCAAAGAAAAAGTCACGGTGAAACTCCATTTTCGAAAACGGTTCTCTCACGAGTTGTAAGTCATGTATCCAGTGTACCGAGGGGTTGCTCGACAGCGAGGACACGGTTTAGGAGATATGATAAAATCGGCTTTTCGTTCGGTGGCTCCCGTGTTGAAACCGATGGTGACACGCGGATTGCACGCCTTGAAAGATGCCGCACCGACGCAAGGCAAAGAATTTCTCCAAAATGTCATCATCGACAAACAAAATCCCAAAGAAGCCTTCTTGAGGGCAGGCAAAAATGTCTTGCTGCAAACGGGTAAAGACATTTTGGGCCGACGAGAAACACATATAAATCCCCTGCACGCTACCGAGTCAGGCATTCCAACTTCACTGACGCCACAGCAAGGACAAGGTAGAAAGAGACGACGAAGAAAACACCCTTTCACCAGACTTCACACGTCTAAAGCTAGAAAGGCAAAGAAAAGAAGAACCGTCCGAAACTTAGACGTTTTCGATTATTGAGACACAGAGTAAAATGATGCACAGAGAATCTTGCGCTTGTTCCAAGTCGGAACTAGATCTGTTTGCCATGCCCCCCATCATGATGACCATGCAAGAATCCTAATGGGTGGAATTTCACCCCGTCTCCTCTTTGACCGATTCAGCTCCCATCGAGTTTGATATCAAAGGTCAGCCCGAAGATTACATCGATCTGAATAGCAGTTACCTGTATTTGAAAGTCAAGGTGATCAAAACGGACAACACCAATCCAGGAGGCGATGCAAGAGTAGTTCCTGTCAACAAATTCATGCATTCCTTGTTCAGCGAAGTGGACTTGTACTTGAATAACAAACTGGTCAGCAGCAGCATGGATACTTACCCGTATTGTGCCTACCTGGAAAATCTCTTGACGTACGGAAAAGAAGCCAAGAATACTCATCTGGATGCTTGCGTGGTATGGAAACCTGACACAGCGGGTGATAACACGTTTAGCGACAAAGCCGTGACAGAAAATGACAATCCTCACAATGTGGGGTTTAATTCTGCAAGGGCGAAGTTTAGAACTGATGGATCGTTTGCATTTGGACGTGTGGTTACAAGAAAAGTATTTGCTAAACGGGGTGGATGTCCGCCTGAGACTGAATCGTAACGGTGCCGCTTTCCATTTGATGGCCCATGCCAATGAATACAAAACTATCATTCAAGAAGCCAGACTCTACGTGCGTCGTGTGGAAGAGTTACCCAAAGTGGAAAACGACGTCAGTCACACGTTGAGCAGAACGACCGCCAAGTATCCGATACGACGCGTAGAAGTGAAAACGTTCACCATTCCCGCTGGAATGATCGAAGATCATCTGTTCCAAGGACAGTTACCCAAACGTTTGATCGTTGGTATCGTCAAGAATTCAGCTTTCAACGGAACCCACGATCAAAATCCGTTCCAGTTTCAACATTACAATGTGTCCAAGAAGGAAGTCAGTCGCGACGGCAAGACCTTGTGCACCCGACCCTTTGAGAATAAGTTTGGTGCCGGGAAGAATTATTTGAGATCGTACTTGTCCCTGTACGAAGCCACGGGACAGTTAGGAACCAACACCAGTCACGGTATTTCGTACGACGATTATGCAGGAGGCTACACTTTGTGGGGTTTTGATTTCACTCCAGACCAAGGCAGCGACGAGGGACATTTCCACCCTATAAAGTCTGGTCAGATTCGTGTGGAACTTCAGTTTGCAAATCCACCTCCAGATCACACAGTGAACGTCATCCTGTATGCAGAATTTGATAATACGATAGAAATCAACAGTTTGAGAGAAGTCATTCTAGACTATTAGAAGTCATGGAAGACTGTTATCCCTCTTTACCTAGTAAAGAAACTTTGGACATGGAATGTGAGGAGACCGTGGAAGAAGAATCTCAACACAAAGACGACGAAGTTATGATGAAGTCGAGATGGCCAGAACAAGAAGCGCATTTAGTCTCCTGTTTTGCTACAGTCCTGGCAGAAAAAATGAAGGAATTAATCAAGGAAGAGTGTTATGGATGTCAAAACGATCATCCCAGTCAAATTCAACACGATAAATGTCTGATGCTGAGTCAAGAAGAAAAATTGGACGAGTATCTGGACGAAGCTTGGGGTGTCATCTCAAAAGAAGTCGTGTTGCATCAGTGGTATAAAGGCTTGCGTGAACATTCTTGTCCTCCATTAACGCCTCTGGAGATCCGTCGCATCGAAACTCTCGTGAACCAGCCTTTTACTTGTCAAACATTTTCCAAGAGAAAATCAGGATCGAATTGATCACTTATCATTACCTGTGAAGAAAAAAACCACACAAATAAATGGATACCTGGGAACTTTATTACCTTTAAACCACAGTTCGTACACTGCTTCTTGGAATCCTGTGGTCTGTGCTAAAGATGAACTCCCTCATCGCAAACCTCAAGACCATCAAGCTTATGTGATCAACACGGACGACAGTCATCTCCCAGGAACCCACTGGGTAGCCGTCTACTTTCCTCAAGAAGGATGTGTGGAATATTTCGATTCGTATGGATTGTCCCCTTTGGAAGACGATATCTTTGACTTTATGAGAAGAAATGCTCAGACCACACGATTCAATAATGTGAAATTACAAGGCACAGATTCCTTGGTGAGTGGAAAATATTGTGTGTATTTTCTGCATCATCGCAGCCTGGGCTATTCCTTAGAACATTTAGTGACTCATTTTGATCCTCGTTCTTCTTCTAGAAACGATGTGAAAGTAGATCGATGGTTTTGCGACCATTGTGCTTATCTTTTGTCTCAAGCTAGGAAACGTAGTGTCCATCAATGGCCTAATGACTTCCAACAGTGGAAATCACAATTTCGTTTTCAACGTTGCCAGCCCTGTCCAAAATAATGTGTTAGTTGAAAAAAATGTTTCTGATTTGAAAAAATGTTTGATGTTATATTGAATGGTTATTGTTAAAAATGTTATAGTTGTTTGTTAGTGTTAAGTAATATTGAATAAAAAATGTTGTGTTTTGAAAAAATGTCTTTGTGGTTTGTTTTGCTATAGGAATCCTGATTCACGCTCTTTGACTTCTTACTATCCCTATCATGACACTCATTGAACGTTCCGACTCGAAAACCGTGTAGGTATGTTTTCCTTCACGTCCGCGCTTTGACAATAAAACCGGAGGAAGTCTCCAGTCTAACCATCCATTGTCGACTCATCCTCCTACGAAGATGTGCTGCAGACTAGCTAAGCTAAACGAAGCCTACGTCAATTTGTATAGGGTCAGACACAGTCTGATACCGAAGCCGGAAGAGATAGAGAATGTGAGAATGTTAAAAGTCACTGAAGACCTGATAGAAGAGCTCTTCAGAGAAGAAATTAACAGGGAGAAAGAAGAATGGACAGAGAAGTACTGACTTCAGAAAAAGCAGAGAGATCAGCAACAGCAGCAACAGCAACCTGAACCTGACAGAGGCTTTGTCGACTGCCGTATCGATACCAAAGAGTTCTTCTTCTCTTTCCGAAGAAGCAGACCTTATCCTGGGAGAAAACCTATCATCAAAGGAGGCCGCAATCTTAGAACCTAAAAAAGATAGCCATAGCAAACAAAAAAACAGCCCTTTTCAGGGCTACCCCAGCCTCTAGAAAAGAAATAACAATCGATTGCCTATAATAAGTTAAAAAATAGAAGTGCGTGTATAAGCACATGAATTATTTATCTTGCTTAGAAAGTGTGTGATTGTAAGCGCTCACGTACATTTGTGTGGATAGTAGATTATGATAATGTTTTTTTGTTGTTTGAAGTGTGGGAATAGTATATTTGGGTTTGATCTGACTGCTTTACGTATATGGATAGTATATTATTTCTTTAATGAAAATTTTTAAATTAGTAATGGGTAGTAAAAAAGTGAGTGAGTGTTTCTTTTAGGTCCGCGCGTTGTTTGGTGATGATCTAGGTAATATAAGTTTTGTCTTAGGGGGATGTTTTCCCTCACGTCCGCGCTTTTCGTATAAATTGAAAATCTAGCTACCCTTGTTGATTGATCAACACTAGAGAATGAACACCAGACTAGCTAAACTGTTAGAACTCCAGATACACCTGGAATATGCCAGGCGCATACTAAATGAACTGGCAGCGGAGGCCATCGTACAAGAAGGCAGAATGAAATAGGATGAGGAAAGAAAGAGGGAAGAAGAAGTGTTCCGAATCCCAGAGACAGAAGATTGGGGTAAAGAGGCTACTCATCCAGCCTCTGCACTCCCATCTAAGAGAGTCAGCTGGAAAGATTGGAGTAGAAGATGTGTGTGTGGTGCCAGGCCTGGAAGGTGCCATCATTAACCAAGTGTAGTGGAGTTCTTAAAAAACAGCCCTTTTCAGGGCTAGCCAAAAAACTTGAAAAGAGATAGTAATCCATTTGCCAATGTGTGTATGTAGAGTAGTGTGAATATAAACACGGGCTCTTTTTTCCTAGTGTGAGTGTATGTATTTTGTGTTTGTAAGCGCTCACGTACGTTTGTGTGGATAGCAGATTATTGGGTTTTGTAAATGATCAAGTAAGTTTGTGTGGATAGTAGATTTGGGTTTGATTTTAATGATTTGTGTGTGTGGATTGTAGATTTTGGGTTTAATTTTGCTGCTTAGTGTGTGTGGATAGTATAGTTTCGGTTTTGTAAGCGCTCACGTACGTTTGTATGGATAGTAGATTATGGGTATGTTTATTGCTGCTTCGCGTATGTGGATAGTAGATAATATGAGATGAGAAAAGTAGGGGATGTTTTCCTTCACGTCCGCGCTTTTTATATAGGAACCCACAGTATTCGTCGTTCACACCATTCCACGGAATAAACAAAGAAGATGGAGGTGACAAAATTATTCAATCTATTAAGAGATATCTATTTCTGGATAATGGATGTTGAATATGTTGTAGGAAGAATACAAAAGGAATGGAGTGATGGAGATAGGCAAGACTTGTTAACTATTCAAGTCAAAGGACTAAAGGTAGCCAGAGATCTCATCGCAGGGATGATAGAAGAAGAACTCAACAAGTCAAGAGGATTTATTGACCCACCTTATGTCAGAGCGGGAAGTTTGAAGGAAGCACTGGATCATGTCATCCAAGTCAGAAGCTTCATAGAAAAACTATTGTATTGGATGGAGTGGCGATACGTAAGATGGGGGTTCGACCAGTTGAGAAAAACGGAAGAAGTAATGAGGAAAGTGCTGACGGAAGAGGTAAAGAACATCAAAGAAAAGTGGTCTAAGGAAAGAAAAGAAGAAGAAAATAGAAAGAGAAAAGAAAGCTTTGAGAAACTCAACAATAACTGGATAAGAATACAGGAGAAATTCCGAGCGATAGGCCATCCTGACTGGATGCCTGAGTCAGAAATAAAGAAGAAGACAGGAATAGTAGCAAATGTTAGAAGATGGTTGAAGAAGTGGAAGAGTTAGAAGAAGAAGAAACACAAAGGCCCTTTTCAGGGCCACTCATAGGTCTCGAAAAGATCTTGACTTTCATTGCCTACCCCATTTTTTTAAAAATGTCTGTTGTCTATATTGTGTGTGTGTGTGTGTGTGTGTGTGTGTGTGTGTGTGTGTGTGTGTGTGTGTGTGTTCTATCCCTCTCCCATGTTCCATTTCCATAGACCCATCAGGTCGGGACCGTATTAAAATAGGGTCCCGACCCTGTTCCATTTCCCTTTACGCTATACAGACCCACCCTGTTCAATTTCCCTTGACGCTAAACAGGCCCAAGATTTTTTTCCCCCATGTTAAATTCCCTTGACGCTAAACAGGCCCACGATTTTTTCCCATGTTAAATTTACATAGACGCTAAACAGGCCCAGGGTGGTTTTTAATGCTAATTCCCATTGACGCCAAACCGCCCCTATTCACTACTCACAACAATAGTGTAAAAAATGCTGTTATATCTTAATATAAATTAATACAAAAACCTTCTATTTTTCAGAGAGAGCGACATTGTTCTATTGAATTTTGCCCAAACCATAACATAGTAAACTAAACTATGATAGTAGAGCAGTAATATATATATATATATATATATATATATATATATATATATATATATATATATATATATATATATATATATATATATATATATATATATATATATATATATATATATATATATATATATATATATATATATATATATATATATACATATATATATATATATATATATATATATATATATATATATATATATATATATATATATATATATATATATATATATATATATATATATATAGAGAGAGAGAGAGAGAGAGAGAGAGAGAGATGCATACAAACATATCCACTCAGACACACACACACACACACGCACACACATTTATCATGACGTTTCACTGGTATTGTTCGATATCATTCCCAACATTTTATATAAATGGCCTCGACACTTTGTGATGTTTTCACCGCATATAAAAGTAAAAGTAGCAAGGTCTGGCTGATTTTCTGTATCTTTCAATAAAAGACACATCAGTATTAAATTTTGTACATTTTCGTAAGTAAGAAAATTGATTCTTGCACTGACTATAACATTATTGCAAGAAATTAAGTTTTTCACGGTTCATTTTATTGAACTTGTTAACCACGGAGGCATATATAAAATATCTTCAGTTGTGGTGGACTGCCAGACAAGCTCTGCCGATTTAAGACAATTTGAATGAAAAGAAAGAAGTATTTATCACCTTCCAGTTTTTTCTTCCAGATGAAGATCAGAGGTTTAGGTTTCCAGGAACAAACAAATAAGAGGATTACACATATATTTTTCCCCGCGGTAGCTTAAGTACTATGACAAATGTGAAAATGTGTGGTATCTTGAATCCACCATCTTGATAGTGATCAAAAGGAATTACCTTGTCATAGTTTCTACTTCCATTGAAATTATCAGAGATGTAATGAAGAGCTTCTGAAAGTTCCTTCGGTGATTCGGGTGAAACTATGAAGAAATTAATTAGTACCCAATTGATAAAGACTCCATGATACTAACTTTCCCTGCAAGATACAAGTGATAGATTAGAAATGACAAATTTTATATTAGCTTTATGTCTGCTGTTTGGTATAGTAAACTAAAGTAAAATCAACCGTGCTTAAATTTAAAATATTTGTAAGAATTTCTAATCTGCCTTCATGATTTCAAATATTCTTCTTTCATGTGTTTATTTCTTCACCACAACCAGAGCGAGTCCAAACTATTTGTTTTCACGAAGTCATCTACTTATACTACTGTGCAAGAGACGTATCGCCTTTAGCTGGCAACAAACAACTAATTATTATATAGATATTTCATCAGCCGATGCATGGGGGTATATTAATTACTGCATTTAAAATAATGAAGGTGTTGTTTTTGCAACTTGGTATATTGAGACACATGTCACATAAGTAGTATTAAACAATTACGATTTAGAACCACATGGGTGTATATTAGAATGCATAGGTGGACGGTTAATTAATTCTTATTTCTTTTTTCTTCTATTAACATCAGTCTGCAGATGTGTTTGATGTTAAGATCTGAGAAAAAAACATTTGTTTGAATCATTCACTGGAATTACAAAGTGCTTTATGGAGTACGGTATTATAGTGGGATTATCGTCAATTTGTTCAAAGGAGTTCTGGACAAATAATTGTGATACATAAAGACTGTTGTCGTATTAGAACATTATATGAACTGGAATTCATTCAGAACACACAATTCTTTGGAATTATGTAGAACGTTTTATGATTATTTTGTATTTAATTCATAGTTTTTAAGTTCCTCCTAATTTTTTATTTTGTAATTTAGAGCACTAAATACTTTGTTCAGTTTACAAAACTTGTTGTGTATACTTCTTTCTGTTACTTGGTTTATGCCCATAGAGTCGTAGCAATGGCGGTATTTAATAACACCTATGCATTTACGTAAACACAAACCATTTTGTAACTAACTTTGACAAAAACAGAATACAAATTGAATTGAATCATTAAATAACTGACAATATATTATTATGGAAAGTTTGAAAATTATCATAAGCAATGTACTCATTTAAATATCTCATAAAGGAATGTGTAAGCCGTTTAGAGATTAGCCTTACTCATACTGCTGAATTCTTTACGACTTAGGAAACGTGTTAAAGGAACTTGTAATGCTTTCCAACACTTTTGTAATAGGCAGATAAAGCGTTGATGATTAAGTCTCTGATTTATGTAACTAAATCTTAATGTATATTTTAATAAGTTTTGTTTATTTCGCTAACTTAATTGCAATGCATATTCTATAACTGTCATATGTTTTAAAATGCCAGCTTCAGTACCTGATGCCTTTGCAACCGAAGGTAGTCCACAGAAGGTCACACTTTCGTCTAGGTGATAGTAGTTTGTCCTCAAATTGTACTCTTTCGGATGTTAGCTCTTAGTGACTCTTTATACAAGTTATAAATTATACCATCATCTTTCTGTCGCCGTTCAGGCTGACCTAGACAGTTTATTTATCGTTGTGGTATGAGACTGCCAGTACATGGATTTAGCTCAAGATAGTTCTACCTTAGAGCCGTTCTTAGGTTTCAGAAGATAATAAAAGATAAAACACAGAAGATGTCAAAAAATGTTGATTGGACATTTTACAAACCAAATGTTGACAGGAAAAAAATCTAATGCAGTTTGATATGATTAAAGTGTTTATATCACACGTATATAGACATTAATTAATAAGAGGAAGGTTATATATTAATATACCTGTATCAGTTAAAATTAAAACTCCCCAACAATATTCACATAGGATATTAGATAATGTCATTAGTTTAATACACATCTTGTAAACAGCTTACCACACATTAGACGTGAATATGATATCCGTTTCAAATAGTTGAAAACAAGTGACCTAAAACTGTAAAAATAACTGAAAGTGAAACGATGGTCCAGTAGACACGTGGATTCCAAACTCAATAAAACGATACCAAAAGCTAAAATGGTGGTTAAAATCCTGGATTTTCCATCATTCCAAATTAAAATACTCACATATGCAGATCGATACTGTCATACATAGAATTAATTAAATTGTATCATCACCAATAGAATTGTTTCTAGTGTTCATGTTCGGCTTGTGTCCTAAACACGTGGTTAGTGTGCTAAATGGGTAATCCGGCACTGGGTAGTGGTGACACGTTCTACCTAAACAAATACTAAAACTTTTTAAAAATAATGTGTGTGTGTGTGTGTGTGTGTGTGTGTGTGTGTGTGACAAAATACAACTATTTGAAAGGCTGGAAACAATTATAAATACTTAAGATGATTGATTAGTAAATGGGAAAGTTCGAGAAAAATCTGTTAAACATTTATTAGTGATGCAGAGTGAATGGCAGATGTTGCTTCTCAGATACCAAAATATATTATTATAATATCAAGGAATATCACCGTGCTCAGAGGAAATTGTTCAGACCAAAATGGCTTATCAGTGTTGTAGAGAAATTTGACCTAATGTACAAAAACAAATGTGAAATGGAAAGCAAAATCAAATGCTTGATAATTACAGAAACCTGAGGCTTTACCTGCAGTTTAGTTTGACATAAACCTTGGCCGAAATTATTAATGTAATTTAAAGCAAGTTTGAGACAAATCTGCCAACGAGTTCGAGAAAAGCTTTCCTATTCATCGTTTGGAAACAAATGGATACTATCCGAAAGATTAAAACGCTTATGATGAAATTAATTTGTCAAGTATCAAAAAGAACTATTGTTTGCCAGGAAAACAAGGAAGAATAAAGGTTAAGCATGCGTTAGTCTCAATCGCAAAATTCTAGAAATGACCAAACCTATCTGGGATGGATATCCTGTACTAAACCTATCCAAATCACTGTTATGTGAATTATGTTACACGTACGTTTACAAGGGGAAGCAGAATAAGGAGAACTGATCCGAAAATTATGCATTTTGTAACAACAGCTAATTATTAAACGAAGAGAAATATGCAGTTCTTTCATAAAACTAACTATTAAAGGAAACATGGAAAATAGCTCAACATTCTACAAAAATAAAACTATGACCGTACGTTTGAAAGATGAACTAAATGAAACACCAAACATACAGATTTACGGGTAAAGTTAAACTACATCCAAATAACACTCACAAAGATCAAATGGTTACAAAGAGATTAAACCAATTTTTCGGTTTCAAAGCAGAACATACAATTTTAAACGTCAAAGATGATTGTTTATTCAGGAGACAAACTGACAAGTAATGCATTTACTCAGGTCATACGATCACTAGATATGCAGCAGGAAAATAAAGTAATCAACATGCGAAGATGATAGTTTCTTAACTGACAGCGTAAGCGTTACCTTATTGTTGTATCAATACCTTTAAAAGGAAACTTTGGTCTGATCACATGTTAGTTTCTTTGGCTCTGTTTCAAAATATCTTACATTATCCACTATGCTCTAGAATATCTAGTACTTCGGCAAATGTTCCTTAAAATTTGTTGAAATTTCTAAACCCTTCGTCCATACTGACTTCTGTCACATCAAAGCTTGCATTTATTATGTATTTTACTCATAACTTTGGAGCGTTCGATGTAGATAAGGCAATTATGTTTAATCTAGTTAACGACCTAAAATCTTGTTATAATGCCGTTTCACTTACCTCCTACACAAGAGCTATTCTATAGTCTGAAAACATCCATTGGCTATCAGGCTGTGAATTGGTAACTAGGCGAAAGAAAATCGAATGATCAGCTTGAAACGTTCCTCAGTATCCATTATTAAATAAGAACCAACTGTGAACTTCAAACTCTGCTTCAAACATATGCTCTGTAAAACAGTACGAGCAAAACTTAAGATCGAGTGCTAATAAGTATTGATAGAGGTTTTTTCCGCTTGATATTTATTGATTTATTTAATAAAAATGTTAGCGAAACCGAGAACAGACCTTAAGTCTAATAACAATGTATTTTTATTTCAAACGTTTTTAGAAGTCGCTAACAATTTTGGCAGGTAAGTCTATGTATTATGAGGCAATCAATTGTGAACTGAGTGTAAATCGGGTAATTGGCTTTGCAAATTGTTCAATATGCAACGCTGGTGGTAAACCATTTGTAAACTTTCAATAGCATATTTCACATGACCAACTGAAATTTTAATTGATCGGCTGCACCAGTCTTCTCCGCACATATCCGAACACACCTTTTAACAACAGATTACTGAAGATTTAATTGTGATCGATACCAATATAAACGAAACGTTACCATCAATACCCTTTGTGTAGCTACATACTGCCTAGTGGCTCTACATACATACATACATACATACATATATACATACATACATACATACATACATACATACATACATACATTATTGCTTCGAAAATATTCATAAAATACGGCATTGATCAACTACAAACACGTTTTAAGGCTGTCCATGCCATAACGTATGTTATCATTTTTTTTTAAATCCATTAAGGATGACTACATTCAACACGTAGCAGATTGGCATTTCCTTTTAAAAGAGGACATGATTCTTTTTGAATTTTAGACGACGTGTCATGTGTTAGTGTGATAGTGACTACATTTCTATGATTTCGCTTACCGGCTGATTCTTTGTGGCAAATTAATGAACAGCACATGCAATGACATGACAAGCAAAACTGGATCAGTGCGGAAAAACTCACAGTGTTAAAGATGATTCAAATAGTATGAAGACGACTTCTGCACCAGAGTGGGAGAAAGACATTCACCGCACTTTATATAATCTTCCTACTTGCTAAGAAGTGTGTATAGCTAGATGAATACACCAATCGATTTACGACTGGAACGATTTACTCGGCTAGCCAATGCTTGAATCGTCCCTTGGAAACAAGAGTGACTAATGAAAAGAAACAAACATGTTGTTTGTTTCAATGTACTTTTGCTGTACCATGATAGAAAACAAATGTACTGCCATTTATATATCTGCCTTATAGAATACCCACTTTCAATTTCATTATGTGAAGAGGGAAGAGCCCAAAACATGACGATTCTGATTAGAATTTGGTTACGTCTTTCGAATTTCCACTCCCAGCAAGACTTCCTGAGAAATTCCGGACTACTCTGTCGAACTAAACTCAATAAACGTGTTATGTCTGTTCTTTTTTTAGTTTCTATTTTTATTCAAGTTGATTAAAGCACTTTGAGACACACTTATGATTTGAACATGACTTTTGGGTTTAATGAAGAATGTAGAGTACTACAAACACATGGTTAGCTCAGCCATTCACATGGACGATCGGCCGTTCACATACCAATACATGGAAATCATTGTGGAATAGAAACTAAGCAATATCACGAAACAACAAGAGGTAATTAAAATATTTAAATATATTTACAGTTGATCTAAGTCATTATTCTGCTTTAATAACAGCACTACCGACCATAAAACTCTTTCTTTCTCTCTTCCTTTGGTCGGTTTGACTTAACTTTGACCATCAATCAAAATTTCAGGTACATCAATGGCAGAATCGAAAATCCATACACTCGTCTTTTCATAGATTTTCGTCCGTATCTTGCTACGATGGTTCACAGATTATATACAAACACTGTAGATAAATTCCAAGGAATATACACACATACCGTTACGACGACCGATATCCTTGTAGGTTATTTGGTGTAAGTTCAATTTCAATGTTTTCATCGAGCCCAAACTTTGATCTCTCTCGCTCCAGATTTCTGCGTAGTTTGTCCCTCATGACTGAGAGGGGAAGAGGAACGGAAAGCAGAAAGACTTGCGCTGAAATTGTGCACCATATTAAATTCATTTAGAAAACAGGGATTATTAATACTTTTTATCGTTATTTTCATAGGTCACTAATGATTAATGAATGGACAGCACACAGTTGCAAGGGCTCCGTTCCAAGAATGTTTATATATGCATATTATTGCGCCATTGGCGGATCACAGTTTGATATATCAATAGTATTGGTATAATAAATTGCTTTATACCGACACTTTAAAAACCGTGTTGCTATTATCAATATTCTTTTAATTAAACATACATACATACATACATACATACATACATACATACATACATACATGCATGCATACATTATTGCTTCGAACATATTCAGATATATATATATATATATATATATATATATATATATATATATATATATATATATATATTAAAGGTGCCATGTTCAAACGCAAACAGAAAGTGTTGCAGCCGTAGAATACAAGTAATCTTAGTTTCACACCAATTTCTCACCCAGTTCGACACATGGGCAAACTTAACTCTGTCGCCAACAGAGCATATGAATCATTGCACTTAGCGGGTAAAATCTAAGCAACACAAGAACATTTGGACTGCTCCGGTGGCCTAGTGGTTAGAGTTTCCACCTCGGATGCGGGAGGTCGCTGGTTCGAACACCGGTCGTTTCATACCATAGACGTAGAAAAATGGTACTAACAGCTGTCTCATCATGCGCTCAGCATTAATAGGTTAGTGTTAGGACTGGTCGGTTTTGTGTGAAGATAATGTAACTGGGTGGGACATCATGCTAAATGTTTGAGGCATGATGGCCCAGTGTTAGACATCACTATAAACTGAAACACTGTAGGCATCGTAGCGATATGACTGAAAAATTATTAAACCTATGTTAAAAATCCAAATCACACACACACACACACGCACACACATTTGTAACTATGTGAACTAAACTAAAATTTAATATTTTGCAACTCACTTTCTGCAAATGATATCCAGCAACAACGATTCAGTGAGTGTACTAAATTTAATCTAGATCCTGATTTTTTCCATCCACGTTAAAATCCGCGTTAGTTTCGGTATTACTTTTTGTCGCATTCAGTTGCAGTGCTAGAATGAGTTGGTTCACTTTTTCAAAACTATCTGAAACATTTGCACAATATATACAAATTTACTCACATCACCAACATATTCTTAGGTACAGGAGATGCTTAATATATAAATCGCAGATAGGCAGAAGGTAAATACACACAAAGTGTGGATGGTATAATACACACGAAGTGTGGATGGTAAAATATGATTTGCTGGATGGCAGATGACTGTACGTTGATCACCTTCTTTTGCTGAATAATATGTATTGCGTAATAGTCACTACACGCATCGTACTGATTTCACTTTGCAGGGTGATATATATTGGATATATGCGTATACGTATAGCCACTAGGAAGCAAGTTACTACACACAGCGTGCTGATGTTATGGTATAATATTTTGGTCCCTACAAATATTGGGTAGCAGGTCTTGGGTGTTAAATAGATTAAAATTAAGTTATGGTCACTGTCACAACACAAGGCGTTTTAATAGTAAATGTGGGGGTATTGTCACTATACACTTTGTGTTAGATGATAGTAGTGGAGTATTGGTCACTACACGGCGTGTTAGTACTCAGAAACATTTCATTGGATAATACTCAAAGTTGGTGTTATATAGTACTCAAAAGGTGAGTGTTGGATAGTATTTAAAAAGTGAGTGTTAAATAGTACTCCAAATGTGGGGCGTAGAATAATATATGTATTTTTAGCATTACTTTTCTCCCTTATGCCCTAGAGCGACACACAATGTTAAACCCATGAAAATGCTTATCATATGATTTTCCATTTGACTCCAGAGTGTCATATAATGTAAACCTACCGCGTAATGTTAAATTCCCGTTTGAATCAAGAGTAAACTTTCATGTTAAACCTTTAGACATTATAACCCTTTAGAGACTAAATAGACTTGATGCTTTTCCCTCCAAATATACCAATAACATAAAACCTATGGACATTTGTTACATAGGAGTTTTTTCCGTTTGGCATAAAATTGTTTATTAATATAAACCTACTCCATAATTTCAGTTATGATCCTATGTGCCATATATTATAACTATGATTGACAGCATCTATTTGAACAAACAAGATAGAACAGTAAGTATCATGACTGAAAAGTGAGAAAGTTGAGGTCATTTAAAAGAAACTTATAATATTACCTGACTTCCAAATGCTGAGGGATTACTGTCCACAATATCGAAACTCTCTTCCTCAGAATTTGTGATTTACAATCGCATTAGCAAACCTTCTGAACTTATAGAAGTTAGTTACCATGATGAAGGGTTGAAAAATCTGATTAATTCAGGAATAATAGATCCATCCGTTAATGATAGATACAGAAATGGTTTTCCTTTTATAATACAGCTCCACCAGTATAGAGAACATAATTGATGAAGCAGCCAGCATGACTTAGACAGAGTCATATTTAATACACCGTGAGATTGAATGGTGTCTTAATACATCGGAAAAAAAGTTAGAAGACTGGTAATAAAATATAGCTCAAACACTAATGCAAAGGTAGGCTTATTCATTGATAAATTCAAAAGCACATTCGTAGCTGAGAATTAATAATAATAATAATAATAATAATAATAATAACAAACTTTCATTAACGAGGATAACACATTTGCTCATGACTGACACATCTGCCATGTGGTCTTCAGTGATTGTAATTGGCTATGTTAATTTTCAAAAATTACAAGACCATGTACATAATCAGGTATCGTCGCATACTCATTCATATATATTTAACATGAATGACAATGTGTGACTATACTTGGAAACATATACACATATGAACAATATTATGTACACAGATATACATTTCAGCATAAGTCGTAAGTATTATATATATATATATATATATATATATATATATATATATATATATATATATATATATATATATATATATATATATATATATATATATATATATATATATATCAAATAAAATTTGGACATAGTATGTATGGATATATGGATAAAGTTTTCTTTTCAGACCCTTTAATATGTTATTCCAGCTGGTCAAGACAGAATTTCTTTAATGATATTTTAAAAGAAGCAAGGGAAGTTGAACTACGTATCATCATTGGTAAGGAATTCCACATAGTAGGTGCTGATACAGTAAATGAGCTTTTGTAATTATTGGTTTTCGACCACGGAATCTGGAGATCGTATTTGATGATCTAAGTTCAGTAGGTTAGAGATATAATCTGGAGTAAGACCGTTTAAAGACTTGTAAGTCATGATTTCTTAAAAATGAAGAATACTTTCTTGTACAGGTAGCCATTGCAGACGTGATGACCCTGCAATGTTATATCTAAAGTAATTGTGATAGTAGTATAGGCCCTTGATCGGGTTTTGATAGCATTGTTCTTCTTAACACCCAGCTTCATTAATAGATCGAATTCTCTGTTCGATGTACTTCATTTACAGAGTGAGGTGGAAATGGAACGAACTTCGTTATCGTTTTGAATACAAAATTAAACCTATACTTATCTTCACTGGTAAAAATAAAACCCTCTACGAGAAAATCATTGGCACCTTAAATCGATAAATCCCCATATCCGTTCCCGCCACAATCACCAATGCTCAGTTTACAAAACCTACCTTCAGGGACGTCATTTCAACTTTTTTCGGGGGGGGGGGGCAAAACTTGACGGGCTTGTTAATTTTTGTATATAGGCAACAGCAATTTTACATTTTACAGCACATGCAAATGGGGGGGGGGAGAGAAAGCAAATCCTACCGACCCCCCCCCCCTCCAAAGAAATGACGTCCTGCATACCTTATAACAATTATGCAACAGACAGAACTCAGAATGTCATAAATATATTTCGTTCCTTCCTACATGAAAGAAGCTTGGCAAACAAAAGTCACTCATGATTAACCCTCTGACAAGATCTTATTTTTGGGTCCCATTGACCCCTCTTTCCTCCACCCTGATGGCCCTTATGTCTACTATGAACAACAGGGTTCATGCATTGTAGATCTTCAATAACTTAAGAAATGCACAACAATAAAAACAAAGCGGATAACCCTGCCCTTAGCCACTCTGTGGGTCACAGGGTCGCCAATAAATTCTTAAATATTACAACAAATCTACACCCCCATAGGAAAGTCACGTGCCAAGTTTGACTGCTGTACCGTAAAAGAATGTGTTTGCAAGCAGCGTGACGGGCGGATCGAAGTACGGATACCATGATAAAGCTAAATTACTTGGATATTTCGAAAAGTTAGTTTAAACATACGAAAGATTTAATGGATGCATTATAATTACTGTCGTTCTCAGACAATAGGCAGACTGCGGCAAACAGCTTTATTTTAGGCCGGTAGAGGGCACTGTTGACGGAACTAACATTAGTTTTTAACCGACTTGCATACAATTAAACCATTAAAACCTCGTCAGAAAGCAGCAATTTTGTAATGTATTGAAGAAAGGGATATCTTACCGGTAAAAGAAGCTGCATACATTACTCGTTAGAAAAAGAAAGAGGTGGCAGGAGGGAGGAGCAGAGAGAGAGAGAGAGAGAGAGAGAGAGAGAGAAGGTGCGTGGGTGGGTGGGTGTACTATCGGTAAGACAAATAAGATTATGCTAGGACAGCAAGTTATAAAATATGACAGTTTTCAATATGCATGGTCTGCTGAGTGGGTGCGCGTTCATCTCGTGTATTAGTTTCAGGCGACCTGCTTTCTTATAGGATGCGAGTACCTAATCCCAAAAAGGCGAAAAGCGAAACATCAACACTATGAATTAGCATACTGAGCGCATTATATGCTAATGGTTACAACATAGTTAAATTACACGTTCTGGTAGCGAGAGCCGCCTTCACACCGACTTTGAGCTGATATTTTCTTATCAGGGGCGTACGACGACAAATCAAGTGCTTCACGTCAAATTTGTCTTCTCAAGAAATAGATTCCTTGCTGTCTTCGATAAAATATGAAGGGCATAAGAGTTTAATTAGAGCACTTGGTAATTCCAGTGAATAATTTAAATAAAGAAAACCAACCAAATTAAATATTGAACAAAGCAATATGACTGATTTCACCTAAGATGTTAGGTAGGAATGAATACGTTTTCAAGTAAACGACATTGGTATTAAAAGGTATGATACAATAATAGAGCCAGGATGTAGGTCAATTTATTTATGAAACATTCAAAGTTGTTAACAGGTTTACGCGGTTCCAAGTGAAAAACCAATGCTCTATAATCACATTTAAATAAACATGTTTACCTCCGGTAATAATGATCTGAATATTCATTATATTGTCATATAAATTTTTTAACTATGTATTCTGTTGTTTACAAAATAATTGGCACTAGGCAAGTAGACCAATAACTTGATTTTGAGCTACGATTAATTATAAAATACAGATGCATAATATTTAATCATTTAATCAAAAAGAAAAGCCAACAAACAGACAATGGGGTATACATAACATTATCTAAACGTATATCAACAAACTTTAGTTTACTTAACGATTCATATAAATTTATATTGACGGGCTTTAAAATAGTTGATTTTGCATAAATTTGACAATCGTATAGACTCGTTCCTACTGTATCTCCATAACTGAACTCGTCTTCCTTATTAAATGGATAGTTAAACACCTTTGACTGATTATTTTAACTGTTCCAAAGTGAATTGTGTAACGAATGCGACTTAATGACTTCGTAAATATATCCATCATGGCCACTTCCGTAGCCCAGTTTGCTAATGCGAATATCTAAAATTATTTGGCCATATCGACGAAACTCTTCAGTAGATTTGTATACAATTTTTGGAATATATTTCCATTCACTTAGTATATTAATTCAACCAACAATAAAATAATTTTGCTTTCTTTAATAGCAAATTAATTATTAGTAAAGAAGTTACTACATTAGATTTACATGTGTAAATTTCCCCAATGATCATAACATAACGTTCATCATGATCTGTAGTGAGCATTAGCGAAAATTTGCAAAGTTAGGCGTTATCACGTCACATCAAATGTTTTCCAGAGGTGCTTTATAATTATGTTGCACTGGAGAGAAAAGTGCTGAATTAACCTAACATTTTATAGTCTGTAGACATCTCGACTGTACAAATAAATATATGAAAACGTTCACGTTTTGAATGTTTGGTTTTTTTTGTCTTCTTGGTCAAGCATCCTTAAGCAATAACAGTTTCATGTGAATTTCTGCAACTCGTTAATTGCATGTCGCTACCTATACAAGTTGTTTCAATCTATCTTGAAAATAGCACAGTTTATAAAACACATTTCTGGAGAAATTTATTTCTCTTAAAAAGTTATTCTGATTGCTCCGATAACTGATTATTAACTGGTAGACGTTACAGACTTGTGCATGCTTTGAAGTATATTTCTGTATGAAACAAGCAATAGGGTAACTCAAACACTTTGATCCTCCAGGTAAAAACCTGTCAATTACTTTGCTCATTACGAGTTGAACAAATGCTCCACGCAAAGAATTCAATAAGCATATATATGTTATGAGAACTGCATGTATATTTATGTTTCTTTGGGGATAGGCTGTTAGTGATATTTAAGTCATGTGAACGTGTTCTGTTGGTTCCAATGCAGGAAGACAATCTGTCAGAGCGTATGCCGCGTGCCGTTCTGTAAGACCGCCCTCCTAACTCTCTGAAGTTAATCAATAGTAGTAAGCGTAGCTCATTCAAGGCGTGGGCCCAGTCTCTCATGTGAGAGGAAGAAGTGAATGTACTACATAGTTCTATCAGCGATCAGCTGCTAATAATGGCTAGTTGTACAAAAAACACGAGCGCTAACTTCTAGCAGTAAACTCAATCGCCGATCATTAGGTTATCATATGGTCGGATAAAGAAATACTGAATACTGGTTCTGGGTCTTGTACATATATCAGAAATGAAACTCAGAGCAACATAAGTTGTGTGCGCCCTTATTAAAACTGTATGGAATATGGCGTGAAGTTTGATAAATTTAAGATTTCGCAGGAAGATGGTCATTTGTTCCTTCATGTCACAAAAAGGAAATAATTCGTCCTTCACCCCAGTGTGCTGTGACGTACAGGTGGATTCTGAAACAAATGGAACACATTCGAATTCTACAAGTTCTTTTGCCCTGTCATCTGAGTCCCAAGCAGGGTTGACTGTGTTATATTCACTGACAGCACTTCTTTCCATCGTTGGAAATGTATTTGTCGTCTTAGTCTTTGTACGTGGAAGACGTTCAAGGACAGACTTGCGTCCGTTTTTGATCAACCTTGCTGTGTCAGATTTGATAATGGCACTGTTTTGTATGCCTTTTACCTTTATTTCACTTATGCTAAAGAACTGGATATTTTCAAAGCCCATGTGTCCAATAGTTTTATTTATGCAACTTCTATCTGTTGTTGGAAGCGTCTTCACAAACATGGCGATAGGAATAGATAGATTTATGGCGGTGGCATTTCCTTTAAGGTCCAGATTAACAAAAACACGCTCAAAATACGTAATAGTGATCATCTGGACGTGTGCTATAGCGATAGGATCCGTGCAATTCAAGGTAGGGGAGGGTGTAGACATACCAGTAGGAAAAGTGGAATGTCAAGAAATATGGTATTCAAAAGAGGCAAGAATCGGCTATACTTTATCCATTTTGGTTATTACTTACATCATTCCTTTACTCATTTTGTCAGTAACGTATTCTATTGTCGGGATTATACTGTGGAAAAGGACTTCACCAGGAAACCAACATTACGCCAGGGATAGGCATCAGCTTCGATCAAAACGAAAGGTAAATATCTCTCTCATATTGTCGAATTCACCTTTATTTATGAGACAGTTCGATATTTTGTTATGATTTGATGAAAATCGTCTAATGATTTGACGTCTGAGATGCACCCACAATTTTAAAAGACTACCTTTTTGCTTAGATAATTGAAAACAAAATGTATTTTAGCATCGTTGAGTGTATTTGTGAACAGCGATCTGAAATGATTCGTGTTTCAGAACTGACTGTCTAGCTTAGTCAGGAAGAAAGAATATCGTCCGAAATGTTTTTTCTGAAGACTGCATACAAGTCTGAGCATACCTTTGGCATCTTAATAAGACACAAATATTTTTTTATTCATCTTCAACTGAGAAGTTTACAAAAAATATCGTTAATTTTATCTTGACCTTGTAGATTACTTTGACAGGGTACATGACAATACTTGTTGAAAGTTAGTACTAACATTAGTACTCCTACTCCTACCGTGTGGACGGGGTACTAACATGAGCATATACATGTCAATTTAGCAAGCCGGGTGTGATTCACACCCGGCGCTCTTTTAGCCTAATATCAACAATTTGAATATATTCCTTGCATATAATCCAATAAATTGAGTAGTCCTCTTATTTAATACCGGAAGTATCGCAAATCATTTTAGAAATAGTTGTAAAATCTCTTTGACCTCTTTTATCCGATATTTTCGTTTAGATCGTCCGCCATATTAGTTCAAATAATGATTACTTCCGTTCTCAGCCTCGTTTGTTTGTGTGCCATATAAGGATATTGAGGCTTTATTTGGAAACGTAAACAAATCGTAGTAAAAATATGGCGCGGTTTGAGTCCGAAATTATGCGCATTAAAAGTAAATACGGTTTATTGGCAGCCTTGAAATTCCACCAAGAAGCCATTATTCGCCACTTGATTGATAATAACATAGCTTAGAATATCCAAATATGGTCTGGCAATCCTTACTTATAGAAGGGGTCACGGAGAGAGTCTCGCGTTTTCTGCCATGGCAGACACGATGAGGTTAATGTAACCATGCCAATTTGTTTTATGGTGTAAGGATTTAATAAATTCAAAATAAGCCAAACTTCTTTAACAATATGACTATACTTACGTAGTAGATTTATACACTATTTTTTCTGACTTGAGTGATGATTTTTTTTTTGTTGCTCCATCAGTTCGTAGCCTCAACCACAACAAATCAAGTTGAGGCTACGGCATCGTAGCTAGTTGAAATCATACGTGTATCTAAAGACATCCTTAATCTCAGTCGTCTTTGTACTCGTTGTTTTCCTCTTTCTTGTATCCTGAGTGTTTTATCTCAGTTATGTTCTCATCATAAAGTAAGCATAGATAATTGTCCCTTGATGAATCCAACTGAGCTTGATTGATATCAAAATAATTACTTGATATATTCGATCCAAACTGCAATATAACAGCTGCATGTTCAATGTGAAACATAAATATTGTTAGAAACTAATGTTATTGGGCATTCGTAATGAGGGCGTGCAAACTCATTACAGTCGAAGATAGACGCTATTCCAGAACAGAATTGTATTTTAGAAACCCTAATGATCGCAATTTTCACAACGTCTAGCTAGCACGCTTACCTTGATTTTTAACGTCAAATTAATCCCACACAGCATCTGAAATCAATGCATCTAAGCTTACGTGGAAGAATTCTTAAAGGTTTAGGATATCACAGTCTTTAGGATGTGTATCGGTCGTTCGATCGTAGTATTTAAAACCTTTCTTTCATTCAGTTTTGTAAAGATGTTTGCCAGTAACTAATTATATATTGGCCCATAACTAATTAAATGTTTGCCCGTAACTAGATATATGATTGCCTGTATATAAGTATATGTACAATGGTTAGCTAGATTAATCTAATTTACTCTATTTTACAGTCGAATAGATTTTTAGCAAATATTCTTGTGCTTTTTACAGGAACAATTATTTATGTATCTAGATATTAGGCTGTCTGTTAAAGGCAAAATAATCTTTTAAAAACTGTCTGGTATTATTTAAAGTTTCTTCGTGCTTAGATCAGTTTAAAATGTGTTGGGACATTGAATTTCGATCAACAGTAAATGGATTATCCAATCAGTTGATGAATACAGTACTCATATATAGAGGATGTTACAGGAATATTTACTTAAATCTAATGAATGGAACGACATGAACAATACAGTATGTCATGAACTGTTTGCAGAGTGTGTAATATTTTATTTTTGAACAAATTTACAAATTTAATGTAAAATGAACATTGTCAAAATGAATACTAGTAAAGGACTATTTATAACTTTTTGTTAACGTCCTCTCCAAGTTATTGCGTTGCTTTGCGACGTTATCCAGCGTTATACAATATTTTGGGAAGTAAATCATTTATACCAAACAAAGCTATAAAATAACCATATGTTGTGAATTCATCTCCACGTGTGTATTGTTTGAGAAAAAAGCTAAAGGTTCGAAACGTACGTTACAAAGAATATGCGGGAACACTTTCTGATTGAATGACGTTTTTAACTCAGTGATAACCTTGTACTAATATCGTATAATTGTGTTTAAATCGCTAAAATGACAGTTTTACTATCCTTTCAAAAGCAGCGTTCACATAAGAAAAATTTAATCATGCGATCTTCATAACCAGCTGTAGGACGGCTGTCAGTGTCCTTCATCATGTAACCAAAGGTTATGTAATTCAATCAGCGAGACGAACGTTGGTATTTATTTTTATTTTTAATCAGAACCAACTTCTGTAGTAATACTTATTGAGCTGATATTGTCAACTTAATTAATTACTTAACCGGTAAACGAACACATGAGAGGAAGTTCCCAAGAGCGAAAAGATTCCAACGATGACCTTGAGTCTAATATATGAGCTTTCGTATTATTCGAAAGTTATCTGAGATATCCGTTTTCTAAATCAACCGTAGCTCGTGTAGTTCAATTATTGTTACTACCGATATCTTATTCTTGAGATCAAGCTTGCAAATTATTCATGCGATATTTTGCGTGTAACATATCAACGACTTTTAATTTTTCCTGAAATCCATGATGTCGACTTTATAACGAATGATTCACTAATGCAGCCATTTTAATATGGATACCTTGTTCTCAACGAATGTATCTCCATGTGATCCTTTTGATTGAATTGACTTTTACTATTGCTGGTCGCCTCCCCTGAATGCACTCGTTCGGTTGCCAAATGACGATGACTACAGTTTCCACTTTAGTCACGTGTAGCTTTAGTGCTGGATGTAATCTACGATTGTTGGGCAGTTTTGCATTACCGAGCAATATAAAACCGTAATTCCTCTAGACCATTTCCATCAATGATGTGGCGATTTAAAGAACCTGTCCGATCGATATAACTCAAGTACAAGGCATGCACACACTTACCCATGGTCAAAGGAACAAAAACGTCCTAACAAATTAATGACCTTGATAACGACTTAGAACGCAACATCGACAAAAATCAACAAGAATGATAAACATCAACAAATAAGCAAACACAAGAGTCAGGAAAATCACAATTGATCTGTTGCAAAATTATCAGCTTATCTTATATAGTGCATGACATTTGTAAGGTAACATTATGTTTTCTCAACAATCCACTTATATCCATTGCCATATAAAATAAACACTGTTGTCATGATTTGTACACACAACAAACAGACTAAATTGAGAATTTCAACATACGGATTTATTAAAAAAGGTTTTATTTTGAACTATATCACGTGTAATGAAGGCAACGATATATAGCATAAATATATTAAGTTTGTATTTTGTTAAGATTAGACTCTGACAAGTGATATAGTATTCTGGTTTTTTGTCACAAGATTCGTTTAATTTCATCTGGAAAAAATGAGGATTTGCACTTGAATATTTCAATACAGAATTCTTATATCTTCAAATTTCTCAACCATGTTCGTGAATGTGAACCATAACTTATAGTTCTTTAGTATAGGCTATATTATTGATTGTGACTATACTTCATATGCTGAGATACCATTTCTTTGGAGCTAAAGTTACGACTACTGAAACAATCCGCGCGTGAGCGTGATATACAAATACCGACCATAACTTTGAGGATGGATTCGCATAGCGTAGACATCAAATTCATGCAACTCGTTGACTTCCTGTGTGATTCTTCTCATTCATGTTTTCCCAGCTTTGTACATATGTCCGCAAGGTTATTTTTTGGGTCAAAGGCGCTGTTCCGTTAGTTCGTTAAGGGGAACACCAACGATAATAGTTGACATGATGGCGGTGCTGCTGTTGGTATAGTTGTGATGCCAATAGTAACATCGTGGATGCCTGTGATAATCCCTTCACTGACAACAGAAGACAGTTTGTTGTCGTTGATGAAGACTGGAAAAACACATACCCCAGACTCACATATGGTAACTCATATTCAGGCACAGTTGGCATTGTATACCTCACCAAAACATTTGTTTGTGGCATTCAATGTGAGATTCGATATTGACCAAAACCGTAGCAAGAAGATGCTGGATGATTTAGGAGTGATTGAAGTTTCTTTCCAGTGAAACTGTCATCGCGAAACCTCTAAATAATTTTGCTTAACTTCACAATCAATGCGCATCTGCATAACATAATCGTATCTGCACCAGTAACAAAACGTTGACACGGATTTGCATATTTCTGATCGCATCTCCTTGCATTGTGCCCGATTTATTACTATTCATTAGAACACTTGGATTTATGCAGACAGCTCGTGGTTGACATGTACTTTAATGCAAACGTGGATGCTGCTCCCGACAGCGGTTAGAAATGCTGTGATATGATCCTCTCTCACATGGAGTGCGCAAGCGGCTGAACAAATCGTTGATGATTTTACAGAAAATTGATACATTTAAACCATCGCCTCTGGACCTGTTACGTTTTCAGATAATAATGTCATATCATGAAGTTAAAGTTGGTCTTTATTTCAAAGCAGGCATTCGAAAATAAAGAGCACCATACAAGACGA
The DNA here is from genome assembly GCA_028554795.2 of Sinohyriopsis cumingii. Lineage (NCBI taxonomy): Eukaryota > Metazoa > Mollusca > Bivalvia > Unionida > Unionidae > Sinohyriopsis > Sinohyriopsis cumingii. The sequence goes on along the minus strand of CM068825.1, from coordinate 156,267,229 downwards.
TAGATGGTCACATTGGGGCTTTCCCAGACACAATTAACTGCTTATGGCTTCTTATGGTTAACTGAAGCAAAACTTATTTAGCTGCAGTGCAGCCTCACAAATTAATGCCTTGGTGACATTAAAGTTATACACGTCTGAGGTGGGGCAACTGCAAAATAATATTTCCATTACTCGAGTCCATTAACTAGTCGTGATTTACTCGCTATAGCAAACTCAGTCAACTTTTTTTACTGTGTACTTGAATCGATGAGCCCACGCAAAGGAGAAACCAGAGTTGCTAACTGAATTTATTAACAGGACCTGAAAATCATTGGGCTTTTGATGTTTTAACTCAGACGGGCTTGAACCAGCAGTTGAAGCTGTTGATTCTTTGACCTAGTGCGTTTAAAGTGTGTACGTGTGTGTGTGATTTGGAATTTTAACGTAGCTTTAACAATGTTTCAATCATTCCGCTACGATGTCTGCAGTGTTACAGTTTATAGTGATGTCTAGCACGGGGGGGGGGGGGGCATCAAGCCGCAGACATGTAGCATGATGTCCCACCCAGTCACATTATCCTGACACCAAGCCGACCAGTCCTAACACTAACCTCTTAATGCTGAGCACCAAGCGAGGCAGCTGTTAGTACCATTTTTAAAAGTCTTTCGCATGACTCGGCCGGGAATCGAACCCACGACCTCCCGCATCCGAAGCAGACGCTCTAACCACTAGGCCACCGGTCAGTGCGGGTAAAGGCCACTACCACTATTCTATTCAACACTACCGTTACAATCCCGGCTGGATGTGCGAATATGTGGGCATCTTGTTGCTGAACTGTTGCATACTGACAGTTTCACCTCGGTGGCAAATTTCGAAACTCATCACTGTGGTCAGAATCCATCACTTATAGGTAATAATGAAATATAATCTTAACAACAAACACCAAAGAAGGTTAATAACATATCATTCTCGTTCTTTCCTAGTATTTCTACTTTTTATCTTTATTAATCCTTACTAATCTTAACCAAAAATGCAACCAAAAAAGTTTTCTTTGAGCTTCATTAGACATTGACCTAAATAGAATATTTATATTTTCCAATGTATTGGGTTTAGCATTAACACCTTACAATTTTTTGAAGGGGGCCACTAATTTAATAGTAACAGACTGCTATGTGGAAGCAGACGCGTGCCAAATAAGCATATAATATTCGGATCTATCAGCAGCAATTTTATTTCACCACTGAGATGAAATTCATAGATATTTGTGTTTGTTTCAGTAGATATTTCAAAGTGCATTCGATCAGCAATCCTTAAACAAATTTTCTGTCAATTTAATACAAGGACGCACTTGCTCGTGTAACAGTGTTTGGTCAAAGATGAGAAATATCGTTACAGACATAATTTAATGGCATAGTTGGTTGTATCTATGTGAATGTTGTGTCAGGTACCCAAAACGCGCAATCGCCGGAGATTGAAATATTCCCCAAGCAGAGTTTTTACAAATAATTTTGAGTTTCACCAGTAAAATGGAATCATTGGTAAGAAGTGGGCATGCGTATTTTGCCTGATCAAAGCAAGAATTTTCGACTGACTGTACTTCGCGATTACTCTATTAATAAACGAACAATGATATACCCTCAGTGACGCGAGAAAATAATCGAAGTGGGGTAACAACAACTAAGAGAGCTGTTTTATAAGCGGAATACAAGCATATATGTATGGCTGTTCATGCTATATTTGAACTCGCCAGAAGGACGACTGTGGGACTGGGTGCGAATGGAATCACCACCACGGCAACTATCACAGGCACACAGAGCGGAATTGTTGTCGGAACCATGTCAACAGCAGCCGATGTCTCAGTTGGAGCTGGGAAAATAATTTTCACACTGCCGTTATCACACTGTGATATATGCCATATCTATCAGACATAAAGCATAGAGCCATTACCACACTGTGACATATACCACATCCATCAGACACAGAGCCATTACCACACTGTGATATATACCATATCCATCACACTTATAGCATAGAGCCATTACCACAGTGTGATATAAACCATATCCATCATACATAAAGCATGGATCCATTACCACAATATGGTATGTACCATATCCATCAAACATAAAGCATAGAGCCATTACCACACTATGATATATACAGTATCCATCAGATATAAAGCATAGAGCCATTACCACACTATGATATATACAGTATCCTTCAGACATAAAGCATAGAGCAATTACCACACTGTGATATATACCATATCCATCACGCTTAAATCATAGAGAAATTATCACACTGTGATATATACCATATCCATCAGACATAAAGCATAGAGTCAGTACCACACTGTGTTATATACCATATCCATCAGACATAAAGCATAAAGCCATTACTACACTGTGATATATACCATATCCATCAGACATAAAGCATAAAGCCATTACCACACTGTATTATATACCATATCCATCACACTTAAATCATAGAGCCATTATCACACTGTGATATATATCGTATCCATCAGACATAAAGCATATAGTCATTACCACACTGTGTTATATACCATATCCATCAGACATAAAGCATAAAGCCATTACCACACTGTGTTATATACCATATCCATCACACTTGAATCTTAGAGCAATTATCACACTGTGATATATACCATATCCATCACACTTAATGCATAAAGCCATTACCACACTGTGTTATATACCGTATCCATCACACTTAAATCATAGAGCCATTATCACAGTGTGATATATATTGTATCCATCAGACATAAAGCATGGAGTCATTACTACACTCTGATATATACCATGTCCATCAGACATAAAGCATAGAGCCATTACCACACTATTACATGGTGGTTTTGATAACGTTATCTAGATGATGACTGACCACGGTCAATAACAAAATAAAATATGAAATTTATGGATAGCATAAATGGAGATCTGAACAGAGGTGTAGATAAAGCAGGAGCCCCCTTTATACAGGATAAAACAAATTAATATATGATATAAACAAACTGAAATTGAACATGATATTTGAAGGATACACTTTCCTCAGTGATAATTACCAAGTTTATTTTAAAAAAAAAACGTTCAATGAACCATTCTGTTTAAACCCGTAGGACAAATTTCATCATCAATTGCCTAGCATGCCTGCATAACCTGGTTGCATGCCGGTCACTCCAAATTCAACGATGGTGTCAAGCTAGAGTCGTCGTACCTCTCTCTCTCTCTCTCTCCCGGCCATATCTGTGTGGGGGAATATATGAAGCTATTTCCCTTGTACTTTTCGAGTCTCCCTTCTACGTCACAGTCTCTCAAATAGGTCCACATCCCATGACTCCGACAATTTATATAACTAGAGCATACGTGTTATTTATTCTCACGCAGCTCAAGACTTCCCTTCCGCAGAAACTAGAACTGACAAATTTTGCGACGTATAATACTTAAATAATGGAACTTCGTATGGGAAACACCCACCTCTTGTAGGCTTAACCAATCAGGACTCAATTTATATAACCGCAGTTATTAATACACGCCCGTCGAAGTTAGAATAATTCTCTCTATTTCGCCGGTATTAATAACCATCTGTGGAAAAATTCATTTTAGAACACTTATTTCAAATGGCACAATTTCTTGATTGAAGTATTGTGGTAAATACGGACATTCAAGACTATAACTACATCGGGACTTTCAAGGCTATTGGAATTAATTCGGAACATCCTGCACTTTCGCATAGAACGTTTAGGATTACTTGCGATTAATGCACAATGCTGTAAGAATATCTTAAATGTTCACTTTTTTCGTTAGAAAAATAAACTATTTGTTGATTTTACTAAAATTGCTTTCACTTCTTTCCGTTACCTAGTTTAAGACGTAGAGTCGTAACAGAATACATACATATAATACATGGATAATTACATACATTCTGTTCAAGAGGAAATAAAATGAGTCAGTCAGTCGGTCAATCATACATACATACATACATACACACACATGCATTCATACATGCGTGCGTACGTACGTACATACATACATACATAAATAAGAACAGACAGACATACATACATACATACATACATACATACACACATCATGTTTTTATAATATAACTTTCGTTAATTTTAATACCTGGTTTGAAACATAAATGCGTTTTATTTTACTTGATATTTTTTCACCCTTGCAATTATTTGTGTGCGTCAAACAATAACGATACGATTCAGTTGATTACACCTGTAGTGATAAGCCGTGTGGGGTACGAGGGGATGTCTAGGCCCTATATGATGGTAATTGGGAATGTTCCATTCATTTGGATGCATTCTTGAGGCATGGCGGTACAGTGATATGGCTGATTTTATTTATTACTAGGTACATGAATCGGCCATTATCTCAGAATTATAGGTCCGTAATTGCTTGTCTCGGGTTAATCGCCGCAAGTTAACGTGCAAATTAAACACTGAGGACAAGATTGCACTCCTGCTTTCAGTGCCTTAACATGCTTTAATCTGCATAGCTATGAACACTTTATGGTCGATTCCGTTCTTCGAGGACTATTATCTACAAGTAGCGATGTAGTACTGCATGGATGTGAATTTAATGGAGCACTACTGCATACATTTTCAGAAATTTTTACTTTGCTTTGGGTATTTTGTTTTTGGTGGGGGGATTTTATTCTTGCTATTTTTTATTTTTGTTTGGGTTTTTCAATTATATTTTCCTGTTAGATTCAGAATGTCGAAAATGTGGAGATGAAGCTTGCATTCGATTAAAAGAAGCTGAAAACGCGTTTAAGAAGGTCGAACCTCGGCTTATTTTGGGCATTCCTGGTCTAAATTCATGGCATGTCGACGCATAACATGGTCATTTGAACAAATCAAAATGGTGCAAATGGCATGACTGGATGTTTGTGCTTTCACATTAATTTATGTTATAATAAAATAATATCCATGTAATGAAAGAGTTTTAATACACAGTATTTTACCCTCCTTGAAGTAAATCAGTTTTTATATAGTTTGACAACAGTGGATAAAGCAAATAATTTCTTGTGTAATCATTTTAAAGGGGTCATCTCAAAGTGTATACGTTAAAGGAGTTTCAAAATGGACATGGAAGACAGATAGAACCAAAACATAGATGGACAAAGTATATATCATATATTGCCAGCTTACAGATATGCAAGTATTGAACAACATTTTACAACCGTTGAAGAAATGAGGCTAATTTTACTGGGGTTAATGAAAAATATATTTAAAGACTCAAGCATGACTTATGAGACTAAAATTGAAGAAAAAAAGAAATAATATTAATTTGCTGGTTTACCTGGGTTCTGCGATTTTTCCGCTTGTCACAGTAATCTCCGTGGCTGCTCATTTAATATTCAGAAGGGGCGTGGGAGCTGGAATAATTTACCCAAAATACTACAAATTTCGAGCACTAAAATATCTTTAAAATATTATTGTTTCAATTTGTTTCCAAAACACTTATTCTGTTAATTATATCAGTTGAAAAGAATCAATTAACTTGAGGTAATAGTTGAAAAAGGTCCGGTTTATAAAGGTCTGTATTGTGTTTTTCGCGTTTGGTCCATGACTGTAGATTCTTTTTTTAGATATAGGTTGTTTACTTTAGGCTTGAGTTATAGATTTTGACATTGAAAGGCCGTACCAAAGAAGCATATTTACAGTTTGAGATAATATTCTGAATGGTTGAATGATTATTGCGACGTATGTCAAGTGGGATGTAGTGTGAAACATCTCACGTATGTGTAACTTGCGACTTTGAGTTGTAACAGAGTCGAGGAGATGGGTATAAAGAACGAATTTGAAAATTATTATTATTCCTATAGCTTAGTATAGCCCTTGTTTTGATGACAGTCTGCAGATGTATTTAATGTTGTGTTTGGATTTATTTTGAGAAAATAATATATTAAAAGTATGTATTCGAATTACATAGTGGTCATATGACGGTCTGGACTAAATCAACATTTCAGGATTATTGTGATTTCATTCAAAGACACTCTGGACAATGCCATTGTGATACGTCATGACTGTTGGTATTTCATTATATTCAAAGATATTGTTAAATCAGCACATTCGAGCCCCGCAATTCGTTATTAACACCCTATTCTTTTGAATTTTTAATAGATCTTGGAGGTTTATTTTGGATTCGTATTACTGTACGTTCCTCTTAAAAATTCATTTTATAACTTAGAGAATTAAATTATTTGTTAAGTTTTACAAAACTCGTTGGTGTTGCTTCGTTCTTGTTCTTAGTTTAAGACCACAGATTATTAACAGAAATTCAGTCTAAGGTGCCCCCTAATCTTCTGCCAAACTAACTGGTTGGTCCCTTAGCCGATAGGATCTAGCTCTCCATAGATACAGCTATTGGAGGCTGATGGTCAATGCCTGTATAATAACATGCACATAGTCACATGACCCAACATTTAAATTCATAGGCTGATGGTCAGTGCCTGTATAATAACATGTACATAGTCACATGACCCAACATTTAAATACATAGGCTGATGGTCAATGCCTGTATAATAGCCTTTAAAGTTGCAATTTTGAAGATAGCACCAAGACAGTGATGTCTGATACAACCTCCAGACTTGACAGTAATACAAGTAAAACATAGTACATTATATGCCCATCTTGTGCCCTTTTCATTACTAACTACCTTGATCTTAGAGCTCCAAACATGCCACCTGCATGATAGAGTGTGGCGATAGAGTAAACTACCATCAAAATATATTAGGTTGTTAAAACGTAGCAGCCTATATAAGGAAAACGCTTGTGAATTCACTGATTTTATTACCGCATCCTTTAGGGGTAGAATGTATAACTATGTATACCTGAGACACTATCAAAATCATATATATAGCAGGCTCAAGTGGGATGAAAATATATTCATTAGTTCTACGTTTATACTTTCACATGGATAGAGATCACTGATTTATATATTTCCTAGCTGTGACCTTAACCTTGAGACTGAAGTCATGAGTATAATGAATCTAATTATGATATATAAATGGTTTATTAAACTGTTTCAGTAATTTAAATGTTTTCCTCCTAAAAATGTACAAAATCAAAGCATTGCAGTTTCTCTTGCCTTTCGTAAACTTTTCTTAGTGGCCGGTAGGGTCGTGGCGAGTGTGTCTTTATATGGCATGTGACATATGATATAGTCATCACATTCACATATTTACCGTGCCTCTCCTAGATTGTCTTACGACATTCTAGTAGGTTTGACGGGTAACATATAATCTTAATTCTAACTTATCCTAAGGACAGCACAAGCTTATGTGACTCCCTAGCTTACCAAATGATATGCTAGCAGGATCAGCAGGTACATATAATCTTAATTGTAACTTATCCTAAGGACAACACAACATGTACTTGACAATCAAATTTTAGCAGAAATATGCAGGGACATAGTATTAACATACTTTTTTCCCAGTTTAAGATGGATGTAAAAACGCATAAATAGTCATACATTAGTTTAATATGACACAATAAATGTGTTTTTTCCATGGCCTTAACTTGAGAAATGACACAAAACTTGGTATCCTACACACTCCCTGGATTATATTACACACATTATTCCTAATATCTAAAACGGCTTCAGAGCTACAGAATCAATACAAAAAAGGAATGCCTTTACATTTAAATATAATCATGAAAGTGAAATATGAATCACTCTCAGATTATTGGGAATATGAATATATTTAGTTTATTTAATCTCGCTAAATATGGATTGTTAGTTCAAGACTTGAGATGAAATTTATGTGACCATAAGTTTGCAGCTAAGACTGTGAAGGTAACAATAAGTCAGGATGTACAATTATAAAATGTTTGATAATACTAATTGTAATGGCTTAAAGATACAGCAATGACGTCACAAGTAAGTTGCCTTGAGATGAAAGTCTCATTAACTTTGCATATAGGATCTTGACAGTGGTACAAGACACACCCTCTAAAATAGTTTTTCGATACTTAAACAGCTTCCGAACTATAAACCAACCATGAAAAATGACACTGACTTTTAATATTGAATGTAAAAAATTGTGTGTTATGTTACATGACCTTAGGTCATGCTGCATAAATAGATACATTTTCAACCTTCTATCCCTGCGAATTTGAGAGCTAGAATCTAGACACAAAAGTAGATAATGTTGGTCTATGATCAAAACATTAATGAAAATACCATGAATTAATTAGACTACCTTCAATGACTATTTAGTTAATCAACAATGACTAAGCTGTACGTATGAGTTTTATCTTGTGGATAGGACCTTGTCATTGATACACATTGTACACCCTAGGCCTAGGATTTTATAGTGGATGAATTTCGTTCCACGATCTTTAACAACGGCCTATGGGTGACACTGACAAATATTTTTATTGACCTCACACCCAAGACCGCATCTGACAAATAGTTCCATGAAAATGCCAAATGGCAAAATCAAGTCATGATGTATTGCTTTACCACGTTTTCTGTATGTTATTGGATTCGGATGTTTTGAAGTTATAGCTTCACATAAATATAGTAATGTCCACCATTTACCTCTAAATGAGAATATTGAAAGTGTCAAATCTGACACCCTTGTCTGACAAATGTGTAAATGTTTACCAGCGTTCCTTCCATTCTCCTTTCAGGTCCAGAGTTAAAAACAGCACACTTCACGTAACTGAACCCTTAATATGTGACCTTACTCTTCAAGAACAAACAAATCAAATAAACTCTGACAAAATCTACAAACATAATCAAGACAATACGCTTATTTCACTAAACATTCCAATCCTACTAATTTTATAATAATTTGTATAAAATTACACGAGTATATATACACAATGTTTTCACATTTTCTTCAAGACGAATGTTGACATCTCAGTTGTATAGTGTTTTTTACACTGGATGATTGCTTGGGTAAGCGTCTTATTCAACGTAATCCAAAGTGAGATACAGGAAAGTACATAGAATTAGAAAAATAATATTGCATGAAATATAGACATGTTTCCAAGTTATATGCCTAGGGGTATGGCCTGATTCAGGCGTAAATTGTTTCAGGAGTATGGCACCACCCTTGCCCTGTGCTGATATATATGTCCTATTTTGTCTCCTCATCCCCTTGAAACATATATGTAGTCATATACAGGGGATCTCATAAGTTTCTAAGTAATGACCCAAGAACAAGTCGTCTCCTACAGTGGCTCTACTAGAAACATGTCTGATTTCTTCTCATATCCTTCAACCAAGGTATAGTTAGAAGGTATGAATCTCGACTGCTTCCAAGCGATGACCCAGGGATAGGGATAAAATTCATGTTATCTTTTTAGTTATTTAAACAGTATAACTCGCAAGGTTAATTATAATAAGAGAAATATCTTTGCTGGACAAAGTATACTTTGTATGAGAAATCTTTTCATGACATGAGAACAAAAAAAGATTTTTTTTACATATCTGTGAATTTAATGTTACAACTAATAACTATGGAAATTACCTTTACAGAGAAGACTCTTATTTTACTTTCAATTCCTAATTATACTGTCCTTACAACTATAACAACATAAAAACTAGATGAGACGTTATTTTTCATCTACCCTAATGGTATTATACTCCATTTGTCTTCCAATTTTTCATAAACTATAAATTTTCTATTCATTTTTAATGGCTTTAGAAGGAATGGTTGTACAAATTAAATTTTTTACAGTTTGTGCTTTTTTATGTGAAGCAGTCAGTAGGTGAATTCATGGTAGTAGTGAATGGGGGCTGTATACGGACAATGGGAAAGTAGATTACAGACCGCCTTGAGCACATTTACGGACAAGCCTTTTTAGCACACCCTGGGCACGTTTACGAACAAGATTTTTCAGACACGTTTACGGACAATGAGAATTTAACATGGGGTATATGGGGACTGTATACGAACAAGGGAAAGTTGGGATTAATTGGAATGGAACAGGTAGAGACATCGACATATATAACACATACATAGATTGATGAACATCAATCTATCACACCTAAACTATAAAATCGACCCAAAAAAAAAATTAGGCAAGAGAAAAAATGTTTTGGAGGCAAACCTAAAATATAAAATGACTAAAACCTTTTTCGGCAAGAGAATATATATCTTTTCGAGACAGTGGAGTGGCCCTGATTTTAGTTTTGTTCTTCTAGTTTCTTCTTTTACTCCACCATCTGCTTAATTTTGTTATCACTGTTGTCTTCTTCATCGCCTTTTTTATTTTGGAAAATCCCACTACCTCTTTATAACCTCATCTATTTATAGCTATATGGGAATAATGGCAAAAGTGTTGCAAGTGGCTGACCTGAATACGCGCTACTGTACGTAGGTAGGTAGGTGAAATGAATTTGATGTGGATATAGGGAATTTTACAGGGACAAACATAGTCCTATACAGACGCACAATCAAACTTAAGCGCACACATACACATACACAAAAACACAAACCAGACGTACGCGTGCACACAAACACACAAACGTACGAGTGCACATACACACATCAGGAAAGGAATCAGTGTTTATAATCACACTCTACACTCATACCAATTCGCAACTTCAGTAGTCTCTTTCCTAGAGATCTGGTTTGCCCTGAGAAGGGCTGGTTTTAGAACTCCAAATACATCTGGTTAATAGTGACATCTCTCCGGCCTGGCATCACAGACACAACGACGGCTCCAGTCAATGTCCAAATTGAGTGTAGCTGCTGGGAGTGCGGACGCACCTTGAATGGCCTCATCATCCCAAGCTTCAGTTTGCGAGACTCTGTAGACTATCTCCCTTACAATCATTATATGTGCTTGTGGATGCTGCTGTGGTCTCCTTACTAGTGGAGGACGCTGCTGTCTATCCATCTGGGGGATCACGGCTCTTGGTAGTGATTGTGGCACTTGCTGTAGCTGACGTGGTTGTGGTGGTGCTGCTATTGCCTGTGGAGGTGTCCTCACCTCAGGCTTGACCTCACACAGAGGACTCAGCATGAGGTGAGGCAGGATCCCTTTCTTATTTACCTTCTCTCCTTCTTTCCTTTTCTCCTCTTCCTCCTCCATCCTGGCACTCTCTGTTATGGCTTCCATAGCCAGATCATTTATTAGGCGCCTGACATACTCCAGGAGCTTTTGAAGTTCAGTAGTTTCGCTATTATGTTGCTCATTCTTCGTAGTTCACAAATCAACGATGGGTAGCCAGGCTGAAGAACGCTTCCTTTATATATGAAGCACGGACGTGAATGAAAACATCCCCAGATATCAAAACTTACAAGACTGATATCATTTTCCATCACATGGAATGCGCGGACCTAAAAGAAACACTCACTCACAAACATTAACTACAAAGAAAATCATAGAATATTTGACAATCTACTGGAACGAAGTGCTTATAGACACAGTCCTATTTTTTGACATAAGACAAAAAAACGAACTGCTTATAGGCACATTTCTATTTGTTAACGTACAAACACAAATGCACAAAAGTTTAGCAAACGAAACAGTATGTCTTTTCTAGAGTAGGGTAGCCCTGAAATGGGCTGTTTTTGTGGACGGGGATAATAGCAATCTTTAATAGTCAAAGGTTGCGTCCCCGTCTGGCGGCAGGCTTCCCACAGTATAAGGTCTGTTTCTTCTGAAAGAGAAGGAGAACTGTTTCGTGTCCACACGGCAGTTGATAAACCTCTCTCTGGTTCCTGCTGTTGTTGCTGCTGATCTCTCTCTCTCTCTCTCTCTCTCTCTCTGCTTCTGAAACCTGTACTTCTCCGTCCATTCTTCTTTCTCCTTCTTGATTTCCTCTCTGAGGACCCCTTCTATCAGGTCTTCGGCCACTTTTAGCATTCTGATAATCTCTGTCTCTTCAGGCTTGGATATCAGGCTTAGCCTGGCACGGTGCAATTGCACGCAGGCCTCGTTTAGTTTAGCTAAATTAGAAGGCATCTTCATAGGTGAACGAGTCAACAATGGATGGTCAGACTGGAGACTGGCTCGCTTTATCTGGTCCAAGCGGACGCGAAAGAAAACATCCCTACAATTTTTGTTGGCTCAGAACGCTATGATAGGTGATTTTAGGGTGAGAGATAGACAGAAGTCAAAGAGCGTGTATAATGATAAAAATGATAAAAATTGAAAACAAACGACGGACACATTTTTTCAAAACACAATATTTTTTATTCAAACAACTAACAACTAGCAATTCACAATACAACAAAGAAACTATTTTTGACAAGGTTGACAACGTTGTGAAGTAAAGTGTGATTTACACTGATGGAAGTCATTGGGATATTGATTTACACTACGTTTCCTAGCTAAAGACGAAATATATCCGGAATAGTCACAAAACCATCGATCTACTTTGTCATCGTTTCTAGAAGAGTTACAATCATAATAAGTCACTAAATGTTCTAAAGAATATCCAACACTGCGTTTGATTGATTGATTAGCTGGATTATAGTGGTGTGTGCACGTTGTGCATGTACCACTGTTAATGGTAGCACAGCGACCTGATAATTGATCCTGGGGGAAGGAAAAAGAGCCTCATCCCCCAGGCGTTTGTGTGTACAAGGTACACTGGTAATTATAGTCTTCAGCCGTGGGTCCTTTTGGTTCCCATTGCGGTCTGATTGGAGGGCTGTTTCATGAGTGGAAATGGACCCACGCATTCAAGATACTAAAAAAGATTTCTGTTTACCAATACTGCGTTGATGAAGAAAATACACACGATATTGTCCACACACCGTGGAATCTGAGCCTTATAATTTCACATTATTGAATCTTGTCGTCTGGGCACTTCTTTTCATAAAGTAGATGATGTCGTGTTCCAAAGTTGGTAATCCATACGAATCAAAATACACCTCACAACCATAATGGTGAAAGTAGACGGCTACCCAGTGGGTTTCTTGGAGATGACTGTCGTCCGTGCTGATGACATAATCTTGATGGTTTTGATGTTTGCGATGAGATATTTCATCTTTACCACTCACCATTTGGATTCGAAGAAGCAGTGAACGAGCTGTTGTTCATTGGCTAATAAAGTTCCCAGGTCTTCATTTTTTGTTTTGTTTGGTTTTTCTCGGTAATGTTTTCACAGGTAATGATAAGTCATCAATTCAATCATGACTTTTTGCTTACAAATCTCTGACAAATGGAGGAGAGGAATGATCACGCAAGTCTTTATACCACTGATGCAACATTGCATATTCTGAGATGAGACCCTAAGCGTCCTCGAGATACTCGTCCAATTTTTCTTCTTGACTCAGCATCATGCATTTTTCGTGTTGAAGTTGTCTGGAAAGATCTTTTTGACATCAATAGCAATATTTCTTGATCAATTCCGTACATTTTTCTACCAGGTGTTTAGCAAAACAGGAGACTAAATGTTATTGTTCTGGCCGTCTGGACCTCATCAGTATGTCCACCACGGCTCCTTTATCTTCCACGACTTAACGATATCCTCCCATTCCATCTCCTAATAGTCTTCATCATTAAAATGGATTACAGTCTTCTATAGTTTCTAATACTCTAGAATGACTTCTATCAAACTGTTGATTTCTGTGGTACTATCGAATTCGGCATACAGGATGACGTTCACTGTCTCAGCTAGAGCTTTGGACATGCCCTTCGTCACTGCCTTGGTCTGTAGTGAAATTAAAAGGCCACAAAGCATAGGCTCATGCGTCATCGTCGTACGTAATGCCATGACTGGTGTTGGTCCCTAACTGTCCGGTGGCTTCGTACATGGATAAGTACGACTTTAAGTAACTCATATTTGCACTTAAGTCAGGTTAGAAGGGTCTGGTACACAAGGTCTTGCCATCGCAACTGACTTACATCTTGGACACGTCGTAGTGCTGGAACTCGAAAGCATTTTGATAGTGGGCTCTGTTGAACGCTGTATTGTTAACGAAACCAACGATTAATCGCTTGAGTAACTGTCCTTGAAACATATGATCTTCGATCTTGGATCGGAGTCCAGGGGCAATGTTGATTATTTTCACTTCCATGCGTCGTATCGGATACTTGGTGGTCGTTCTGCTCAAAGTGTCACTGATGTCGTTTCCCACTTTAGGTAACACTTCCACACGCCAAACGAACAGTCTCGCTTCGTCAATATAGGTTTTGTAATCGGAAGCACCAGCCATCAACTCGAAAGCGGTACTGCTGAGATTCAGTCTCAGGCGGATATCCACACCGTTCAGCAAATACGTCTCTAGTAACCACATATATAAATGCAAATGATCCATCAGTTCTAAACTTCAGCTTAAAACAATTTTCTTTTGACGTGCGTCGAATCCCTTATTAGTGCAATCTTTATCTGCCACCTCATCGAATTTGCCGGCTGTATCAGCTTTCCATCCAACGCAAGCATCCAGATGGGTGTTTCTGGCTTCTTTTCCGTACGTCAATATAGTTTCCAGGTACGCTCGATAAGGGTATGCATCCATGCTGCTTTTGGCCAGTTTGTTATTCAAGTACAAATCCACTTCGATGAACAAGGAATGCATGAAATTGTTGACGGGAGCTACTACCTCATCGTCGTCTAGATCGCTACCAACGGTATCGTTCACTTTGACTTTCATATACAAATAACTAATGTTCAGATTGATGTAATCTTCGGGCTCTCCTTTGATTTCAAACTCGATGGGAGCTGAGGCCATCAAAGAGGATATGGGATGAAATTCGATCCATGTGGGATTCTTGGATCGTCATCAGGTAGTGGCTTGGCAAACAGATCCAGTTCCATCTTGGATCAGGCGCAAGACTGTCGGTGCATCATTTCTCATTATTTTTTTGTCTCTGTGATTTTTCCAATAATCAAAACGGCTAGAGAAGTTCTTCTTTTCTTACTCTTCCTATCTTTATGCTTTATGAGTGTGAAGTCCTCTGTAGGTGTGTCTTAGATCGTCTCGTTCTGTCTTTTCCTTGCTCTGGCGTCAGGGAAGCAGGAATGCATGACTTAGCAAAGTTCAGAGCATTTATAGTACATGGCCTGAGGTAATTTGGCCTTGAAACAGCACTAGTTGTTTTAAGGAAAAAGATCCATGGAACTGTTACTGGATAATATTAAATAAAATTGGTTGTTGTTATTCATAATTCCAGAGTTCAGTTGTCCTATGGGTCGCTGTAATTGAGAGGATTGTCTAAATGGGGATTGTTGTAGTCGGAATGTTGACTACTGGGAGGATGATTAACGATGGACACAAGGCTTCCGTTGTACACGTCGTTACTGATTGTATTTACGTCTTATCAACTTGATGAGAGGTATCAGGCGTTGTGGAGGGCTTCACATGACACGAGCACGTATGTGTGGATTGTTTCTCGACTGATGCACGAATCAATTTGACGGGAAGATGAGACTGTCGTGTTGACGCTGTATGAGACAGATCCAAAGTGTCCGAGTTTTTATAGATTTTTTTGTTATTGTTGTTAAGTCGACGACGGGGTATGTACACGACAGGCCCTCCGTTTTGGCACCAGTGGTGAAACAGATGGGTACGAAATCGCAAATAATCGGGGGTAGTGGGTTTTAAATTCACGAGTAAATAAAAGTGTGGGGATTGATTGGCATTGACTTAAGCATGAGTCAGCCAAGGCGTTCCACAAACACGGTGGAATCGCCTTGACATTCTCGCAAGAGGCTGTACGCCTATTGCCACTCTTTGTAACACCATTCGATCCGTTGAGGTGGACATTCGATGAAACTATTGACAAATTCAGTTTTGCCTGAACCGCTAGGTCCAGGAATTAACATGTTAAAGGGATGGCGTTGATACAAGGCCTCCCAACTGGCACGATTTAAGTTTTCGTCGATGACTTTGAAGGTGGAGGAAGAGATAACAGAGAATGCAGAGGTAGCCATAGTGCAGGGAATGTCACTTTTGACACGAAGAAAGACAATTCAAGAGTTTTTACGCTATTTTCAGGACACATGTATTGCAAGTTAAAATGGAACAACACAAAAGACAAAATTACAAAAAAAGCCAAAGGGTTAATTACATCATTAAAATGCACATCACAACGATCCAAGTGCAATATAAACAAGTCCCTGTACAACATGTTTTTGGTGATAAAGGTGTCGTAGGGACAGTGTGTAATGCTCTTACAGTCTCTACATTGGGTACAGTTACACAGGTGTCCTCCCGGAACGGTCTTTCTGGAATGTCCATGCCACTGACACTGTCACTAACACAGGTTTAAAAGTTACATTTTTCACTGAACGTTTGAAGTTAGGATCACAATATTTGGGCATAATTGGCCACTTCTTTGGCCCAAGCCTCGAAACCCCAACTTTTCCAGTCACGTACATCTTTCCAGTGAGGATGTAAATCACAAGCTACACACACATCGTCGTACACATCTTCAGTACCTAAAGGTTGAAGAATATTTTTTTTCCCGTAGAGGTCGATAAGTATCCAGATGAAAGCGCAAGGGATTCGATCCACGTCAAAAGCTTTTAAAAGAAAGAGTCTCTCGTGGACATTTAAAGGTACCACTTTCATGTTTAATTTGGTGATAAGTACCGTTCGTAAAGAGCCCACAAGGAATCCGCTGGTAAATGAAGTTCCAGACACGCACCACACGTCGAAACCAATTCATAGGACACAGTTCTCGAAATAAGTGTTTGTAATCCTCAACATTTTGAATGATCTAATTTATTTCCTTCCACTGAATTTGTTGTATCACGAGTGATAAAGGTCGTGGCATAGTAGTTCGTTTTTATACCCTCTTTTTCGGAAGCAAAAGTATACTTTCTGCACAGAGATGATCGTAATCCAGTAGCAAATTTAAATGGTTGAGTCACTAACATGTACATCACACGCAATTTACAAAATTGCTATTGAACTAAGTTCATATTCTGTTTAAGATTTTGGTAACAATCTAACTCTTCCTCTGGAATTCGTTGCAGCATGTCTGCCCCCCTCTTCCCGTCATAGCAAGGTACAGCATTGCACAACACTTGCGAGTCCCCTAACTTGAATTGTGCCTGTCTGAACTTGTTTTTTGCTTCTCGAAAAGTATGCATCTTTCGCTTGGCGTTGGTAGTTACAATGAACTATCATTCTTGGACTTTTTCCCTTTGTGTACTGACCGTAATGAAGTCTCCAGCTCGTTGATCTTTCCTTTTTTATGTCTAGTTTTGGAAGTCTTCCTTTTTTCTTCCTGGACAATGGTACTACCTTCTCTAAGGTACCGTCATACCTGTACCGTAAGGTGATGGGTGGAACGGTCATAGAAATGTAAGGACAGTGCGGAGACCATTATGCATATTCCAGAATAGCTGAATCTTAATATATACATCGATCCTTTTGCAGCTTCAGATCACAAGAGAGGGGTTAAGAAGAAGACATTAATGATGAGGAAGGACTTGAGCCAGTGAAGAGATTGAAATGGAAAAAAATACAATTTGAGCAGATGCGTTGGCGCTAACGTGAAATTTCATACTAACTTCTAACAGAGAATAGACCATGAAGAAACGGAAGTGTCTCTTGGTCTTGACTTTTTATCATAAGGATGGTGTGTTTTGTTTTTATTCACAATGTATGATCATGTGCTCGTTCACCTCACTTTATCCCCCTGGGTAACTGTTTAGTTAAAATTGAAATGGAATAAATGTTTTCCTTCACGCATGCACTTTAAGCATGCAAGTAGGTAAAATCAAATAATCAGTATGTTCATCCATCATTTTGTGTCTTGATTGTTAAAAAATCACACACTAACGCCATACAATAACGGATTAAATTGGTCTTTGAGTATCTGTGTCGATGTGGGTGTTTGGTAGAATTGGCAATTGTAGCTGAGGGCTTAGGTATTTTCCAAAACAACTTTGTCTTCATTATTCTGTGTTGATCGTATATAATGGATTATTTCTTCACTCTGCCTTGACAGTATATAATGGTTTTCTTCTTGCCTATGTGTGGTTTGTATATTATGTTTTTCGTCTTCCCTCTATGTTGATAGTGTCTGATGGGATATTTTGTCTTATTCTCTCTGAGTGGATAGTAGATATAAGGTTTGGTTTTTACTTTTCACCTCTGTGTGGATAGTAGATATTGCATTGTTCCTCTTTGTCCTGTGTAGATAGTATATTTGGGGTTTGTTTTCTCTCCTTCCCGTGTGTGGATAATATATTTTGGGTTTGTTTTCCCTTCCTTCTCTGTGGATAGAAGATATTTGGTTTGTTTTTTCTCCTTCCCTTCTGTGTGGATAGTAGAGTGTGTATTTGTTATGCGTTCGAGTACATTTGTGTGGATAGTAGATATTGTGTTTTCATGCGTTCGCGCACGTTTGTGTGAATAGTAGTGTGTGTGTTTGTATGCGTTCGCGTACGTTTGTGGGATAGTAGAGTTTGTGTTAGTATGTGTTCGCGTATGTTTGTGTGGAGAGTAGAGTGTGTGTTTTGTATGCGTTCGCGTACGTTTGTGTGCATAGTAGATATTGTATTTGCACGCGTTCGAGTACGTTTGTATAGTTATTAGATATTGTGTTTGTATGCATTAGCGTACGTTTGTGTGGATAGTAGATATTGTGTTTGTATGCGTTTGCGTCCGTTTGTGTGAATAGTACATTTGGGGTTTATATGCGTTCTCGTAACTTTGTGTGGTTTTGGGGGTTTGTAGTGTGCTCTTTCCGTGTGTGGATAGTATATTTGGGTGTATTTGTTTCCTCTTCCCATGTGTGGATATTAGAATGTATGTTTGCATGCGTTCGTGTACGTTTGTGTGGATGGTAGATTTTGTTTTTGTATGATTTCGCGTATGATTGTGTGGATAGTATATTTGGGTTTCTTTTTTCATCTTCCCATGTGTGCATAGTATATTTGACGTTTGTTTTCTCTTCTTACCTCTTTGTGAACAGTATATTTAGTGGGGTAACTTTTTTCTTTTCTTCTTTCCTCTGTATGTTTGTATGTGTGCGCGTACTCTTACGTTTGTGTGTATGTGTTAGTGAACACAAGCGCGTTTGGTTTGTGTGTTTGTGTGTATATGTGCGCGGGTACATTTTTGTGTATGTATTGGTCTATGTTTGTCCCTATGAAAATCCCTTTATCCCAATCAAATTCATTTCACCTACCAACCTACCTACATTAGCGCGTATTCAGGTCAGCCACTTGCAACACTGTTGTCATTATTCCCCTAGTGTCCAGTACAGTGAAGTCATTGATGCTGGAAATTTTGAGACAAAAAAATATAGACTTGGGTTTTTCCACAGGTTGTAGTTATCAATAGATAATAAGGTTTTTAAAAAGGAGCGTCACACAAGTTGAGGATATAAATAGATAGTGGGTTTTCCCAAAGCAATTTCCCACAAGTTGTAGCTAAAATTAACTACTAGGATTTTTCCACAGGACTTTTCTACCAGAGGTGACTATAAATAGATATTAGCGTTTTTTTCACATGGTATTTTTGTCAGTGTAAAAGTTAGTCTATTTTGTGAGATTTTATCTCCTTCTCTTACATTATAAGCTAACACATAACGACTATACAACCCCAATATTCCATTGTTCAATTCCCCTTGAGTGACCCATTAAATGTCCCCATGCTAATTAAATTCCCCTTGACGCTTTAGTGGCCAAAGATCTTTTTAAGGATATGTTAAGAGATCTGATTAAAGAAGAAAAGGAGGAGAATGAGGATGAAGAGGACATAAAGAGGATGAGAGACTGGAATAATAAAATAGAAAAGGAAGAAGAAAATGAAAGGAAGAAAGAGGAAGAGGAGAAGGAAAAACAAAGAGTAGGAAAAAATTAGAAAGAAGAAGAAGACAACGCTGATAACAAAACTAAGAAGATCGTGAGGGAAAAGAAGAAACTAGAAAAACAAAACATCAAACCAAAGTCCCTTTTCAGGGCCATTCCACTGTCTCGAAAAGATATTTATTCTCTTGCCTAAAAATCTAGTCGATTTTATATTTTAGATTTGCCTCCAAAAAAATTATTCTCTTGACTAAAAACATTTTAGTCGATTGTATAGTTTAGATGTGATATATTGATGTTCATCAATCTATGTATGTGTTATATATGTATATATCTCTACCTGTTCCATTCCTATTAAACCCAAGGTTTCCGTGTCCGTATACAATCCCAATATTTTCCATGTTAAATTCCCATTGTCCGTAAACGTGCCCGGGGGCTGGTCTGAAACATCTTGTCCGTAAACGTGAAAAGGGTGTGCTGAAAAGGCTTCTCCGTAAACGTGCCCAAGGGGGGTCTGTAATGTATTTTCACATTGCCCGTAAATAGCCCACATTCACTATTCATGGTATTTGTGCTCGCGGAATTAGTTTAGATTACCAGGTAATCACAGTCTACTAACGTTAGCAACAAGAAACGTTGATTTCTACCAATGTATAAACATACTAAAATTAGTACATATCTCACGGTACTGGACAGCAACACTGTTTTACATGCACACGTTCATACATACCATCATTTTACTCTTTCCGTAAATGCATTGCAATATCAGTAAAATATAGATCTGATCAAAGAAAAAAGAAAATTTGCATTTAATCCTTCACAGTGTATCTTAAGTTTACAATATGCCTACACGATTAAAAAGGCTGCCAGCCGTGTTTTCCTGAATGGTTCTGTAAAACAATAGTTTTAATTGTCATTCTGTGATGTGATACTTAGCATCTTCAGTGAGACAACGAAGAGATGTTGAGTGAATCAACTGAATGTTGTTTAAGGCTGACAGTTCTCTAGATTGTGCAATACTAATGACATTATAAACAGTTGCTGGTTCTATAGTAAACACCCACTATATATCATAGATAGTCCTATCGTTTATGTCACAAGTCAACATGTATGAAGTTCCATTTGAATTTGATTCATTCATTAATTTATTCATTCCATCTGTGGTGTTTCAAATAAATTTCAATATTAAATATGTTCATTTGCAAGTAGTCTTAAAGGCGCTATGTCATTGTCCTTGGTGTGGTGATGTACTAACAGTCTTTTGATGTTATCACAATAATATAATACAAAATGTCCTTGTCTGAATTAACTATAATTCCAAATCAATGTTAAAGTCCAGGAATCTTATTGAGCACTTTGTAAATCCAGTGACTAATAATTTTAATAAATAAAGGTCAACATATTTCAGAATTTCCAAGTAAAAAACCGATGTACTAGACTCATTTTCAAATAAGAATGTGTACCTCAATTAATAATGATCTGTCTGTTTAACCAATAATCCTAGAGAAATACTACTAAGTATTGTGTTATTTACAGAAACAAATGTTTCTGGTCAGGTATCCCATTAACTTGATTTTGGACAAAGGTCAATTATAAAACAACTATACATAACATATAATCATTGAAAAAACCAACAAACAAATTAAATATTCTTAACAATATCTTATCGCTAAAATGTTCGGTCCTTTAAATTTCCAGCTGTACATTGGAATCACGGACGTGTTTCTTGTTTTCGTTGGAACTCATTCCCGTCCAATCGATCTTAATCAATAATTTGAACCCGCATAACTAACAATGTTTTATATCAGGCACTTAATTACATTAATAATTACATTAATTATAAATGAATATTTTCCTGTGTTATTAAGTGATGGAAAGATGTTATCTGCTAGATGAAATAACAGACTGATTGCATTCCAGTTACGGCTTTCCTTCTGCTTATCTATTTAGATATTCTGCACTGCAAGCATGTGTTTGATGAAACATCAGTAGTTACGGCATAATATGTGGAATTAAAATAAAATGATACTATGGAGTTGAACATTAGGTGGCCATTTGGAAGAAATGACTCAATGAGGCTTATGGAAATTTAGCATTACGTATAGCACTATATGACTTTTGGCAATTGTACACTGGAGGAAACTATAAGGATTATGGAATTGTAAAATTTCGGGAAAATATGGTGATTAACGAACTTGAACAAAGTAAGAAGGACACATCTATGGAGAGACAAGAGAACTGTCGTATATATATATATACGAAAATCCGATACAAAATTTAAATATTTTAAAACCCAATACTTTTAAAAAATACAAAATATCAACATGACATGATGTTTTCTTACAAATTACATTAACATGTTCGCTTCAGAATTAACAGTTCTTGTTACCTGAAGTAAATCTGCGTGTCGTATTTGTCTGAAATTTCAGAATATTTGGATTTGCCTTATGCATAATTTGGCATGTGTCCCAACCATTATTGAATGATCCTTGGAAATATTTATTCAAATAATTTTCAATGCCGAGAAGAAAAAGAGAAACATTTACAAAAATAGTTGATGCCTAAAGGAATCAAACTTTGCTCAAATATGTGTAAGGAATATCTGAAATACAATTAAATCGGAAAAAGTGCACAATTGACGAAAATAATAGCAAATTTCAAACAATTTCGCGAACAAATAAAGCTGCAAATGTATGTATATTATTACTTTGCTTTAAAAGAATTGTTTAAAGCACAAAAATGGATTGAAATCAAATTTAAACATCACCCCGTCTGTCTTTTTCTTGCATGTCCAATCAAGTTATCATACACCTAACATACCTGCTTTAAAACTGTTCGTTTATGGCTGATGCATTTTACTGAAACCGGAGAAGACTGAAGTCGGGAAGAAAGGGAACTGCAATGTTGAAACGAGACGGTATCCCTCCCGGACAAAAAATCGCGTGATGTAATAAGGTTTCTGAGAGCGAGAGTTCATAATGTCAATATGGTCCGTACCATCCTTAATTCAGTGAAATGCATTTCCAACAGAGGATTTTTAAGCAACATAACCCATCTGTTTAGTGATGGATAATAGTTCGAGAAACAAAACAGGAAATTTCGTAAGTGGAAGGAAATAGACAAAACATTTTAAACGTATTTACTGAATTTGAGGGACAAAGCTCTCAGGTACGAAACTACCTAGAACGTTATGGAATTTGTACGAACGTCCGTTAAATAACACGCAAGCGGCCCTCTGCCGCGAGAGGTTTGTTTTCTGGACACCCCGTTCAACGATGCATTACATCTTACACTTCGATAACAGCAACACCTCGATAACAGCAACACCTCGATAACAGCAATACCAATAGCAGTAAAATTAAACTTTATCTGACGTACACTCACCATCCGGTTTGCCACTCCATAATCAGATTTCATTTCACTTGTATATTGATCGTATTGTATGTGCTTGAAATCGGTGGCTAAAAAAATCAAGTTGTCAGTGAATGTAACATTAGCAAGATGGCATTGCAAATATATGCATTGAGCTGAATGCTGCATTTGATTTAAATGAAATGATCCCCATATATAACTGTATTGTCACGCACAGTTCTTAGTGGAAAGTAAAGATAACTATATAATTAAAGTAGGCTGCATAGAGTTTGAAACTGCAGCACGAGCATTTAAATGACACTATTATGGTAAAATATACTGGTAGCTCAAAAAATTAATTTGTTCGTGATATTGTTCAAGCCTTGGGTAAGAATGTTTGGTTTTGTGATCAAAAAGTAAATGGCCAGCTTGACTCAAAGAATAAAAGTAGCCTTGCATAACAATTTTGGTCAATATAATCAGCCTTTATTTGATTTGGGGAGGAAATGCACTTAAGGTATGGAAGAGGTCAGTTATATTTGGGGCCAAATGGGAACGGCAAGGTCCATTGTTACTGAAAGAAACATGGAGTGTTCTGAAAAAGCTAGTTTCTTGATCAAATTTGTCCAAAGTCTATTTTACATTACTAGTGCCTACTTGGCATGAATACTAACCATAGCCAGCATCTAATGTGACGTTCATGGTCATTTATTTTGCACATTGCAAATCCTTTAGAACTTGAAAATGTGTTTGGACAAAATCTATGATAAGACGATTCAACGAAAATCACAAGATTTCAAGAAATTAAATTTGGTAAGCATGATTTTCACATGTTTTTCTGCACTGTTAAACGTTGAGGATATATCATTCTAGGCGTAGTAGAGAGCATACATATTTCGCAAACATCATTCTAATTTAGTGACTTCACAAACACTTTGTTCAGTTATAACAGCGTGGTCTTTTGCAGCTAACCGTGTGTGTGGAAGAGGTGAATAGACTTGTCACCTAGAGTCTGTTTTCATAACCATAAATTGGATTAACAACATATGGAATGAAACAAATTTAAGCTGAAAGGTTATTTGTTTGGCCAGGTCTCTTGTCCTTATATATGTAGCCATATCTTGCATACATCTACTCACCATCTACCCATCATACATACTTTCACATAAATTGCCTAAATGATGGCCTATCTGGATACAGTTAAAGTTTGCTGCCTGCTACGTCTTTAAGAAGTATAGCAAAATATACCATATTTATCCGATGACAAACCTACCCTTTCAAAGATTGTTCAACCTTTGTCAAAATGTACTATAGATATCTGGTTCGGATTAGAAACTGTTCAAATTTATTAGGCTGCGTCCACCTCCCCTTCCTTTTCAGATGTTCATCATTTGAATTGGTTTGGTGGTTACGGTACGCCAACCACACAGCCACCGTGTTTCCGGTCTCCTGTCTCACGTCACACAAAAGTATGCGCCAGGCCTATACGCATCCCCGAGCGAAAACGACGGAGGGGGTGCTTATGACGGAAGCAATACACATACTTTATATATATATATATATATATATATATATATATATATATATATATATATATATATATATATATATATATGGCATGATGTCCTCATCAAGTGATACATTAGGTAACAAAAGCAGTTCACAATATATGTATATTCTGAGACATATTTTAGGATGCTACCGAATGGCTATTGCCCGAAGGACGACCGATATAGAGATTTGGATTTGGGTATTGGTATCCCATGGGGTATAAAACGGTGGGTCTAAAATAATACTCTTTCAAAATGTTAATACGATTAGTTTTATGAAAATCATGGATATTTGCAATAGCAAAGCCTCATAACTGGAATCTACCAAGCTTGACATAAAGCACCGTGTAATGAAGCTCTTCAAAGCTGGTAAGAATGATGCCAATCCACCATCGAGTAATGATGTTGTCACTAGAAATGTCTGAAAATAACTTCTCAGCAAGCGCTTTCAGATAGCAGGAGATCAAATGGCGAAAGCACGTTGTGTAAATCATTGTTATTTTTTTGTGATTTTCGCTGTTAAAGGATACCATACATTATATACGGCACAATTTGGGATAGATAAACTGGCAACATTGAGTCATGGTCTCCCAACAACAGAGCAACCAAAAGCAACCGATTGTATATAGCTGTTCCCTCTCACAAGACCATTTTACAGATCACCTTTCTGATTATGTCACAAAATTGTACCCTGTATTTAGCATATATTTTAATGTAGTCCATCATTTTCCTATATAACGTAACAGAGTTTCAAGCAAATTAGAACTTAGCGAAAGGAATACATTCGTATTGCTTAATATTATTGGCAAACCCTTGGCTTGTGTTGTTCGTAGATTGATATATCTCTGCCAGTATCTCTTTGTCCTTAAACTATTTTATGCGATATTGTTTTCTTAATCTGGCAAAGGATGTGATATGAATGTATGAAATTTCTTGAAGGTTTAGCAAGCTCATAGCATACAAGATCTACTTTCGTCTGCGCGGGATTATTCACACGAGATCGTGCACAAAAGGCTTTATATGTCAAATCAGCAAATTAAATCTAATAAAACATCGCTTTTTCATACTTCAGGTGTAAGCAAACTTTAAACGCTAGTCCTGCATTTAAGGAAAATTGTCATTAAAAAACGATATACGGGATGTAAATATATAATAACCTGAACACTGCAAAAATCCAATCAAAGCGCATTGAAACGATGTATTGTTAGACCGTACTCATATCTTCAATGTACACTTTTATATGAAATTCATAATTTGGGCCTTGGCTCAAGGTCTGCATGATCAAATGGGATTTAGTGTTCTCTTGTAAATTAACGGGAGAAAGCACGGTAAAAACAAAGGGTACGCTGCCTGCAGCTAGACAGAAACCGACTCTTTATGGTGTGATAGGTCTACAATGCACGACAGCCTTTAAAATAATGTTTGAACTACGATGATTTTGTACGTAATAATGTAAATATTTTAGGCATAACACGATTTTTATTGCACTGGTTTTGTTCCTTTGCTTCGCTGACCACTTTCTATAAACTAAGTATGTTAATTGACCGTTCACAAAAATGTTAGCCTATATTTTCTAACTTGAATTACTTTAGGAATAGAGGGATGGAAATTGCTACCGATGCATACCTTGTAATAGGATATATTGGGGTTGCAGTGTAGAGCTCT
The DNA here is from genome assembly GCA_028554795.2 of Sinohyriopsis cumingii. Classification (NCBI taxonomy): domain Eukaryota; kingdom Metazoa; phylum Mollusca; class Bivalvia; order Unionida; family Unionidae; genus Sinohyriopsis; species Sinohyriopsis cumingii. Next base: position 156,240,966 of record CM068825.1, on the reverse strand, counting down.
ATCAACAGAGTCAAGATCAAAAGCAAAGACTGAGTCGAAAATCTCTGGACCCATGTAGGATACAGGAATGAAACTTGACTTAATACATGTATGTACCTCTGCCAAAAGTTACTGCAATCATGATGAATTAATATTTGCAAAGCCCCGTTTAAAGTCAGTATTCCATTGTTGTGTTTCTGCCCAAAAAATCCACATGCCTTTGACACTGAAGGAATATTCTTTGTATATGACTGTATTATAAATACGGGTATGTGTTAATACCCAAAAAATTAAAAGCCTTTGACACTGAAGGAATATTCTTCGTATATGACTGTATTTTAAATATGGGTTTGTGTTAATACCCAAAAAATTCATAAGCCTTTGACACTGAAGGAATATTCTTCGTATATGACTGCATTATAAATATCGATTTGTGTTAATACCCAAAAACTCCACAAGCCTTTGACACTGAAGAAAGATTCTTCGTATATAACTATATTACAAATATGGGTTTGTGGCTTTCCACATATACTAATTGCGATACGCACAAAAATTATAGATCTACTTTTGTAGAGAAACACTACTCATTCCAATACATTAAAATTTCATTGCAACCTGCTCCCTTGCCTTTCGGTCCTTAACACCTGCAAATGTAGCTGAACAATATAAATTTACCAATGATGCTTTATTATCATTATAATTGTCATTATTATTATTATTATTATTATTATTTGCTGAACGCGCATTTAGAATCTTCTGACATCAATAATGGGTATAATTACGTCTCATTAGAAAAACTAGAAATAGGAAATTGTTTTCGTTTAAGACAATACAAGTAAATACATCTGAACATTCAAAGGGATAAAGTTATCCGACCATGTAAAAAAGCCAAGAACAAGATATTAGTAAGCCCGTTTGCAGGTACCTATTCAAATCATAACAGCTGTTTTGTATATTATATAACCGTCTTTCTGGTTTACCATACGGAACTAAATACACAGACACAGGTAATGAATATACCAGACGATGCATCTATTAGTTTTAAGCAATTGAAATTTCTTCTTCTTCTTCTTCTTCTTCTTATTATTATTATTATTATTATTATTATTATTCACATTATTGCCCATTACTTTGCATAAATTAAGGCCACATTACATTTTATCACAATTCAATAAATTATAATATAGGCAACAATCAAGTGTCTCTGATATTTTTAGGTTTTGTCCGCTTTGTCTGGCTTATATGTTCTTTGGTTCTATGGCTAGTTATGCAATAAACATTGATTAAAAATTACTAGTTCAATGTCATGGCGTCATTTGGACTGGCTCAGCTGTAATTGAATCAGCTAAGGTTGTCCCTGGAAAAGTCAAACTCTAATCGCCCATATTTGTTCCAATTCCTAGACTAGAATGATACTTACGGATGTTTCCTCCACTGGAATGAATTATTAACACCCCACATTTTTAACACGCAAGACCAATGCTTTCATCCCCTGATCATCTTGTCATACAATTTCATATAGATCTTGAACAAATTGCAATGAGAAGTTCCAAGATAAATTAAAGTACGTTCTATGGGCTTTTACAAAATGCTTGATGGCAATGATACTTTAGAAGTCTGGTACGCAGATGTCACAGATAGGGATTTTCCTTTAAAAAAAATTGCATACGTAGCTGTCGGGCATTTCTGCGCACCTAAGGTTTTCGTTTCCAATATTAAAGCAAAACGCATACCGAATTCGAGCGATTGACAAAAATAAAATACAGCAATGCTTACCATTTGAAAAGATGCAATTGTCACCAGAATATTCTGTTCAAAATAATATTAATTTTGGACACAGGGGATACCACCCCCTTGTTTTTCCTGACTCGCGATATGTCGGCCTATTCTGCGCATAGCTTTGGAAAGAGGTAATGTTTATCCATCTTGCTTTAGAAATGAAATATATTACTTTGGACTGTTTCTGTCACCAGTTCAGTCGAGTAATTAGGTCAGGTTTATAGCTAGTTTTACAAAAATCAACGTAAAAATGCCAATAAATGGCAAGAGATATTAAGCAAACTAAACCGATCTTGTAAAAAAGTTAGTGAAGTTCAACATTTTATGAAAAATAAGCTATTACATGGAAGAGAAATAACAATGAATAGGATGTAATGTGTTTACAACGTCTTGTTGATGGGGAAAAATTGCTACAGAATTTAGAAACAGACTAAACGCCGGGTAATTTGTTGCGAATTTATGTTGTAACGGCAAGTAGACACGCTGGGTAGTGGACGATTTTGTACGTGTGGGACAACTTCTTGCAAAATTGGAAACTTGGATTAAAATAGCTTTGTTCTAAGGTACACATTTCCATCTTTTATACGATGTATATATTTTTATGATTCTAAAATATGCATAATAAATCGAATTTTCAGGGTTACCGGTTCAAGAAGGTCATGGAGTGGGTCTTCGCGTTGCCATTTAGAAATCTCATTTTTATGTGCATTTCGAGTCTATTTTTGTACACTTTATGAATATCACTTTTCTTAATTAATGTATGATTCTTCTTTCTGGATACAAAATGGATTTTTGACCCAAAAAAGCACGTGATCAAATGTTTACAGAAATGACGTATCGTTGCGCAGAATTACCCGACGCGCAGAATAGGCCGAAATGGCGATACTTGAACATGTTAATCAGCCACACTCGCAACTGGCTTACACACAAAATCATGCAAACTATAAAAAAACAAGTACTCAATTTAGAACTCTGAACAGCATTAACTAAAAGAAAACAGAGCGATAAATGATGTCGTATGGCTCATATTAGGTTGTCAAAAACCCTCATTGATTAATCTGAATAAGAACAAAGAAATTCCGGAAACAATTGGTAGCGGGTAAAAGTGGTTCTCATTATTCATGTTCTACTAATTGGTAGCGGGTAAAGGTGGTTCTCATTATTCATGTTCTACTAATCGGTAACGCGTAAAGGTGGTTCTCATGATTCATGTTCTACTAATTGTTAGCGGGTAAAGGTCGTTCTCATTATACATGTTCTACTAATTTTTAGCGCGTAAAAGTGGTTATCATTATTCATGTACGACTAATTGGTAGCGGGTGAAAGTGGTTCTCATTATTCATGCTCTACTAATTGGTAGCTGGTAAAGGTGGTTCTCATTATTCATGTTCTACTAATCGGTAACGCGTAAAGGTGGTTCTCACTATTCATGCTCTACTAATTGGTAGCGGGTAAAGGTGGTTCTCATCATTCATGTTCTAATAATTGCTAGTGGGTAAAAGTGGTTCTCATTATTCATGTTCGACTAATTGGTAGCGGGTAAAAGTGGTTCTCATTATTCATGCTCTACTAATTGGTAGCGGGCAAAGGTGGTTCTCATTATTCATGTTCTACTAATTGGTAGCGGGTGAAAGTGGTTCTCATTATTCATGTTCTACTAATTGGTAGCGGGTAAAGGTGGTTCTCATTATTCATGTTCGACTAATTGGTGGCGGGTGAAAGTGGTTCTCATTATTCATGCTCTACTAATTGGTAGCTGGTAAAGGTGGTTCTCATTCTTCATGCTCTACTAATTGGTAGCGGGTAAAGGTGGTTCTCATTATTCATGTTCTAATAATTGCTAGTGGGTAAAAGTGGTTCTCATTATTCATGTTCGACTAATTGGTAGCGGGTAAAAGTGGTTCTCATTATTCATGCTCTACTAATTGGTCGCGGGTAAAGGTAGTTCTCATTATTCATGTTCTACTAATTGGTAGCGGGTGAAAGTGGTTCTCATTATTCATGTTCTACTAATTGGTAGCGGGTAAAGGTGGTTATCATTATTCATGTTCGACTAATTCGTAGCGGGTAAAAGTGGTTCTCATTATTCATGCTCTACTAATTGGTAGCTGGTAAAGGTGGCTCTCATTATTCATGCTGTACTAATTGGTAGCGGGTAAAGGTGGTTATCATTATTCATGTTCTAATAATTGCTAGTGGGTAAAAGTGGTTCTCATTATTCATGTTCTACTAATTGGTAGCGGGTAAAGGTGGTTCTCATTATCTATGTTCTACTAATTGGTAGCGGGTAAAGGTGGTTCTCATTATTCATGTTCTACTAATTGGTAACGCGTAAAGGTGGTTCTCATCAATCATGTTCCACCAATTGTTAGCGGGTAAAGGTGGTTCTCATTATTCATGTTCTGCTAATTGGTAGCGGGTAAAAATGGTTCTCATTATTCATGTTCGACTAATTGGTAGATGGTGAAAGTGGTTCTCATTATTCATGTTCGACTAATTGGTAGCGGGTAAAAGTGGTTCTCATTATTCATGCCCTACTAATTGGTAGCGGGTAAAGGTGGTTCTCATTATTCATGTTCTACTAATTGGTAGCGGGTAAAGGTGGTTCTCATTATTCATCTTCTAATAATTGCTAGTGGGTAAAGGTGGTTCTCATTATTCATGTTCTACTAATTGGTAGCGGGTGAAGGTGGTTCTCATTATTCATGTTCTACTAATTTGTAACGCGTAAAGGTGGTTCTCATCAATCATGTTCTACTAATTGTTAGCGGGTAAAGGTGGTTCTCATTATTCATGTTCTACTAATTGGTAGCGAGTAAAAGTGGTTCTCATTATTCATGTTCGACTAATTGGTAGCGGGAGAAAGTGGTTCTCATTATTCATGTTCGACTAATTGGTAGCGGGTAAAAGTGGTTCTCATTTTTCATGCTCCACTAATTGGTAGCGGGTAATGGTGGTTCTCATTATTCCTGTTCGACTAATTGGTAGCGGGTGAAAGTGGTTCTCATTTTTCATGTTCTAATAATTGCTAGTGGGCAAAAGTGGTTCTCATTATTCATGTTCTACTAATTGGTAGCGGGTGAAGGTGGTTCTCAGTATTCATGTTCTACTAATTGGTAGAGTGTAAAGGTGGTTCTCATTAATCATGTTCTACTAACTGGTAGAGTGTAAAGGTGGTTCTCATTATTCATGTTCTACTAATTGGTAGCGGGTAAAGGTCGTTTTCATTTTTCATGTTCTACTAATTTGTAATGGGTAAAGGTGCTTCTCGTTATTCATTTTCTACTAATTGGTAGCGGGTAAAGGTGGTTCTCATTATTCATGTTCTACTAATTGGTAGCGGGTAAAGGTGGTTCTCATTATTCATGTTCAACTAATTGGTAGCGGGTAAAGGTGGGTCTCAGTATTCATGTTCTACTAATTGGTAGAGTGCAAAGGTGGTTCTCATTAATCATGTTCTACTAACTGGTAACGCGAAAAGGTGGTTCTCATTATTCATGTTCTATTAATTGGCAACGCGTAAAGGTGGTTCTCATGATTCATGTTCTACTAATTGTTACCGGGTAAAGGTGGTTCTCATTATTCATGTTCTACTAATTGGTAGCGGGTAAAAGTGGTTCTCATTATTCATGTTCGACTAATTGGTAGATGGTGAAAGTCGTTCTCATTATTCATGTTCGATAATTGGTAGCGGGTAAAAGCTGTTCTCATTATTCATGCTCTACTAATTGGTAGCGGGTAAAGGTGGTTCTCATTATTCATGTTCGACTAATTGGTAGCGGGTAATAGTGCTTCTCATTATTCATCTTCGACTAATTAAAAGCGGGTAAAGGTGGTTCTCATTATTCATGTTCTAATAATTGCTAGTGGGTAAAAGTGGTTCTCATTATTCATGTTCGACTAATTGGTAGCGGGTTAAAATGGTTCTCAATATTCATGCTCTACTAATTGGTAGCGGGTAAAGGTGGTTCTCATTATTCATGTTCGACTAATTGGTAGCGGGTGAAAGTAGTTCTCATTATTCATGTTCGACTAATTGGTAGCTGCAAAAGTGGTTCTCATTATTCATGCTCTACTAATTGGTAGCGGGTAAAGGTGGTTCTCATTATTCAGGTTCTACTAATTGGTAGCGGGTAAAGGTGGTTCTCAGTATTCATGATCTACTAATTGGTAGAGTGTAAAGGTGGTTCTCATTAATCATGTTCTACTAACTGGTAACGCGAAAAGGTGGTTCTCATTATTCATGTTCTATTAATTGGCAACGCGTAAAGGTGGTTCTCATGATTCATGTTCTACTAATTGTTAGCGGAAAAAGGTGGTTCTCATTATTCATGTTCTACTAATTGGTAGCGGGTAAATGTGGTTCTCATTATTCATGTTCGACTAATTGGTAGATGGTGAAAGTCGTTCTCATTATTCATGTTCGACTAACTGGTAGCGGGTAAAAGTGGTTCTCATTATTCATGCTCTACTAATTGGTAGCGGGTAAAGGTGGTTCTCATTATTCATGTTCTACTAACTGGTAGCGGGTAAAAGTGGTTCTCATTATTCATGTTCGACTAATTGGTAGCGGGTGAAAGTGGTTCTCATTATTCATGTTCGACTAATTGGTAGCGGGTAAAAGTGGTTCTCATTATTCATGCTTTACTAATTGGTAGCGGGAAAAGGTGGTTCTCATTATTCATGTTTGACTAATTGGTAGCGGGTGAAAGTGGTTCTCATTATTCATGTTCTAATAATTGCTAGTGGGTAAAAGTGGTTCTCATTATTCATGTTCTACTAATCGGTAGCGGGTAAAGGTGGTTCTCATTATTCCTGTTCTACTAATTAGTTGCGGGTAAAGGTGGTTCTCATTATTCGTGTTCAACTAATTGGTAGCGGGGAAAGGTGGTTCTCAGTATTCATGTTCTACTAATTGGTAGAGTGTAAAGGTGGTTCTCATTAATCATGTTGTACTAACTGGTAGAGTGTAAAGGTGGTTCTCATCATTCATGTTCTACTAATTGGTAGCGGGTAAAGGTGGTTTTCATTATTCATGTTCAACTAATTTGTAATGGGTAAAGGTGGTTCTCATTATTCATTTTCTGCCAATTGGTAACGGGTAAAGGTGGTTCTCATTATTCATGTTCTACTAATTGGTAGCGGGTAAAGGTGGTTCTCAGTATTCATGTTCTACTAATTGGTAGAGTGTAAAGGTGGTTCTCATTAATCATGTTCTACTAACTGGTAGTGTGTAAAGGTGGTTCTCATTATTCATGTTCGACTAATTGGTAGCGGGTAAAGGTGGTTTTCATTATTCATGTTCAACTAATTTGTAATGGGTAAAGGTGGTTCTCATTATTCATTTTCTGGTAATTGGTAGCGGGTAAAGGTGGCTCTCATTATTCATGTTCTACTAATTGGTAGCGGGTAAAGGTGGTTTTCATTCTTCATGTTCTACTATTTTGTAATGGGTAAAGGTGGTTCTCATTATTCATTTTCTACTAATTGGTAGCGGGTAAAGGTGGTTCTCATTTTTTATGTTCTACTAATTGGTAGCGGGTAAAGGTGGTTCTCATTATTCATGTTCTACTAATTGGTAGCGGGTAAAGGTGGTTCCCAGTATTCATGTTGTACTAATTGGTAGAGTGTAAAGGTGGTTCTCAGTATTCATGTTGTACTAATTGGTAGAGTGTAATGGTGGTTCTCATTAATCATGTTCTACTAACTGGTAACGCGAAAAGGTGGTTCTTATTATTCATGTTCTATTAATTGGCAACGCGTAAAGGTGGTTCTCATGATTCATGTTCTACTAATTGTTAGCGGGTCAAGGTGGTTCTCATTATTCATGTTCTACTAATTGGTAGCGGGTAAAAGTGGTTCTCATGATTCATGTTCGACTGATTGGTAGCTGGTGAATGTGGTTCTCATTATTCATATTCGACTAATTGGTAGCTGGTAAAAGTGGTTCTCATTATTCATGCTCTACTAATTGCTAGCGGGTAAAGGTGGTTCTCATTATTCATGTTCTACTAATTGGTAGCGGGTAAAAGTGGTTCTCATTATTCCTGTTCGACTAATTGGTCGCGGGTGAAAGTGGTTCTCATTATTCATGTTCTACTAATTGGTAGCGGGTAAAAGTGGTTCTCATTATTCATGCTCTACTAATTGGTAGCGGGTAAACGTGGTTCTCATTATTCATGTTCGACTAATTGGTAGCGGGTGAAAGTGGTTCTCATTATTCATGTTCGACTAATTGGTAGCGGGTAAAAGTGGTTCTCATTATTCATGCTCTACTAATTGGTAGCGGGTAAAGGTGGTTCTCATTATTCATGTTCTACTAATTGGTAGCGGGTAAAGGTGGTTCTCAGTATTCATGTTCTACTAATTGGTAGAGTGTAAAGGTGGTTCTCATTAATCATGTTCTACTAACTGGTAACGCGAGAAGGTGGTTCTCATGACTCATGTTCTACTAATTGTTAGCGGATAAAGGTGGTTCTCATTCTTCATGTTCTACTAATTGGTAGCGGTTAAATGTGGTTCTCATAATTCATGTTCGACCTATTGGTAGCGGGTGAAGGTGGTTCTCATTATTCATATTCGACTAATTGGTAGCGGGTAAAAGTGGTTCTCATTATTCATGCTCTACTAATTGGTAGCGGGTAAAGGTGGTTCTCATTATTCATGTTCGACTAATTGGTAGCGGGTGAATGTGGTTCTCATTATTCATGTTCGAATTATTGGTAGCGGGGAAAAGTGGTTCTCATTATTCATGCTCCACTAATTGGTAGCGGGTAAAGGTGGTGCTCATTATTCATGTTCTACCAATTGGTGGCGGGTAATGGTGGTTCTCATTATTCATGTTCTAATAATTGCTAGTGGGTAAAAGTGGTTCTCATTATTCATGTTCTACTAATTGGTGGCGGGTGAAGGTGGTTCTCATTATTCATGTTCTCCTAATTGGGAGCGGATTAAGGTGATTCACATTATTCATGTTCTACTAATTGGTAACGCGTTAAGGTGGTTCTCATCATTCATGTTCTACTAATTGTTAGCGGGTAAAGGTGGTTCTCATTATTGATTTTCTACTAATTGGTAGCGGATAAAAGTGGTTCTCATTATTCATGTTCTACTAATTGGTAGCGGGTAAAGGTGGTTCTCATTATTCATGTTCTGCTAATTGGTCGCGGGTAAAGGTGGTTCTCATTATTCATGTTCTACTAATTGTTAGCGGGTGAAAGTGGTTCTCATTATTCATGTTCGACTAATTGGTAGCGGGTAAAAGTGGTTCTCATTATTCATGTTCTACTAATTGGTAGCGGGTAAAGGTGGTTCTCAGTATTCATGTTCTACTAATTGGTAGAGTGTGAATGTGGTTCTCATTATTCATGTTCTACTAATTGGTAGCGGGTAAATGTGGTTCTCATTATTCGTGTTCTACTAATTGGTAGCGGGCAAAGGTGGTTCTCGTTATTCATTTTCTACTAATTTGTAATGGGTAAAGGTGGTTCTCATTATTCATGTTCTACTAATTGGTAGCGGGTAAAGGTGGTTCTCATTGTTGATGTTCTACTAATTGGTCGCGGGTAAAAGTGGTTCTCATTATTCATGTTCTACTAATTGGTAGTGGGTAAAGGTTGTTCTCCGTATTCATGTTCTACTAATTGGTAGAGTGTAAAGGTGGTTCTCATTAATCATGTTCTACTAATTGGTAGAGTGTAAAGGTGGTTCTCATTAACCATGTTCTACTAACTGGTAATGCGAAAGGGTGGTTCTCATTATTCATGTTCTACTAATTGGCAACGCGTAAAGGTGGTTCTCATCATTCATGTTCTACTAATTGTTAGCCGTTAAAGGTGGTTCTCATTATTCATGTTCTACTAATTGGTAGCTGGTTAAAGTGGTTCTCATTATTCATGTTCGACTAATTGGTAGCGGGTAAAATAGGTTCTCATTATTCATGCTCTACTAATTTTTAGCGGGTAAAAGTGGTTCTCATTATTCATGTCCTAATAATTGCTAGTGGGTAAAAGTGGTTCTCATTATTCATGTTCTACAAATTGGTAGCGGGTAAAGGTGGTTCTCATTATTCATGTTCGACTGATTGGTCGCGGGTAAAAGTGGTTCTCATTATTCATGTTCTACTAATTGGTAGCGGGAAAAGATGATTCTCAGTATTCATGTTCTACTATTTGGTAGAGTGTAAAGGTGGTTCTCATTATTCATGTTCTACTAATTGTTAGCGGGTAAAGGTCGTTCTCATTATTCATGTTCTCCTAATTGGTCGCGGGTAAAAGTTGTTCTCATTATTCATGTTCTACTAATCGGTAGCGTGTAAAGGTGGTTCTCCGTATTCATGTTCTACTAATTGGTAGAGTGTAAAGGTGGTTCTCATTATTCATTTTCTAATAATTGGTAGCGGGTAAAGGTGGTTCTCATTATTCATGTTCTACTAATTGGTAGCAGGTAAAGGTGGTTCTCATTATTCATGTTCTGCTAATTGGTCGCGGGTAAAGGTGGTTCTCATTATTCATGTTCTACTAATTGTTAGCGGGTGAAAGTGGTTCTCATTATTCATGTTCGACTAATTGGTAGCGGGTAAAAGTGGTTCTCATTATTCATGTTCTACTAATTGGTAGCGGGTAAAGGTGGTTCTCAGTATTCATGTTCTACTAATTGGTAGAGTGTGAATGTGGTTCTCATTATTCATGTTCTACTAATTGGTAGCGGGTAAATGTGGTTCTCATTATTCGTGTTCTACTAATTGGTAGCGGGCAAAGGTGGTTCTCGTTATTCATTTTCTACTAATTTGTAATGGGTAAAGGTGGTTCTCATTATTCATGTTCTACTAATTGGTAGCGGGTAAAGGTGGTTCTCATTGTTCATGTTCTACTAATTGGTCGCGGGTAAAAGTGGTTCTCATTATTCATGTTCTACTAATTGGTAGTGGGTAAAGGTTGTTCTCCGTATTCATGTTCTACTAATTGGTAGAGTGTAAAGGTGGTTCTCATTAATCATGTTCTACTAATTGGTAGAGTGTAAAGGTGGTTCTCATTATTCATGTTCTACTAAATGGTAGCGGGGAAAGGTGGTTCTCATTATTCATATTCTACTAATTGGTAGCGGGTAAAGGTGGTTCTCATTATTCATGTTCTGCTAATTTGTAATGGGTAAAGGTGGTTCTCATTATTCATGTTCTACTAATTGCTGCACCTTAAGAATAGCTAGCGCATTCACCAATAAAAATGAAAATATTGCTAATATGTTCAGGAACTATTTATAACTGCTGTTATTATTAATTATAGAACCGTTTGATCCTTATGATCATGATGAATCTTCACACCATTTGCAAAGAAATAGTCCTGATAATACTGCAGTTGCAAACATGACAATAAATGTTTACATATCTACTCGTTTAGACGATTATTAATGACATCTCTCAGAAAGTAGAATACATTTTAATATTAGTAGAAAAAATCTCTTTCCTGGCCAAACGTTTTGGTTTTGGGAGATTTAACGTCATTTGTCAGCACATGATAGTTCATATTTTCAAATCACCATATCTGGTGGAGGAAGATCCCGAAAAGAACCACCGATCCGTGGGAAGCAACTGGCAAGAGTTGCCATAAACCTACGTTATTCGCGCAGAGTCTTGAACTCACGGGTTCATGAGTTAGATGTTTGAGTGATCTGCGAGCAACTTAGACCACACGGTCACCCGGAGCCCCTACTGACTAAAGAAAGGAGGCTAATTTCAAACCTCCTCAAATGTGTGGTCTTCGTGATGAAATAAAGAATCTTAGAGCAAGCTCAGTCCTTTATGTCTTATCAATAGATGTCGAAACCATTCTCATCACTCCCTTACTGTCTTTTCTTTAATGAAAGTAATATGTTAGGCGATAGACAAATAGGCTTTCGCACCAATCATTCTTGGGAAGCTGCACTTACTAGCATGATTGACAAATGTATCAAAACTGAAAAGAATGGAGATCTAGTTGGAGTTTTGTTCGTTGATGTTTGGAAAACTTTACAAGCCCAAAGAGGGCAACGTGAGGCCGAGTGGTCTAAAGTGGTTGCCTCATCACCTCTGTTAAAATTCGGTTCGAGTCTCGTTTCGGTCAATGTGATTAGGTGAGAAAGCTTGCCTGCAGCTTCCTATGGGTCAGTTGTTCTTACCGTTCTCTTCCCGGGATTTTATTTCACCAGTTATACTGGCTGCCATGTATAGCCTATATTCAGGGCCGGCGCTGCCATATAGGCAAACTAGGCAGCCGCCTAGGGCGCTGATTTCAGGGGGTGCATATTTAATTTTTTTTTATTGTTTATAAATTTGGAAATTGATATTTTCCGGGGAGGAGGCGCCAGAATCTAACCTTGCCTAGGGTACCAGATAGTCTGGCCGGGTCTGGCGCCGGCCCTGCCTAACTTGCACTGAGAAATGTCGTTAAACCCAAAACAACAACAATCAGTATCACGTCAGATGACATATGTGACTTGTTGTGAGACTTGTTTAAGAAGCAGTTTAAGGCTAACTGCTAACTGTTATTTATTGTGCTTATAATTGATCTGAAGTGGCATACAAGATATACTGTGGTTGATCTCCATGCTGATGACGCAACCTTACAGGATATTAGTTTTCTAAAAGTACTGTCAAAAGAAAATCTTACATATAGCTGTTACTGCATTCTCCATATCGCGTAAACGTAACGGAATGGACACTAACTTCAGACAAGACTGAAGTGACACTGATAAATACACATCAAAGACGTAACACAATCAATACGTTATTCTGCACATTAATTTTAATGATGTGGAACTAAGAAAACCATAAGCCTGGTTCAAAACGCGTTTTCAGCTTTTTTGGATTGAATGCAGCTTAATTTTGACATTTTCTACATTCGGAATCTAACATGAAAATATAATAATTATAGGTTACTGCAGTTGTATGGGAAAATATAAACAACTTTTTCGGATGTAATACTGCACGAGCTTGTGAGTACAGTATATCCATCCGAAAAGACGAGTTCATATTTTCCCGTACAAATGCATTACACAACAACAACATTATTAATGCGCACATAACTCCGCCCAGATAAATTTGAACTTAGTCGCGTGCTAGACATACGTTTCGAAAGGAAATGGCGTTTTTGTCTACTTAAAATTAAAATTGGGAGTCATACTGAAAATGAATGTTCATTACATCAACTTTTCCATTTGATTTGGATTGAATAGATTTTGGTATTTGTGTCGATTCTACGAACGTTCGTGATTATGGACTGGATTTTTGTGACAATTCCACGTGAAATACAATGGGTTGAAGAAGCGAGGGAGAAGTGTGTTGACATCTGCAAATGTTTTTCTGTTTCTGTCATTGAATGTTTGAAATCATAACGTGGGAAAAATATGAAGTCTTTCAATTGCAATTAACAAAAAGACGCTACGGAATTTGATGCTTATTTCGTTTTGAATGCTGTAAGAAGGATGTAATTGTACTTATATTCAAAATTATAGTACAATTTCGAAATGTGTAATCAAGATTGAGAACCTATGACTTGGATCATGTAATTCGGATTTGCAGAACTAAGAAAGTACATTTTGAGGAAATTCAGTATGTAAAACTGTAAGTATATTGTTTTTGGCATTCTTATTACCAGCTAAAGAAGACAGTTTATGTCTTGTCACTTGTATGTTATTTGTAAGGACCCTTTCTTGCTTCTGCTGTATAGCTAGCCTAAATCCGAAAAATTGTATCAAAAAAGTTAACGCGGAATGTGCCAAAGCTGCTGGTATGTTGCAGTCCACTAAACATTTGCTTTACTTCATTCAGAAACAAATTTCATCAACCGAAACGTAAAGCACCTACTACGCGCGAGTGTGCATGATTTGTTTACAAATCAAAAGTGATGGCGTTTGCGTCCATTGTTTGTTTACAATAGAAAGTAGCTCCTTTATGCACTTGAAAGAATATGAAGGTGTGCAATATCGTAAAAACTGAACGATTCTGGCAATGTAAAGTTAACTGAGAAAAAAATAAGTATATATTAATTTAAAAAAATATAATAAAACAATAATTAAAATAACACAAAAAGCAACAACAAAAAAATAATTATTGTAGCGGTTTGCTACTGGTGGTTTGGTATTATGAGGTTTTACCTTCTTACAAGGTGTCCACTTTATTTGGCTATCGTTATCTAGAGGGTGGTCGTCCTCGGTATTATTGCCCGGATCGAGTAAATAGTAAAATAAAGTGTGAAATTATAGATGGAATAAAGAGAGATCTGGGCAGATATATAGAACAGAATGACACGAGCCCCCGAACATGGAAAAACAAAACTTTAATCAATTACATAAACAGCTGGGATAATACATTACATTAGGAACATGCACTTCTTTTTTAAATAAATCTTTCACCGAATTTCAAACACAAATATATTTATCTAAATAGCCAATCTGTTTAAATGATATAATTGGTTCATCATATAATCGAGTGAACGATCGAAGTCATTGCCTTGTACAACATTAAAACCTGCTTATTCCGGTCCTCTCAGATTTCACTATGGTGGTTCCTCCAGGTCTTTTTGCTTTATCTCTTTTCCGACATTCCTACTCTCTCGCCTCTTTTTGGTCCTCAACCTTTGTGTGGGTAGGTGGATACGTGAGTAGATATTTCAGTGGATACTTCCGTGGATACGTCCAAGGATACGTCCGTGGATACGTCCATTTATATATTTCCCCTTACAAAATAAACAGAGACAACCTAAATATTCAGTCAATTGTCCTACTGGGAACAGATCATTACTCCCCTCTCGTCATGTCAAATATCTTTCTATCGGAATTCGAACAGATCAAATGTTGTCTGATCAAGCTAAACATGGCAGACCTTAAACACACTTAGTTTTACAAGATTAATGGACTTCCTAATGGCTATTTCATCACTGATTCCCATTAACAATACACGAGACATAGCAGTTCTATTCTCGTCTCACTTCTCAAATGAATGGATGGAATCATGCAATCATCTAAGATTGGTGAATTCAAACGGATTTTTGTAACTCATATCAACTAAAGTAATGCATGAAATCTTAGATTCCTATAACAATCAAGACGACAATGTCAAAGAATTCGTCAAACTTATATATAGAAGATAATTGTACGGATTCAGATAGTTTAACTCAAACACAGTTACACTCATTTCAAGAGAATTGATCTACGGATCTAAACAAATAAATTAATGCAAATATAAGCAATTGAATTCAAGCAAATCATTTTATTGGTATGAACGAACTACATGAAATTGACGCAAATACTGTTCAAGCTTTGTTAGCTTCTTCCTCCAAAATTGTGTCCTTTGACATTCCAGATATCCGGTCCATTTTATCAATGTTTTACGAGAGAATTTCTTCCAAATTCAATCTTGGAGTCCCTTATATTTTCACTGTTGCTGGAAAATTGCTGACTGACTAGATTTTTTCGATTAGGGCAATTTAATCCCAAGAAAGTTTTGTGTGGGAACCACGCCCTTTATTTAGCATAACCAATCAGGATTAAATATATTTACCGCCTGTATAACTAGGCGCGATAATTGGAGTCAGCATGACTTATGGAATTCCAAACAACAGATCAGGAAAATTTCAAATCTGACAGTTCCGTTATAAAATCAAAGGTACCCTTCCTTTTTCAAGTCATCGAACGGCTAAGTAAACGAATGATTAATTAATAATGACTTCATCTCCCGACACAGACATTAGAAATCATTGCAGGATAGCGATTTAACAATAACCTGTCCCCATAAATCTAATTAATTGTTTTCTGATCCCCAAGTTAATGTGTTCTCCATACATCAACAGAACATTGCATCTTTGCATCTATCCGTACGTTCATTATGACACAAAAGCTCTTCACGTAAACATATTTGTGAAATTGGCTAATAATATGAGAAGTATTCCAATTGCTAGAAGCGTCATAGAAAGTGAGACACGAAATATACAGTGTCATACTTTATTCATTTATCATCTGTTCTGCATGAATTTAGAAGTGACATAAACTTTACAAGAGTTTTACTTTTTTCTCCAATAGCTGTATATATGGAGAGCTAGATCCTATTGGCTGAGGGATCAACCACTTAGTTTGGCAGAAGATTAGGGGCACCTTATATTTTGCTTCTGTTAAGATTCCCTGGTCTTAAACTTAAGAACAAGAAAGAAGCAGCACCAACGAGTTCTGTAAAACTTAACAAATAATTTAATTCTCTAAGTTATAAAATGAATTTTTAAGAGGAACGTACAGTATTACGAATCCAAAATAATCCTCCAAGATCTATTACATGTTCAAAAGAATAGGGCGTTCCTAATGAATTACGGGTCTCAAATGTACTGATTTACCAATACCTTTCAATATAATGAAATGCCATCAGTCATGACGTATCACAATTACATTGTCCAGAGTGTCTTTGAATCAAATCACAATAATCCTGAAATGTTGCTTTAGTCCAGACCGTCATATGACCACTATGTAATTCGAATACATACTTTAAATAAATTAGTTTCTCAGACAACTTCCAAACACAATATTAAATGCATCTGCAGACTGGCATCAAAACAATGGCTGTACTAGGCAATAGAAATAATAATAATTTCCACACTCAGTCTTTATACCCATCTCCTCGAATCTGTTACAACTCCAAATCGCAAGTTACACCTACGTGACACAATTCACACTACATCCCACTTGACACACATCGCAATACTCATTATTCCATTCAGAACATTATTTCAGACTCTAAACATATGTCTTCCATGTCCGTGTCGAAAATACTTTAACGTTAACACTTAGAGATGACCCCCTTAATAGTATTATACAAGTTATTACTGCTTTATCTACTGTTCTATAACTATATCAAAACTGATTAACTTAAGGAGGGTACGATACGGTGTATCCAAAATCATTCATTATATGGATATTATTTTATTATAACATAAACTAATGTGAAAGCATAAACATCCAGTCATGCCATTTGCACCTTAGATTGCCATTTTGATTTCTTCAAATGACCATGTCATGCGTCGACATGCCATGATTTTAGACCAGGAAAGCCCAAAATAAGCCGAGGTTAGCTTCAGAACTATAACCCAACCCTGAAAAATTACACTGAATTTTAATATTGGTTTGCAAAAAGGTGTTTCTTGACATGGCCTTAGTTCATGATGCATGAATAAACACATTTTCAACCTTCTATCACTGCGAATTTGAGAGCTCGAGTCCAGACACAAAAGTAGATAATGTTGGTCTATGATCAAAACATTAATGAAAATGCCATAATCTAATTAGACTACCTTCAACGACTGTTTAGTTAATCAACAGTGATTAAGCTTTATGTATGTGTCTGATCTTTCTGATAGGACCATGTCATTGATACACATAGTACATGATTTTATAGTGGAAGAATTTCATTCCACGATCTTAAACAACGGCCTATGGGTGACAGTGTGGACACGCACAAATCTTTTTATTGACCTCAGACCCAAGACCGCACCTGACAAATAGTTCAAGGAAAATGCCAAGTGGCAAATTCAAGTCATGAGGTATTGCTTTACCGCGTTTTCTGTATGTTATTGGATTTGGATATTTTGAAGTTATAGCTTCACATAAATATAGTAATGTCCACCATTTGCCTCTGAATTAGAACCTAGAAAGTGGCAAATCTGACACCCTTGTCTGACAAATGCGTAAATGTTTACCAGTGTTCATGTCATTCTCGTGTCAGATCCAGAGTTAAAAACAGCACTCTCCAAGTAAATGAACACTAAATATGCGACCTTACTCTTCAAGAACCAACAACACTATAACTCTGACAAAATCTACAAACATCATCAAGAAAATAGGCTTGTTTCAGTAAACATTCCAATCATACTAGTTTTGTAATAATTTGTACAAAATGATACAAGTATCCATACACAATGTTTCAACATTTTCTTCAAGACGAATGTGGACAGTCAGTTGTACAGTTGTTACACTGGATGATTGCTTGGGTAAGCGCCAAATACAATGTAATCCAAATGGATACACAGGAAAATACCTAGAATTAGGAAAATAATAATGCATGCAATGGTATTATACACTAATTGTCTTCCAATTTTTCATAAAATATAAATGTTCTTTTCAATTGTAATGGCTATAGAAGGAACGGTTGTACAAATTAAACTTGTACAGTTTGTGTTTCTTATGTGAATCAGTCAGCATGTGACTTCATGGTATTTGTGATCGCGTAATTAGTCAGATTATGTATTTGGTATTGAAAGTCTACTAAAACTGGCAACAAGAAACGTTGATTTCTACCAATTTATAAACATACTGGAATTCGTGTCTATATCAAGGTACTGGACAGCAACACTGTTTTACATGCTAACATTCATACAGACCTTCATTTTCGTCTTTCCACAAATGCATTGCAATGTGAGTAAAATATAGATCTGACCAAAGTAAAAAATATATACACTCAATCCTTCACAGTGTATGTTGAGTTTTTTTTTTTTAAAAAACCTACACAATTAAGCGGGCTGCCAGCTTTTATTCTCCACGTTAATTTCCAGTAACAATAGCTTTATCTATTACATCGCGTGCACATTCATACCATGATCACCAGTTTATGTAAAACTATCATTGTGACTTTAATGTGCTGCAAGGATCGATTAGAAATCATGCTATCAATTAGATCATTATAACTGAGCATGTGTAGTAAACTATTATGAGATGCCCTTGTTGCCTTCGTTACAATAATATTCCATAGTTTGGAAGCGACTAGCCTAGTTTCTTGTTTGTTTGTTTGGTACATTCCGCTATTTCTCCGTCTCCTTGGAGAATTAACACCATATGTAAAGACGGTCTTTCCACGAACAATATTCTTCTCCGATGTGCGTCTTCGTCTCGTTCCAGTACATATATATATATATATATATATATATATATATATATATATATATATATATATATATATATATATATATATATATATATATATATATATATATATATATATATATATATATATGCCATCATCAACGTTTGCAGTAACAGCCGCAATTGTTCGAATATGTCAAATTTATTCCCGTGCGTTATCTGTAGAACTCTAAAACGGCGTTGACTCTTTACAAATCTCAAAGATTTACTTCGATTATATATGAAAAGGAATTATACATCTTTCTCATATTATGTAATAGTGCTCTTTGAAATTTAATGTGGATACAATTTAGGGACTCCTAAGTGTCACACAACTAAAGATATGAATTTAAAATTGATATATGAACATATAACATTTTCAGACCCCAGTTAGGCACGCAACTATCAATAATTGTATCATGTTATTCTTCCACGATGTTAAACCATATACTTAAAACATTTAACAACCTAAATAATTTTATAAACTGTTCTTCGAAATTTCTGTTCTCCCAAATGATTTCAGCGATGATGGATCAAGAGGGGATAAAGTGTTTATTGTCATAAATGTTTTGAAGTGATTATATTTCAGAGATCTCACTCTGAGATAGCTAAAGAGTTTAAAACAATTTCTGCACCACTGAATATTTCCGCTTTACGATATATTTACATCATGGGTTTTTTCCTTTTTTCTTTCTTCTCAATTTCTTCCAATGCATCTTTATACTGTTACGACTCTGATGTCTTAAATTAAGTAACAGAAAGAAGCAAATCCAACAAGTTTCGTAATATTCATCAAATAATTTATTTCCAGAGAATTTAAAGAACCTACAGTATATAGAATTAAATTATAGTCCTAAAATTTATATCACAATTCCAAATGCATGGAGTTCCTATTGAATTCCATTTGTTTATTCATTCATTCGTTCATCCATTCATTCCATATGTGGTGTTTCAAATAAATTTCAATATAAAATATGTTGATTTGTAAGTAGTCTTGATTGTGCTAATATGCCAATGACCTGGATTGTGGCAATGTACCGACAGTCTTTTGATGTATCACAATAATATTATACATAATGCCTTGTAAAATTCACTATAATTCCGAATCAATGATATAGTCCAGGAATCTTATTGGGCACTTTGTAAATCCAGTGACTAATAATTTAAATAAATAAAGGTCAACATGATTCAGAATTTCCAAGTTAAAATCCGATGTATTAGACCTATATTCAAATAAGCATGTGTACCACAATCAATGATGATCTGATTGTTAAGCCTATAATCCTAGAGAAATAGTAGATATGTATTGTGTTATTTGCAGAAACAAATTTTTCTGGTCAAGTACACCATTAACTTGATTTTGGACTAAGGTCAATTATAAGACAACTATGCATATATAATCATTGAAAAAAGCTAACAAACAAATTACATATTCATAACATTATTATATCGCTAAAATTTCGCGGCGTTTAAATGTCTAGTTGTACATTGGCATCACAGGCGTATTTCTTGTCTTCCTTTTAATTTGTTCCCGTCCAATCGAAGTTAATCGATAATGTGAATCAACATGATTAACAATGTTTTATATCAGGCACTTAATTACATTAATTATAAATGAATATTTGTTTGTGTTATTAAGTGATGAACAGATGTTATCCGCTAGAGGAAATGATACACAGACTGCATTCCAGTTATGATTTTCTTTTCTGCTGATCTAGTTAGATACTCTGAACTGCAAGCATGTTTTTTTATTACAGATCTTTTGTTACGGCAGGCGATATAGGTTTAAAATAAAATGACACTATGGAGTTGAACATTAGGCGGCCATTTTTAAGAAATGACTCAATGGGGCATATCGAAATTTAGCATTACTTATAGCATTATATGACTTTTGGCAACTGTACACTGGAGGAAACTATGAGAATTACGGATTTGTAAAATTTCGGGAAAATATGGTGATTAACGAACTTGAACAAAGAAGGACACGTCTATAGAGAGGCAAGAACTTACCCCAATCGACCAGTACATAGTCGGCTGACCAACGCCTAATATAACTGCTCGAAACCTATTTTGACAACGTCAGGCAAATTATGATGCCGTTTGCCAAATGTCACCCTCTGAAATATTTTATAGATGCAAATTTCGATTCTGTATTGAGACTTGACGTCATATTCTTTAGAACTTGCAAACCACATAATAAATTAAAAGGTGCGATTTTGTGCTTTGAGTGTATGTTTAAAAATTGGAAAGTACATTGGAAAGTTTGATTCTATATTTAGAGGCATTGCCATATTACTACTTTTAGAACTTGAACAGCATCCCAATGTCGAGAGCGTATTTGCAGACCTTGGTAAGTACAACGTAAATTTCGATTAAATCTTTAAAGAGTAATAGAAATGTTGACCTGCTGTCAGGACACTATTACGCTTTTACCTCCAATCCATGCAAAGACCTAATTGTGACTGTTTTGGGAATTTGACATGATATGTTGTTCTAGGACTATATGGCGATTAATTAGGCTAGGTCAAACAAACCTTAAAACCGACATGCGTTAGCCTTTACTGACCAACTCCAGTTCTTACTAATCAAGTCCTTGCCGACCATACTTATATCCCATAGTTCGCCTGTTTCTAATTTTGGCCATTTTCGATCCTGGCTCCTCTACTAGGGAAATCTAAACCCCCATCGATCATGCCTCCATTCGTCGGATCCGACTGATGTGGTGCTCGTTAATCTCGCTTTTTCCATCTGCTATTTGTATTCCTCGTGTTCATGTTGTAGATGGTCTTCTTCTGACTCTTTTTTTCTCATCCCTGAGACTTCTTAGCTTACCTGGGCACGTCGGAAGTGCATTACACCCCGCTTACCAAACTTTCTCCAATTCAACAAATCTTGTAGGTCCGCCACTTTGTCTAAATGATTCATTACCATCTACAAGCGCTGAATCAAACCCATTGTTCTTGCCTGGTCGACAATGAATTCCAAAACTGGTGTAAACCTGTGCATCAGATAATGGTGAAAGGGAATGAAACTTGTTTAGGACAACGTATATGACTGATTTCATAATCATACGCCCCAGAGCTGATTTGTAGTATGATAGTGACATTCTCTAAACATATTATGAAACTGTTTTGTATTGTTCTCTCCCGTCTCTTGTTCACATTTTACACTTCATTTTTCCTTCATATTATATACTTTTCTTGCCAACATGCAAATGTTCGGATTAATGTATCTATTGTTAACTTCGACAGATGCGGTATTCAACGTCTGAGCTATTGTTTTGTTATATAATTCGAGAGTACAATATATTTATTTAATGTATTCTTCATGAAAGGAAAAGAACTGCATACGAAGTTGACTTCCGTTCTAACCATTAAGTTCTGATTTTGTGCTAACTGTGCATACTATATATACAAATAAGTTTTTAGAATATACATATTTTCAAACGCAATAATTTTATAAATATAAATATTACACGATGTTTTCTTACTAATTACATTAACATGATCACTTCAGAATTAACAATTCTTGTTTTCTGAATTACGTATGCGTGTCGTATTTGTCTGGAATGTGAGGAGATTGAGATTTGACTTATGTATAGATGTACGGGTTTCTAAAACCTTATTGAATGATTTTTGGCAATATTTATTTATTATAATAATTTTCAATGGAGAAAAGATAAAGAAAAGCATTGACAAGAATACTTTTTGCCTAAAAGAATCAAACTTTGCACAAATATGTGTAACGAATGTCTGAAATACAATTGAATCGGAAAAAGTACACAATTGACGAAAATAATAGCAAATTGTAAACACTATAAAGTAATGAAAAAAATTTAGTTATATTTCGCAAGCAATTAAAACAGCAAAAGTATGCATATTATTTCCTTGTTTTAAAAGAATTGTCTAACGCATAACTTGAAACTAAAAATGAATAAGAATATATTTTAAACATCACCCCGTCTGTCATTTCATTTGCATGTCCAATTAAGTTAGCATACACCTAAAAAACCTGTTTTAAAACTGTTCGTTTCTGGCTGATGTACTTTACTGAAACCGGAGAAGACTGAAGTCGGGAAGAAAGGGCACTATTGAGAACAAGGCCATATCCCTCCAAGACAATAAATCTCGCAATGTAATGAGGCTTCTGAGAGCGAGAGTTCATAATGTCGATGTGGTCCGTAGCAATCCTTAATTCTGTGAAACGCACTTCCAACAAAGGCGTTTTAAGCAACATAACCCATCTGTTTAGTGATGGATAATAGCTCGAAAAACAAAACAAGAAATTTCGTAAATGAAAACGAACAGATACACTATTG
The DNA here is from genome assembly GCA_028554795.2 of Sinohyriopsis cumingii. Lineage (NCBI taxonomy): Eukaryota > Metazoa > Mollusca > Bivalvia > Unionida > Unionidae > Sinohyriopsis > Sinohyriopsis cumingii. The sequence continues at coordinate 156,217,976 of CM068825.1, read as the reverse complement.
TAAAATTGTTAACAGAATTTGAGGGAAAAAGCTCTCAGGCACGACATTACCTAGGGCGTTTTGGATTTTGTACGAACATAAATGACACTCAAGCGGCCCTCTGCCGCGAGAGGTTTGTTTTCTGGGCACCCCGTACAACGATGCTTTACATCTTACACCCCTATAACAGCAACACCAATATATGACACACACTCACTTATGTTACGTGTTTAGGCTCGAATGAACTGTAATACAATAAAGAGTGAAAACTACAAGCTTTGACAAATATAATAAATGATTTATTTCCCTGGAAAAATACTGTAAACAAAATTTAAAAAATAACTTAAGGTTTCTAGAATCAAATCCAAAAATAATTCAAGAATAATCCATGAATATGGAAGATGGAAGGCGATGACGTATGCTTTAACCTGTACTGTGTTGAAGTCTACAGTTCCTTGTAGAAACAAGAAATATCACTCCGGTTTTGGAAATCCGAATACATTTTTATAAGAGATGTCTTTGTTCAAGAATTTCGTATGGACACGTATATTTCCACACAAAAAATCAAGCCTTTTGAATCCAAATAATTCGAAATAACTCCAACTGCCACAACAGACACTTTCCGGTGTAAAAGCAAAGACTGTCCTAATTTCTCTAAATGGATGGTTTAAAACTTGAATTTTACGTCCCGGATAAGGGTCACGTGGTCATGCTTACGTATAAAAAGTCGCGTAGATCCTGTATGTCCTTGACAAGAACCAATCATTTTACTCCGAGAACAAAAGATGTTTACTACGCTAAAAACTATTTACAAGTCTTGGGTTACGTATTCAATACTTCCTCGATCTCACTCTTATTACTCCCGCAATAAAAATAAATAAAAAGCGAACTTGTTGACGTGACCGCTACCAATCCCGAATCAAGGTCGGGAACCAGGTGAGCCCCACGTGGCCACTAAAACGAACAGTCAAGTTCAAACTATTTTCTGGAAAAGTATCGAATTCCTAATAAATAGAACTACATTATTTTGACATATAATGAAACTAAAATATAGATAGATTTTAAAACTTACACAACAATTAAATCAGATATTATTATGTCAAATATACATAACACTACCCTTTTTGCCACTCGATAATCAGATTTTATTTCGCTTGTATTTTGTTCATATTAATTGTGCTTTGAATTAGTGGCTTTAGTAAATCCATTTGTCAGTGAATGTAACATTAATAAGATGGCATTGCAAATGTATGCAGTGAGCTGAATGTTGCATTTGATTTCAATGAAATGATCCCCAAATATAAATGTATTATCACGCACAATGCTTAGTGGAAAGTAAAGATAAATATGTCATTAAAGTATGAAGGATGGAGAGAACGTTTGAAATTGCAATGCGAGCTTTCATGTGAATATTATGGCAATATAAATGTAGCTCAAGAAATGTAATTGTTCGTCATAATTGTTTCAAGCCTATGGTAAGAATGTTTGGTTGTGTGATCAAAAAGTAAATGGTAACGGTCAGCGTGACTAAAACAATAAAAATATATTTACATAACGACATTAGGTCTATATAACCAATCTTTATTTAATTTGTAGAGGAACTGCACTTAAGGTATGGAATTGGACAGATAATTTTGGGGCCAAATTATAAAGGTAAGGTCCATTGTTGCTGAGAGAAACATAAAGTGTTCTCAAAACGCTTTGTTCCAAAGCATGTTCCTTAACACACGTTTGTGGATGGCATGCACATAAAGTAAATAGGAAGCCTGTAGATTCTGGTGTCTAAAGTTGAGAGATCACAATCATGGTATGTCTGGCAGGACAATACTAGCTTCTGCGTATGAAATTCATTTCAAGACGACGCCATTTGACCAGGAAGGCAAACGATCTCCAGAGTCTATTTCACATTACTAGTGCCTACTTGGCATGAAAATAAACCATAGCCGGCGTCTAATGTGACTTTCATGGTAATTTATTTTGCACATCGCAAATCCTTTTGGACTTGGAAATTTTCTTGCCAAACCCCATGATAGCACGATTCAACAAAAATCAAAAGACTTCAAGTAATGAAATTTGGTACGCATGTTTTATACATGTTTTTGATTGCCTGATCAAGTGAAGCATTCGGTATAAAAATCAATTCACAATATATGAATAAATATTCTGAAACATATTTTAGGATGCGACCCAATGGCTATTGTCCAGAGGACGAACGATATAGAGATTTGGATTTGGGTATTGGTATCCCATGGGGTAAAAAACGGTGGGTCTAAAATAATACTCATTCAATATGCTAACACGTTTAGTGTTTTATGAAAACCATGGACATTTGCAATAGCAAATCCTCACAACTGGAATCTACAAAGCTTGACATAAAGCACCGTGTAATGAAGCTCTTTAAAGCTGATAAAAATGATGCCAATCCACCATCAAATATTGATGTTGTCACTAAACATTTCTGAAAATAACTTCTCCGCAAGCGCTTTCAGACAGCAGGAGATCAAATGGCAAAAGCACGTTCTATAAATCATTTTTACTTTTGTGATTTTCGCTGTTAAAGACACCATGAATTTTCGAAGCGCGTAAATACGGCGCAGTCCTGGTAACATTGATTCATGGTCTCCCAACAGCAGAGTAATCAAAAAGCAACCGATTGTATATAGCTATTGTTCCCTCTCACGGGACCATTTTCCAGATCATCTTTCTGATTATGTCACAAAATCGTATCCAATATTTAGCATATATTTTAATGCAGTCCATCATTTTCCTATATAACGTAACATAGTTTCAAGCAAATTAGAACTTGGTGAAAGGAATACAGTGGTATTGCTTAATATTATTGGCAAACCCTTGGCTTGTTTTATTCGTAGATTGAAATATCTCTCCAGTATCTTTTTGTCCTTTAAGTATATTATGCGATATTATTTTCTTAATCTGGCAAAGAATGTGATATGAATGTATGAAAATCTTGAAGGTTTAGCAAGCTCATAGCATACAAGATCTACTTTCGTCTGCGCGATATTATTCCCACGAGACCGTGCACATAAGGACCTATATGTAAAATCAGCAAAGGAATCGAATAAAACATCGTTCTTGCACACTTCAGGTGTAAGAAAACTTGACACGCTCGTCCTGGGATAGGATATAAAGATATAATAACATGAACACTGCAAAAAATAAATTAAACCGCATTGAAATTATATGTTGATGGACCATATTCGATATCTTCGATGTACACCTTCCTATGAAATTCATACTTCCGGACCTGGCTCAAGTTCTGTTTACATGATCAAAGGGGATTTAGTGTTCTCTTTTAAATTAACAGGAGAAGGTACGGAAGAGCAAAGGGCACGTTGCAGGCAGCTACCAAGAAACCGACTCTTAATAGTGCAACAGGTCTACAAAGCACACGACCAATAACAGTCTCACATTAAATGTTTGAACCGAAATTGAATTTTATTGCACTATTTTTATTCTTTTCATTAGATATACAAAGTATGGCTTAACTCAACACTTTCTATAAACAAAGTATGTTAATATGCCATTTACAAAAATGTTAGCCTATATTTTCTAACTTTAATTATATTAGGAATAGAGGGATGGAACTTGCTACCGATGCATGCCTTGTAAAAGAATGTATTGGGGGTGCAGAACAGAGCGATATCAACAGAGTCAAGATCAAAAGCAAAGACTGAGTACAAAATATCTGGACCCATGTAGGATACAAGGATGAAACTTTACTTGATACACATATGTACCTCTGCCAAAAGCATTTAAATCCTAATGGATTAATATTTGAAGCACCTGGTTCAAAGTCAATATTCCATAGTTGTGTTTCTGCCCAATAATCCACAAGCCTTTGACACTGAAGGAAGTTTCTTCGTATATGAATGTATTATAAATGCGGGTGTGTGGCTTTAAATATAAATAAGTACGAAATGCACAATAAATGTTAAATCTACATTTGTGGAGAAACACTACTCATTCCAATATATTCAAATTTCATTGCGATCTACTCCCTTGCCTTTCGGTCCTTTAAAACCTGCAAATGTGGCTGGAAAATATGCATTTACCGAAGATGCTTTATTATTATTATTATTAGTAGTAGTAGTAGTAGTAGTATTTGCTGAACGTGCATTTAGAATCTTGACATCAATAATGGGTATAATTACGTCTCATTTGGAAAACTAAAAATAGGATTTTATTCGTATAAGACACTACAAGTAAATACATCTGAACATTCAGAGGGGCTAAAGTTATCCGACCATGTAAAAAAGCCAAGAACAAGATATTAGTAAGCCCGTTTTCAGGTACCTATTCAATTCATAACAGCTGTTTTTTATATTATGTAACCGTCTTTCTGGTTTACCATATGGAACTAGATACACAAACACAAGTAATGAATATACCAGACGAAGCATCGATTAGTTTTAAACAATTGAAACATATTATTATTATTATTATTATTATTAATTTCCACATGTTAGTATAAAAAATCTCTTTCCTGGCAAATTATTTTGGTTTTGGGAATTTTAACGCCATTTTTCAGCACATGACAAGTTATATGTTCTGGTCAGCATATTTGATGGAGGAAGAACCCGGAAAAAACCACCGATCCGCGGGAAGCAACTGGCAAGCGTTACCATATACCTACGTTAGTGGCTCGGAGACTTGAACTCATACGATCAGGAGTTAGATGTGTGAATGATCTGCGAGCAGCTTAGACCACACGGTCACCCGGGGCCCCTATTGACTAAAGAAAGGAGGCTAATTTCAAACCTCCTCAAATGTGTGGTCTTCGTGATGAAATAAAGAATCTTAGAGCAGGCTCAGTCCTTTATGTCTTATCAATAGATGTCGAAACCATTCTCATCACTCCCTTACTGGCTTTTCTTTAATGAACGTAATCTGTTGTGTGATAGACAAATAGGCTTTCGCACAAATCAATCGTGGAAAGCTGCACTTACTACCATGATTGACAAATGGATCAAAGCTAAAAAAATAATGGAGGTCTAACGAAATTTTTTTTTACATAACATCCCTAACAGAAAGGCATATAAAACGACCTATAACATCCCTCACAGAAAGGCATAGAAAAAGACCTATAACATCCCTCACAGAAAGGCGTAGAAAACGAACTATAACATCCCTCACAGAAAGGCATAGAAAACGACCTATAACATCCCTCACAGAAAGGCGTAGAAAACGACCTATAACATCCCTCACAGAAAGGCATAGAAAACGACCCATAACATCCCTCACAGAAAGGCATAGAAAACGACCCATAACATCCCTCACATAAAGGTATAGAAAACGACCATAACATCCCTCACAGAAAGGCATAGAAAACTACCTTTACCATCATTGTTCACAGTCTTTTATTTTAAATAAAATGGCCGACATATTATTCCAGACACCGTTTTCCTTCCACACGTTATGGATCTTCAGTATTTCAGTTGAATTGGCGGCTTCCTTTTTGATGTAATAAAGATAACCATTTGTGTTCTGAGATATTTCCTGAAAAAGAACTATATTTAAATGAGATATTTCCTGAAAATAACTATTTAAATGACATATTTCCTGAACAAGAACTATTTTAAATGAGATATTTCCTGAAAATGACTATTTAAATGAGATAGGTCCTGAAAAAGAACTATTTAAATGAAATATTTCACAAAGATCGGGGCATGAATGCATTTTCTTCTGAACAGAACTCTTCAAGATTAAATGGATCAATGGTTATTGATTATATTCTAATGAAACGTTAAGATTTCTTCATTCCATTCTTCCATTCGGCTGATCCCATGTAGCTTGAAAAACTTAAGATATCTCACAAACAGCAACTTGAGTATCATAGTCACGGATGTTGCCAGTATTGCGTGCCACGTGCATCTTACAATCGAAGGTCAGTGAGTAGAACCCACTCAATATTTATTATTATGATCAATGCAAAAGATCTTTCAACCAAACATCATCATGCAAAGGATTAATGCTCCTTAAGATTGTTACATCTCTACAGGTGGGCATGCTGTACGACTGTACGTATACGCCGTAGAAAAAGGACTATGGAATTTCAAACGTTATAGTCTTAATTGCCTTACCTCATCAGCATCATCTTTATTTCCTTCCATGGAAGATTACATGATAGAAGAATAAATCATCTGAATACAATCAAAAAATATTTTTAAAAAAAATAATAAAAAAATTTTACAAAATTATATATTAGAATACAAATTCTTACACAATATCAGTCAACAAAGTGTTCGTCAACTGCATAAGTTGCAAGTTTCAGTACCTTATTTACAGAAGATAGCTGCACATTGCATGACAAAGTATGCTGCATACAGGACGACTAGCTTGGAGTTTTCTTTGTCGATTACTCCTGATGGTAACCTTTTACCTAGAATATATTGTAGTTGCAGTTCATCTTCTGCATTAAACAACGTAATGTGCAAGCTCAGAGGAAGTTTATCAGTAAGGAAATCCCAGAAAGAATTTCTAAAGTTCGACATATAAGGACAACTAACACAACAATGAAGTATCAAGTCTGCATAAACATTCCACACATCTAATACACATATCAAGCTGTGTTTGTGGAACAGCAGCCCATAGTTTAGCTACATATGTAAATACCTTAGTGTATTGTCTGGTTTTAGCCGACTGCCACACTGAGGCAGGTCGTAAGTATTCGTGTATCGAAAAGAATCTATCAAAATCTGCTTGATTAGACATACGAACTCTCCAGGGGCTTTTTTCAAGAGCAACAATTTTTGACCTTACAATTTCTTTCCAATTATGTTTATCTGGAATTTCAGAATCGTGCAACTAATCAGTTAGATACCCGAGCAAGTCAAACTTCTTTGAGGTATAATGTAAATTTGAAATTACCCCGTAGCTTGACATGCATCCGCTCAAAATGGAGTGAAATAACGCAACGTTAAACACACACGTTTAGTATGTACATTGTTAGGCATCAAACACAATCTGTGTAAAAACATCAATTTTCTTCTGTCAATTTCGGACTGCGCTGATGTCCATCCTAGCATGCCCAAGGCAATGTCTGATCTTGTATGTATTGGAAAACCTTGTAAATGTTTCGCAAAATACCTCAGAGTTTTATCCAATAAAGCGAGGTCACTTTTTGAAATGTTACACCATAATTCACTTCCATAAAACATTGAAGGGAAAATTACCTTTTTAATTACATTTGCAGCAACCAAAGGATTTAAACCATTCGGTTTAATGCCAATACCAAACAGACCGTGAAAAGATTTTTTCCCTTTCTTGCATGCATCGAGTATTGTGTCATGCGACGTCAGCTTTGAGTTAATCCGGTGACCCAGGTGTGTTGCCGAATCAGTAACCGGCAAACATGACGGGCCAAGATACCATTTCATATTGATATAATTCTTGTACTGGGGACCGAAAATGATAATGTATGACTTTGTGACACTAAGCTCGAATTGTCACTTATTACTGTAGTCGTATGCTATATCTAACAGTTTTTGTAGATTGCTAGGATATATAGACAAAAGTAAAATGTCATCAGCTAGGGTTGGATTTCCCACAGCTAAGGATCCAATCTTTGCTCCATATCCACTATTTTCTAACTGTAGCAGCAAGTCATTTATAAATATTGTGTACATCAAGGTTGACAAAACACTCCCTTATCTCACTCCTTGGCCAGTTGAGAACCAATCTGAAAATTGCCCATTTACAAGAACTTTACTCTGTAAATTTGTATACATGTTAGAAAATATCAAAAGGGATTTACCCGTAATTCCCAACGTGAATAATTTAAAAAGCAGTCCTTTGTGCCACACGGCATCAAGTGCCTATTTTGTATCAAGAAAAGCAGCAAAAACCCGTGAACCCATGTTTACATTATATTGTATTGATTGCAACAGCACAAAACTCGCTGTTGTGCAGCCTAAACCTTTTTGGTAACCATGTTGTTGTGAACTGGGTATACTAGAATTAGTATCTTTGAGCCAAGTTACCAAACGTTCATGAATAATTTTCTCAAAGGTTTTGTAGATAACAGGCAGTAAAGTAACAGGCCTGTAACTTTCGAGGGAATTCTTTGATTTTCTGTTACATTTGTACAGTGGTATTACTAACCCTTTTTTGCAATCTACAGGTATGTAAGATTGATCAATCATCCGAGTAAATAAAATTGTCATACACTCGATGAGGTAGTCGCTGCCATAGATCAAATGTTCATTGCAAATTTGATCATGGCCCGATGCTTTTGATTTCTTTAGACTTTTAATGATTTCTCTTACTTCGTTTAAACTGATACTGGTCTGTAAGGCCTCGATATGGCTTACTCCGTCCTGTATTTTAGTTTCTGTTGGAGCGGAAAATATTACTTTCAAAACCTATGTAGGCAGCCTGTCGTTTATTACAACAAACGATTGACTGATTGGGATTTTAAGGCGCATCAGCACTGTAAGGATAAAAAATAGCTCCACAAAATTACATAATAAATGTTTTATGTACCAAACGTGGTTCAAGATCAACAAGCGGTAAAAAAACAAAAACTAAACAATGAGATGGCGAGGATAAGACATAAAGGTTCCCGATCACTAGGTAATGTAAATGGTGTGTATAATTGGTAATTAGATAATAATATATATTTATGGTGATCAACAGTACATATGTTGGTTAAAAATACTAAATGGAAATAGGTTGCACACGAGCTATTTTTTTATATAACGAATGTTAACTTCCTTCAGGAAATTTAAAATACAATATATATGCATCAAAAACTCCTTCATGTGCTGAACATTATATTACCGATGTTGTATTTGTAAAGGTTCATTTTTTTTTTCATTATCATGGCAGGAAGCGATTCTAATGCCCGAAATCTGAATACCATTCTGTTTATTTTGGTACAAAGTTCTGTAGTTGGGTTGCACAACTGACACAAATGCAGGGTTTAAAAGGTTAAATCTTAACTTTAGGGCACACTGCAAATATGTTCTCTGCGATGTGATAGGGATAGCTTTTCGAATGAGCCAAGAGACTTTAAACTGGGAATGTCCTAAACGCTCCCAAAGCGAACCGTATTGCCTGATGGTGAATTGTGTCAAGCTTCTTTAAATAGGTCATTCTGACTTTAACCATTAACAATGCAGCCATAATCCAGTTTTAATCTAATGAAGGTACTAAGGTATTACATAAACTGTGTTACTCAAATAAGTAAAACTGTAACGAAGAAAAAAAATCTTTCGAGATCTTGACTGATTTGTAACGGAATTAAGTAAAGACAATGTTCAGTGTAGATGAAAGACTGTCGCGGCTTATATATTGTTTTCCGAACAGAACCGTGCACGAAGGATGGGATTACTGAAAATATATGCTTCAGCATTTAGAAATTTAAAGTTACTGAATTTTTAGTATCAAGGTTTTTCCATAGATGTAATATGGGATGTTGGTTTACGACTATGTTACTACTGCGGATGAAATTTCTTTGCATATTGTAATTGTGAACATTGAACATGATTTAAACAATCTGCCAACTAACATGACTGCTGCTTTGTGCTCAAAATTTCAGCTTGAATTAGTCTAAAGTACATTATATTTTGAAGCTATTATTATCTTCTGAAAGTGTATTGAATGAATTACCAGCTATATAAAATGTAAACAAAAGGTTTTGGTTCCTTTTTCACAATTTTCCTCGAAGGTCCACTTAGTGAAAATGACCTTGCGGAGCTAGCAGTTTTTTGAAAATGCGCATCTGAAGTAAGGCTAAGCTGTATTCTCTATAACCCATATTACACACATCAATCATACAACAAAATAAAGTGAATTAAAAGTATTTTGAATAATACCATAGATATACAAGGTCTTTTAAATAGCCAATATAACCAGTGAAGAAAACCAGGGGAATTCTTTTCTTTAAAAATCATACAAATGCAAAATACGAAACTGTAGAGTACCACCTGTTGCTAATGCTGCTCAGAAATGATTCACTTTAAAAAAATTTAGACCGTAACAAACATGCTAAAACATATATTCCTAAGCATATATTGTGTAAGTGCTCAGTCTATTCAAGAAACAGCACATTCGCATAAGACAGTATCCTAGATGCAAACTTTGCATACCAAAATAATTATTTTCCACGCCTATTACTTTGCATACCAAAATAGCTATTTTCCACGCCTATTCTATGGAAGAAAAGAGCACTCAAATGAATCAAGAAAACAAAATTCTCAGACTGGCATTGGTATGGGATAAGTAAACTGACCAGACATTTATATAATCTCTTACGAAGCAGACCTCGCAAAGTAAAACATCTTCTAATTGCTCTTTAACCGGTACCTTCCTTACTTAACAAGAAACAAAGACATTATTTCCCAGTACACTAACTGCAGTGGCTCATAATCATTCAGGACCGAGAAACAGACATGCGCTGTCTCAAAGCAGTTTACACATATTGAATCATTTGTACTAAGTATAGCACGGTTTCTAATAACTATCACACGTTTTCTTAATTGTTTTGTTTGAAGGACTACATTATTCCAATAAGGAACTCACCTTGTAGTGAATAGTACCCTATGCCTTATTTGAAAATTTAACCTAAAAACTACTGTACTCCAATTAATTGCAACCAAAAGAAAGGATTCGACCACTCATCTACAATCCTTCACTAAGCTTTGCTTTAAAAATATCTTATTAGCTAAGAACTAAAAGATGTTTGCATAATAATAATAATAATAATCATTATCATCGTAATAGTTAATGTTGTCTTTGCTAGAGCATAGTTATCCAATCATCCCTTGTATAAGTATTGCCATCGCTTTAGGAGTTGTATATCTGTTTGCTCCTTTGGATTAAAATGTTTTTTTTTTTCAGTTTTCTAAAACAGTGAGCTAGTTAATAATTTGCCAAGTTTGTAACCTGAGAGATAAGAAGTTGGTTTTCAAGCAATGCCTAAATTCTTTCTCAGTAATCAGACCACTGCAGTATCAGAATTTTTGCTTCTAAAGATGACGTAGAGATGTTACCTATCTCTTGACGTAGATATGCTACCTATCTCTTGGAAAAAGGTAAACTATTTTGCTTATTAGACAGTTCTCTCTCTCTCTCTCTCTCTCTCTCTCTCTCAAACTAACAAACAAACAAAAACAAACCAATCTAATGCATCGGCTTTGATTGAATTCTCAGATGTGAGAAATGTACAGGAAATAACGCATAATTTTTTTACTTACCCAAATAGTTGGCACATTTTTGCCCTGTAATGATAATAGTTGGATACCGGTAATTTGTATTGCCCTGCAGTGATAATAGTTAGGTACCGGTAATTTGTATTGCCCTGCAGTGATAATAGTTGGGTACCGATAATTTGTATTGCCCTGCAGTGATAATAGTTGGGTACAGGTAATTTGTATTGCCCTGCAGTGATAATAGTTGGGTACCGGCAATTTGCAGACCTCTTTGATGTCAAGTAGAGCATATGTTAAACGTCTTTATTTAAATTTGCATTAAAAGTACATTAACCAGGGACTAATTCTAGCCTCAGACCTACTCGTGATAGTAACGGAATATTCTTCGTGAATAAATAAAAAGCAGAAAGGAGAAAAGAAAGAAAAATACGTGTTATCTAATTTTAGAATGGTCAAAATGACTATAACATTAATATTCAGTAGGTGTATGTTGACCTTAAGCTGAAAAACATAGATTTTCACGTGAGTGTTTGGAAAATGAAACATTGGTTTTGGATTTTAAAATTCATCACGGATCTAAATAAGGAGTTTATATACATTTTCGACTTTTGCTTTATTTATGTATGAATACAAAACCTTAAACTTTGTAGTTTTGATTTTGAAATATTTGCTTCCGAATTATAATATTTTATCATGAAATTGCTGAGCTTACAAGAATACAATTGAGGTTTTGTTTTTTTGTCCTTAAATAAAGAAGTGATTCATATTACTACTGCGGTAGATAACCGTGTCTACTTTGCTCCAGTACAGATTATCTACTGACAGCAACTGTGATGTATTACAGCTGTCGGTATACGTATTTATATGTCCCTGATTGGTCCAATGTCTGTGTAAGTCCTTGTTTTGATCTTGGAGCACGTATGTACATGTCCGTGTTTGGTCTTAGAGCTCGCTTCATTACATCTGAAGCACGCTCTCTCTCTCTCTCTCTCTCTCTCGCGCGCGCGCGCGCGCGCGTACACGCACAAACATACACACACACACTCAAGAGAAATTAAAAATGTGGCAATCGTTTCATTTCGCGTTTAAGTGTAACAAATAAAGGCATCACGCTAACCTTCATCTACTACTCTCTGGTTCTTTTTAATTTCCTTTCTTATACTTGCACACACACACACACACACACACACACACACACACACACACACAACAATGTTTAAACATTTAAACATGAAATTACCTTAGTTTTAAGTTTTGTTGTCCGCAGATGATCGAGTTCAACAATATGATACCGTTGTCAATCAGTTCGATGGCGTCACACGTACACCAAGAGGATCGCAAGATAGATTCCAATTGTGGATACGTGGAGGCGCAGTCAAATTAGAAATTGACGATCTCGATATTTCCAATGTAGTATAGTTACGCCCATGGCTCAATTGAATAGAACTTTGACTGGATCAAAATAACATATTTTAAGGTTTAATTTTATGATGTTGCGCCAAACCCGCTATGTTTCACCAAATTAGCCAGAATTCTTACCCTGGTGCTCAACATTACACATTTTACGTTTCAACAGCTATGTGAATTGAAAATATCATACGTCTTGTACGGTTTTCAAAGTTCAAACAACAATTTTAACTGTTTGTTCGGACACAAGCCCAAACCTGTAACTGTTAGTCTGAGTAATTAATTGAAAAAGCTGTTTATTTTCAAAGCAAGGTTACCTTCATGATCTTTGATTTTTATGGGGTTTATTTCATTTCGTTCTGCATGATGGAACTTGAATTACTTATATAATTTTGTGTTCTTCCGTATGCTTGAAGTTTGTCCGTTTTTTTCATATGTCACTCAAAGCCATAAGAGCCATTATTTATGTTCATAAACGATTCATTCATATAAAGGTTGAAATGTAATGCAATATGCTGAAGATATTTCTACTTTTATAATGAGTTTAAGAATCATTTTTAATTTGCAGACATAATAATTTTAAATGTTTATATATTCGGCTGTGGACAATGTTATCGTGGTAATTATCATTTAAATTGAAAAAAATGGACAATCTAGGAAATAAATATATTCATTTTTGACAATTCATAAGTTGCATAATCTTCCGTTCTTTGTATCAAATGGAACTATCCTACATTTTGTTTCTGAACATAATTTAAAACGTAAGTTCTAAAGAGACCAAATTAGCATTAGGTAGGATACCGGAGAGTTTACAAAGATAAGAAAATAAGAATTGACCAAATCAAAGTCAGATTCAAACAACTATCGCCTTCTGAAACGATCCAACTTCACCTTCCTTGGTACAGAAAGTGAATTACCAGTTCACTCGACAACTACTAATTTCATGGGATCAACATAAGGGTTGCAATTTCTAAATATCTCGGTCTAGACAAATATAAGACCTATTTACCTTAATGATAAGGACAGATTCGATTGTTTCCCACAACTAACATTTTCTAGGTATGTGTTGGTTAGTGAATTAAAGCAGCGTGTTTCACATGCACAACACTGTTGGCATGTCAATTAAACCATCTACAGGTACGCTCTATTTGTATACCCCATGTAAGCATCACTGCTGCCTAAAATAGTTCCAGTTAGAGACAATTCAAGATAATACATCTGTACTTGTTATCGCAGCGTATCTGGAAATGGTAAAATCACGTGGGATCTCGTAAGATCACTATCAGAAAGGCTCGTGTCCAGGAAATGCTTTAAGATATATATCTCAGCGTCTTTTCAGTAATTTAAAGGCATGCTTAATGCTCTTGAGAGCAACTTCACAAAGATCTTTTGGTTATGCAGATAAAATGCAGATAGGGCCAATCTTATTTGGATATGGGAAGCTATTAAAATATGGATAGGGCCAAACTTATTTGGACATGGGAAGCTATTAAAATATAGGTAGGAATAACCTTATTTGGATATTGGAAGCTATTAAAATGTACATAGGGCAAACAGTATTTGGATATGGGAAACTATTAAAATGAAGATAAAGCCAATATTAATTGGTTATGGGAAGTTATTAAACTGTACATAGGGCAAAACTTATTTGTAATATGTGGAATAGTTAAGAGGTTGGAGATAAACTTCCTTTGTTTATTTTTATTTAAAAGGTATGCAAAATTAAGAAATATTTTTACGTAGGTATTGCTATGGAAGCCTTTTTATGAGATTGTTTACCATCTCGTGTGTAATGAACCATTTGACAGTATTAGAAACCTAGGACAGTTTACTTAGTTTAGTTTAGAATAAGAAATCCTGATAACAACGATATACGATTACTTAGTTCTATAATTTTCCCCTTTTGCATGTATGCTTTTCTCTGTGACTCAGTCATACAGAGTTGTGCCTATTTTTTTCTTCGCATGGGGTTATTACCTTGTATAGAAATTAAGGGTTTACTTTCTTCTTTTTTTTTTCGAAAATAAGTTTCTTTGTAATGTGTCCACATCAGCATTTGACCAATCCTTACAAACAGTAATTATCGCTAAAATGTGAACATTTGACAGCTTAAGGTTCGAAGAGCAGCAGCCAAGTAGCATCATTTGTCATAAGTAAAATAAGATGCAATGACTGGCGACGAAACTAGTCAGCAAAATACATATTTTAGTCTTGTTCAATTGTATGATATAAACAAAGATGGCTTCCCAATTTCCGTCATCAAGCATCATTACATGAACTACAGCTTAGTAAGGCGGCCCTCCTGTCTCTGCGATTCTGAGTCTGTTGATCGGAGTGTAAACTAGGCTTATACCATGGTCGGACCAATGTCATCACATGACAGGTCATAAAAGACCGTCAAAAACGGCCGAATAATGCTCAAAGCGAAATGGGTTACTTGTCAAAGTATCGCCAAAACATAACACAGAACTACATGTGTTCGCGGACTAATATTTCTTTGCTTCAGTTACAAGAATGTAAAACAAAACAAAACTATCGGCTTAACGCCATAACTTCGCAGTTTTAATGCCCATCATCCGGTGCATGTTGGAATAAGTTTCCTTTTGCTCCGCTTTGCTTAATATCTCTGTTTATCTCTCAAACTGGCGTCAACAATTCATTAGGTAGATCTACATAAATCATAACTGATCACTAAATCAAGGGAAACAAGATTATCTATATCTTAAGTTTGCCAGTCTTAGTGTTTCGATGGCAGAAATCCAGGATATTTGTCCTTAGAGTCTGCTGTTGCTTCTTTTGCCATCCTGAAGGGCCCTACAAATCTGCTTTACATTTGCTTTAATTTTCTATACGCAACTGACATGTTTCTACCTGTATTTTGTTTTAACGAACGATAATTTGTTTAGGCACATCTTGTCTGGGCGGGTTTTCGTTCTCAGCCACCGACTTTCTATATGCATATACCTACAGAGCGCCTTCCAAATTATCTTGGCTGTCTTATCGTTAATATATTATGTCTGATGTCCATAAAGTTGAAAGCATCGCCGCTTTAGATTCAGTATGCAAAAACTATATCACTATTTCCATCTTTGTGTAATGAAATTATTTTTATGCAGATAACGAGAAACAAACATGAAGAGCGACCTGAAAACAATCTTCTTTGGTTTGAATAGAACAGGAAACAAACCATTGATATAATAAGGTCTGTGTGATTCGTGAAGGACTAGAGATTGTGAATATTGCTATAGCAAGTATTCAAATCGTCTTTTACCTCCCCCTCTTCTGCAGTGATGACCTCGTACACAAAGGGTTGCGAATTTAATACCCACCAAGGCTAAATCTGGTCGGATGCCTTGGTGTCTCCTTTGGAAAGGCAATGAGCCGCAATAGTCTTGGCATTATATTACCACTTATATGTTGAACGTGCCGTTAACGACCAACCAACATCTTTGTCGAAAGGCTTACAATCCGATAATGACTAAGTAGTCTCATATTTATGGTAAGAACTCGCGATTGATGATGGATAGGTACAGAAGAAATACCTGATGACGTTGAAAAAAATGATAAACGTCATTGCTATATCTGATAATGAATTGAAATGATGACGCTAGACAACTTTGATATATTATCCTCTTTACCATCGCTGTCAGGGAACGTAACGAATCAAGCCATAGTGGTGTCACAATATGTACATTACCGGTCATCCAAGAATGTATGCTTTATCTACACTGCATGAGAGCATATACCGGACATCCGCTAATATTTGTCATATGTGCACTGCAAGACAGCCAATATAGTTGGATATGAATATGTGTGCTATATGCTGCAAGACAGTAAATATGATCACACATCAATGGATGTTCATTGTATATACTAAAAAGCATGTATTATTACCGAACACCCGCGGGTATTATATATATATATATATATATATATATATATATATATATATATATATATATATATATATATATATATACAGCAAGACAGTCAATATGACCGGACATTCATGTATACTTGCACGATATGCTGCAAGGCAGTTAATATGTTTGGTCATCCACGGATATATATAATATATCCACCACAAGACAGTCAATATGACCTGACATCCACTGATATGTCTACTGTGTAGTGAAAGACTGTCAATTTGACCGGACATCCATTCATCCTTGTGCTATATACTGAAATTCAGTCAATATAATCGGACATCCACAGATATTTGGCATATTTCCACCACAAGACAGTCAATATGACCTGACATCCGCTGATATGTCTACTGTATACTGAAAGACTGTCAATTTGACCGGACATCCATTCATCCTTGTACTATATACTGAAATTCAGTCAATATGATCGGACATCCACATATATTTGGTATATTTCCACCACAAGACAGTCAATATGAGTGAACATTCGCGGATATTAGAAATATAAGCACTGCAAGACAGTTAATATGACACATGACATACAATTAATCGTTCATGTTAAGATAGTCAACTAAACGCCAAACGGATTTACTTTAGTTTAGGGTTACTGAGAATTTAAGTCACAATTAAGCAATTCCCAGCGTGTAACGCGACATTGGGCGTGTTTTCCCTAGGTCATCCATCTTTAGATTGTCAGGTCCGGCTGTTTTAAGCGTTCTTGTTGTTCAGGACTTTTGTTTATATTTTATAGATAAATCTAATCCATGATCTTCTGTCTTTAATCCCACATAATTTGATGATTATGTGGTAGTATAATGTCGGACTAGTTCGCGATAACAGCCTGAGACTTGCAAAGAATTTACCTGAAGATTAATGTAAAGCTGATATAATCCCAGCTAGAATATGGATATTTTATAATATGACTGATAATATCTTTTAACACAGACAAGAAGGTAAATTCCAGCCCGGTCAATTTACGTACAATATCGGTACACGATTAATGAAAAGCTAAAGTATTCGCAATGGTATTCTTTATGTCTGGGTGGGGAGACGTTTACTTAATATTCATCTGGTACACGTTTTATTACTTGTTTGCAAGCACAAAGACCCGAAGTAGTCCGAATAATGGTTCTGTGTCTATTCTTCAAAATCATGTTAATAAACACTTCAGGAAAACCACACAAACTGTTTGATTCGAGAATCAACCTCATTTTGCGTTGTTGTGTTTGTCATTTTTACATTGTTCTCTGTCAGAACAAAACAAAAACAAGAAACATCCTCTGGTCTAGTTGACTCTATCGGTTAAGTTCCTTGCTTTCCAGTATTTCTTATGAATTATTCTCGTGGTTAAAACAAGAAACATGAATTTCTCAAAGATTCGTGTAGACATCCGTATGCAGGATCTCAAACAAATCGAGACCTATGAAGCAAGTTGGATGTAGGTGAATAGCTTAGAAATTATAGCTACTCGCGTTTTTATAACTTTACAGCAGTTCTTGAATTTTATTTTTTTATGGATAGCAATTAATTAATTAAAGCATTAATTATAGATCATTTGGCAAACCATTAATTATTATTTGGTAAAGCATTAATTATACATTATTTGGCAGAGCTATAATTATACATTATTTGGCAATTCATTACTAATAGGTTATTTTGCAAAGCCTTAATTATAAATTATTTGGCAAACCATTATTTATGCATTATTTGGCAAAACATTAATTATACATTATTTGGCAAAGCATTATTTGTACATTATTTGGCAAAGCATTAATTTTACATTATTTGGCAAAGCATTAATTATATATTATTTGGCAAAGCGTTAATTATACATCACTTGGCAAAGCATTAATTATACATTTTTTGGCAAAGCATTAATTATTCATTATTTGACAAAGCATTAATTATACATTATTTGACAAAGCATTAATTATAAATTATTTGGCAAACCATTACTTATTGATTATTTGGCAAAGCCTTAATTATACATTATTTGGCAAACCATTATTTATATATTTTTTGTCAACGCATTAATTATATATTATGTAGCAAAGCATTAATTATACATGATTTGGCAAAGCATTAATTATACATTATTTGGCAAACCATTACTTATAGATTATTTGGCAAAGCATTAATTATACATTTTTTGGCAAAGCATAAGTTATACATTATTTGGCAATGATTTAATTATACATTATTTGGCAAAGCGTTAATTATACATCACTTAGCAAAGCATTAAGTATACATTATTTGGCAAAGCATTAATTATATATCATTTGGCAAAGCGTTAATTATACATCACTTGGCAAAGCATTAAGTATACATTATTTGGCAAATCATTACTTATACATTATTTGGCAAACCATTACTTATATATTATTTGGTAGAGCCTTAATTGTACATTATTCGGGAAAGCATTAATTATACATTATTTGGCAAAGCATTAATTATAAATTATTTGGCAAACCATTACTTATTGATTATTTGGCAAAGCCTTAATTATACATTATTTGGCAAACCATTATTTATAAAAATTTTGTCAAAGCATTAATTATATATTATGTAGCAAAGCATTAATTATACATGATTTGGTAAAGCATTACTTATACATTATTCGACAAACCATTAATTATAATTTTTTGGGCAAACCAGTTTTTAAACAGTTGTTGTTGTTGTTGTTGCAGGGTTTAACGTCATTTTCAGCACACGATAGGCTATGCATGGCGGGCAGTATTAATGGTGAAGGAAGAACCCGGGAAAACCCCGGAAAGAACCACCGACTCACGAGAAGCTACTGGCAAGCTTTCTCACATACCCACATTGGCCGAATCCGAGACTGGAACCCACGCAGACAGAGGTGAGATGGCAGTGATCCGTAACGAAGAGCGCTCTAGACCACTCAGCCACTCGGGACCCACAATTATTATACAGTATTCAACAAAGCATACATAGTTATACGACTGATAATAAACTGTTCAGGGCTAGCTGCATACACAATGACTAAAGAATTGTATAATTACATTTCATGTTTGAAGTGATTCTAGGAGAGGCTAAAAGATTCTCTAAAATAAATTTAACATGTTGTATTATAATTATTTCTGCAAAGCATTCGAATCAAATGATTAACATCTTTTACTTTTCGCCTTGGCTTTATTGTTTATATTACTGGAAATTGCATTAGCAAATCGAAACATTGTGTGATATTTCGCTCAAAGAATGTTACGTACGCATGCGTACTGGAAGCACTTATCCTGTACTTTTTGTAACTTGGCACCGCTCTGGTGGCCTAGTGGTTAGAGTGTCAGCCTCGGATGCGGGAGGTCGCGGGTTCGAACCCCGGCCGAGTCATACCAAAGACTTAGAAAAATGGTACTAACAACTGCCTCGCTAGGCGTTCAGCATTAAGAGGTTAGTGTTAGGACTGGTCGACCTGGTGTCAGGATAATGTGACTGGGTGGGTCATCATGCTACATGTCTGCGGCATTATGCCCCAGTGCTAGACAACATCACTATTAACTTTCACAATGCAGACATCGTAGCGATATGACTGAAAATACGTTAAAAGTCTAAATCACACACACACACACTTTTTGTAACTTGCAGTTGCTACCTTGTGAACATGTTAACCAAACACCAATCGTATTCTCTACTATCACAATGTCATTTCCATCTTTCAGGAAGTAAATAATGATAATTTCTTTCGGAGTGCTCAGTTGTTAACTAGTGATTGTCGTGTGGCTAGGGATGCTTAAATTATAGAATAAGTGATACCGCCTACAAATTAATTACAGATGGTCTGAGAATCAATACTATACTTCCTGGAAGTCTGATGAGCTAATATATTGTATTTGCTTGATGTTAGTAACACCTCCTTACATCTGGCATCGATTGAAATTGCAACGTGATAAGTTACATCCGATATAATCAATGTTTTTTTTCTTTCTTAAGTCTAAATAAATCATCCGATAATCTGCATCGCAGAAGTACTCCAAAAATAAGTTAATTAATAACGGAATAATATTCATTCTTGGTTCTAATATATTGTCACCATTAAGAAATGGAATTCCAGTGATAACTTTATATTGGAATAAGTCGGGAACAATTAATACATACATTTAAATTTCTACGTTACCACACCACCATTAAAAGTAAAATTAGCACGTGGCCGAAAGCTATCGAGTAAAGATGTCTTAACGGTTAAACAATGGGCAAGCTTGGTGTTGATCATCATATAATCTCATCAAGGCTTGTCAGGCACTTGGACAAATTGAAAGCGTGGGTCATTCATCCATGCAATTTTCAACGCTTAGTATTCACAAATATATTTTTCATTAATTCGGCAGTCTTCTTTCTAATTTTCATGAAATTTTCAGTGTATATCAAAATAGCCCTGTGTGATTTACCAGAATATTTTTTAAGTGATTTTACAGATGAGGTTATACAAATTAACACACGTTCTGCAATCATTAATAACTGTGTAACGGAGCATTTTCTATTTCCAGAGGGGTAAAAAAAAAAAAAAGCATCCAGTCAAACACGCTGACATTCAGCAGTCATTTACTCCATAGTACCTGGAGCATGTGTTAAGAGTTAAATAATTGCAATGCCAGTAGCTGGTAAAGGAAAGTAACATTTCCATTGGTCAGAATGTTACCACGTGATCAAAATGAATTGCGTTTATTTCTGTATGAACTGTAAAGAAAACTACTTTTCTAAGAATACCCACTTCTATAAATAGAGTCACGTGTACAGCATAAGATAAACACTGCCAGTTAAGGCAGACACGAAGTAACCATTAAAGGAAAACAACAGTCTAACAATTTTATTTTAAAAAATTGAATAAATTTGGCTTCCATTGGTTGAAGAACTGGTATTATGATGACCTTATTACGATAAAGCAGGACAATCCTAAGTGCTATAAATAGCTACGTAACAGAAAACTCCAAACATGTATTACTACGCTCAATTAAGATTTATGTTTTTTAATGATGCAAACAAAATAACATAACGAATAATTTACATTTCAATTATAAGAGTTTAACATTGTTTTTTCTGAGTTTATCGTGGAATAAGCTGTCAGTTGCCGACTCACACAGCAAATAACGCCCTTCCCTTTGGGCGTTATTTGCTGTGTGAGTCGGCAACTGACAGTTTATACCATGATAAACTCAGAAAAAAACAACGTTAAACTCTTAAAAGAATGCCCGTTATGCATTAGTTTTGACGTTAAAGATTATTTAATTTCAAATACGTTCGTTTTTGCATCTAATAAATGAATTATATACTGATAATAAAAATACATTTATTGCTGAATTGTGGCAATACAAAATAAGACGACAGAAATTACATGACCAGGTGCTAATATGTGCACGAGTTTAATAAAGTGACTCTTTCTCAGCAATTATAATAAAATTTTCTGCAACATTATTAGTGGAGAGATTATTAAGTAGAAAGTAAAATGGACACGTAACAGACTATTTTTTTAAAAAATTCTACTCAAAGCTTTTACTCAAAATTCCTAAGCTTAATCGGCAAATTATATACACTGACCAATCAGGCATTTGAAGGTTTAGTTCAGTCCTATTTTTATTCTGAGAATGTTTATATGACATCAGGAACAAAAGAACAAACTACCTGGGTACGTGGGCATTTATTGAGCGTGCGCATTTTAGAAATATTAAATTAGGATTAGAATATCCTAATCTGTTTAATCCATAGATAATCAGCCTACTTTGAAACCATCCTCGTTGTTTGGAATAAATTAATATTTATCCCTTGCGCACAAAAGTGGAATTCAGAAGTGTCATTTTCTCCGTAGTAAAAATTGTATAGATGATCGAATTATGACGACGTTGTGGTAATAAGCTAGCTTCTGTGTCGTTTGGGTGACTGTGATGACTTTGTGATATTATGTCAAAGCCTGTGTCGTTCGGGTAACTAAGATAACTTGGTGGTAGTAAGAAAGAGTACGTGTCGTTCGAGTAACTGCGATGACTTTGTGGTAGTAGGTAAAAGTCCGTCTCCTTCGGGTAACTGCGACGACTTTGTGTTAGTATGTAAAATTCTGTGTCGTTTTGAGTATCAGTCATGAATTCGAGTTTGTAAATACAATTCTGTGTCGTGAAATTAGTGAGGTAAACAATTATTCATTCCTCTTTTTAAGTTCAGTCTGCGAAATAATTCACAGTTGTGTTCAGATATAATTTGTGAAGAATCATTTATTTATAGTATTCACTGGAATATCAAAATGATTATTTATTTGTTTGGACTAAAACACTACTTTGATATTGTTGTGAATTCATTCAATGACATTCTGGATTATATCATTGTGATATATTGCGACTATTGGTACATCAGCACATTGAATATTGGAATTAATTCGGGATCAATTATGCATACATCCATCCATACATCCATCCATCTCATAGACTTTATGGATGATCTAACATGACAAAATGTAATGTGCTTGATGGCAGAAGGATTAAAATCAATGTACAGAAGAACAAAGAATCTTGAACACGATTTCTGATATTATGCTTATGTATTTTATTCATTCAATGGATCCAGTTCATTTTGGAATACCATCTACATTATTCGCAACTGTTAGATTACTAGTGTTCTGATGGAGAGAGCCAACGCGTTAATTGATTTGAAACGTGTCAGACAAAAGTAAACAATTCCAATTCTTCCAAGATGTTTGCATTTTCTTTTGCATGTTATTCTCGGTCGTCGTTCCTTTTTTATTTCATTTCCGATGGGTTTTCTGGCTCATGTGTGTTTATATTGTTGTTTTTTTTTCTTTCCTTAAAGCTGTCCATTGCTAAGGTATTTTGTACACTTTACCCATATATATAACATACTTTCATGCATACATACTTTCTCATGCATACATACATACATACATACATACATACATACATACATACATACATACATACATACATACACGGAGGTAATCATAGTTTATTAGGTGTGTGTCTCAGCAGTACATGGAAACGAAATCAATATCCTGAAAAAATATTGGACATATGCTTAATTGATGAGTGATGGTTGTGGATATAGTGTTAGCATTCACTGTACTGTTTATATTTGTGGTTAGTGCCTGTACACTCAGAAACGCATTTTGTCGACGTTATATATCGTCTTACCTTCAAACATACGTCATAAATGTCGGCCGTAATAAAAGCACACGTTGGACGTGTGAGCTCACTATTTTTCTTACTATGCGGCCGAATAATGAAACATGACAGAAAATAGCATGGTTTCGTACTGTGCATGACATAGAATGCAATGTTTTTGTTTACCAGTCATAGAACTACAAAATAATGTATTTATTACGTCATTTATGATAATATATTATATCAGACGTTACAGGGTCCATCAACACGTTTTGTTGATTTTGATTGGAATGGTACGTTTCAAAATGCCACTGGTTAAATAAATACTTTATCATACCTACATTTTTGCCTTATAGTAATTTAGATACGCCGACAAACTTCGGCAATGAGAAGCTCCCGTTTTAACAATTATCGATAAGCAAAAGTCACAATAGGTACCAAATATTTTGAAACAGACGAAATTCGTGTTGGTTCAGAACATGTTCTATAAACATTGATACAATTTAAGTCAAATAATTTTCCATTTTATGCGACATGTTTTACTATGGAGAAAGAAACACATCAATGCTATTTAAAGCTATGGTATATCAGCACATTCAAGATTGACATTCATTCGGAACACAACTGGAATTCATTGGCAACTCTATAATGTTGAACTTGTCATTGAACCTTTCCGTCTAATTGGGATTCAGTTCACAATACTGTAAGTTCGTATTAGACTTTCACTTTTCATTCTAGAGAAAAATTTATTTGTTGAATTTTACTAAACTGGTTGGCTTGGGCTCTTCTCTGTTACATAGTTTCAGACCCTAGAGTCGTAGCAATCCGTACATTAGGTTTGAAATAGAAGACATTCAGTCCTAGCCAAACAGGATGAGATGTTGTGTGATCGTTTTCTTAAAGACATAATTGTAAAGGCCGTAAATTATCAAGTTACCCTTCTGGTTATTATTCATAAAAACTGCATCACTCAACCTTGCTACAGCGTTATCGTAGTATTTATCAAGTTACAATAATTCAAGAAAGTTTTGAACTGATCCAGTCGTGATACCAATCGAACAGATAGGAAATACCACTAATTCAAATAGTAGATTCAGTTCTATTCCACCTTAAGCTCATGTTCTAAGAAGGTATTTTGTAATGTACCATCTTTAATTGATACAAACCATTACAGTATTAACTAATCTCTGCTGAATAGAAAGCAGCCACAAACCAGCCAGCATCTGAGTCCAGTGAAGGTAGTACTGTGCAATGTACCACCCTTGAATGGAAGTATTCCGAATGTGTCGCACATAAATGAACGCACAGACAATATCTCAAGCCACTGTATGAGATATGTCGTTTACAGTGTGTATATAATACTCATTTAAATGTATTGCGTTATCACACAAAGCAGGCAGTATCTTCGAAAGAATAATTAAAATTTGCCAATATTTTTCCTTGATTTTTAAGGGTGAAAATAACCAAACTGAGAATAAACATTACAATGAATTTAAATCAGCTCTTCATTTTGGAATTAGTAAACCATAAATTAACATATGTTTTATTATTCCTTTCTAAGTGAACGTCTGTATTGACATTTTATGTGATTGTAACGGATTAAATTGTTTCTGTAAGCAAGCAGTTTTCAATCGTATTCAGATGAAATACCATAGAGATGCTTATTATTTAGACATGGAATGTTTTCTACATTTCCAGACATGTGGGAGAATCTAAATTTCAACAATATAAATAAATCTCTCTGGCTATTTGCAAAAGATAAATTAGTCCAAATTAGATAACAGCCAATTTGTTAAAAACAAATGCAACATATGCTCATCTTTGCCAAATAGAAAACATTCACAAAGCAGGTCAATCCTAAGGTCGAATGAATGTATTAACCGATATGTATGTATGTATGTATGTATGTATATATATATATATATATATATATATATATATATATATATATATATATATATATATATATATATATATATATATATATATATATATGCATATACCGAACATTTCTAAAACGTAGTTGATAATCATACATTTGTAGCAAGTGAAATATTTCAATTATATACAGCAGCATAGCCTAGAAGTCGTATCATGAGATACGTATCATTCTGTTTAGTGGATAATGCATTAGGAAGGACTCAGACCTGATCAACGATAGTCCTGACAACATATAATTGGAATTTGTTTCGTCTTAACGTTTGACTGGCTGGTAGGTAGTTGCTGCTACCAAATATGTGGGATGTATAGACCTATGATTAGTGTGCTATATCGGACAATCATCATTGTAGGAGTTTGTCAGGAAAAGGTCATCTCTGCTCATCAAATCAATATTTGATGTTATGTGTATTGGACGAGATTGAATCGTAGACGATTATACATTAAAATGAGAACCAACCCTCTGCTATGCTTTTATCAAGACAAAGTTCTACCCATCGGTCATCATGTCTAATAACCTACCTGTATATTAACCAACCAGCTAATCTCCCTGTCTACCTACTTCTGTGGATCACAGTGCATCTTGCAAAGGACAAAATACATTTGTTTTCGTGATTGGGGTGGAGGTAGGTTTGTTTGTTGTTGTTGTTGTGGGTTTTTTTTTTGTTATTCTTTTTTGGGGGGGTATTGATATGTGATTCTTTCAATTGTTACGAGTCTATGCTCTTAAAATAAGTAACAGAAAAGAATAAAAGACAACAACCTTTGTAAAATGTAACAAATAATTTATTTCCCTAGAATACAAAGTGAAATTGAGAAAAAAGAACTTAAGGTATTGCGAATTCAATCCCAAAATATTCCAAGAATTACCGACAACTGTCCGAGTAATTTAAAGTCCTAAAAAAATTCAGTAATAGTCCAGAATAAATCCAAACACTGACGATTATGATGTGTATGTTATAGCTCGTAGTGTGTTGATGTGCCAACAGTCTTTCATTGAATCACGTATATATAATTCCAAGTTTGAATACACGATATATTCCAGTGAATGTCTCTATCCAAAACTGTTATCAGAGTACTTTTGTATTTCCAGAGAAAATAATCACTTGAATTCAATAACTTGAATAAAATAGATTCCAGTCCAAAACTACTGGTCACAACATATAATACAACTTGATTGTGCTAAGACTTAAAAGCACGAATGATAAAATCCTCTACGTTACAATATATATAGTTCTCTACCTGAACTCAGGTCAAAGTTATCATTTTAAAAACAAAAACCAATACATAATGGAAAATAACCTTCTAGAATAATCCTGATGTTTACAAAATAAAAACAATAACCTGTAAAGTACACTTAGAAAATTCCAAAACCTTGACCCAAATCAACATATTTACTTCTTCTATTAAAACTAATACTGATTTTAAACCCATACACACAGAGAATAATTTACTTATATGTTAGTTGTTTACAATGATTAAAATAAAAAGTTAATTTAGGTCAATCAGAAATGAACTTAATTTTGGACAAGGTAAAGTCTAACATACATTGTTACAATACAATAGCATGTAGTGAAATAAAACAAATAAAACTAACTAACAGACAATACAAATTAAATTTTCATAACACAGTTTTATTCAGTATTCGGCATTTTTCAGCAATTAATGCAATCATTACATTAAGAATGATTTACTAATTATAGTAAAACCATAATATTCAAAACAAGTCAAAATACAAGTGTACAATATTTTAAATTATGTACCTCACACAGCCCAATTTAAATAGTGGTATCGCTGGTGTGGCAATGTCACCATTGATGCTTACTTTGTTTCATTTAGGAATTATATCTTCTGCCATTAGACGTGTTATATTCCCATATTTAGGACTAATTCATTTTTCTTCTCCACACGCACATACATGAAATACTCTTTCTTCCTCCCTCTCTCTCTCTCTCTCTCTCTTAAAACTTTTACAATTTTGGATCTTCGTTTTATGTTTGCGTTAATACTATATATCCACCTCACCACTATCGACAATGCAAAGTTTCAGTTTCACTCGTAAAATATTTCCTGACATCTACTAAGAACACGTTAGATATCATCTAATTATTTTTACTTCCGCGTGGTAAAGATTACTCTATTAACTTCAAATATTACTAAGAATACTATGCAACAAATTCAACCTGTGAAATGTTATACGTGATGGAACCAATCACAATTTCCGGTTAGTGTTGTTTTCGAGCAAAACTCTCATCAAGTAACGAAAACACTTATCAGGACCACAGGTAGGTATAGTCTGTAGCCAAACCTAGACACCGTTAAGACAAATTACATATATTCATCTGACAAAGATAAATCCTACTTAGTGTGTTGTTCTTTGGTTTTTAATCATACCCAACACAGAGTGACAACTGGTTTGGATTTACCTGGATACAATATTACTTGCACGTGCATTTTGTTAGAGAAGTATGTACTGCCACCAGCAAGCAATTAAAACCAGGAACGTTTTGAAGTGGGGAGGGGTACACTCTCATCTGAAAACAATTTTCACATCGAGACATAAATGAATCTATTTATCTGGATGCTGGGAGACAGAATGAGGAGAAGCACGAAGAATCGATAATAGTGTCCTGGGGATTTCATTCAAGCTCATGTACCATCTGATTATCTTGTGGAGGGAGGACAAGGACTCAAAGAGCCAAAACCTTAGATTGTAAAGGTTACTCGGAAGAAAATGCTGCATGTTTGAACTCATTGCAATTTAATTATGTATGTCTACCTCCTACCGATGCATTTTATTTTATTCTGAATATCAAATACATTTTATAAGTGTAAATTAAATAGTTTAATATATTCCTTTTAATATGGCGGTCACGTGACAACTGATATTTATGATTCGTATTTGGTACTTATAAAAATTTTCTGCCAAAGGTGATCTTTGGACAGAAAAATATATTCCTTAAACATATAAATTTTACCCATGCGATATCAAACTGGAGCTTTTGAACTCGCAAAACTTGTTTCCATTAGCAAATGACGAGGCCATGACACTAAGTAGTTATCACACTGTGAAAACGTTTAGTAATATTCAACTATCGTGACAAATTACTTGATAACAACCAGGCGCGCTTCTATGGTTTTTAAATGGGCAAAACAAGTCACTTGTATTGGTGAATAATGGGGTATACGTGAATTTACTATGACCTGATGTATAGCTTAATCGGTCATCAAATAGGAAACATTTTCGACTGTTTTAGCTGACAAAATTCACATTTTAGCAGACAAGTGAGAAAAATGTGATAAAGGTAAGGGGCAAAAATGATTTACAACTTATGTTCTGAGCGAATACATTGGGTTCAAAGCACTTCTCTTTCATATGACACCAAAGATACATATATAATTAACGACAAGTTTTGTAACTGGAGAAATTGCAGTTTAAAACCTAGACCTAAAGTTTTTTTTTAATGGCATTCAACTTTACAATGACGCTTTTCGTGATGCCATTTTTATTTGGACCAATGTTTCTTTTCAATAAGTAATAATACATCCTTACTAGCTGTGTCTATGACAAGTTCAGCACAAGAGAATGTCAAAATTTTAGATTTTCCTCTGGTCAGACACTGTTGTGTTCTCCATAGGTCACAGGTATTTTCAAGACGGGCAGCTTTCATTGATACAGTGTCACGACAAGATGACATCGGATACTTATAGAAGTACGTGCTTACATTTTACGAGAAAATGCCGCATAGCTACATTTGAAAGAAGAATTCCCAAACGCCGCCACAATTTCCACCATTTTAGTATCAAGTTTGTACCCGGTACATTTTCCAAGAAAGGCCCAAACTGTGCATGGTCAAGCGTATATGCGAGAATAAGTCGTTCAGAAATTCGACGCGACGACAGTGGTTAACTTCACTATAAATCCAAAGTCAGGACATCGAAGCAAAATGTAAGCTAATTTATGACATGCAGAACTGTAATATACTTCCTGGCATACAAAATGTTGGCGCCAACCACTACAATCCAGATGAGCTTTAAGTCGAGTCCCACTAGTTAATACTGACTGAAGCTAACCCTGGGTGGAGCGATGTAGAACGCACATGTAAGTAACGCTGCTAGATACTGCAGTTGCAAAACTCATGAGGAATTTCATTTAAATGACGAAATGTAACCTTCAAAATGCAACCTTTTAAAAAAAATTGCAAGGTATCAGTTTATCGCCATACACAATTCTTGCGATAATATTTACCCAAGTAAATAATTATTAAAATCTTTATATGAATTATTGTTTTTATCATTATCATTATTATTATTATTACTGGTGCGATGTTGTTGTTCTTGTTTTTGCCCAGTATCCTGCTGGAAAACTCTCATTATTAATATACTTTACTACCTCCATGAATGACTTTACTGGGATATACATTTTGCTAAGTGCATATTGCAGGTGGCGCTGATTTTCGTCACGCATGGTCTGCGTCATTTATCCCCAGCCTAGAGTTAGGTCCAAACAAGTAGGCACTCTGTGCAATATACACAATCATTTCACTTTAGATACTTTGCCGTGTAACTATATGCAACTATACTGATCTGCCACCGGCGCAGAATAAACGTGATGTTTGTCAATTTTAAGACCTTTTATCATTTATTTTTTCTTTCATTATATGGCATAGGTTTTGTTTCTGAGTGAAAATCTTACATATAATTGTCAAGCCAAATTCACTCACCTTGTACTATTCGCATCTTCGTCTAGATGACAGCAAAATGTATGTCAGTATTGGAGTCACGCGAGAAACTGATTGGACGAGACTAGATGACGGCAAAATGTATTCTTTCCATCTAGTATATAATGATAATGGCGTAACGGATGTAATGATCCCATTACTAAGGTGTATTATTTGCACGTGTAATTCATTTCGGAGCAGCAAGCACTCAATTAAACAAGCCAAGAGTTATGATCAGTACGTCTTCTAGTGACAAGATAGCAATCTCGTCTGAAAACAAATGTTTGCTTTCCAAAAATATTGAATTTCTTAAATAACAATGATTACACCGAACAGTAAGTGTCTCGTACTGTTTTTAAGGATTTGTGTTTTTCCATGTTGCTAAAGTTTTTCAGATTATCGGAAAAAAAATTATTTTTAAAAAATGTACAAAAGGAGTGACACAGGTCAGTAATACTACACTAGTACAATGCCGTGTCAAGCAAGGAAAGCACGAAAACATCTCGGCATAATCGTCGCCATTTCTCAGCGCAGGACAAGGTATACGTGGC
Organism: Sinohyriopsis cumingii; assembly: GCA_028554795.2. Classification (NCBI taxonomy): domain Eukaryota; kingdom Metazoa; phylum Mollusca; class Bivalvia; order Unionida; family Unionidae; genus Sinohyriopsis; species Sinohyriopsis cumingii. The sequence goes on along the minus strand of CM068825.1, from coordinate 156,187,162 downwards.
GGCAAGTATAACTGGTGAAGTAAGAACCCGGGAAAACCCGAGTAAGAACCACAAACCCACGGGAAGCTACTGGCAGCTTTTTGAAATAACAACATCGGCAGAGTCCGAGACTCAACCCTACACGGTCATAGTTGAGGTGGCAGTGATTGGTAAAGGCCAACGCTTTTGACCACTCGGTCGCTCGGGCCCCCGAAAAGTTTACGTTAGCGGAAGGATGAAATTGGGTGAATAGTAACGCATTATGATTGGTTAAAAAGTAAACTTTCAGGGATGAATATTAACATATTTTACTGGGTAAACAGTAAATGTCTAGTTTTTGCTTCCATATAATTTTATGACATAATTATATACATTAATATTCACATAATGTTTGTATATCCACATATTAATTAAACGCATTACATCACTTTTGTACATAGCGTACACACTTTTCATTCATGACATGTTATCATGTAGAGTTAATTAAAACAAATTCCAATTACTGATCTCGGAAAACATAATGGTATAATGCTTTGTACAAGTCTACTAAAATTTGAAAACTAGGTTATTTTCTTATAAATTTGTTTTTCTTTGCGAAATATTTTGGGGATTACGCAGTAGAGGTCTCATACGATTGCTCTGTATTTTCCAGACATTTAAACTGACCGTAGCAAGAAAAATGAAAATACAATATATATCTTCCATGTCATTTTTGAAATTTTGTACGACGAATAAAATATCCCGATCATTAAAAAACAGTCTCTCGTTGTGTATGTCAGACGTGGATTGTTACAGGGTATTATATCTTCTATGTTAAACTAGTTCTGGCAGTTTCAGAAACCCTTGAGAAATTATATGCTTCAGTTCTCAAAACTGAAGTGCTCGTAATTCACGTTATTAGTTCAGTCGTTAATTATAATTGGCAATAAAAGAACAAATATAGCACATCCATTTAAAAGCCGTCACATTGTGAGTTATGCATGATGAATTGATCTTGATTATTTCACACCCTTCCCTTCAAAGTGATGAACGGATGAAATAGAATTCACACAATATAGATCAAGTTGCTCTCTCGAAGAATTTAGTTTTCGACCACGTTGAAGTAGAACGTATATATAGCCTTTTGTTCGACATAAAATACTTGTTTTTTTCTACACGTGTTAAACTGAGAAAATGTTAACTCTCAAAATGCGGTTGAAGATTTCGTATTATGCTTCAGGATCAAACTTGCCCACCCAAATGAAAGCCCTTCGTACTGAATACGTTGACAAGCGGCAACTGTTCACAAATGCACTTCCTTTCTTCGTATGTTTCATAGTTTTAAAAGTAAAACTCTAAAACAATTGCATAATTGTACAATGACATGAATACTAAAACAAAGCATCTTTACGCCTGTTCCTTGAACCGGACATCAATGAATTTTATTACTGAATTTTGGAGCTCGATCGATCGATAGATTGACCTCGACCGCACCGTGGCCTGGTGGTTAGAGCGTAAGCTTCAGATGCGAGAGGTCGCGGATTCGAACCCCAGCTTAGTCATACCAAAGACTTATTAAAATTGTGTCGATCTAGCTGAATCCTTTGACCCTTACTGTGTGTCGAGGTAGCCGAACCCTTTGGTCCTCACTGTGTATCGATCAAGCTGATCCCTTACGTCCTCACTGTGTGTCAATGCAGCTGGACCCTTTGGTCCTCACTGTATGTCGATATAGTTTATCCCTTTCATCCTCACTGTGTGTCGATATAGCTGAACCCTTTGGTCCTCACTGTGTGTCGATGCAGCTGGACTCTTTTGGTCTTCACTGTATGGCGATGCAGCTTGACCCATTTTTTCCTTACTGTGTGTCGATGCAACTGGACCCTTTGGTCCTCACTGTGTGTCGATATAGTTTATCCCCTTCGTCCTCACTGTGTGTCGATCTAGTGGAACCCTTTGGTCCTCACTGTGTGTCGATGCAGCTGGACCCCGTTGGTCCTCACTGTGTCGATAAAGCTGGACTCTTTGGTCCTCATTGTGTGTCGATGCAGCTGGACCCCTTTGGTCCTCACTGTGTGTCGATGCAGATGGACCCTTTGATCACCGTGTGTCGATGCAGCTGGACTCTTTGGTCCTCACTGTGTATCGATGCAGCTGGACCCCTTTGATCCTCACTGTGCGTCGATACAGCTGACCCAATAGTCCTCATTGTGTGTCGTTGCAGTTGGACCCCTTTGGTCCTCACTGTGCGTCGATGCAGCTGAACCCTTTGGTCCTCACTGTGTGTCGATGCAGATGGACCTTTTTGGTCCTCACTGTATGGAGATGCAGCTGGACCCTTTGGTCCTCACTAAGTATCGATGCAGCTGGACCCATTTAGTCCTCACTGTGTGTCGATGCAGCTGAACCCATTTGGTCCTCACTGTGTGTCGATGCAGCTGGACCATTTGGTCCTCACTGTGTGTCGATGCAGCTGGACCCCTTTGGTCCTCACTGTGTGTCGATGCAGCTGAACCATTTGGTCCTTACTGTGTGTCGATGCAGATGGACCCTTTTGGTCATCACTGTATGGCGATGCAGCTGGACCATTTTGGTCCTCACTTTGTGTCGATGCAGCTGGACCCTTTGTTCATCACTGTGTATCGATGCAGCTGGAACCTTTGGTCCTCACTGTGTGTCGATGCAGATGGACCATTTGATCACTGTGTGTCGATGCAGCTGGACCCTTTGATCCTCACTGTGCGTCGATGCAGCTGGACCCCTTTGGTCATCATTGTGTGTCGATACAGCTGGACCCAATGGTCCTCATTGTGTGTCGTTGCAGTTGGACCCTTTGGTCCTCACTGTGTGTCGATGCAGCTGAACCCTTTGGTCCTTACTGTGTGTCGATGCAGATGGACCCTTTTGGTCCTCACTGTATGACGATGCACTGGACCCTTTGGTCCTCATTGTGTGTCGATGCAGCTGGAACCTTTGGTCCTCACTGTGTGTCGATGCAGACGGACTCTTTGATCACTGTGTGTCGATGCAGATGGACCCTTTGGTCCTCACTGTGTGTCGATGCAGCTGGACCCTTTGGTCATCACTGTGTATCGATGCAGCTGGAACCTTTTGGTCCTCACTGTGTGTCCAAGCAGCTGAACCCTTTGGTCCTCACTGTGTGTCGATGCAGCTGGATTCTTTTTGGTCATCAACCTTACATTATTAATGCGCTTGGTATCGTCCAAAAGACAGAGGACGATACGGGTGGTACATCGACCTTAAAAAATTCAAACAAAATTTAGTGGATTTTATTTTTCTGTGAAATGCTTGGTTTTCCTAGTTCGAAGAAAATGTAATGTCCTCTTGAAGGAAGCATCCTTCAAATGAAAGCTCATATATTGCTCAATTTTCTGTAAGTTTATTTCTCTGGCAGAAGCACCATAAATTACTTAAATAACTAGCTTTTCAATAATACTTAACTCACCAGGAGTTCGTTAGTAAATAAAGAAAGACCGTATGATTAAAATGTGATTAACCCGGTATTGAACAGTAAATAAATGTGATAAACATAGCGGTTATAACGTTTTCAGTACATTAACATCAGAACTTTGCATCTGGTTTTATGGCACTTCATCAATCACTTTGCTGCTCATTGCAGTGTAAAACATACATACATACATACATACATACATACATACATACATACATACATACTGAGTTCGATCCCGGCCGAGTCATACCAAAGACTTACAAAAATGGTACAAACAGCTGCATCGCTTGGCACTCCGCATTAAGAGGTTAGTGTTAGGACTGGTCGGCCTGGTGTCAGGATAATGTGACTGAGTTGGACATCATGTTACATGTCTGTGACATGATGCCCCACTACTAGATATCACTATAAACTGACACACTGCAGACATCGTAGCGATATGACTGACAAATTGTTAAAGATCCAAATCGTACAAATACACACACACACACACACATACACACATACATACATACATACATACATACATACATACATACATACATACGGGGCCCCGAGTGGCCCAGTGGTCTAAAGCGCTCTTCGTTACGGATCACTGCCATCTCACCTCTGTCTGCGGCGGTTCGAGTCTAAGATTCAGCCAATGTGGGCATGTGAGAAAGCTTGCCAGTAGCTTCTCGTGGGTCGGTGGTTCTTTCCGGGGTTTTCCGGGTTCTTCCTCCACCATTAATACTGGCCGCCATGTATAGCCTATCGTGCTGAAAAATGGCGTTAAACCCCACAACAACAACAACATACATACATACATACATATGTTCTCAATAAAGATTAAGGGAAAATAATATATCAACAATTCTATTTAAACTCTGTCATCGCCATCCTCTAGAATCCACCAATATTTTAAAATCATACGACATGTAGGTTATGTTATGTAATAAACACAATATAAGAGATTTCTGCTAACTACTTATTATATAAAAATCCTTTAATTTCATTTTTGTTTCGTATCGTAGTCACCATGTGTTTGTTAACCAATGGCGGCACTTTCAACCTTTTGTAACTAAAGGCTTAGGATCAGCAGTTCTTTGGGCTTCGCACAATATTTCACACAAAAAGAAAGATTTCTGATCTGGTAGAAAATAATTGTCTAATACAGTAGACCGGTCTATTTGGAAATTGTCTGTGCAGGAATCCGGTAGAATCAGTCTAAACTATGCTGAAAAGATGTATCCGTTTAACCAAGCCTTGTATTCACAAAGGTCCCGTATTGAAAAAACCCTGTCTTCATGAGTGCACACTTAAACTCCCCACCATCAGTAAAATATCAAAGAACTTATAGAATTACGGTAATAGTACATAGAGTGCTCCATGGTGTGGCATCGGACTCCATCAGCACAAAGCAAGATAAACAAGAAAATACAACTTTGAAAAACATTTTCGAAAACTAAAAACTGATCAATATCAGTGTGTCGGATTTTTGACAAATCTCGTGTTGTGACAAATCTCGTGTTAAAGTATATATTATGATTTGTAGTAGTTTCGGAAATTTTACAGTTCTTTTTATTGAACTCTAACATCAAATATACATCGCACCTGTTTATCTATACCTGGATATTTGCTTGGCGCATCCCTTTATCCTTCATTAAGAGAGTGGGTTCAGTAATGCGTACATATCTGATAGTCAATTAATTTGATCCCACCTGTAGGTAAAACTATCATCATGATGTCTTTCATGAAAGATTTTAAATTACTAATTATGGTGTCGCTCTTTAACGTTGCATTAAATAGATTTAGAGCTTTAAAATATTGCGTAGTTCATAAGACTTATGACAATTCATGCACTGTTCGTAAGATGAACGGAATGTGATTTTGTTATTATTTTGGCTTTTGGACTGAAAGAAAAACGCTAGAATACGTTTTTAGACAGTAAGAAAAGACTAGAAAGACTAGTATTGGTTTCACATTTCTGTTGCAAATGAATGGCTTTGTTATCACTGTCATGCATTTTTAGTTTGCAAATGACTAGTTTTATTGTCATTGTTAGGTGTATTTAGCTTGAAAATGAGTGGATTTGGTATCATTGTAGGGATATCTAGTTTGCATTGTATTGTCATAAATGAATATTGGTGTACAGAGTGCATATACGAATGCATATGTATATATATATATATATATATATATATATATATATATATATATATATATATATATATATATATATATATATATATATATATATATATATATATATATAGATGTGTGTGTGTGTGTGTATGTGTGTGTGTGTGTGTGTGTGTGTGTGTAAATAGAGAGAGAGGGGTGGAGGGGGAAGAGAGAGAACGAAACACGAAACGAATGGCAGGAAGTGTTTTTGAAAGGAATGACTGTACTTAATTGCTAATCATCAGTAACCGTCGTTTTCATCTTTTTCACTGAGCGTTCTGATAGTAGATAATGCTAGTTGCAAAAAAAAGGCACGCCATGAATGAGTCATTATGTGATTGGTTTTCCGATCATGTGGACGATTTTCCAATAAGATTATCTGTATTTTGCCGTGTTTCGATTGCAAGATATTACTCAAAAGAATCGCCCTTTGAAGAGTCATGTCTTGCAATAGATATACCATTTATACCTCATGCTTAATCAGAAGAAGAAAAATGTAATACTTTATGGTAAGATAAAACAAATGCTACTCCGAGGAACGCAGATATATGAGACTTTTAAGCAACATATTTTTTCTCTTCTTTTTTCAGTCGAAACATATTGTTCTTAGTGCAGTAATTACTTCTCTTGAAGCATACACATTGATGTATGTATGGTCACGCAAGTGGAGGGGTTAGTGCCAAGCCATTAAAACCATAAAGAAAAGTTGAGCTATAGATACTAGACAATGGGCCATTCAGCTTCATGGCGAAGGAAGCTCTATTTCTTATTAGAACCCGAATATTTTGTGGTTTTTTTTTTTTTTTCCTCATCGTAGAGAGAGGTTTATTAGTGCCTTGTAATATGGGTCATACGTAGGAAGTATATCAAAGCGGAAACTTCTTCTGCAATGAGAAGCCGGTACTGTTTTTAAACTCACCAACTCATGAGCCGGAACTGTTTATAAACTCACCAAGCAAATGGTGTCTCCCTAATAAAACCTGTAGTCGAAGATAACCTCCCAACGGATCAGTTAACAAGTCGATTTACGTAATAAAATAATTGAATTAAAGCCTGAAATAGAATTGTAAGCTAAATAACTGACTTTGAGTACATAACTTTAAAAAGTAATAAAACAAAATACAAACTTTTGAACAACATAATAATTTGATTTTAAAAAAGTATTTGTAAAACTACATTGTATTCCTTTAATACAATCATACACTTGGATACGCATTCATATCACGTTTTCTTCTCTTATTCAAATGTGTATGATTTTCAGACCCGGCCATTCTCAAAATCCATTAACACTCCGCTCCAGCAAGCATATCTTCTTATGAATTCGGGTGCCAAAGTTTATAATGGTCTTGAAATAATGTACATAGTATCTATGTGATTTACCTAGCATAATATACAATTGTATCTTTGTAATTTACCTCGTATAATATACAATTGTATCTTTGTAATTTACTTAGTATAATATACAATTGGATCTTTGTAATTTACATCGTATAATATACAATTGTATCTTTGTAATTTACCTAGTATAATATACAATTGTATCTTTGTAATTTACCTCGTATAATATACGTTGTATCTTTTTAATCCTATTACCATATGGACTAATGGAGACAATTATTTTGTGACCTTATTCCGTGTTAGTCCAAGTCATCTCTATATTAAAGTAACCAAATACAGAAACAGTCTACTGGCGAGACAGTTACATCAGATAGATTACATACTAAAGACAACTGTGAACAAGCTAAACAAATTAGCTGAACATTATTATTATTATTATTATTATTATTATTATTATTATTATTATTATAACTTAGGGAGTATATCAAAATCTTAGTGTTAACTTAGGGAATAATTCAGCGTATTAGAGCTAACATGGCGGTATAACAACATGTTAATTCGACTCTTAATCGAATAATCTAAGACACCACAATGTGGTTTTAATCCAATTTGTGAGACTTTTGTTTCAAAGGCTACATCTTAGTAAGTTTGTACACATTTTGTAAATTGCCGAATGCCACTATAAAAATGTGGAGTGAACTTTTGGTGTTAGGATTCGATGCGTGTGGTATTACGAGTATATTGGTTTACCGCAGTAAAAAAAAAAAATTCCCGGTGTTACGTACCGTATGCCTGTTCACTGGAAAAATGACTCCAAAAAATTATTATTGCGGATACAAAATATTGATAAGTTTCACAAAATAATTTCGATAATTACAAAGACATTTATGTTTCTAAATTTTGAAATGACATGTATGACAAATGTCATGCAAGTATGCCATCTTAGCGGCCGAACGGAATGTTGTGAAAGATATTTGGGTAAAATCAAACCTTTGTGGGAAAAACATGAAACTATTTATAGGTAAAAAAAAATGTATTTTTCAGTTAGTTATTATAAATGTGCTAAGTACGTGTATTCCTATGTAACACCGAGAATCATCCTCATATTTTTCAGGAGATCGATTGTTTTCTATATGAATTTTACGTATGTCCACTAAATATTTTCTCGTTTGCTGAGTCAGTGTACTACTGGCGTCTCTCTTATAGGTCTTAACCGGATACTAACATCCCACTCAAAGTTTCACTTTCTTAATTGGTCAATACTGTAACTAGTAAATCATAGATTTCAATGTAAATACGTCCTATTTTGATCAACAAGCCGTCCATTGTCACTATCTTTTTCAGATCGTCCAGTTTTTATTACATTTTTTAGATGACAACTTATACAACACTTAACATACACATACCAAATTCGTCTACTATGGGAGGGGGCTGCGATTTTCTTTAGAGCCGAGATATTTAACTTTCTTTTATCTCAATATAATTATTTTTATTTGTCTTCAAAATAATGCAATGAATATTGGATGTTCATTCTAGCTATAAATCGGAGCAAGATATTTATTTCATCTATCTGAGATCTGGAAATGAATTAAAAATTCCAGACCACTGCCCCAGAAATTTAAATCGTTGGTCACCAAAATAAATTGATGTATACCGTGGTACGTATCGTGGTATATTCAGAAATATCGCGGTATAACATTATCCTGGTACCCAACTCTAGTTATCACTGTGTCGCCATTCATCCGTCACGGTTAAGTATTACCACGTCACCTTTGTGATTATGACTTGGTTAGAACATTTTTTCTTGACGAACAGAGGTCACTAAGGTCCACAATTCATGCTTTAGCCACTTCACTTGATTCGTGCATTAGTTTTAGTGACTTCACTGCATGTGGGAATTAGTTTTAATGATTTCACTGCATGCGTGCATTAGTTTTAATGACTTCACTGCAAGCGTGCATTAGTTTTAGTGACTTAGCTGCATGTGTGCATTAGTTTTAGTGACTTAGCTGCATGTGTGCATTAGTTTTAATGACTTCACTGCATGTGTGCATTAGTTTTAGTGACTTAGCTGCATGTGTGCATTAGTTTTAGTGACTTAGCTGCATGTGTGCATTAGTTTTAATGATTTCACTGCATGCATGCATTAGTTTTAATGACTTCACTGCAAGTGTGCATTAGTTTTAGTGACTTCACTGCATGTGTGCATTAGTTTAATGACTTCACTGCAAGAGTGCATTAGTTTTAGTGACTTCATGCGTACATTAGTTTTAGTGACTTCACTGCATGTGTGCATTAGTTTTAGTGACTTCACTGCATGTGTGCATTAGTTTTAATGACTTCACTGCAATCGTGCATTAGTTTTAGTGACTTCACTGCATGCTTGCATTAGTTTTAATGATTTCATGCATGCATTAGTTTTAGTGACTTCACTTCATGCGTGCATTAGTTTTAGTGATTTCATGCATGCATTAGTTTTAGTGACGTCATGTGTGCATTAGTTTTAGTGCCTTCACTGCATGCGTGCATTAGTTTTAGTGACTTCACTGCAAGCTTGCATTAGTTTTAGTGACTTCACTGCATGTGTGCATTAGTTTTAGTTACTTCACTGCATGCGTGCATTAGTTTTAGTGACTTCACTGCAAGCTTGCATTAGTTTTAGTGACTTCACTGCATGTGTGCATTAGTTTTAGTGACTTCACTGCATGTGTGCATTAGTTTTAATGACTTCACTGCATGTGTGCATTAGTTTTAATGACTTCACTGCAAGCGTGCATTAGTTTTAGTGACTTCATGCGTGCATTAGTTTTAGTGACGTCATGTGTACATTAGTTTTAGTGCCTTCACTGCATGCGTGCATTAGTTTTAGTGACTTCACTGCATGTGTGCATTAGTTTTAGTGACTTCACTGCATGCTTGCATTAGTTTTAGTGACTTCATGTGTGCATTAGTTTTAGTGACTTCACTGCATGCTTGCATTAGTTTTAGTGACTTCACTGCAAGCGTGCATTAGTTTTAGTGACTTCACTGCATGTGTGCATTAGTTTTAGTGACTTCACTGCATGTGTGCATTAGTTTTAGTGACTTCACTGCATGTGTGCATTAGTTTTAATGACTTCACTGCAAGCGTGCATTAGTTTTAGTGACTTCACTGCATGTGTGCATTAGTTTTAATGATTTCATGCATGCATTAGTTTTAGTGACTTCATTTCATGCTTGCATTAGTTTTAATAAATTCATGCGTGCGTTAGTTTTAGTGACTTCACTGCATGTGTGCATTAGTTTAGTGCCTTCACTGCATGTGTGCATTGGTTTTAGTGACTTCACTGCAAGCTTGCGTTAGTTTTAGTGACTTCACTGCATGCGTGCATTAGTTTTAGTGACTTCACTGCAAGCTTGCATTAGTTTTAGTGACTTCACTGCATGTGTGCATTAGTTTTAGTGACTTCACTGCATGTGTGCATTAGTTTTAATGACTTCACTGCAAGCGTGCATTAGTTTTAGTGACTTCACTTCATGCTTGCATTAGCTTTAATGACTTCATGGGTGCATTAGTTTTAGTGCCTTCACTGCATGTGTGCATTAGTTTTCGTTACTTCACTGCATGCATGCATTAGTTTAAGTGACTTCACTGCAAGCTTGCATTAGTTTTAGTGACTTCACTGCATGTGTGCATTAGTTTTAATGACTTCACTGCAAGCGTGCATTTGTTTTAGTGACTTCACTGCATGCTTGCATTAGTTTTAATGATTTCATGCATGCATTAGTTTTAGTGACTTCACTTCATGCTTGCATTAGTTTTAATGACTTCATGCGTGCATTAGTTTTAGTGACTTCATGTGTGCATTAGTTTTAGTGCCTTCACTGCATGTGTGCATTAGTTTTAGTTACTTCACTGCATGCGTGCATTAGTTTTAGTGACTTCACTGCATGTGTGCATTAGTTTTAATGACTTCACTGCAAGCGTGCATTTGTTTTAGTGACTTCACTGCATGCTTGCATTAGTTTTAATGATTTCATGCATGCATTAGTTTTAGTGAATTCACTTCATGGTTGCATTAGTTTTAATGACTTCATGCGTGCATTAGTTTTAGTGCCTTCACTGAATGTGTGCATTAGTTTTAGTTACTTCACTGCATGCGTGCATTAGTTTGTGACTTCACTGCAAGCTTGCATTAGTTTTAGTGACTTCACTGCATGTGTGCATTAGTTTTAGTGCCTTTCCTGCATGTGTGCATTAGTTTTAGTGACTTCACTGCATGCGTGCATTAGTTTTAGTGACTTCACTGCATGCTTGCATTAGTTTTAGAGACTTCACTGCAGGCTTGCATTAGTTTTAGTGACTTCACTGCATGTGTGCATTAGTTTTAGTGCCTTCACTGCATGTGTGCATTAGTTTTAGTGACTTAGCTGCATGCTTGCATTAGTTTTAGTGACTTTACTGTATGCGTGCGTTAGGTTTAATGACTTCACTGCATGTGTGGATTAGTTTCATCCACGCATTGCAAACTGTTCTTTACCCGAAAAGATAAATTTAAAAAGAAAGTACCTTTTGAGAATTTGGACAGATTTTCAAACGAGGATGAACATAATCTTAGTGGAACAATTTTGTTCAGTGTGTGGTGCGACTAATCTTGATAACTTATCGTTATGTGTTAAAATTTAGTAACATCACAATAGTTTTGTGCGTATAGAATAAAGGTAAAGAAAATCATACATTGCAAAATATATGATCGTTACCGTTTCACCTTACTCAAGCTTGTTGTCCAGTCGTTCATCGCTCAACTGATCTAAATATAGGAATATAGGGTCAGAAATAATGAATACGTTATTTTATAAAACCTTTCAAGATCAACATCCTATGGGACCAAGTAACACTTTCGATTATGTGGGGTTTTCGGTTTACTGAGGTTCTCAAAATTTTGAACCTAAAGTAAGATGCAATAATTTATCCTATCAATTATAACACAGATTGCGTATTGGATAATAATTGCAATGCCAGTAGTTGGTAAAGGAAAGTAACATTTCCTTTGGTCAGAATGTTACCACGCGATCAAAATGAATTGCGTTTATTCCTGTATGAACTGTAAGGAGAACTACTTTACTAATAATACCCACTTCTATAAATATAGTCACGTGTTCAGCATAAGATAAACTCTGCCAGTGAAGGCAGACAGGAAATAAGCATTAAAGAAAAAGATTATTCTAATAATTTTTTTAAAAAAATGATTGAATACATTTAATCTGAAAAACTAAAGCAATCCATATTCTCGTCTTTTATGAACAAAAGCATCCTTTCTTTGTCGAAATTTGTCAAACATATATTACGATCAAGCAGGACAATCCCAAGTGTTATAAATAGCTAGGTAACAGAAAACCCCAAACATTTATTACTACGCTCAATTAAGATTTCTGTTTTTTTAATGATGCAAACAAAATAACATAACGAATAATTAAAATTTCAATTATAAGAGTTTAACGTTATTTTTTCCGAGTTTAACGTGGTATAAACTGTCAGTTGCCGACTCACACAGCTTACATAACGCCCTAGGGCGTTATCTGCTGTGTGAGTCGGCAACTGGCAGTTTATACCACGATAAACTCAGAAAAAACAACGTTAAACTCTTAAATGCCTACTTTTACGTTTTGTTACTTTAATGATTAAATTTCTGTTAATATTGATTCTGTGCCTTGACTACCTTTGTTCAACACATTCATTTATACTTTGTGTAAATTTACATAATTTGCTACAACGTTACCTGCTAGTTATAAGAGAAAGCATTGTTGCAGAATTGTTCCTTTGTTAGTCTTTTTCTGGAAGAAGTTCAAAGACGAGGGCGCGAGCCTTGCTTTAAGTTAAACATTCATTGATAGATGATTATTTACGTGCATATTATCAGACATAGGTTATCAGCAGATTAAAAAACTATAATCTCATTTACTTTACACACACACACACACACACACACACACACACACACACACACACACACACGTTCTGCACTGCAAACAATTGGCTTGAAAGATGTTCTTTCAGCCAAGTGTAAATGCTACTGATTCGCATGCTGTTTACACAGGCTGTAATCTGTACTAGCACAATCCGTGGTCTTTGCATTATGCAAGCCTATATTCGTCGTACAAGATAAATATATCAGTGAATAGGCGCCATTTTCTTGTTATTATAATACATTTGGAACATGCGCATTTGGTTATAGCGCCCAGTTTTAAGGAATTTTTAGATTTTTGTGATTACTCGTCTGGTTATTGGAATTCGGTGCAATGGAAATATTCCTTAGCCCGAAATAATTACCAGTTACTAGGAGCAAACGTCACGGAGTGAAGTGTTAGTGAGTTTATATGATGCCATGGTTCACTTTTAGAGAATTCAGGTCCAAACCGGATGAGTGACCCTGGAATACCATAGTCCCTATTAAAATCTAGTGGTGTATATTGGTGGTGTGACTGCAGTGGCAGTATTTACGGTAGGAAACCAGTAAATTACACAAACGAATAAATAAGAAGGGACTCGGCAGATACCGTTTATATCGCCATGGTGGCAAATGTGATGCTGTTGTACTAGCTAAATATGCCTGGAAACCATAGTTTTACTGGCCTAAGGTGGTGTAGTTAAAATAGTTCCCTGAGTTAAGGGATAGGTGTATAGTTTCTACGGCGTGAACTGCTCGCGGTACGGAAAATAACGAAGGCCCATGCGGATATGTACTTGATAAATATTTGGCAGTTTGTGGTATATGTGGTCATGCATTGATTAGAGTAAGTATGGAACGGACACGTTGGGCTTTCTAATTTACAACTGAATTTGTACGGAAGTCTTTGGAAATTTGGGGTAAACTTATGACTCCTTGCGGGAATCGCGCCAGGGTTTGACACCGCTCGGTCAAGTAAAGACCCCTGGCTTGTAACACTATCAAAAAAAGCAGGTGAGATCTGGACTTCTCTGTGGGTTTTTCTGTCTAGCTTTCATCTGCAATGGAACAGTCTATTCATACAACTAAATGTAGAACTATTCCGGCAAGAAAATGTATTTGACATTACTGTGGTCTCAGTCGATGTCAGACGGAATCGATATATCTTTGTTTAGATCGCTTAAGCAGGGGTAAATGCATCAAAACAATGAGTAAAATGTATGTTGTTCGAACTTTATTTTCAATTTCTGATTCTACCATAATGCAGCACGGGCACGGGCATTATCCTATTGAAGCATGTGAACCTTCTACTGTACTTCCACTTTGTTCAGCTAAAAAAAATCGTTTTGGCATGTGAAGTACACTTTTACGATAAAACATACTCTACCGACGTCTTTTCAATGATAAACCGTCAGCGAAAAAAATCGTTTTGGCATGCGAAGTACACTTTTACGATAAAACATACTCTACCGACGTCTTTTCAATGATAAACCGTCAGCGAAAAAAATCGTTTGGCATGTGAAGTACACTTTTACGATAAAACATACTCTACCGACGTCTTTTCAACGATAAACCGTCAGCGAAAAAAATCGTTTTGGCATGTGAAGTACACTTTTACGATAAAACATACTCTACCGACGTCTTTTCAATGATAAACCGTCAGCGAAAAAAATCGTTTTGGCATGTGAAGTACACTTTTACGATAAAACATACTCTACCGACGTCTTTTCAATGATAAACCGTCAGCGAAAAAAATCGTTTTGGCATGTGAAGTACACTTTTACGATAAAACATACTCTACCGACGTCTTTTTCAATGATAAACCGTCAGCGAAAAAAATCGTTTTGACATGTGAATACACTTTTACGATAAAACATACTCTACCGACTTCTTTTTCAATGTTAAACCGTCAGCGAAGAAAATAGTTTTGGCATGTGAAGTACACTTTTACGATAAAACATACTCTACCGACGTCTTTTTCAATGATAAACCGTCAGCGAAAAAAATTCCAAAACGACAACATATATAGTGGCACAATGTTGGACAATACAACGATAGGGCAAGCATATATTTAATTTACTGTTGTTGCTTTTGTTTCTTCTGCAGCAGATTATTATCCTAATGTGTTCATTAATTGGATGTATGTTTATCATAACACAGTTTAGCGTACCCCACTGATCTTGATATTTTTTCTTAAGAAATTAACCCAAAGAGTGACCCTCTTTCACTAAACATGTTTTGTCTTGTTTCGTGCATGCTAAGCACAATTTCTTTCTTATTAAGGCGACTTCTTGATATTTTAGAAATGGCACAGTAATTGACATTATAATCTTTTGAAAAAACATTTTAAACATCGAAAACTATTCACCATTTCACACTGTTAAAACTGATTTCTGCAAAGACCTCGGTGTGTATGTGTGTGTGTGGCGGGGTGGGGGTGGGGGTGGGGGTCCCAGATTATGAGAAAATAAAAGTGTGCTGTATGCGATAAACATAATGATGATTTCAGTGAAGTTTTTTAGTGTGCTTGGTTAACCACCAAGAATGCAAGATCCGATACAGAGTCAGGACTCTAAGTGAGTAGGCTGGAAGGGTAGACTGGTACTTATCTAATTCGTATCCAGGCAGGGTAGGGTACTTGTCTAATTTGTATACAGGCAGGGTAGGGTACTTGTCTAATTTGTATACAGGCAGGGTAGAGTACTTGTCTAATTCGTATACAGGCAGAGTAGGGTACTTGTCTAATTCGTATACATAGCAGGGTAGGGTACTTGTCTAGTTCGTATATATAGCAGTGTAGGGTACTTGTCTAATTCGTATACATATCAGGGCAGGGTACTTGTCTAATTCGTATACAGGCAGGGTAGGATACTTGTCTAATTTGTATACATAACAGTGTAGGGTACTTGTCTAATTCGTATACATAGCAGGGTAGGGTACTTGTCTAATTCGTATACAGGCAGGATAGGGTACTTGTCTAATTCGTATACAGGCAAGGTTGGGTACTTGTCTAATTCGTATACATAGCAGGGTAGGGTACTTGTCTAATTCGTATACATAGCAGGATAGGGTACTTGTCTAATTCGTATACATTGCAGGGTAGGGTACTTGCCTACTTCGTATACATAGCAGGGTAGGGTACTTGTCTAATTCGTATACAGGCAGGGTAGGGTACTTGTCTAATTCGTATACATAGCAGGGTAGGGTACTTGTCTAATTCGTATACATAGCAGGGTAGTGTACTTGTTTAATTCATATACATACTTGCGTAAATTCCTAATGAGTTGGCAAAAGAAATTATGCTGCATTTGACTATGAAAAGATAATTTTTGTAAAAGGATCAACTGTCAAAATGCTAGTAGCATCGGGACACGTTTGAGTAACTTTAATTTTTATGAAGTTCATTTCAGTCTAAAAATGGAATCTGGGACAGAAAATGTATTTGGAATTTCAAAGTAGAAGGGTTTCCCTTTGTAAATAACCGCTATATCGAAATTTACAAAAAAAAAAAAAAAAAAAAAAAAAAAAAAAAAAAAAAAAAAAAAAAAAAAAAGAAAAAAAAAAAACATATTCGGCACCTGAATATTTTTTCTTTTATGGTTTGAGGAGAAGTTTCTTTTAGCTAGGTATCGGTCTTGAGGGATTTCGCTGTGTTACAAAAGGTGCAGTCATGTTGGGCTTCCTGAATTTGACAATCTGTACTGCGTGCAAACGTTCTAAAAGGGACGACATCCTTTCGTGTCACATCGGTACACTGAAAGCAGAAACAAAGCAAATATTATGACACTTCATTGACAAGAATGGTTACCTTTAAATAAGTATATTTACGTTTCATTGATAGAACGATTGATTGCTGATTGAGGCCTAAAAAGTAAAATAAAAACAAGGCTACATATACTGCCTATCATGCTTTATAAAACTTATGAATAAAGGTCTAAAAACATATTATTTAATATTATAATGTCCGAAGGCCGTTCTACCCTCCCTGAACCGTTCTCTATCATTGTGTGGGTTCGTACGGCAGCAGACTAATTGACCAATAAAAAAAAAAAAAACAACATACGATGGGCAATGACTAAATGTGAATAAATGCCTTTATGGTAAGTCTCTCCAACCTTACCACTACATTTCTCTCTCTCTCGATATCGATATCGATCTCGATCTCGATCCATCGATCGATCGAGATTGAGAGAGAGATATCAGCGAAAATCCGTTAAAACCCTTAGATAATGACTATGATGAACTGTAAATACATTTAAATATTTGAATTACCTCTTGCCGCTTCCTCGTTTCTCTTAGTTTATATTTACACCTCGTTTGAATGTGCTAGCCGCTATGTGAAAGTCAAGTAATACTTTAACTCAGAGCTAGGCTACACTGACACTAGTATAGCAATAAGCTTACGAAGTTACGATACAGATCTTACACAAGGTAAATGCTTCTGAAACTGGTACGTTTACATAATGATAGGATCGTCATCTGTTTGGCATATCTATCTTTCAACGGACGTAAAATATAGAAAACTATAGACACTGAATGAGAGAAGGAACACATCTGATCTGTTAAAAGAGATGTGATAGAAAAGATATTATTAATCTGTAGAAATCTTTCGACCTTTATCTACCCATTTGTTCTTTCAAATTTATACGACAAAGTAAATAAAAAAATATTAAATGCAACGAGAAAGCCGAATTTATTAAAGATACAAGTATTCTACGAAGTAAACGGAAAATGTCTGCCCGTTGCATAATCAACTTCCGCTATGCGTACACACTGGTAGATTCTGCCTATTTGTCATTTACATATGTCGGGTCTCCACTCCATCTTTGAAAGGGAAATTGAATGCAATCATATAATGTTAAAATAATTGATTTTACCTGATAAGGCAGATGCTTTCCGACGCACTTTAACAAACCCAGGGTATTTGTTATCTGCATATACGTCTCCGTTCAGAGATTTTGCTAGATTTCATTGATTAGTTGCTTGAGTACTAGGAATCAGTGTAGGGAAGATAGTTCCCAAACCGAGTAATTAGCTAATTATGTGGTTCAGGTTTCATACTGAGCAGTGTTCACGAGACTCTACGGTAACTTGGATCAGGGTTTTTGTAATGGGCCTTACTACTAAATATTGATATACGACTGCTTGGAGGATAATATATAGGCAATCATGTAAATTATGTGTTCAGGGTATGTTTTGTTCTACATGGAATGAAATACCTATATACAGCTTACAATTGCATACTGATAAATAACACCAGTGAGAGCGAATAAAAAATCAAACAAGTGTCCAGTTGGTCTCGTGAGTATGTAGTCTTTTTTATTAGCGGTAAGTTATTCGTTGTAGTAACGCCGTAAATAAGCTTCCTCAGTCTCAACGACTGATGTCTTGAAATCCTTTGAAGGAAAACAACGATCTCCATCCAAGCTCACGTAGTCGACATTTCCTCCCAATCGTTCATCAAAAGAAGGCTCGTTACATTTTGATTGACTAATATTTTATATAAGCTCGGCAAATTTGTACTTTTTGATACATTAGCATATTTTCCTTCTTTTTTGGACACTAACATAAACATGAATGCAACACTAACAACACTATAGCTACCTTATCGTTTACGCTCTCCTGATGCCACCATATTGTTCTATGACGTCAACGGAAAATTGAATCTTATGGTCAACGGGAGTTTTCAATCTTATGTCACGTGTTTAGGCTCGAATAAACAGTAACACAAGAAAGAGTGAAAACAACAAGCCTTGAAAAATACAATAATTTATTTCCCTGGAAAAAGTCTGTAAAAACAAAAAATATGAACTTACGGTTTTATAGAAACAAATCCAAAATAATCCAAGTTTAATCCAAGAATAAAATTTTTGAAGTCCTAATAACAAAATGTTCCACTGATTTCCAGTTCGAATCTCGAAGAAGAATCCAAGATGGAAGACTATAACGTATGGTGAAATCTGTAGTGTTAAATTCTACAGTTCCTTGTAGAAAGAAGAATTGTCACTCCGGTTTCTGATAGCTGAATAAATTTTATAAAAAATTGTCCTGTTGAACAATTTTCCAGAAAATAACAGAAATAATCCTTTTAAATCCAAGTAATTTGAAATAACTCCAAACAGCACAACATACAACTTCATGTTTAACAGCCCAGCTTCTACTGAGAAGAACTCTCAAAAATATAAGTTGTATCGTATCCTAAAACGCAAACAAAGGGTCACATGATCATCTACTGGAAGCTTATATAAGGCAAGTACTTGTTAAAGGTCACGTACACCCAGTGTGACCCTGACGAAAACCAATCATTTCACTCTAAAAAAAAAAATGTTTACATCTTAAGCACGAAGTCCCATCATGATCTCGACAACGACCAATCATTTTAAAATAAAATAGAACTTGTTTACGTGGATGCTACAAATTTTGAAACAAGGTCAGGATTTAGATCAACACCTGGTGTTTATAAACTAACAGTCAAAGGTCAAACTATTTTCAGGAAAAAAAAGTATCATCTCTAGAGAATAAATTTACATTACAATAGCCTGTAATAAAAAATAAAAATTTAAAAAATTAAACTGAAAAACAATTAAATTGACTCAAATTTATATTAAATCAGATACAAGTAAATCAAATATACATAACATCAGTTAGCCTGATAGAATCCATTTTCATAATATAGAAAACTGTTCAAATAGAAACAAACAACTATGTCATATAGCGTTAAAATTTATTAACGACATATTTTATGTATAGATAAAACAACGATTTTTAACTATGCTGATGATAGCACGCGTTCTTATCCACACGAAACCTAAGAGACAAATAAAGCAACCGCTCCAGTGGCCAAGTTGTTAGAGCGTCCGCCCCGGATGCTGGAGGTCGTGGGTTCGATCCCCGGCCGAGTCATAACAAAGACATAAAAATGGTACTAACAGCTGTCTCGCTTGGCGCTCAGCATTAAAAGGTTAGTGTTAGGACTGGTCGGCCTGGTGTCAGAATAATGTGACTGGGTGGGACATCATGCCACATGTCTGCGGCTTGATGACCCAGTGCTATACATCACTATGAACTACCACACTGCAGACATCGTAGCGATATGACTGAAAAATTGGTAAAGCTACGTTAAAATTCCAAATCACATCACACACAAATAAGCAACCCTGGAAAACAAGAACCTGGAACTTACCAAATAGTTATAGTAAGATCAAAAGCAAGCAAAGCTTGATAAATCTCATAGAGTAGCGATCGTGCTGCAGATATTCAAAAGAAATGGTTATTTAATCTGCGTAAATTGATGAATATGCAAAATCCGTTATATTAATTAGAACTCTTTCCAAACTTTTGGTATACATTTCAACAATGTTTGTACCGTATGTAACCGCTTTTAAGACGAGTCCATCTGCAAATTGCACAGAACCAGATCTCCCTTCATATAATGCGTCGGCAGATCTGGGTCTGTGCATTCTATTTGGAGTAATCAGTAGAACATGCATTATAGATCCTGATATACGGGCGCATTATGCCACGCAATTCAGAATCTATGTTTGTTTGCAGTATTGACCAAGCTTATAAACGAGTATAGACGGCACATAAAAGAAGCCCCAAGACGAATTAATTCTCTTAAATTCCAAGACAAAGTCATTACCTTTGAAAAAAGAAAGGCACTAAAGAACAGCAAACTTCCATTTTTTGTGCTACAACAAATACAGATACACCATCAAAACTGCATTTTAGGACTCTAACATTTGCATAATGTTACGCCGTATGTAACAAGACAACGTAAAGCAAAACAGGCAAAACAGGCAAGCAATTTTCCAAAATATAAATTTACTTCCCTAAAACATAAAATCAAACAAAGTAAAAGAATTAAAAATAAATTATATTATATTTCCTAAATGTACTAACAATTTCACAGAAATCCAGAAACAATCCAAAGATATTCTGAATGAAGGCGCTTATGCGCTATGCTAGCCACTGTAGAAGCAGTGTTCTAATATCCAAATATTTTACTCCAGTGAAAGTGTAATGTCACTAAAGTCCTTGAATATTTCACTAATCCAACGTAATGGATTAAATATCCAAGTCCTTGAATAAGTTCACAATAATTCAGTATGGTACTGTCTGTTTAGTATAAACGTTTTCCTCTCTTATATTTCAACGAACAAATTATAAATAAACCAAATTTTCTCTCTTGACTCCTACATAACTGGCCATAATGGAATAACGAATTAAACGTTGCATTCTTCATTCCTTTGTGTATCCACATTGTACGCAACAAATCAACACATCTGAAACATTAGAACAGATTCCAGGTATTTAATTTAAGTCGGTATTACGCCTCTATGTTCTTAAAATAAGTAATAGAAAAGAGCGAAAGTTGGGTATGTAAGTCAGTCCATAAAATCTTTCACGATGAAGCTAGGTATGTGAGCCAGTCCATATAATCTTCCATAATGAAGCTGGGTATTTGAGCCAGTCCATAGAATCTTCCAATTTTATGAGTACGAAAACATCGGTGATTAGCAGAGAGATTGTAGACATGATTTCAAGGTCAGTTGCTCATAAACGCACGCATTTACGAATATTTAAATGTCCATAAATGATTGAAAATATTATCAAACCTTTTATGAAAAATAAGAAAATTAAAACCATGTACTTTTTTGTATGGCTTTGTTAGGTCGTTTATAAAAAAATCTTTTAATTAATTTTTAGTGTCATAATTTGGTGTTTTATATTTCTGCAAGTAGATACGTTCACGTTAAAACGAATTCAACAAAAATACTATTAGATACTTGAAACTATCAATGCAGTGTTTGCAATGTATACTTTTGATGACTTAGAATATGAAAAACCTGACATGATTAGTATTGTTAAACAGAAGACGTTATTTATAATAGACAAGAAGCTTGGGGTATAACCTAGCCATGGGGAGAAGAGTCTGAAATTAATAGAATCTATGTTGGGTTTGGACCGAGACATGGAAATCCCAGTCAAGGGGTTACATTATTTGTCTTCCCACGAGTGGAGAGACCAATAATTGAACCCCGCGACTGGGATATCCTTCTTTTGGTACAACCACCGACACAGTTTATTTTTCTCACCCAATTTTGTCCAACTATATTAAATTAACCATGTGCCCTTTTAATTTAGTTAGCAAATTCAAAACACAGTATTCATCAGGTACTGTTATTGCTTCTCGCTTTATATCAAGTCATCAAGTTTTGCATTCTTTCATGAAAATCTGAATAATTATCTCAGTGGAATCTAGCTATATGTGACACTCTTAGAAAAGGGAGAAAAAAATCAAGAAAAAATGTATTATTATTGTTTTAGAAGTATCATGCAATGAGCCTCTCGAACCATGGGGTTTTGTTTATACTGCATATTGAGACGAAACTCTCAATGAGGGCATTGGCGTGACCTGTCGTACACAAGTTCTACGCATGAGAAAACATAAACCAGTTGATAATATTACTGCATTATCTCCTTTAATCGATGGACGGCATATGAAACTAAAAATATATAACTGATATATTTTTACGGTAAAGTTTTATCTTTTATCAGTTCTAATTTGGCAAACGTTCTATGGTAGGCAATGGTACCATACTCTGTACAGTACAATATGTTTTTTGTGTACAGTTCTAACGAAGCATGTAGTGACATCAGGAAATTCCTTGACTTTCTTGGAAATGTATATTTTCTGTCTGGAAATTTGGCAAGTGTTGTTGCTATCACTTGTGCCATGATACGCTACATGGAAATCATTTTGTGGAATATCATGAGTCACTCTGGCTGGGAGGTGTAGAAGTTTTAATTTGCAATCGCATTATTATATTTGATTGAACTGGGGCGGATTTTGGGTGTTGGACAAAGTTGATGAAACCGATTCGACATAACATATCTATCCCTGTTGTTGGATTTTATAACAACTCCATTAAGAACAACAGAATACATCAAGGTTGGTTGGTTTCTTTTTTAAGTGGTTCCTAGCTCGCGTACACCTTGGTCGATAGGTCTGAGATAACCAGACTGAGATAGAAAAAGTAAGGTTAGCAAAGCAAGTATATTTCTCTGTCGCATGGGTGAGAAATAGAACTAAATTTACAATTCTTTTTAATATAGTTTCCACATTTGTTTCTCTGTACTGAGCTGTATTAATTCCAATAATAGCATATGTTAATATAAATTTCTTTCAACGATGAACACACGGTGAAGTTCTTGTCATAGGTTATGTGGCATTTTGTGAGACCACTCCGGTGGCCTAGTGGTTAGAGCGTCCGCCTCGGATGAAGCAGGTCGTTGGTTTGATCCGCGGCCGAGTCATACCAAAGACTTACAAAAATGGTATTTATAGCTGCCTCGCTTGGCGCTCAGCATTAAGAGGTTAGTGTTAGGACTGGTCGGCCTGGTGTCAGGATAATGTGACTGGGTGGGGCATCATGATATATGGCTGCAGCATGATGCCCCAGTGCATAACACCACTATAAACTGCCAAACTGCAGACATCGTCGCGATATGACAGAAAATTGTTAAAGCTACGTTAAAAATCCAAACCACACACACACACACACACACACACACATTTTTTGTGAGTCTAGGCCGTAAGGAAACAAACGTGCAATTGGTCACACATTTCACTTCTGGGTCAACCTTAGTATCACAATATTGTGCACTATCGCCGACATCACGCACACTGTCGCCAACATCACGCAGATAACCACACCATAATGCTCACATTCTAAGAGTAAGCCATTACCTTTGTATCAATACGACGAATTCCTAAACCTAACTCATGTATCACCACCAAAACATGAGAGGTAAATAATGCTCTTGAATAGACTGGGATTAAATTCGTGGGTACTAACCGGAAGTAATCATTGTGACCTGAGTCCATATATCTGAGAATATAATTTAGCCTAGGCCATACTACACCACATAATATAATGTTGTCCTAGGCCAGAATGTACCTAGGCATCATCTGGCCAGGGGTTAATTTGGGTTATGAGACAGGCACATATGTGAACACAATACATCTCAACCATTTTTACATTATCAAGGTCACACATAAAATGACTGTCAACCACTTTCTGACCAAAAATATTAACCATCTGGGCTATCAATTTTCAGGACGAAATCCATATCAATCAACGGGTTCTGTTAATCAATAATTAATTGTACATGTTTATGTAGGTATATGTTCATGTAAGTGTTATCTATGTATGTTACTATATGTATATGTACATTTATGGATATTATATCACTGTGTGTATGCATGTATGTGTGTATATGCATGTCTATCTGTTTGTATGTATGTATGTATGTATGTATGTATGCGTGCGTGCGTATGTATGTAGGTAGGTAGGTAAGTTTTGTATGTATCCTGAAACACTTCAATGAAAAACATTAGAAACTAGAAAAGGAATGGCGAATGTTGCGTCAACTATCATATTTACAAATTCTAGTATTAAATGAGTTATAACCGTAAGAATATCTCTTTAGATATACATTTGGACCTGTTTTCACTTACTTACTATAGTACATATAATTCTATAAGTACTTACCTAGTGGAAGTAATGGTACATACATACATACATACATACAGACATACATACATACATACATACATACATACATACATACATCGTCGTATGCGGAAGTTCGTGGGTTCTATCCCCGGCCGAGTCATACCAAAGACTTATAAAAATGGTACTAACAGACTTAAGCGGTTAGTGTTAGGACTGGTCGACCTGGGTCAGGATAATGCGACATGTTTGCAGCATGATGCCCCAGTGCTAGACATCACTTTATACTGCCATACTGCTAATATCGTAGCGATATGACTGAAAAAAATGTTATAGTTACGTTAAAAATCCAAATCACACATGCATGCATGCATGCGTATGTACGTACGTACGTACGTGCGTGCGTGCATACATACATACATACATACATGTGCAATAACACGAAACAAGCCGCATATGGAGAAAGAGAACCAGAGGTGATATTATATAAGCCATAGTGTAGTGCTTTACGTCTCCATGGGTCGAATCCAACAAAATTTGCGGACTTTGATGGCAAGACAGATTCCGTTTTATTAAAAGATCATATACTTCTTATTGTTGCTGTTATGTTGGTTTATAGTAGGGCATGCATTTTATTGTAGAATGAATCTATACTGAATGCCGTCACCAGCATGAGTCTATTCCATACATCATCATCAATAGACAACAAACAGTCTACCCTGCTCCAACAATATCGTCTTGAATAAGTCAACCCTGTCTCTCACCTCTAAAGTTTCAATCGCTCTCTCAAAGAAAACATTGATTTCTGCAGTAGCATTTCGCAATTTAAAATAAGATGTTTCGACAGTCTCTTTTCCATTGAGTATACACAAGCTTACCAACAATGTCACTATTTCAGAGCGAGGCTATGATATCAATGGAAATTTACATCCAAAAAAAAAAAAAAACGCACAATCTACTTGGTTTCAAATCTAAATGAATATTTCTTAAGTGTATGTATGTAGGTAGGTAGGTAGATAGGTATATTTAGTGGTGATGCTGTTAAACTTTCTTCTACGTGATGATACACGGCCTTCTTTAATAACTATAATTACAGTATAATTAATTTACGGTATATGTTCGCTTATAAGACGACTCCAACTGCAAAATGCACAGACACAGATCTTCCGTCAAATGATGCGCCGACAGAGCTGGGTCTGTGCAGTTTGTTTGGAAAATCCTATTCCATCAGAAATCCCGTATTGAAAAATGACTTCAGATATTCTATTTATTTGGAATTAGAGATTCTCTTTGACTTATAATTTATATTTAAAAAATCTACTTTAAAATGTTACCGGTTATAAAGCTGCTCATTATTAATTCAACTAGCATCTGTGACTATTTTTTACGCGGAACAATTGAACGGTGCAAAGTCTGAGCCAGAATGAAGGAAATTAGTTTTCATTCTTTCTATCGAAATTATTTTTCATTAAGATAAAACCTGTGTGATAAACAAAATTCCGAAATAGGTAAAGGTTTTATATTAAATTTCTGAAACTCGTTGAATAGGTTCCAGCTTTTGCGAGCCTTGTCAAGTAAACACTGGAAGTTATTTGACGAGTTTCATCTATTCAGTATTAAATAATTACCCATTCGATATCCTATATTTATCATATGGGTATATTAACTTAAACAGCACAATAGTCATGTGATACAGGCAATATAGTGTATGAGTGCCCCGCAGCTATTGTAGGAAGGTAGTCTTTCACCTCGACGCGGCAGACCTTAACGCTACGGTTAGACCGAATCGGTGTTAGTTTGAAACTCACAAGAACATTGTAAGCGTTTTCATGGTGAGAAGATTCTGACAAGATTTTGGAGTTTTTCCTTCTCAATATATTCATTTTTGTGTGCAGCAATTGTAAGGACTGAAACACACAACTTCGCGTCTCCTTGACTTCCCAATTGTGTGCACACTGCACGGCTCGTTTCGTTTAACTGGCGTAAGTTCAAATCAGCTTCTTTGCCGAAACTAGTATAAACTTGACTGGTCTGCGTTTTCAGTCTTTGTTCCTACAGTGCAAAAGGACTATTATGTTTACCTGTTAAAGTTATTAGGAATGTGTTTGAAATAATATGGTTCGAACATCATAACTGTAAATATCAAACAGATCTGCGTGGAAAGAAAATGATGTGTTAAACATATTTACTTTCTTAGAAAGATAAGCAGTCAATTACTTAAAGGAATCGACTAATGTATTCATGAAAATAAAAATGCACTTGCTGAAGTAACAATTATTAACAAATTGAAATTAAATACATAACATAGGATTATAGAAGTATTATTAATGCGTTAGCTATACCTGTCGCGGTTTTCATATGAATAGATGGGTGCTTACACATCAGTAGGGTTTACAAATTTCGCTAGCACAATTATTTTTGTTGTCATGAAAACGCTTAATTTTATGATATATTTGTTGTCTTGTTATTTTGATGAAGTGTATATATTTTGATCATATATTTATAAAGTGTAGTCTTAAGAGAACTTCTCTCTCTCCCTCTCTCTCTCTCTCTCTCTCTCTCACACACACACACACACACACACACACACACACACACACACACACAAAAAGAATCATCGTGACATATGAAATGTATACATCTCCAAGTTTCTCAGTGAATATTACTTGATTGTACTGCAGTGGTTATTCTTATGTTTCAACATAAAGTTATTTTGCTAGAAAGAAATCGCACAAACCGCTCATGTTGTCCATCTTTGTATAAAGAATGTGCTCAATCCGTTCGATATTGTTTAATTTTGTAAATGCATTAAGGTCACCCACAATGCAACAGTACTATTAATAGTAAAGAGTGGTTGATACTCATATGCCGGACGGTTCTTCTTTCTTTTTCTTCATTAATGCGGCCAGCTCGTGAGCTATGAATAACAAATATTCTTCTGCAATCTGATAAAAACAGCATACAAGCTGTCATACATGTTATTGCTCACAATACACCATACCTCAGGAGTACATACATGAATTGTAATTTACAAGCAACCTGGCATTGTCGTCGACTTAAAGAAACGTAGCGTTTCTGTCGCCTACCATCGTTTTACCCATGATTGGCTACGAATGTGCGAAAAGAAGTGCGAGTGGGCGAGCTAAATTAACTTCATTAAATTCATACAGATATGATCCAAAAACAGATCGGTGCAAATCATATAAAAAGGAAATGATAGCTTGATATTTCTCAGATCACTTCGTCTGAAATTTAGTCTTTCTGAAAATATATCGAAATAGTCTTAACTAAGTAATTCGCTTCGCTTCAAAAATTCCAAATAAATTAACAAAAAAGAAGACGTGAATAAATGTCAAAGAGACGCACTTCCTTTCAAATGTCAGAGGGCTGTAGTTTCGAGCAAGCACGGTGATAACCTTCATTACCACATCAGGCGTTCTAGATTATTTTAGCCAAGGTGTTATGTTTGAAGATTTGGCAAATGAACTTATCGAAAGGTGTTAAAAATGAGTGCGCGAAACAAATTATATTTACTTAAATTCTGCATAATAATGAGAACTCTATCTTGTGAAACCGAGTTATTCTTTGACTGCAGATAGTATATGCTAAATTTTACATATAATGACTAGAAAAAGCGATCCAAAAGTAGTTCGGTCTCAAGGTCATAGAAGAAGATTTCACACATTATTTTATTTGAACATGTTTTGGTTCACAACGAAAAAAAAATCAAACATAAATGGATTAATATCCCTGCATTTACCATGCAACATTCCGGTCTAACAATTAGATGTTTATAATTAATAATGTCAATATACAATGTTAATGCGTTCGTTGGCAATATGCCGGTAATCGGCGCTTCTCTGAGCAAATAGATTGTAATAATTAATACCAGTTCCTTGATATATGATATAACACATCAACTGCCAATATGCTGAAACAAAATCGCTTGCGGAAAAAGAATATTGTTTTCAATTAATCTTGCCCACATATTTGTTGTGAAATGACGTATGTTCATAGTGAGTTCCAGGGATTACTGTACTGAAATAGAAAGAATCTCGCTAAAATACAATACACTCACGCTATAAACCAAAAAGGAACAACAACTAAAAGAATGATAAGGTTGCTCAACAAACCAAATTTCAAATTCAGCAAGATTGGCACTCAAAAGAATATTTTTGTCAGATACTGCTGCTATGGAAACAAAAGATTTATTGATCAAACAAGGTAACTTAGAGGTCACAACTTGAATAAAAGCTAGTATCAATTATACTACACTGATTTGAGGTAGTGACGTATTTTCCCCCTTTAATTTCAATTGCAACTTCCCGGACAGATATAATGAACATGCAATAGCTTTCAATGACTTTGGCGATGAGCGACAGTTGACTTGAATCTTCAAGACAATATACTGTTTTTAAATAATATATCTGTTTACACAATTTGTGACATTAATGTATTATTTCTTCTCATTACCTTCTTTGCACTATATGTCCCAATAAATATTATAGAAATATATTTCTCCTGCAAAAAAAATTATGTTACGTGGTGGTTTGGTTATCGTTATCTTGAGGATGATCGAATACGATGTTATTGCAAGGATCGAGTAAATCATACAATAATATATGAATTAATGGATGGAATTAACCGAAATCTGAGTAGAGATATAAAATAGAACAACACGAGCCCTCGTATGCAGAATATAACAACTTCATCAATTATATAAACAAAATGAAATTGAACATGACATTTGAAGGATACGCTCACCTTAATGATAATTACCAAGTTTCTAAAAATGCAATTAGCCGTTCTTTGTATACCGATAAGACAAATTTCATCATAAAATCGAGTGAGCGATCGAACTCACTTGCCTAGTATGCCAACGTAACTTGGTTGCTTGCCGCTCCCTCCAAATTCAACGTTGGCGATAGGTTAGAGTCGACGCATTCTTTTTTTCTCCCCCCCCCCCGCCACCTCGCCTTTTCCGGGTCATGAACCGTAATGTGGTTATCTCCTCTCTTTACCTAGTTTAAGTGCATATGTGGAGCGATTTCCCTTGTAAAAGAAATATACAGGCAACCTGAATATTTGTCAGAGTTCTTACTTCTGGGACTGAACATTACCCACTCTATTGTTAAGTCAGATATCGTCATATCGCAATTCAGTAGAAACTACGGCTAATATGGGTCATTTCGAAGCTTGACAATTGATACACGAAGATTAACGTATCTCTCTAACAGGCTATTTAGTGTCCCTAAATGAACTAATATAATCTGGACACAATAAACCGTACGCCATGCTGTGACTACAAATTATTCACTGGCTTACTTTGTCGGCCGACAGGAGCTCGATATCTCGGCTAAAAGAATTCACATCATATTTTATAAATGAATCAGTGAATTCGTGTCTTAACTACAACATTTGCTAACTGACAAATCATTGGCATAACATTTCAAGACATTTTAATATCGATTCCTAGCCTACGCGATTTGCATTACGTATCAACGAATTAATTCAACAATATTCTCAAGGATTCTTTACTTGAAAATAATGTATGAAGTTCTTAGAATAAATGAGATATAATATTCAAGATGAATGAATGCAAACAATTAACTTCCGAACTCATCATTGGAAAATCGATGTGTGAATTTAAAATAAATAAATTCAAATAACTAAGTACTAACTCATATCACGAACAAATTATATGACATTTAGTCAAATACCTTGTGCGTTCGAGCATCGTTTGCTTCTATCAGATTATCTCTCTGTACCATTAATGTTCCGTTTCCCTCAAACTTCCAGACACCTGTCCCTTGCACAACTTTAATAAGAAAAGATACTTGCCAAGTTTCCCTGCAGCTAAGGACTTCTAGCCTTCCCGCAGAAACTGACTAATTTTAGAGGGAGATTACTTAAAACATTTAATTATTCTGTGAAACACACACCTCTTATTTAGCTTGGACAATCAGGATTAAATCTATTTAACCGCCGAAAATTAACTCATGCCTATAGAGTTTTTAGTAATTTCCCATATTTCCGCAAAAAACATTGTCTCTGCGTCGTTGCATCTTTGTAATTTTTCGATACTTAGACCTCCAAAGTCACCTTGCCTCATGCATGTGTCTGACCGTGACCATGATCAACGGACTCTAATTAAAAATCAACCATGCCTAAAGCCAGGGACATTAAAGACTCTAGCCTAGCGACTTAATACGGTGCCTTGCACACTCGTCAGTTTTAATTGTTACATGGTCGCACTGACCGCGGCAAGGGTCACTCATTTATGTGTTGCCATGACATGTTACAAAATTCACACTGTTACATGCCGATTGTACCGTTTTATGCAGTATAATAAGTGGTTTGTTTGTTTCTCTAATTTATCATTTCATATTAATACAATTTCCTGATGAAAAACAAACGCTTAAGGAAACAATCTCTTTTGGATAAAATAAATAATTTTACTTATGAGATGGTTCTAATTTTGTTGATTCCAAAAACTCTTGGTATTGGGGTTTGCATGGTTATGGTACATGTTGTAGTTTGTCAAATACTTTAATGTCAGACTCTTGTCGCAGGTCTGTGCCAGCACTGTTTTACATAACACTACATTCTAGTTACAAATGATACTCGCCAAGATTGATATGCCTTCCTTACTTACAACATGCATTACGTTACGACAAGAATACATCAAAATGTGTTGGCTTTTTTTTTAAGTCACAGAACGAATAAAACAACTAGCCAGTGGTACATATACACACATAACGGACCAGAGAATAACGAAGAAACCCTGTACTTTGGTAATAATGCTCCTTTAGTATTAAATTAGATTTATTTATATCCATGGTAAGTGGAGACATTGATATACTGTAATACAGTGATAATTAAATCACAGCTAGAAAATTGATTTCAGAAAAGTGTTCATTGAATTAATTGTAAATGAAGCAGCACACGTGAGAACCTAGAAATGCATCTCCACGTTTTATTCATGTCAGTCCCTCTCTTTGATTTCAAGACATGTTTGATGTGGATCATCAGATTCTCTCTAAGTCATCAATAGTGCAGAATAGTACCAGATGACGTCCTCAATAGTGCAGAATAGTACCAGATGACGTTCTCAGTAGTGCAGAATAGTACCAGATGACGTTCTCAATAGTGCAGAATAGTACCAGATGACGTCATCAATATTGCAGAATAGTACCAGATGACTGCAAGCACATAAGTATGCACTCAACTAAGCTTTTTTAACGAATCCAAATAGACAGACAAATACCAAGTGCAATATTTGGTTTGTCCCAAACTGGTTGGAAATACACGCGCTTGTGAAGGTACGGTTTTAGAATGTATGTGAAGAATTAGTGATGCAAACAAATTTAAGTTCTTAAGCTGAACATGATAACCTTTGGAAGTATTCAGTTTGTGTTCAAAGTTCCAAAATCTATTTAAAATGAAACAGTACGCAATATAGGCTCTTCTAAAAAGTGTACTCTCTGCATTATCCATATCCGTTCATCCTCAACACTGAAGCTAAATATCTTGGAATGAAAATGAAGAGTACAGTGGAATCATTAAGAACTGTTATTGCCCGTGTCTAAATCAATGTTTATTTTGACAAACCTTATCTTCACGTGCAAATATAATCATTTTATCATATTTCTTGCAACAACAAAAAAGATAATATTCCTTTTCTGTTGAATATAAATTTCTTCCTTTTTTGGCCTTACCTTTTTGGTCATTATGGAAATATTATGGAACGCGTACAGCTGATTTTATTGCTTCCATCAGGAAAGTGACTCCGTTTGTTACCTTCGAGCAGATGTCGTTAGTAACATTTATTTTCTGAACGCTTAAAAGATATACTTTCCTGAAGACAACTGCTTTTTCCTGTGGTGTATCTATTGTTTTGCACACCATGCCTCCGAGTATAT
Source organism: Sinohyriopsis cumingii (assembly GCA_028554795.2). Lineage (NCBI taxonomy): Eukaryota > Metazoa > Mollusca > Bivalvia > Unionida > Unionidae > Sinohyriopsis > Sinohyriopsis cumingii. Next base: position 156,154,863 of record CM068825.1, on the reverse strand, counting down.
ATAACAAGAGAAATTGTCGATCTTTTTAAAACAAAATTTAATTTAAAGGCGCTACAATCGTTTTAACGATGTAAGTCATAAAATTATGGATTATTTTTACAATTCACCATGTATGTATATATGTATGTATGTATGTATGTATGTATGTATGTATGTATGTATGTATGTATGTATGTATGTATGTATGTATGTATGTATGTATGTATGTATGTATGTATGTATATGTGTGTGTGCATATGTATGTATGTATGTATGTATGTATGTATGTATGTATGTATGTATGTATGTATGTATGTGTATGTATGTATGTATACAGCATGACACTGACAAGAACGGAAAATGGTGTGCAAAAAATTACATCACGTAACTCAATTATGTAAATTTAGATAGACAAGCATGAAAAACATTGCAAATTAGTATGCTTTTTTCTGTCAGTACTTCAAAATCAATATTCATTGGAAAACACAAAAATGCAGAAGCAAAATGAAGTTGGTTAAGAAATACATTAATATACTGGGAAATAATGTAAGCTGATGTGGACAAGAACGAACTCAATGCCGCGAGATTAAGGTGCAATGAAAGTAAATGGGCTCTTTCCATAATGCATTTCCCTCATAGCTGAATGATGCCTGTGAAAACAACAGTCATTATTTAATTTTGATATTCTTATAACAAGGACGTATGTGCAAGAAGGGAAATATGTTATTTTTATGAAAAGGTTTGGTGCTTGCAAATAATGAACGGTCTATTACAAAATACCTAATAAAATATGGAAAAATATAACATCCATTATTGAATGACGTTTGATGATATCAATTGTCGCATTTAGTAAACTGTTTATTAATTACCTAATTACAATCGCATTCACTACCTGTCAAGCGTACATATCAAGCTGCTGTGCTAATTTAAATTAACATTGATTGCGGTGATTAATGTGATATCACCGTATGGTTGGTTGTTATCGTTGATAAATATAATACGTTGTTCGGGGACCATCACCTACAGAAACCAATGTCGTGTGTCGTGTGAAATGCTAATATATATATATATATATATATATATATATATATATATATATATATATATATATATATATATATATATATATATATATATATATATAAAATTGACCTCTACGGTGGCCTAGTGGTTAGAGTGTCATCTTCGGATGCCGGAGGTCGTGGGTTAGATTCCCGGCCGAGTCATACCAAAGACTTACAAAATTGGTACTATCAGCTGCCTCGCTTGGCGCTCAGCATCAAGAGGTTAGTGTTAGGACTGGTCGGCCTGGTGTCAGGATAATGTGACTGGGTGGGACATCAGGCTACATGTCTGAGGCATGATGCCCCAGTGCTAGACATCACTATAAGCTGTTACACTGCAGACATCGTAGCGATATGACTGAAAAATTGTTAAAGCTACGTTAAAAATCCAAATCACACACACAAACCCATATATAAATAATTTCAAGTTACCTTTCACTCATTTATTTTACTTATTTATTTATTTCTGTTTCTTATGTACATAACTTAGCCGTAACTAATTATACCCTTAGATTTCACGCTGTCTACCCATCTAATCACGCTGTCTACACATCTTATTATGCTTTCTACCCGTCTAATCAAGCTGTCTACACATCTTATTATGTTTTCTACCCGTCTAATCAAGCTGTCTACACATCGTATTATGTTTTCTACCCGTCTAATCACACTGTCTACACATCTTTAACACTAGTACACAGTGTGAGCACCTTTGTCCATTATAAATAAAAAAATTCTTGAAGGTGTCTGTGTTAACTTTGTTCATCACACGCTGTGTCAGCACTAAATGGAAACCAAATGTTTCCTCTTTACAACGCCATTCATTCGAGCCTTTCAAAGTGATTCGAATTATAAGTAAACTCGCCATAAACTAAGATATGCTCAAACAAATTGTTTTATAACAGTGCATAAAAATGGACGATCACTAATGTGAGATCATATTGTAATTAGTCCATATTAGCCACGAAGTAAAATTAATAGAAATAATTCAAATAGTAATGATGAAACAAACTTGAAACAATGTAATGGGACCCGTCCCCATACCCGCCTTATAGAGAGAACGTGGTATAACGAGGAACGATATGTCGCGGGATCACTGTCATAATTTGTGAAACATTTGCTCAACGAGTAAAATGGTTAAATTTCATGCTTTACGTCACAATGATGCTAACCGAGTGCAGATAAGACAAAAAACGGTTATCGAAATTATTCGATTTAATTTTTAGTTTTATTATAGTTAGCATAAGTGTGTGTGTGTGTGTATGTGTGTGTGTGTGCGCGCGCGCGCATGTGTTTGTGTGTGTGTGTGTGTGTGTGTGATTTGGATTTTTAACGTAGCTTTAACAATTTTTCAGTCATATCGCTACGATGTCTGCAGTGTGGCAGTTTATAGTAATGTCTAGCACTGGGGCATCATGCCGCAGACATGTAGCATGATGTCTCACCCAGTCACATTATCCTGACACCATGCCGACCAGTCCTAACACTAACCTCTTAATGCTGAGCGCCAAGCGAGGCAGCTGTTAGTACCATTTTTGTACGTCTTTGGTATGAATCTGTCGGGGTTCTAACCCACGACCTCCCGAATCCGAGGCGGACGCTCTAACCACTAGGCCCCCGGAGCAGTTAGTAAGCATAAGTATATTTAACCAAGATTTCGTTGTAATTACTTAAAATCAAGATTAATAGATTATCCATTTTTTTCTGTCGCCAGTTCATTTACAGTGTACGGGATACATTTATACAGCATTCATACGAAGTAAATAGGATCAGGTCAAGTACTTCCGGTTTATACAGATATGTCTCTTGTAAACACCTGTTCATTCACTCAAGTCTATGAAACATGAAAGAGATGCATATTTTGAGATTAAGGATTCCAATTATGTTTATTCCTTCGAGTTTATCAAATGTTAAAGAGATGCATATTTCTCGATATAGAATTTCAGTTAATTCTCTCTAAGAGGGTATCAAACACAGCAGCCATATTAAGTGGCAATATATCAGACTCCAGAGATAATTAATGTTCAATCTTCAGTTCACCAAAAGACTTTATCATACTTTCAATCAATAATTAAACGATTTTTGTAAATATGCTTTCTTCATGTGCAGTTGAATCAGATAAAGACTATGGAGATAGCAGACTGTTATCGCTGCATTCATTATATCGAATAGGTTGAGGTCATATTAGGGTCAAATCCCACTGGAGCTTAAAAGAAAATGAAGATGATTTTATGCCATTTCTAAGAAGAAAACAAAACGAAAAAGGAAACAGTGAAATGAGGAAAAAACAGCTAAAACGTGACGTTTTCCAAATTCCAAATACAGTCGTGCAAATTAAAGAAGGTACACTGTTGAAATTTTTTTTAATATTGTACTGCTACAATGTACATTTCCATCAATACCTCTATGATTTATAGATATTTCACTGCTGCAATGTACATTTCCGTCAATACTCCTAGGATTTATGGATATTTCACTGATACAATGTACCTTTCTGTCAATACCTATTTGATTTATAAATAGTTCACTGCTACAATGTACATTTCTGTCAATACTCCTGGGATATCTGGATATTTCATTGCTACAATGTACCTTTCTGTCAATACCTATTTGATTTATAAATAGTTCACTGCTGCAATGTACATTTCTGTCAATACTCCTGGGATATCTGGATATTTCATTGCTACAATGTACCTTTCTGTCAATACCTATTTGATTTATAAATAGCTCACTGCTGCAATGTACATTTCTGTCAATACTCCTGGGATATCTGGATATTTCATTGCTACAATGTACCTTTCTGTCAATACCTATTTGATTTATAAATAGTTCACTGCTGCAATGTACATTTCTGTCAATACTCCTGGGATATCTGGATATTTCATTGCTACAATGTACATTTCTGTCAATACCTATTGGATTTATAGATATGTCACTGCTGCAATGTACATTTCTGTCAATACTCCTAGGAGTTATGGATATTTTACTGCTACAATGTACATTTCTGTCAATATCTATTGGATTTATAGATATTTCACTGCTACAATGTACATTTCTGTCAATACCTATTGGATTTATAGAAACTATTTTAAGATTATTTGTTGACGTCAACGTACCGCGTGTCAATATACTTCAATACGGAACGTCGAACGCCGATTTATCTGAATTTTGTAAATTCGGTTCACAGAGCAAAACGGAAATTATTTGGAAATTGTATCAGTTGGGGGTTAATAATAAAATGCATAAATTCTCTAATTTTGTTCTTAGATGAGGTGAAGAACTCGTTTCATATGGCCTATAAATCCATATGTGCTAGACGACCTCGACGTATCCTACGTTGCATCAAACTCGTTATTTTCGTTGACTCAGAACAAACACGTATGTAGTTTCGCGTATTTATGACATGACATATGTTATTTATATTTAAAAGTGTTATATAAATAACTGGTACAATAACATATCATGACATCATAAATTGAAATTAGCACTTGTGAAAACCCTCTATGCGTATTTAGAATGTCATTATTGTTTCCTCTGTCATTTATGGACAGTATTTTAGCCCTAGAAAGTAATAAATTCCTAATAATTTCAATTACCTGACACATCTGTTTAATATCTTTAGCACTTCTCTGAAGTGTTACATGATTACATACCATGGGTGGGCCTTTTACCTCAACTGCTAATGACGTTTATATATAAGTGCAGTAATTTCTTAAATTTTACAATATTCGTCCGCTTGCCAAGAGACAGATATATAAACGTTTTCGTTCCGTCGTTATGGAAAATCTCTTGTCCAGTATAAAACCCATCAAACCACAGTGAAAAAAGGTTATGAATCCCCTTCTGCATGTTATTTAAGATCAGTGACAATCTTCCCAAATACGACTGCAACATTTCCTATATAGAACGCAACAATGGTGTACATAGAAATAATCCAGGAAAATAGAATCGGGTTGAAAAAACAGATACAAATAAACGCAATGACATAACATTTCAACAGAGTTGCCATATTAAACAAAAATTATCTTGGCTTCAAAACCAGCCAACACCCGCTCCGAAATTGTGCCACAGGGTTTTCTTTATTTTAAGCATTTCTTAACACTATAAAGGTTCCGAGAATTTAAGATTTGGACAAAAACGTTTTGTTTTCAAAGGATATTCACTTTGTTTTGGATACTGAACACATATTTCGGTTCCAGAAGTTTCACTATGAATGTTTGTAAGCGTTGCCATCAAATCCGACTTGTTACTTATGTTTTAATCATTGCCATCAAATCCAACCTGAACATTAAAAAGAAATAACAAAACAATCTAGACGGTTTGGAAATTAGATACACATAAAACAACAATCTATAAAGTTTGAAAATTATATGCACATAACACAACAATCTAGAAAGTTTGAAAATTAGATACACATAACAACAATCTAGAATTTTTGAAAATTGGATACACATAACACAACAATCTAGAATGTTTAAAATTAGATACGCATAACACAAATATCTAGAAAGTTAGACAATTTACATTACACAACAATCGAGAAAGTTTGAAAGTTAGATACAGAAAATACTTCAGAGGTAACGTGCCCCCCAAAAAAAGATGATCACTTTGCTTTTGCTGTTCATATGTTTTGTAATTCGTTCATTGAAATTACAGAAGTTGGTATTGTCTAGTCTGGCAAAATTCGGTTCCCCTATTTTAATAACTGCTGAAGATAGTGTACTCTAGGCTCATTCAGGCTGATTTTTCGAGCACTTGGAGCAGCTATTTCGGTACGATGTAAGCTGAGATCATGTACAGTTTCTACAAGCACAATATCCAAAGAAATTTCAGCCACATTACATGAAAGTAACATAGAGGTATGCCACCATTCTCTACAATGAGCATGTCTCAAATGCAAACAACTTCACCTTACAAGCGTCACTCTCTCAGAAGTTCATGCTATTTATGCGAGAGCCCTATAAATATGATTATAGCTATAGAATCCGTTCAGTTTAGAACTAATCCGGAAAGCACCTAAATGGCTCCAAAGTGATTGTATGATACGAAAATACGGATTGAATAACCGTATTGAACGCCGTATCAAAGAATCATTATTAGTTCGGTATGTAATACCGATATTTGTCCTTAATTAAATTAGATATCTGCTAATTACACAAAGCAAAATATTAGGTTGAATAGGACCTGTTACGAGTAATATAATCAACTTAGTATGTTGTGCTCAAAATCGATTTTTAAACAAACAAAATCTGTTTTTGATAAGGGTTTAATTTGGAGGGGGGGGGTCGATAGGGGAAGGAGCTAGTTATAGTTTGATTCTGATTATGGAAAGTTGTAATAGCAGACGATATTTGGGAACCATATTTTAAAAACATAGCAGAAAGGACAGTAATTTATAAAAAGAGGTTGTTAGGTTTTTGGAAAAACAATTGCCCCCAAAAATATATACCTATTTAAATAGTACACTCTTCTGATGCTTTTCAACATATAATGCTTTGAGTGAATTAGTTTTAAGCCCTTTGTATTTTTTGTATCAGACCATGAGCTTTTTGCCTTCGTTACATCAACACACACAAAACATTTTGTCAGTTGCAGCACTGATCCATCTGGTTATGACAATAACCAACAGAGAAAGTCTTACCATCGATACAATTTAAATATTCCGCATTGATGTCGTGCTTTGAGCTCAATACATGAACTCCGATGAAAATTCTTATAAGATCTCGCGAAGTAAACTGGGTCAGATCGGCTGGAATAGTTGTCGTGTCATACGTATAGATTTCATTGAGGCTGTTTACAACGTTTCCAGCGAAGAGTGTGCCGATTCCACCATGGATATTCGCCTCAGGTACAGTATTGAATATGACAGAAGAGACAGCATTCTCAGATTGAATGTTTTGTAACAAAAATATTTAAATCATTTAATTAAGAGGAATTGTGTGAATAGAAAACATTCTGCAAGTGAGAAGCCAGCTTTTGTCGACGATCTCTTCATAAGAGAGATTTTGTTTTTTTACATTTATCGCTTTCGATTGGCGTTCGGAGAATTCTGTGTAGGATAAATGGTCCAATATTCCAACCTACATAACTGTCACTGTGTATTTATTATTCGCAATAATTCGCAATAATCGCCTGTTTTGTTACAATGTTCATTCGGCTACAGATATTAGCAATAGTAAAATAAACTGACCCCAAAAGACGAAACAAGTGAAATTTCCACTACAGCCGACAATGAGTATTGAGAATACTCTGGAAGTATTGCATGGGCATATCTGGACCAATCAAATTCAAAGACTATGCAAAGTACATATGAGATAATTAAAACTCAGTAATTTTCATAAATTAAACACTAGAAGAGAATTACTGGAACCCATCATAGAGAAGACAACATTTAACCGTGATAATTACAAATGCATGCTGAATGGTAATAAAATACATATAAATGCCTTTTCAAAACATTTCACAAGTCTTCGTTCCTTTTATCTCATACTTAATAGGTTGATTTATATGACGTCATTTAACAGTCTTCACCTTTGCATCACACTCAGTGGGTTGTTTTATATGACGTCAATTATATGACGTCAATTTATATGACGTCAATTATATGACGTCAATTTATATGACGTCAATTAATGGTTTTGTCTCACACTCAATAGGCTGATTTGTATGACATCAGTTAATGGTCTTCATTTTTGTCTTACACTCAGTATGTTGATTATATGATATCAATTAATGGTCTTTAAGTTTGTCTCACAGACAATAGGTTAATTTATGTATAACTTCAATTAATGGTCTTTACTTTTGTCTCACACTCAATAGGCTGATTTATATGACGTCAATTAATGGTCTTTACTTTTGTCTCACACTCCGTATGTTGATTATATGATATCAATTAATGGTCTTTAAGTTTGTCTCACAGACAATAGGTTAATTTATGCATAACGTCAATTAATGGTAGGTTGATTATATAACATCAATTATTGGTTTTCAATTTCACGATCCTTGCAATCAGTTAGACTATGCAGTCATAAACATATAATGCATATATTCGTTCCTTGAAAATTTGTGTTGTTGTTGGTGGTGGTAGTAGTGTTTTTAATAGTTTTGATTTTGTTGTATTTCAAATAGCTAGCACGTCATCAATGATTGACCAAAGTCGTGAGTTTAAAATATGTCATTTCAGTGGACCAATGAAGACCGTATGTTAGCCCAAAACTAAGCTTTGGTAGGTTAACACCAACAGATGGCGTACACTCCATCTTAGCGGAAGTAAATCAAACAGGAATGGAAAACTGCTTGCTGCATCTTATCCCCATTCATTACAAATTGTGTTAACTTTTTATCGAAAAGGATTTTGTTACATTATTCTTATTAGTATTGAGAGAAAATTTCAATGAGTGCATTTCCTTGTTTTTGAATCTTTGCTTGTATGTTTGTTTGTTTGTTTGTTTGTTTTTTGGTGCGTTTTCTTTGTTTTGGTGTATTTGGGGGGTTTTCTTTGGGGGGGTGGCATTATCTTTGTTTTTGTTGTTTGAGGGTAATGCATTCTGCTTGATTTGTTTCCTCAGTGATTTGTTTCACATCACTTTTATTTTTGTCATCCTCGCTTTTATGACACTGGAAATATTCTTTCACGTGATTCATCAACAGCACCCTTTTAACTGGCGGTGAAATTACATTTAAGTTCCATTGCATATATGTAAATCCATGCCTTTTTCATCTGAAGAATAACGCTTACGGCATGAAATCTTCCATTTTAACAAAAATATCGTGTTTACCCAACATATGAAGTCGTATGCTGGATGAAGAAAAAAAAAAACTGAAAGCTATTAAATGTGAATGTTTTCTGTGTAGAAATTTACAACATAGAAAATACCCTGATAAGAAAATAGCGGTAGGATTGATTACACTGGACTATGCCGATTCATTATATATTCGCCGGTACCAAAACGGTCAAAATTACCACATTTGTATGTGACAAAGTCAGTACTCGTTCTTTTCATCATTTGTCTCGAGACATAACACAATTTAAAATCGTAAATTGTGCGTCTTGTACTGGTGTTGGTGACCCTTGTTGAGCAAGAATAATACTGATGTAAAATATAAATCGGGTTGATAGGGAAAAGGTTTAAATATGGGAACCCGTTGAAATTAAATCTTTCTTTAGTGTGGTATTACTGGTCAGATTAATTACTACTCCACGACATCCCTCTGCAGTGTAGCACCACTGTATTACTGGTCAAAAGAATCACTACTCCCCTCCATGAAAATTATATGGTAGAACTAGTACAGTCTTACTGTCTTTTAAGACAACTTTTAAAACAAAATCGTTCAAGATAATGAGCAACAAGAAAGAAACAAATCCCAAAACAATTTCATTTTACTCTCGTCGGCTTTCATTATAAAATAATTACTTGCGGTGATTCTAATATTCCGCTTCAGCATTATCAAGTAATATAGGACGAGAATATCGTGCGTACAAGTTAATTAACAGCTGACCATCTTTTATCCTGTAACGCAAAGAAAAAATTAATATCATGTAATTGAACTTTGAAGCTGCGTGTATACGAAATTGCCGTTCGCTGAAGCAAACAGCTCCTTCCGTTGACCAAGGCAATTAATTTTATTCGGTCGATAAACAAATGCTCCTTCACCTTATTTCCAAAGACGTCTTGTCAAAATGAAACGCCGTTAGATCCCTTTGATAGTATAATTAAGCTCTTAAGGATGTGTGTATTCGCTGGTTAGCATCAGTAAAGTTTCCTAGCTATTCTGTGATAGGCAATAAGGATCGATGCGCGGATAAGCGTGTCCGTCTATGACATCCTACCGGTAATCGTGACTGGCAGTTATTACTGACCCCTCTTTTCCCTCTAAAATAACTTGGGGGTCCAGTTACATATATACATGATTTTGTGTATTTCGTTTAATTCATATAGCTTTATTCCGAAAAATCCGATTCAGATGGTCGTTCGCAGAAAGGAAATTATTTTGAAAACAGTTTCATCATTAGAACGGATACATGAGAGAGAGAGAGAGAGAGAGAGAGAGAGAGAGAGAGAGAGAGAGAGAGAGTTTCATCGGTATAAAAGGTTTACGAGGTTAACACTATAAATACAGATCCTTGGCTTTCATACGTTTAGTTATAAGTGTTGCTGAGGAGATTGGCAAAGAAGATGGATGGATGGAGTGGGCTAAATTGTGCTCTGAAGTCTGTTTCATCAGTAATGTCCTGCTGTTTCAACCTATACATGTATTGTCTCATATTGTATAATGGAATCATCTCTTTTAGAAATACAGTAATGATAAATACTGCAAAATCAAATATTTGTACATGACAGCTATGCAGTTGGAATTGAGTCTTCGTCAATGAGATTCAGGAAATAAATGTTTTCAGGTACTGCAAACAATTGTATGGGCTTTTGAAAATGAAATCAGATCTCAATTCATTTGAACATTGACCCACAAAACTTGGCAAATATTTGCTTTTAAAAATTATCTTTTTTTGGTAGCTTAGGCAATTGTTCAATTTTCGAAGCCATTTGGGCATTAATTGCTATGTTCTTGCGTACAATACCTGATATGCAGTCTGATGGACATAATAAATGCAACACGTCAACACCATCTCCAGAGTAAACAAGTATATTTTTCTCATGGATCTATTCGAAGAGTCAAATGGTTGTTTTGCGACATTTTCAACTGCTTATTGTTTCAAAAACAGCTTTATATATTTAATTCGTTTAAGATTGTTATAACAGTAAAATTATTTGTACCCTTCGTCAAATAATCACCTATTATAATTTATAGGGTATATTACACAACGTAAATAACAATGAAAGATATGTTTTGGTTCTATTTTGGCCACTTTTTGGTCGTAAACGACTTGTTTTTCGTTTGAAAGGCCGTGCTTTATCTAGAGTTTAATCGTTCTTGGCAGGAAAATGATATATCATGGATTCGAGCGTTCATTTACATTTACATGGTATATAAAGGTGTCAAGCATCCGTTTGCAAGCAAACCGCTCTGGTGGCCAGTTGGTTAGAGCGTCCACCTCAGATGCGGGAGGTCGCGGGTTCGAACCCTGACCGAGTCATACCAAAGGCTTATTCAGATAGTACGAGAAGCTCGGTCGCTTGGCGCTCAGCTTTAAGAGGTTAGTGATAGCACTGGACAGCCTGGTGTCAGGATAATGTGACAGGGTGGGATATCATGTTACGTGTCGGCGGCATAATGCCCCAGTGTTAGACATCACAGTAAGCTTCCACACTGCAGACATCGTAGCGATATGACTGCAGAATTTTTAAAGTTGCGTTACAAATCTAAATCATACACCGTTTGCATGATCATGACATAGCAAGAGGGTCAAGAATTCGTTTTTAAGGCCATTGTATAGCAATGGGTCAAGCATCAGGTTGTACGGTCATGGTTTTTCAGAGGGTTAAGCATTCGTTAGTATTGTCATGGTATATTTTGGGTCAAGCATTCGTTTTCAGGGCCATGCTGTATTAGGGATCAATCATTCGTTTGTATTGCCACGGTATATCAGGGGTCAAGTATTCGTTTGCAAGTCCATGACATTGCATGGGGTCAAGCATCCGTTTGAAAAACCATGGTATATCATGGGGTCAAGCATTCGTTTGTATTGCCATGGTATTGCAAGGGGTCAAGCATTCGTTTTGTAAGGCCATGCTATAGCGGGGTGGGGGGGGGTCATTTAGAGATCAAGATGCTTTAAAATTGATTGTAACGTCTAGCAATTTAGAAAGGTACTAAGTCACTTACGTCTTTGATCAAGCAACTGCGGTGTTCGATAGTTTTGATCTATCGACTACGATGTACAGTACTGAATTTGGTGTTTGATTTATGGACAGCCGTTTACAATATTGACTTAGCTGTTTGCAATAGCTACTAACTAATGTGTACAATATTGATTTAATTATTTGATCTACTAATTGCGGTCTTTAATCTAACGACTACGGTGTCTAGTATAGAACTTTGTGTTTGATTTAGCAACTACGGTGTACATTATTTTGCTAACGGTTTGTGCCAATTTCATGTTTTGGTTGTACACCTCCTACTTCTACACAAGAGCGCGGGAAGCTGCTTTCCCTTCATTATATGATAATGGTCGGGCAGATAAGTTATTGTTATTAATGATTATCTGCAATTAAAATTCAGATCATCTCAGACCATTTCGATCTGCCTTTGCCTCTGCGGCAAACGCAAGTGCAGCGCGAGTGCATTTCTTGTCCAAAAAAGTGGGTTTCCAAATATTTAGACCCGCACGGTGTCAAAACCAGACCCGGAAGAAACCACGCATGCGCGCACACAAACACGCGCTGTACTCTTGGTCTATACTAATCATCACCAGACACGAAACCACTTTGCAAGTCCTCTCGAAGAAAGCTTTACTGCTATTTTAATTTTGGTTGGTATATCAAAAGTGATATCAGTGTGATATATATATATATATATATATATATATATATATATATATATATATATATATATATATATATATATATGCTTGAGAGAAGCTAGGGACTATTTTCAACATTACCATTTAAAATTACCATTATAGTTACATATGGTTTTGTCACGGTCGTTTAATTTTATATGATCCAATGCATCATAATCTCGTTAATTGTAGTTTTCCTTTACTCACACCATGAATTGAGGATAGATGAACATTATTTTATTTTAAAGAATCAACGTGTAAGTAGAACGTTCAATGACACAGGTACATAGCAATTGCAAAAACTATATGACTCGGAAAATAGGAACTTTGCAGTAAGTCACACTCGCTCGCGTTACGTGTTGGCATAGGCGCTTGGCAATGCCTCAGATACGATATCGGAGCTGAGTCGCGTAATTAGCTATGCCGTCCATACGGATCTTTAGTACTATCGCATGCGCGTCCAAAAAACAACATGAATGTGGAAAATGTTGATACCACGAGGAAGAAGTGAAAACTGCCTTCGACATCAACGCCTTCGAAAAGGACTTCAGCGAAATAATGTCCAGGAATGAGGCTGTTGCAGTTTTCAGGGCCTTGGAAAAATGAAAATAATATTACAAGTATATACTGACCGAATAAACATGTAGATAATGTTTTTGTTGTAAAAGTATTCTTACCGTGAATGAACTAAAGAAAATTGCGATGGACCATTTATTCAGATTACTGACAGTGCTGCAACGTCAGATATGATTGTAATGCTAGGACATCAAACCGACGAACCACGGTACGAGAATATGAGCGATTGGAAAAGGTTCTCTGGAATTCGTTTTCCACCGACTTAGTCCTTTTATTCGCCACTTTCTTGTGAAGTCATTTCCGTTGCAAAGACCGAATTTCAAGACTACAAGTTGATGAACAATGCCGTTTTAGAATTTGCAAGAATGGATTCGCGTCGACCTTAGATATTCAAAAAATGGACTCTCTGCAGAAAACATCAAGAAGTTACCGCCAAATCTTGACTAAACCAATCATCATTTGCGCGTCCGAATTTGGGTCTGTCTAAGTTACCCAAAATACGAGTTCTAATGAGACAAGATTAAAACGTCAAGATGTGTCACGGATTCACTACAGATGCACGCTGCTACCTTTGATGTATACACGGGCAGAGGATAATTCGTAGACGAGTTTGACAAATTTTATACCACTGATTACCAAAAAGACCACCCGCTGTTTAGTAACACCAAGAAGAAAAGTTGCGATGAAATTTTTAAAGACAAATGCGCGGGCAAAACCACGTGTAATTTCCTTGTTCAATTCAGGAATGACCGAGTGAATCAGTTTTACCAACTCGCGAGACTGACTCTCATGAATAAAAATGCATGTTCGTCTTAATCGTTCCGTATGGGTGCGATTGAATCGTTGCACAATGGCCTGATGTTCATGCACGTAAGTATGCGCACGCAAACCCACGCATGATATTTCGCTAACAATGCAACGTCTCCTAGTGCAGAAGCTGCGGTTGTGTTATTGAAATCAATGCCATAATTCAGCATGTTCTTGCAAATACAACCCTGAGCGCAACCTCAGTCATTACGATCTCGTCAACAAAACTAGAATTCCTCTATTTTTTCCTGATGCCCACCAAATAAGGGAAATCCCAAACACTATATATTGTGTCAGCGTCGATGCTCTGTTATTTCAGCTGATCTAATATTTTATCGCGACCTTTTGGGAATTACCGTACGAATGACTCATTCATTACCTCGACGGAGAACGGTCGAGACGGTACCTGACATTTTGTTCGGCTTCAGACGGGCGCGTGCATTGAATAGATCAGAAACGATTCCAAAACCAGCATACCTGTGCACAAGCCCACACACAGCTCTTGCGATCTCTATCGGTCATTCACATTGCGCAGTTAACATCGCAATCGTCGTTGTGTTTGGTTCTTATGAAAACATTGCCAAAGAACAACGATTTCTGCGTGAACTATACCATGCCAGATATAATCATGATCATCTAGACGATTCAGTTTAATCTAACATGTGAACTCATCAGGAACAATTACAGAGCATCCGGTTCTAGCATGACTATCACGCGGTAACATATTGTATCGGGTTTCCCCAAATGCACTTCCTGGTGGTCTTGTCCAGATAACTCGAGCCATATCCGTGTATAGTCCAGGTAGCAATCATCGACTCACGAACGAACATGTTTCCCTTGTGGACCAGGACGGGTACACGGAGGACATTCACGAGGGACTCTGACCATACAAGAACACATAAGATAATTAATGATACTTGTAAGAGTTGTCAACGCTAGAAAACCTGCTTACGTTACATATTATGGAAATTGTCTCGGTGATGTTGTCCAGGGATTGTTCACAGGTTCGCAGAAGGTACTCAAATGAATAACCTAGCGCGCTGAAACCGATGGCTAATCGAATTACAAAGAGACTTGTTAACAGCATCAGAAGTGATGCTGCATTTCGATCAGTGCAAGATCGACTACGACAATTGGTGACTCGGGCACCCGGGTAGAACAAAAGGCTGCACTTCTATCCATGGAAACAATGCCAGCGAGAGTCAGTAAAATCACTGAGGCTTCATAACCACATCTAGCTATGTTAACAGAAGGAAATACTGACTCGATAATTGCAAATCTGGCAATATGATCATGCAAAAGGTATTAGACAAAACCGATAATGTATAAACGATGGTTCAGCTAAAGGATGCGTCTGATTCCGCATTTGAGATTGACGTACCTGTGTTGGCAAATCGAAACGTTCAAGATTTTCAGTATTATTCGTACTCAACTAGGAAAGGCAACCAATCGGACGAATAAAATTAAAAATGCAGGCTACTCTTGATACATTCTCACGTGTGAGACATTTTCGGAAATCGAAGAAAACTTGTATAAGCCGAAAATCCCGATTACTCCGACGGGATCCAGGTTGGATTTGTCAACAACGGCATTATGGCGATGATCACCAGCGCACGATATCTAACACGACAAAAAGGAAACCGAGGCGCGCCTCGAAAACGTTGACTTTGACAAGGCGATTCTCAAAACTCGATCGTTACGACAACGATTGCGAAAACTCTACTAGTCCGTCTATGGTGTTTCGCAGTACGCAAACGAACATGTAGATCGTATCTCGCATATTCCACATGAACTTTCACCAGCAGCTGATCTCCAATCCGCTAATATGCACGCCAGACCTGGCGCTGGTGACTCAACTATACAAATATTAAAGCCGACTTTCAACCTTTGATTTTCTCAGCGTCGAGGACAACTTTACGGAGACTCATTTGTTGTTTTCGTATGAGATTCTTCTCTGTTATATACTTAGATTTAACAGAGATGCTCACAGGTTGATTTTCGGAGCGAAGCAAATAGTCGTGTTTGACCAAGAGGACAACCAAAAGGATGCGATTTCGTATGGCGCTGGTGTTGAAGGTGATAAACATAGGCTGTCACAAGTAATATTATGATTGCCTGTGATAACTCGTTCACTGACAACAGAATCACGTTTTTGTAGTTTATAGCGTGTGGAGATTTTCAACGCTGTCGTTTATAACGCTCACCTAAAAGTAATACAAGCCAACGTTCGTCGTTGGATGACAGTTGTGAATCCAGGTGGTAGGTGATTTTGTGTCGCTAGTTGCCCAATCCTATTTATATTCTGGAAACCAGTGTCGTGGGTGGTGGAAGCAAACTAATTTTATTACGGCTGCACAAACTAATACTCATATATTGGAAATTATATTGGCCGTCATGTACATTATAGTACAGTTACTAAACTGTACTTGGTGGCAATCAAAAAGAAAACTATTACCACAACGGAGTTCGAGATCGTCTAGGTGTAAATCGAAAATAGTCCGTGCACACGTACGGAACCGAGAGCAAGACCAAATCAGGAAATTGATTCGTATGCAGTAAAAACCGAGTATACGGAAGCAAAATATGAAAGACACCCCATATCGGGTTTAGATTTTGGAAATCGACTCGCACGCGCTTTTGTGTACTCTGGGAAAGCACTCATGTTTGCTGCTTGAGCAAAGTAATGGTTTGTATTAAGGCTGGAACCCGAATATGTATTCAAAATCTCAAACTCCCATAATCCGCTACTACAACATTTATGTACATATCTTACACCAGTTTCTTTGTCTTCATAGAACGATTACTCTCATTGCAAGAAACAAGAATTGTTTTGCGGTTTAATAGAAAATAATCTGACAAAACTTTTCTCATGAGAGATTCAGTTTGAATGCCAAAGGTTTCGAATTAAACAGATTTAATTTTACTGCGCCTTTAAAAGAATTATATGAAAGTCAAAATGTTAATTTAAGCAATTATTCATCAGAAGAACTCGCTACAATTTAGATTGAGGTAGTTTGTAGTAACCGGCAGCAAAGTCATCGACGGTGTGAGCAGATTGTTGGTTAGTGCTGGGCAATGATTTACGGTGTGGGCAGATTGTTGGTTGGTGCTGCGCAATGATTCACCGTGTTGGAAAAACGTTGTCTGGGCAGATTGTTGTTTAGTGCTACACAATGATTCACGGTGTGGGAAAAGATGTTATTTTGTGCTGCGCAGTGATTCACGGGGTGGGAAAAACAATGTCTGGGCAGACTGTTGTTTAGTGCTGAGCAATGGTTCATGCTGTGGGCAGATTGTTGTTTTGTGTTGCGCAATGATTCAAGGTGTGGGGAAAAACGTTGTCTGGGCAGACTGGTGTCTAGCGGTGCGCAATAATTCACGGTGTGGGAAAAACGTTGTCTGGGTAGATTGTTGTTTGATGCTGCGCAGTGATTCGCGGTGTGGGAAAAATGTTGTTTGTGCAGATTGGTGTTTAGTGCTGTGCAATGATTCACGGTGTGGACAGATTGTTGTTTAGTGCTGTGCAATGATTCACGGTGTGGGAAAAACTTTGTCTGGGTAGATTGTTGTTTAGTGCTGCGCAATGATTCATGGTGGGGCAAAAACGTTGTCTGAACTTTTATTTAAAATAGTCATATATTTTTGAACTCTGCCTTGTATAACAAACTCTTCAAATGCGATTTCACATTCCCATATGTGAAAATTTTCCTCCCTTATATTGTATTACCATTGTATGTGTGTTGCTGTGACAATTTAATTTTATACAGACCTTTTATCTATATAATTTCGGTCAATTTGCAGATTGCTGCAGTTTACGATATGAACAAAGTTGTGAAGACTTTTATGAAAATAATAGTAATTAAACAAGTGAGAAAGCATATTTACCATCCCTTTCTGACTGGAAAACTGAAGGTCAGTCATAGTGGAACTATGGAAAGTGAATTTTCAATTTTGCCTTTCCACCTTTTATACTACAAAGCGAAAACCTAGTGCATGCACATATTGTCCATATGCCGATAATTGTTTGATTCTGCTGAAAAAAAGTAATTCGCACAGACAAAAGGCGTATTGGTTTAACATATGTACCTTAACAAAAGAAAGTTTAGCGCCGATATCATTCTTATAAAATAACTCTGACCTGTTTTTGTATGTATGTATGTATAAATATATATATATATATATATATATATATATATATATATATATATATATATATATATATATATATATATATATATATATATATATATATATACGCTCTTATTTGAAAAAGCATTTTCCTTATTACACTGTATGATGACTAGCATAGCGAAAACTGAAAACTAAATCTGCTGAATATTTCATTTAACTCACTTGTATTGATAGCTAAATTAAAAACTGTTTATGTTATCATTTAAAAACCAGAGTGCAAACGAGTAACTATTTGTCAGACTAAAACTGGATTAAGTTTATTTCCTAAGAAACTGGTATCCAATCATTTATCTATCTGGTTGATATATTCGCATTCTCCAAGTTGGAAATATAAAGTTTCAACATACTGCTCAAACTGTGCCAAGCATACGCCACTAAGATAAGAGAAAAGTGGCATGTAAGGATAGGTGGTTGTTTTATCAACTTTTTTTTTTAAATTAACTTGAAATACTGGCTTTTGAAGACGGTAATCGCTATCCATCAATAACATTTAATCTATGCCCATTCAAAGATATAAAATTAGTTAAATGTGTTTTACTCTATGTGCACAGAATGCCTTCGGTTCATAAATGGAATGTACCAGCGAAAACTTAGTACATAATCCCTTTTGTAATCTTGTGATCCGTTAAGCAAACTGTAAACATCCATCTTGGTCAAGAAAAGATAATATTTATCAACATTTGCCATTAGTTATTGCAACTGTACATGTAGATGCAGCCTTCCGTAAATCTGCCTTCAAAACATATTTAGGGATTTGTTTCATCGTCTTTTGCGAACGATTTTCAGCACTTTTAATCAGATAATTATCTGTACCTTTAAAAATGAGGAACTTCACCTTAACCCAGGTGTGTTTGGTATAGTTCATATCAGGATTTGTAGAAAAAATATGTGTATGGCACAAACGTTTGTGCGATAATAATTGTTATTCATACTTCTTTTATCATTAGTATTGTGTGGCTTACACGAATAATCATCACTTGTATGAAAGGTTTTGAAACCAGACAAATAAACGTGCAAGAAAAGTGTTATATAATTAAATGATGACAAGAGTTAGTCTGACTTTTTTGAGGGGTTGTTTTAGTTGGGTCATTATAAGTACATAGATATCATATAGAATTCCACGTCTTGTTTGCATTACACTCTTTTGCGTACGAATAAATCGAGTACACTGTTTTCTTGACTTTACTAAACTGTGTGGTGGTGTAAGAAACGGGACTTGTAATTGGATACTGGTTTGATAAAAGCAAATCATTGCTATTTTAGTGCTTTCCTCTCTTCCGTGTAAAAGTGAATGTACAACATATACTGTGAAATGAAGACTTCTGCATTAATTCGCAATACCTGACTGATCAGTGATTAATAATGTATGTATAAATCCAGGTTACGTACCGACATTCAATATGGCAGTAACCATTGCAGTAAATAGTGCATCAAGAAATGAATGCAAATGCACTATCAGCGTATTATTTCAATATCAACGTATTTACTCGACAACGATATTCCGAGTCAGTAATATAAACACAGCATATAAGGTATTGTCTTTTAAATCGAAACTGTATTCGAAATTCACTGTTCAGTGGAAACGGGAAGACATCCGCGCTGTAACGAGTACAAGTCGGTATTTCTTAGACCCGAATAAAAAAATCGGGACTTAAGTACAAGACACAATGAGGAGACAGTTCCAAGGGACAATTGAAAGACGAGTTACTTACCAGTTGCATTCTAATTCAAGTAATATTTGCCTTACGGCATCCACTGTGGCTCTTATGCATGTGCATGTGAAGATATATATATATATATATATATATATATATATATATATATATATATATATATAATACTATTTTAAAAACATCAACGAGGATGCTTGTTCACCGCCTACTTTTAACCAAATTGTTTCGCAAACTATGCTACGTGGTTCGTAATAAAAGTTGTTATCGTTAGCTCATACTTTCTACTTTTCATGCGTGCAATACAGTTTGCTTACTTTCCACCAAAGAATGCTGCCAACCGAATGTCATACATGACAGCAGCCCACTATCGTATTTGCTGCCAAAGATGATCGAATGTACTGAATACAATACCTCGCTCTGATTGGTCAACCGAGAATGATGGAAAATCAGAATCTTGGCATTGCGATTATTCTAACTGATATTCATCTTTTGGTCTACGTACACTAAATATATGAGTATCCTTGCGTTTCTTATTAACGTAAAATGTTCCAATATTTTATATTCTAATTTTCAAAACTGTCCGTAAAGGAGTGTGCGGAATGATACGTGGTACAGGTATAACATCTGACGTGGCTACAGACTGTTCCGTACGCATATTCAGTTTCAAATAAGAATCAAGACTGCCAATTAGAGGGTTCGAGTCCTAAATTTGGTACCTCTGTAGCACTAATAGACATACATACATACGTACGTACGTGCGTGTGTGCGTGTGTACGTACGTACGTATATACATACATAGATACATACAAAGATACATACATAGATACATACATACATACATACATACATGCATACATATCATATTTCATTGATGGATGTTAACACTGGTTACGTTGCTAAAGTTGGACAACTGGATAAATAGACATTATAAAACACAGAGAGAGAGAGAGAGAGAGAGAGAGAGAGAGAGAGAGAGAGAGAGTGAGAGAGAGAGAGAAACTATTGCAGCTAAGTACGTACTGTCAGAGTCATAGAGGACGGTTGGATGGAAGAAGATCACAGCACTAGAAAATATAAAGTAGAATGAAGCCATATATTTAAGCGAAATATCGATTAAATTCTAATCCCATCATAGAATGAAATAAACTTCTTTCATCACGAGGTATTAAGGATCATTTTGATTCCTACGAAGTGTATATAATTATATCAGCAATCAAGGAATATGTTGAAATGTGTCTGGCAACTCGTAGACTAAGTTTCATGATTGATCCGGTTATTCATTTATTTAAATGAATCCTATCTCATAGTAATTCCCTTTGAATTTATCGAATTTTCCAGTTTTCCCTTGTGACATGCGCGACAAATGATTGTAAATGATGTTATTGACGGATTCATGGCAACATCACTCCCAATGTTCTTGAAATATGAAAGACGTTCCATAAACTGTGAGGCGATCTGTACGCAAAATCATAATTGTTGCATGATTATATGTTTTTTTAAAGAAAACCTGGTCAGTCTCTACTGAGTAACAATGTAAGTGAGCAATTAATACCGCAATAGATTCAATAAAAGGTTTAAATGACAATCGGCATTATGATTGGAGATTTCTGTCAAACGCACCAAGTTATTTTTTGTAAGCAGATGAATGAAGCTGACGCGTGCGGTAATAAGCAATATGTATTATAAAGGCGAGTTGATGTATATCTATTTCAACGAATTCAGATGATATTTTTGTCTTCATATATTTCTTTCAAGAGACACACATGAAGTTCCGAATGCGTTACATCACGAAAGTAAAGCCAGACAATGTCCAATTCAACTTTCTTTTCGGCAAATGTCTGAATATTGCACTCCGCACATTATCATTTTTATTTACTCAATCTCGAAAACAATTATTTACAATGAACTAACCCCCAAAATATAGCTTTCCATAAATGATAATTACTACAATAAGATCAAAACAATGTTGCCAATGGTGTCCAATTTTCACAGTAACGGATATTCACGTGACAAGGACTCGATGGAATCTGTGTGCAACATCACGAGGTATTTTGCAGTAACAGATGTAAATTAAAATTAACTGAAATAACAAATCGCATTTACCGACCAGTGTTGTGAGTCGTTATTAATATTAAAATCATCAATGGATATAAATACTCATGTTGGAGAAGTTGAGAAAATGCTTACTATATTATATACATCATAACGTGACGGATATAGACTTGAAGTTTTTTTATTGCAGGCACTCTAACCAAGCCATTCTATTGAACTTTTCAATATTGCAGTTTGTCATGTAATGTTATTTCAAGTAATGGCTACAGAGAACTACCGTATTAATCGCTTATAAGTAGAATCCAACTGCAGACTGTACAGACCCAGATATGTCGTCGCATAAGGCGACGGCAGATTTGAGTCCATGCAGTTTGTTAGGATTATTTAGTTGAGCAAACAATGTGAATACCACCGTTACGAACTGGACTGAACTAAATCATGAAATGAGAACTTTATCAAGAGTTTGAATCAGCCGAACCAGAGTGCATGTCCAAAGATTACAAAACCTTCTCACACTCAAATATGTCTTCTACGAATAACTGTAATGTCAAACGTGAAATTACACTCATAAAGGCTTGATATATCTTGCAACCGTAGTTATTGTCTTCCTTATATATATCATATATAAAATGGTATCAATGGTGAATTTTTTACCATAACTACGTTTGTAAAACCAACATTATTATTATTTTCTGACATAAATTTTAAAGATAACAAGAGGACTAGTTGTAAAATTATCGCTTTGGAATTAATTTAAATGGTACGAAACGATTTCTTTTCAACAATGACCAAGCCATAAAATGCATCGACGACTTTGCAAAGAGGATGCCAACTATGTAGGCAAAGTTCTTGTGTGGCTTCGTTTTAGGGATTAAAGATTGTGGCGACTATTTGAGTACTGCATTTACCTTTAACAGTGATGTTACCGGTGGCACAGCAACTTTCATCATCTCTACTCTAAAATTATTGTTGTAATGATTAAATAAACCATTCCAAAAGTGATGCTATCTTGTCAATATTGGAATATAGTCGAAAAATTATCGTACATCATTGCAACGATACTAGTGCAAACAAAATTGCACGGAACACTAAATTCTATGGTTGTAACCCCAAAAATCTCCCCAGCGTCAAGACGATTTAGTACTGTAACGATAACTGGATACTATTGCAACGCTATTTGAATAAGCGCCGCAAGATATTTGTATTTTGTATAAGAAATCACGTAAAAAAAATTTATAACTTGAGATAGCATAATTTATATTGCATTTAAATAGTTTCTTTCGAAATGAAATGACTAATGGTTAGTGCAAGTGACCTTTTGGAACCTACCGAAGCACAAATGTTTTGCTATGTGTTCATATAGAGTACATTTGTTACTTTGTAAGTAAATCCCAAGTTAAAATGATATTTCTAATACGCGAATAAATGTTTATGCGGAACGTGTATCACATTAGTGTGCACGTTTCCTAATCATTGTTTCTGGGGTAAGTGTATAGCTAGTACTTCTAACTGGGATTGGAATGTATTTAGCAAAGACACTGGAAGCAATTTTATGAACCAGATGTTTGCTTATAATAACGAATCTGACACCATACTTGTGCGCATGAAGTCCAGCAATGGATTCAACAGAATGATGAGCAGCGTTGGGTAAATGGAAAGTAGTATTTTGAAATAGCGAAGTCGAAAATAAATCACCATCGGGCAACACTGTACACAGCAACGAAACCCGAGTATATTGTTTACACATAATGCATAAACATTTAACTACACACAATTCCTTGACAATAATATCTTAATAACAATTTATGGGGAATGTGTATTAGAAATGTGTATTACAAATGTGTACCTAAGGTGAATTATGAGACATCTTTTTAAAGAACAATGTCTCATTGTGGCATCTTGAATGGGCACATCAATGCATTTTCTTTAGAAAATGATCAAAAAATGTAGGAGTTAATAATTCTTGTAAAGACAGACAAACTTCCCTCCAGTTATGCAAGTGAACGTTCTGGAACCGGTCGAATCACATTGTTTTGGGCTTTAATTTCTAATTTCTCTTGAATGCAAGTAACATTCTTCACTAATTAGTAAATCTCCAGGAAA
Source organism: Sinohyriopsis cumingii (assembly GCA_028554795.2). NCBI lineage: Eukaryota > Metazoa > Mollusca > Bivalvia > Unionida > Unionidae > Sinohyriopsis > Sinohyriopsis cumingii. The sequence continues at coordinate 156,130,963 of CM068825.1, read as the reverse complement.
AATCAGAGAAAAAATATAACAATGAGTTCCTTAGAGCCTATAGTCCGATGCAATAAAATTGATATATTTAGAGACTTTAGTACGATCCAATAATAATGACTTTCGTAGAGATTATATATAGTACAAATCAATATCAACTCATTGGCTCAGCTAATGTATGGATAAACCAATCATTTTGACCGTTTTTGGTACAGTATTTTGCGTGCTTGCATGTATCTAGTACGTAGGTAGGTGGGGCCCCGAGTGGCTGAGTGGTCTAAAGCGCTCACCGTTACGGATCACTGTCATCTCACCTCTGTCTTCGTGAGTTCAAGTCTCGGGCTCGGCCAATGTGGGTAGGTGAGAAAGCTCGCAAGTAGCTTCTCGTGGGTCGGTGGTTCTTTCCGGGGTTTTCAAGGGCTCTTCCTCCACCATTTATACTGGCCGTCATGTATAGCCCATATTGTGCTGAAAAGGGCGTCAAACGCTACAAAAACAACAACAACAACATAGGAAGGTAGGTATAAATAATTGTGTATATACATAAAGTCTGCTATATCCCTGAAGCAAAACCTGTTATTTGGATATCAATGCTACGGTCAGGCTGATAAAACATTGTGTTAATTACCTCCAGGAGGGTGTTAAACAGTGCCCTGTGCAATGATGCATATCTATTTAGTTTCAGGAAAGAATGAACGCATGAAAGATGTTTTATTGTTAAGAAATCTTTTGTGATGTTTAATATAATAGCAACTGTAAGCTGCCAAAACATAAAACACTGTCTATTCGTTTGTTTTGCATTGGCAAAAATACAACGAAAAGTATTATAAGCATTAATGTGATTAGCACGCAAAGTCGCTGTATGATATATCACAGCTGTTATCACTACATGATATATCACAGTTGTTATCGCTACATGATATATCACAGTTGTTATCGCTTCATGATATATCACAGTTGTTATCACTACATGATATATCACAGTTGTTATCGCTACATGAAATATCACAGTTGTTATTGCTACATGATATATCACAGTTGTTATCGCTACATGATATATCGCATTTGTTATCGCTTCATGATATATCACAGATGTTTCTTCCACTTTAGATACGTATTATCAGTCGTTTTGTAAGTGGGTCACATTTGATAATACATTCGACGTTCTGTTCGAAACGCTATCATTGAAATACATTGTCATTTGTTTGTCGATTGACAGAAAAACAAAACATAAAATATTAATTCAAGGACATAAAATATAAATTCAAGGACATAAAATATTAATTCAACCCATTGTTGTTTGAGATCACCATTATGAGGCATCTGCATGAAAGCATAAGATCAATTATACATGTAAGTTTTCTCTTTTATTTCTTGATTAAATGTTTACGGACATTTTCTAATTGTTTCAATCGCTTCTCGTATCGTTCCCGTTTCTAACTGTCCATCCGCCGTCTCTTCGTCTCCATACCGTTTCATGTCATACCTTACCAGTTCAAGACAGTTTCCCGGTGTATTCGGTTTTCTGCATTAATTCATCTTTAATCCATTCCTGGTAAATTTACTGAAGCAGTAATAAGTTCCAAACCTTTAAAAGAACTGTTCAAATCTTATCTATGATATATGGTCAGTTTACCAATTCCTATCGTGTTGTACCATTCCACACTTTTCTCAAGGAACGTTCTAATTGTACCGTCTTGTTTTTGTACCCTTTACATTCATTTCGTATTACACCATACCGTTTTCGTATTATCTTCATGACGTTAGCATTGCTGCAAGCGATCTTTCAAGTTATGTACCCCAATACCAGGAATTCTGTAATTGGACAATTAATGTCTGTCTAGGATAGGATGTTAACAAAAATGTAGCCGTAAACGACAGTCGACATTCCAGCAATCCTACGGGGTAAAATTGAACTGTCTAACTAAACCGTAACCAATCAAATGGCAGATGTAAGACTTTTGTCGCTAAAATGTGATCCTGCTATCATCGCACCGGAAAGAATGAACCAACGCTTGCGATTTCATTTAAAATCGCCTGACATGCACATATTAATTGATCAGTGCGTACGTACATGGTGAAGTGAATAAAGAGATACATAATGGCATACCACTCTCAGGACTTCCAGTATACATCTTTGTTGGCTGCTAATATCGATGCATTTGTAATATTTTTATTATAAGTGTTTCATTTACTAATTCTGAATAGTTTTTAATATGGTTGTTAGGACTTACTTATAATGGATAAATTTCGAGTAGTTTGTAATATGGTTGTTAGGACTTATTTATAATTGATAAATTTCGAGTAGTTTTTAATATGGTTGTTAGGACTTATTCATAATGGATAAATTTCGAGTAGTTTGTAATATGGTTGTTAGGACTTATTTATAATAGATAAATTTGCAATGATAATGGTCTAGACAAATACTGATTTTTATTTTTGTTTGACATACTAGTTTTCATAATGGATTGTTTTCACAGAGTCATAAATGCTTATGGTGGCTTAGAAGGAATTTTTAGAAGAAAAGAAACAATTATGCTTTAAAAAGTTTAGAATCATTATAAATGTATGACGAGACAGTATAATACACGTACAATGGACAAAACAACACCAGAATTTTAATGTAATTAAATGCCAGCACGTATTGATATTATCATCGTAGTTCTGTTATTACAATAGGCTTACAATATGCTTTTCGCTAAGCAACTCTTACAACTCACGTCCTTAGTTTCAATAAAATTTATGTTGTACGTCCCAACAGTATGATTCGTCCTTATAGACTGAATGTAATTTTATAACTTAAAAATACTGCAAATATTTCTTAGTGTAACATTTATAAATTTACAGAAATTATCTACTTTCTCCATCTCTAATAATAGCGTAAGCCACTGAATCAAATGAGCACGCAATCAGCTAGAAACTGTCACTAAACATTAATGAAATGCACTAACAAACATACATATATTAAAGGTAACTGTTTAAATTGAAAACTTCTAAATAAGTTCTCATCGAAAGTAGTAAATTATCTCCGTTTGCCTTTGATCTCTACTTTGGTCTGCAATACCGTATGTATAATACATGTGTAAACCAACATTGTCCATTACATATATCAGCAAAAAAGCTAAATCGCGTTACGAATTTTATCTTGGTTGAGCATCAGTAGTTGCTTAGAAACAGTTTTATCTGATTCTGATGAACTTGATATGTGTTTTTCACGACTGATTTGGGATGGTGATAATTGTAATGTTGGTGGTCTAGAAAAGAAATAATGATTTTGGGTTTTTTTTATATTTATGTTTGACGTAATATTGTTAATTATTTATGGTTTCCAAAATTGTATAAGTGGCCATGGTGGATTAGAAAAAATGTCTTTTTTTTTAAATTATAAAAGATACCCATCATAAATGAACAGCGCTCAAATCTCATCACGGTCAGTCATGCTTCGAAGCATAATACCGGGGGTTGGGGTTGGGTTGTATTATTGTTTTGAATAATGGCGGTCAACCTATGTCTTTTAGACTAGTTAAAATCTCCGTACATTTCTTTCTTTTCCTTAATATGTGAGTTGACCGCCATGGATTGTCTCCGGGCAAGGCACGTTTGCCTCGGGACAATATAATCATCCATGTCGTTCGGTTCCGTTAAACATCCAACCAGACCAGATCAGTTATCGTTTTCGGTTTTGAAACCATTTTTCAGCACATGACTGACAATTATATATGGCGAAGGAAGCATATGGCGGCCAGTATATCTGATGAAGGAAGGACCACCAACCCAGCTAATAGTACTTACCCACGCTGGTCGAGCCTGTGACTCGAACCCACGCAGACACAGGAGATGTCAGTGATCTGTGAAAGCGAGCGCCTTAAACCATTCGGTCACCCGGGGCGCCAACAAATCAATCTTTATTACGCTTGGTCTGGAAAAGAATATTTCTTCGTTGGTCTTTATTTTCTTTGCTTGATTCTTTTGTATCTCCGTTTCTGGGGCCCCGAGTGGCCGAGTGGTCTAAAGCGCTCTCCGTTACGGATCACTGCCATCTCACCTCTGTCTGCGTGGGTTCGAGTCTCCGATTCGGCCAATGTAGGTATGTGAGAAAGCTTGCCAGTAGCTTCTCGTGGGTTGGTGGTTCTTCTCGGGATTTTCCCGGGTTCTTCCTCCACTATTAATACTGGCCGCCATGCATAGCCTATCGTGTGCTGAAAAATGGCGTTAAACCCAACAACAACAACATCTCCGTTTCTCTTTTCCTAAGTTTTGTTTCTGTAATCTACACTCGTTTTGCTCCAACGCCCGTAGTTGTTTTACTTCCAACAGCTCTGTTATACTCAGTTGGCCAAATGGCTATCGAGAGTTCTGTCGTCTGCTTTTTGCACGTATAAATTCTTTTCATCTCTACAAAAGATTCGTCTTCGGACTTTACTTGTGCATACTGACTGTATGTTAAACAAATTGTTGCATTCTTTGTTTTTCTTTCAAATTACGTAATTGGTCACAGTTAATTTACAAGATCTGAGGAAGCTATAACTATTTACCATCACTTTGCTCATATACTACTTTAAGACGCAAAACAGATTCCCGTATGGGGGTCACATGATCATGTTTCTAGAACAACATATAAGCTTTTTACATGCCCGATATCACGTAGTCCCAGTATGGCCTTGACTAACATCAATGAAATTTTCCCTGGGAAAGAAAAATAAAAAATTTTAAATAGTTATTTGCAAGAACCCTAAAGTAGTTTCTGAATCAAGGTCAGGAACTAGGTTAGCATTAGATACAAAGTTTCTATTATGAGATGTTTACGAAAAACAGTCTAGTCAAACTAAACTGAATTTTTAGAAAATTAATTTCTTGAAAATGTAAAATCCAGTAAATACATAGCATGTAATGTAATATATATAAAAAAAATAAAACTAACAAACAAACAATTAAATAAAATAAAATATACAAAACTATATATATATATATATATATATATATATATATATATATATATATATATATATATGATAAAAATAAATAAAATAAAGATATTCTAATTAAAAATAGAGTAATGGTCGTGATATATAATTTCCATGATGTCTAACTAAGGAATCAATTTATATGCGTTTATCCTAAAATATATACCATGTAGCAACTAGCCAGATGAAGCTCAACAGTGCAATATATATATATATATATATATATATATATATATATATATATATATATATATATATATATATATATATATATATATATATATATATATATATATATGTTTCGGCTCGAATAATCATTAAAACAAGACAGAGTGACGACAACAAGCTTTGAAGAATATAACAAATAAATTATTTCCCTAGAAAAATTCTGTAAAAATGAAAATATATGAACTTACGGTTTCCAGAATCAATTCCGATAATCCAAGAGCAATGCACGAATATAAATCCTAATAATGAAATGTTTTAATGATTTCAAGTTCGAGTCCCGACGAAGAATCCAAGATGGAAGGTGATGACGTATGCTGTAACCTGTACTGTGCTGAAGTCTACAGTTCCTTTTACAAACACAATAATTAATCCTCCGGTCTTGGAAATCCAAAAACAATTTTCAAGAAATGTCATTGTTCAAGAATTCTGTATGAATACAATAATATTAACAGAGAAACGAATTAATCTTTTAATCTGAAGAAAAATTAACAAATAACACAAAACCTCAAAAATCCAATACTGGTCACAACAGAAGAAAACAATTTGACATCAAATGTTTAAAAGCCCGGACTCTCTGAGATCTCTCTATCTAAACATCACTATTAATACCAAGTATTCACAATTTTGATAATTGATAATTTGCCTAATTGCGAAATACAGGATCACGTGATCACGTTTACATCTAAAATAAAATCACGTAGCCCTGTATGTCCTTGATAAGAACCAATAATTGTACTTCAGAATAAAAGTTGTTTACTTGACCCTCAATCAAGGTCAGGAACTAAGTTAAAAATAGAAACAAGTGAATCATATCTTTGGAATTCCCCATTCACTTAATTTTAGTAATTTGTCAGATAAACGTTTGCATTTCGTGTTAGTTTTAACCTGATTACTTGAGCAGTCCTTCTGTTGAAGCAAATTTTTGTTTCCCCCAGACAGTATATTGACGCATTTGTTATGCTAACTCTTAGTCCGTGATTAAAAATACATGCAATTAAAGTTGCTGTTAACAATTAAAAAGGTAAGCCATTAGTTAGTGTTCGCGATTCAAAAGGACATGTCATTAAAATATGCCATTAAAATTGGTGTTTACGATTTAAAAAGGCATGCCCTTAAAGTTATATTAATTTCATTGAAAAATGTTTTAGCTTTGCGATCTAAACTTCAATAACATACATATTATACGTACTACAAATTTTACAGACAAGCAAATCGCAAACGATATGAGTATATGTATTTAACTTCTTAGTTGTCTACTTCACCAACCTGTCAGTGATAGAATGATGCATGTATGTGATATTATATTATTCTCTAGTCGAACTTATTTTTGTGGTAAAGGCATAGTTGAAGACAACCGTCCCAATGAATAAAAATTATCCGATAGAAGGGGCTTATTTAAAATGGTCTGTCATTTACACAAGATTTCTGTTTCTAAAAGTGTCATACTCCCACTGTAGACATACAAACCCAAACGTTTCTTCAGCTTAAAAATATAAAAACTTTTTTAAATATTTATAATGCTGGTTTCATTTCATAAAAAATTAATTACGTTATGTATTTTAGCATACAAGTATGCGTACTGATGTGTTTCATAAAAGTCCAAAAAGTTTAAAACTTTTTTCATTTGTCTACCTAAACTTATTGTTGTGCTTAAAGGATTTTGTCAGAAAGGTTCAAGTATCCAAAAGGTAAAAATTTACTAAAAAAGACTAATCTGAAAATCTACCCACGTCATCTACATATGGATGCAACTTTTAGTCTTGCTAACAGATTTATACGGACTGAAGGAAGGATGGACAATACCAAAAAAAGAGACCCTTCCCCATCCAACCTCATACAGCCTAACCAAGCAGTTGGACATCACAATCCTATTTTAGTGATACCATCTTTCTCGCATGTTTGTGGTTCACGGAGGTGGAAACGGGACTAATGTAAATAGATGTTGCAGTGTTCTTTTTCTAAGAAGCTTTTGATGAATGTCTGTCGACATTAAGGCGAAGCCACAAACATGCCATCTCAATACCTTCCATCTTCTAACCTTTTCGCGTAACTTAATCGGAAATATACTACCATTGTTGTCTTCCGATGTGACAACTTGCAGATATTGATCAAAAACAGTACGGAAATAAATTTCCTGTTTACCGGTAACAGAAGCTATTGCGTCTCAGCGTGATTTCATGGCAGATGCCTCAAGTCCTTATAGAATGGTTGCATGCATGGAACTACCAGTCTGACCGTGATTACATATATATGTTCATGCAAGTATCTGTGAAACAGCATTGATTTATTTTTTAAACAAGCACTCTGTAAAGGTCAAACGTCATCATGAATCTTTCGTAAGGCACTGCAAATGGAGGTAGTAGCTACAGAGTTCCGGTCCGGCCAAGTGCCCTTTCATAAGGCACTGCAAATGGAGTAATAGCTACAGAGTTCCCGTACGGCCAAGTGCCCCGATCAAAGCGAAATGTTTTTTCTTCTTTTTTTTTTTGGAGAGGGTGTTGGGAGGGAACACTTTTCTAAAATAATTTTGGGGCTCCTACCACCGTAACCCGGTACAAGTGGGTGGCGGTGGGAGGTGGCGTTCAAAACTGTAAGTGAGTCCCAAAGACACATTTACATAAAATGTAGAATCAAGACCAATATAATATCTAATGATTCTAAAATTATCGATGCTTTACACCAGGAGACAAATATTCTCAAAGTTTTGATAAGTTATGGGTCCTGAAGAAAGGATCTCAAATGCAATCATGGCAACATCTCGTCAATCAGTACGTAAACCTCTCTGTAGATAAAACGTATTACTTTACATAGATGATTATCACATTTCCATGTGTATCTTCATTCTTCATTAAGGCCTAAATTTCAAAACCTTTAACAAGTCAATTTTCAATTTTTGTCTTGAGCTAGATTTTACAGCATTGTAAAACATTTTGCTCCCAAAGTTCATACTCTCTCTCTCTCTCTGTGTTTTATACTGTCTATTTATCCAGTTGTCCAACTTCAGCAACGTAACCAGTGTTAACATCCATCTCTTTATATATATATATATATATATATATATATATATATATATATATATATATATATATATATATACTCATAGAATGCCTCCATGCAGACTTTGAGGGTTAAACATGCTTACGGTCCGTCTTGGGACATTGACATTGCTCCGATGAAAGGTTGCTTAGAAAATGTGAATCGATCTGACAGCCTTAATTATTGATTATTGGCAAATACCTCTCGAAAGCTACTTATGATAACACGGGCATTAAACTGTTAAAAGACCGTTATTCAGTTTTACAGAGTAAACAAACCGATGATTTTACGTTGTAGCGAAATTGATGGAACATGAAGGAAATGGTATTTCATGCATTTATTGAAAATACAATATTCATGCTTTGGGTTAAGGAACGTTTTAGACAAACTATATGTGTAACTATGTTAGAATTTCGTTTAATATGAAATCGATATCACTGGGATGTGTTAGTTATCAAATTACGAAACTGGCGATTATGTACACAAACATGACTGGATTGAATATATGATTTACAAGATAAATACGTGCAATTGGTTTCATATCAACGACGTGATAAGGCAAAGTTATTATACAATTTCTAACGTTTTCTAAGTACGTATAAAATCATTTGAGCAACGTCTTGCTCTGATAAATACTCACGAAGTTGCAACCTTGCATTACATGTGAGTGATGATACAAAAATTTAATACCATTGAAAGGAATATTCATCACTTTGTTTGCATTTTTACTGATGACTTTGCTGTAATCATTTCATGTGCATTATATTAGAATTTTGGACACAGGCAATGCATTCAAATATATTTACTCACTAACATAACTCCTAGCTGACATTGTTGCATAGAAAAGTTAAGAATGTCACCAAATGTAACAGTTGTGAGAAAGAGAGGACAGAACACGGCTTAAGAAGCTTAGCTTCCAATTATACAATAGTCACGAGATCGTCATGTATGACTTCCAATTATACAATAGTCACGAGATCGTCATGTATGACTTCCAATTATACAATAGTCAAGAGATCGTCATGTATGACTTCCAATTATACAATAGTCACGAGATCGTCATGTATGACTTCCAATTATACAATAGTCACGAGATCATCATGTATGACTTCCAATTATACAATAGTCACGAGATCATCATGTATGACTTCCAATTATACAATCGTCACGAGATCGTCATGTATGACTTCCAATTATACAATAGCCACGAGATCATCATGTATGACTTCCAATTATACAATAGTCACGAGATTATCATGTATGACTTCCAATTACACAATAGTCACGAGATGATCATGTATGACTTCCAATTATACAATAGTCACGAGATGATCATGTATGACTTCCAGTTATACAATAGTCACGAGATCATCATGTATGATTTCCAGTTATACAATAGTCACGAGATGATCATATATGAAAATCGATTGCACACTGTAAGAACGGCCTTAGCGACATGAAGTTCAATTCTGATAATTACATAAAGCTTTAAATAAACGATATTTTAACGATTATATACAAATATTGTCAAACGCAATGATTGATGGATACGTAAAATGTTTTCTTTAGATGGTATGATTATATTATTTATAAATCTAAACCAAGTCAAATGCTTGTTTGTTTTCTGTCTGTTTAATGCTTTTTTAAAATGCACATTTTGAGAAATATACACGAGTCTCTTTCTGGGTTCATGTTAATGTGTACCTGGTGATTATTCATTTGTCTAACTACTTTCAAGGTATTAAACGTTGACTTTCAACATACGTAAGGCGTGGGGGCGGGGGGGGATAAATGGACCCAAAGAAAAATACACTTAATATTTTTAACGCTGTAATTGTACAACCTGAGGCAATACATCTACGAGTCAAACTTCCGCACATACACAGAAACCCACATTTTAAATAACTTCAGTGAATTCTTTTCTCTAATGTCTGTTGAAGAATGCAAACATAATGGACATATCAAGTATAAGGAAGTTTAGTTCTTATATTTCGTTTGAGGCAGTAGGCATATTTACAAGTCGCTGGGCGGAACTTCTGAAAGGAGAGGCAAAGAGGCAGTGTTAAGGTGATATTCCAAAAAGTGTTGGTTCCTTACACGTGTAGACAAATCGCAAGCAAATACTTTTGCACGATTTGATGATTACGTCTGATACGGTTAGTTTTGGTTTTATTTTCTGCGTCAAAAGATACTAATGAAACAATGATCTGGAAAGTACAAAATACATCTACATCCCACATACCAACCCATGTCCCATAATCACATCTACCTACCTACGAACAGACCTATCAAATCCCATCTTTCTGATTAGATTCCACAACGTAATTTTGCGTCATTTGCTTCACTTTTGTTCTGTATTCATCACTAGAGATGAACAAGTGTAAAACATTTTAGGCAGAATATATTTAAGCTGCAGTTATCACCGCGCAGGCAGCGGAATATCAAATTATTTAAACCAGCAGCGGAATACCAAATTATTTACCTTAAACAAGAATACTGATTGCATCAAGGTTTTTTTAGGACATTTTGACGATGGACGATGGGCAATTTGAAATTTTGATGATGGGCGATGGGACATTTTGACGATGGGCGATGGGCGATGGGAAATTTTGATGATGGGCGATGGGACATTTTGACGATGGGCGGTGGGAAATTTTGATGATGGGCGATGTATCTCAATGAAACTCTTAAAACCCAAAAGCAAAAATGCAACATATAATCTTCCTAGCTTGCCGTTTCTTTACTAACTCGACTGAAGACGGACGAATATTATTATCCAATCCAAAAGAAACTATGCATTTTAGTAGATTAAAATGTTCTATATAACTATATACTAAGACAAACACGCGCGTGAAATGAATCTTGCTGTTTACGGTAACTCCATGATAATATTTAAATTGGCTCTTCCCTATAGATAATTGTGTGTAGACGTTCAAACTTAATAATATCCTAACAGTTCTTCGCAGGGTTTTCCTGGTTTCATCCTCCACCAGTTATACTGGCTGCCACGCAAAGCCTATCGTGTTTTGAAAAATGGCGTTAAACATACAACAACAATACAACCCGACACTACTTTATAACAACATCATTTATATCGTCTAAAGTGCTATCCTTACCTTCTTCCTACTTATCTAGTGTATACTTACCTATCCTGACGCCCTTCGTACTGATCTTCCTGACTATGTACCTATCCTAACGCCCTTCTGTCTTACCTTCCTGTTTACGTACCAATCCTGACGCACTTCCATCTGACCTGCTTGTCTACGTACCTATCCTGACACCCTTCCTACTTACCTTCCTGTCTACGTACCAATCCTGACACCCCTCCTACTTATCTTCATGTCTACCAACCTATCCTGACGCCCTTCATTCTTACCTTACTGTCTACGTGCCTATCTTAACGCCCTTCCATATGACCTGCCTGTCTACGTACCTATCCTGACGCCCTTACTACTTACCTTCCTGTCTACGTACCAATCCTGACGTTCTTCATACTTACCTTCCGGCGTACCTACCTATCCTGACGCTCTTCATATCTACCGTATGTGTATTTACCTATCTTTACGCCCTTCATACTTACCACCCTTTCTACCCACCTATCATTTCGCCCTTCATCCTTACCTTGCTGTCTACCTACCTACTCGGACGCTCTTTATCCTTACCTTGCTCTCTATCTACCCATTCTTACGCCTTTGGTACGTACCTTCCTTTCTACCTACCTATCCTTTCGTCCTTCACCCTTACCTTGCTGTCTACCTACCTATACTTTCGCTCTCCATCCTTACCTTACTGTCTACCAGCCTATCATTTCGCCCTTCAGCCTTACCTTGCTGTCTACCTACCTACTCGGACGCTCTTCATCCTTACCTTGCTGACTACCTACCCATTCTTATGCCTTTGATACTTACGTTCCTTTCTACCTACCTATCCTTTTGCCCTTCATCCTTACCTTGCTGTCCACCTACCTATCCTTTCGCTCTCCATCCTTACCTTACCTTACTGTCTACTTACCTATCATTTCGCCCTTCTTCCATACCGTGCTGTCTACCTACCCATTCTTACCCCTTTGATACTTACCTTCCTTTCTACCTACCTATCCTTTCGTCCTTCATCCTTACCTTGTTGTCTACCTACCTATCATTTCGCCCTTCATCCTTACCTTGCTGTCTATCTACCCATTCTTACGCCTTTGGTACGTACCTTCCTTTCTACCTACCTATCCTTCCGTCCTTCCTCCTTACCTTGCTGTCTACCTACCTATCCTTTCGCCCTTCATCCTTACCATGATGTCTACCTACCTATCCTTACGCAATGCATCCTTATCTTGATGTCTAGTTACCTATCCTTACGCCCGTTATACTTACCACCCTCTCTACTTTACCTATCCTTACACCCTTCAAACTTACTTTCCTGTCTACCTACCCATTTGTACGCCTTTGATACTTGCCACCCTTTCTACCTACCTATCCTTAGGCCCTTCATACTTACCTTGTTGTCTACCTACCTACTCTGACGCCCTTCATACTAGCATTGCTGTCTGTCTACTTACCACAACGCTTTTCAGACTTGCCTTCCCGTCTACATACATATCCTTACACCGTTCTTACTCACCTTCATATCTAGCTACCTATCATTGCGTCTTTCGTAACTACTTTCATGTCTTACTACCTATTTTAATTCCTCTTTCTTGAAAACCGTTTTATATTATTTGGCCATCAATCACTGTACGTTTCCATTACAGTGCGTCATGCGCATAAATCACGCGGGGAGAAGTCAGAAAAAATGTGCCAACGTTTGGAGTTTAAATGATCTTCTCTACAATCCAGGTAGCAAACTATTATGTACAATTCTGGTCTGCCTGAACAGCCATCTTCACACCCAGACAATTATCCTCCCAAACCAGCGTAAACAGTGATTTAAATTGCTTTTATATAGTCTGCTACCCAAGCCGTCTTTAGAATTTCTTGGACATTTTCTACTTCGTGTTCAATAATGAAGATTGTTTACATCGGATATTGCGTCACAGTTCACAGGGTCAATGCATTTCATATCAGGCTTTATTTCGTACGGATTGAGGACATTTGGTATCTCTGTTACACGGGGGGAGTGATTGTCCCTCCGTATTTGGTTTTCGTTATCTAAGGGTTGACCGCCCTCGATGTTATTGCCCGGTTCGAGTAAATAGAAATATAAGTGGTGAAACTTATAGGTGGAATAGATAGAAATCTGAGCAGGTATATAAAACAAACCAACACGAGCCCCCGTACATGTAAACAACCAATTTAATCAATTACATACAAACACTGTGAAAATTCATTACATCAGGAATGTACTCTGCGTTTAGAAATTTAACTTTCTCCGAAATACAAAGAAAACGCAAATAGATTTAAATAAAATAGCCGGTCTGTTTACTGATAGATTTAGTTCATCATATGATCGAGTGGACAATCGAAGTCAACGTATTGTACGATTTCATAACCTGCTCGTCCTCAGTCTGTTTTGCTTCTTCTGTCGCTGTTCAGACCCTTGGATCTCAGGATGATACTTTCTAACATCCGTCTCAGGATATTCTCAGAATACGTCTTCAGAACTTAATACGTCGCACGATTGCGTCACAGGATTATACGTCTCACTGCACTCTTCTCTATACCTCTCCGTATAGGTCTCAGAATAACATCACCTCATTCGTCCCATACGTCTCTGGAGCTATTTTCTCCCTTTTAAATAAATATAATTAGAGACAACCTAAATTTCCCGTTATTTATGAAACGGTTAATTCTTCATTATTCTCCCTCGTTATCAGATTTCACTATCAGTGCTAAACAGACGCTAAGGCTATCAATCGACTCCACATGTCCTATAATGACCCTAGTTTCAAATGGCTAATTCGTTACGCCTTGACCTTGCACATTAACACATACGCGAGGCCTGGGGTTCTGAGCCAGCCTCAATTTACACAGCAAATAAATAGGATACATCACATCAATCAATTACTAAATCATTTCAGTCAATACACACTTATTCTTAATCTTATGTGAAATCTTCTAAATTCGGCGAATTCACACGGATTCTTGTAATCATATTAACTAATATAATGTATTAAATTCTTAGTACATAATTCTTATGCAAACAAGACGACAAATTCAAACAATTCGTCAAACTTATCTAAAGAAGATTAATGTACAACTTCATATGCATAAACTCAACACAGTTATACTTCATAAAGCACATTATTACACTAATGTAGAAAAAAGATTCATGCAGATACAAATAAATAACTTCAGCAAAGCATTATATATGGCATCAACAAATTACATGGAATTGTCACACTGCCTTTGCTTTCAACGTTCCTCCCTCTAATCGGTAAATTAGTTCGTCGGTTCCTTTCGACAATCGTCCCCTTTTTGGACAACAGTTCCATTTTAACGAGAATTTCTTGCAAATTCCCGGAGTCGTAACCTTTTTGGGGTTTCCACTTGTAGGAAAAGCTTAGACTGATTAAAATTCGATGCGGGCGATATTAAAACCTATGAAATTTTGTGTTGGAACACGCCTTCTCATTTAACGTAACCAATCAGAATCAAATATCTCTGCCGATCTTTTTTCCAGAGGCGCCAAAGTCAGGGTCAACTTGACCTGGTAGTTTGAGTAACAGAGTTTCTGCATTCTCTCAATTGTGACAACTTTACCATGAAAATGAAGTTTTCCTTGTCCTAAATTGTCCGCCTGGCTGCTGTATAAACAAATGTTTAATTAGGAACGAAATTCTCCCTCTAAAGGACATTACCATACACGGTAGTATGGCGATATGATACGCGCTTGTCTCCATAAATCTAAGTAATGGTTGTCTGGTCTCAACTAATGTATTTTTGTTAGATCGACATAAAATTTGCCACTTCACAATCTCGTACCTAATACTAACATGAAATCGAAAACCTTTAGTTCAAATCTACATTTAAAGAATTCCAGGTAATGCTGACCAGTGTCGTACGGCGAACCAGGATCTTCGCTCTACCGGGATAACCAACACTATGCTATTACTTGACCTGTTCTCTTGTCCGGACTACTATATCCCGTCTACTGATTTCTTACTCGACATGGTGCTTGACATATCACTAACACATCCAGGGTGCAAGGTTCTTCTTGTATGCACAAATTTTATGCCGCATCAACCTGTCGAATATAAAAATTCATTTAGCAAATAAAATACACAAGTAAAGTCAGAAAGGACCATATGTTCGGATAACTATAATAAAATTAGTCGTAAGAATATCGTTCACTTCAGTGCCGTATTACCAAATAGGCAGAGCATACACCGGCCTATGGGCCCCGCGCCTTTTATGGGCCCCGTGACAACGGATCAAAATAATATTAATTTGATCTTGAAAGAAATGTACAATCAAGCTATAGAAAAAAATGAATCAAGGAAACGAAAACTTTACGTTAAAGACTCCTTAGAGAAAATACTGTATTAATGTAATGTACCCATTATAAACTTAAAGTACCTAAACGTATTAGGAGATCATTTGCGGGGGGGGGGGGGGGGGGGGGAGGGCAAGATCTACTTCATTATGGCCTCCGCAGGGTTTGATCCGGCAGTGGTTCACTTGACCTGACTAGTCCGTGAAAGCGCGTAGTTTATGCACTCCAATCCAAATTCATACATTTTTCATCTTTGAAGGTCATTTACGAAACAAAGAAATGCTAACAGCGCAAATAAAAAAAACCTGTAATAATTTTGAAAAACATAATGTAAATGTACTAAACGGCTAAATACGGTTCAAATTAGTTGCCATCCCAGCCGTTACTGTAATATTATTTTTGCCTTGAACTACTGATATGGGTGTCTAGCTCTGTTTCCTAGCTGATGACTTGTATTTCACTGTCTACATACTGTGAATTAACAATGCGGGGTGTACAAGCCTTACACAAATTTCAGAAATGGCGCAAACCCAAAACACCTAATTCACAAATATATCCTAATCTCAATTATTAGGCAATAATAACGGAAAAAATAACACCATATGCTAAGTTAAGAAATTTGACAAGTGCCAATTTAAGAAACTATCCCTTGCAACCTCAGCCGTAAAATATTACTGATTAAATTTAGAGTTAGAAAATATTGCAACCGTAGACTCAGAATTGTAGCTAACTACATGGAGAAAGTTTAGGTCAGTTCAAGACTTTTTCATTCGCAATTTACATTATTGTAAAACATGAGAAATATTTACTCACATTATATTTGTGTACCTTTGCATTAATTAAACTCCACTACGGCTTAGGCGCAAAAGGAAACGCACATTATTTGTTATTAATGCTAAGGTGCTGTTGCGACCGATCCAAGCGCGGACTCCCATTATGTCTCGATTAAATACATATTCATAAATGCAGTACTATTATATATATATATATATATATATAAACGTGTGTGTATGTTGAACTGTTTCAGGAATGGCATTGTGAGAGGTTTTGATGGGGACTAGGCATGGGAATGACGTCATTATATTTACGCTTATTTGCATGTGGATTGAACTAATTCTTGGAACTTGATGATACGCATTTGTTGAAGGGAATGCTACTCATTTCCTTTTGTATGTCACGTGTGGCTACGTCATAGTTATTCCTACTCACGCTTGTACAGTTTTAACCACGAAAATGTAAGGAAAAAGTAGTTCCAGCCTTGTTAGAGAATATCGTAATAATGACTCAGAAAACGACATGTCGTTTTCCTTTTTTAGGATTTACAGTAGAATTCTGGCTCATTCATAGTTACAAAATGTATAGGTATATAATAAAATCCGTTTTCATCATTTTTGTTTACTGAATATCAAATACAATGAATGTGCGGATATGATATGCAGTGGATGTGAGGAGATAATATGTAATGGATATGCGGAAATAATGTGCAATGGATGTGCGAAGATATTATACAATGGATGTGCGGAGATAATACACAATGGATGTGCGGATATAATGCGCAATGGAAGTGCGGACAAATAATGCATTTAGAAAGTCTTTTTTAAACAGGATAAACCTAATCAAAAAAAAATTATTTGCACCTGAACACCTGAAGGTGGGAGAAAATCACCTAAACTGAGTGCGTTTTTTTGCGTTCAAGAAACGCATCTTATTGTTTCCATGGATAAAGTGTAAAAGACTACAAAGAATTTGGTTTTAGTGCCACTTTTATCAGACGTCAATTTCGTTCATTTTAATACAGCATAAAAAACAAAAAAAAAACAGGAAAATGATATAAAAGTGAAATAAATGTTAATATTATCACTAAATGCAGTTCCGTCATGCCTTGTTATATACGTATCTACCTGCCTTGTTATATACGTATCGACATGCCTTGTTATATACGTGTCTACCTGCCTTGTTATATACGTATCGACTTGTCTTGTTATATACGTATCTACCTGCCTTGTTCTATACGTATCTACCTGCCTGTTCTATACGTATCTACCTGCCTAATCCACTCATTCGCTGATTCTGTAATAATGTGTCAATGACAAATGCAAATTACACAATTATTGTCCATATACCTTTTGGGTTATATTTTACGTCAGTTGTTTGACCAGTGGGGTAGATAACTTTTCATGTTTTAATTCGTGTATACATTTTTCATTCCCTACGTTCAATTTATAACGGAAATTGACAGTTTCATCCTTCAGTATTTAATGACTTTAAGTGCTTGGTGAAGTATTACAGCATATAAATAGATGACAAAAGTACAAGTGAAAAGCAGTGAAATAAATGCATGACACTCTTTGCAAACATTTGATATTCTACAATTGATTTTCACAACCAAAAGTCATGAAAGCTAAAACGGCACTCGCTCACTAGGATTTTAACTGGAAAACGGTGGATTCAATTACTGATTTCGGATATTGTTACTTGGATGACGTCATAAGAGACCAGTATTATTATTATGATAAAGGTTATACAACTAATGGATAACGTCATTTATAATATTTTTTTTCTGTTAGAATTATATTTAGATAAAAAGGCAACAAAATAGTTAACCCCCTTAATTTGTCTTAATATTTATTATTTATTTATAATATAATTACTTATAATCATTGAATTTGCATTTCTTCCTTTCTATAACCACTCTTTTACATAAAATAAACAACCCGACCTCACTTAAAAATAAATTTCCACTAGCAGATGGGGACCTTTGACATGTCCTGGGGGACCTGAGTACTCTGTAATTGTGTCCCTCTAGCTTACACATAACACCCTGTAAAACGTACATAACACAACCCAAATACTCTCTAAACCAGAGTATTATACATAGACAGACGGGCGCTTTTGATACGTCCCTAGGGACCTGAATACTCAGGAAAGGTTCCCGTCTTCTTAAATCCAAAATATATCCTTAAAAATCAACAAAAATAATATTCTTTAAAAAAAATGTTCTTCTCTGCTCTCCTCCTAGCCCTAGCATAAAAGACAGCCAAGGGAATACAGCGGCCTACTTCTGTGATACAGACCATACTAATACTAAAGCAGCACAAAGTTTTCCATCCAATGCAACCTAGCTCATCTTTAGAACAATTTCAGACACAAGAACCAAAACTCAAAATTCGTGCAAGTACATCCATTTAGACCAGTACCCTGGAATAAGCTGACTCCTGCCTGCAGGTGGTCGCCTGCCTTCCTGATCACTATCCCCCTTGCCTCAGTCGGACACAAGTAAGCGTGCAACGCACGCATGAAACACCTAATATAAATAAAAGCAAATACACAATTCTATCGAGGCCTACAAGAACTACCCAGTCGAGCAGCTAGTAGAAGCAGCTAACTACATTTTTACGCTACACAGCTACCATTTCCCCGCAATTACCTGAGATGAAAAAGGACTGCAGAGAAATGTAAAAAGCAGAAGAACGACGAGGAATTTTTGCTTAAAAAGCCCTTCTGAGGGCTACCAATATTGCCTATTATCCAGGTAACCATTTTGGCTTGGTATCCCGTTTTGATAAAACTATTATGTACATTAACTTGATCCTTCAATCCACCGCTTCATAAAGGTATCAACACCAGAGGACTTTCACGTGAGGTACATGTGAAGTCAAACCCTGGTGCCACCACTGACAGTCTCAAAAGAGAACTGAACAAACGTGATCTAAATAATTACCATAAGATTATTGTACAAGTAGGTGAAAATGACGCCGATAGAGATCTGGAAATAAACCAATTTGAAGTCAAATACATGTCCCTCATTAACCAGTTGCTAGCCCAGGTAGACAATGTCGTTATATCTGGTCTTATTCCAAGACGTGACGTCGATATGACGCAATATGATGACATCCTCATAAATATTAGCAGATCCTTCAACCTGCCATACGTATCAAACCATGACAGCTTTTTGCTAGCGTCGGGTCAGCTACCATCTACTTTCTTTCACTCTGACCTGATCCACCTGAAAGATGCGGGCACAGCAAACCTATTGAAAAATATACATAGTGTTAATCCTGTACTCAAAACAACACCTACCAACGTGAGTAAGCACTACCCAACTGCTCAATACCAACATAAGCAACAGAAAAGCCACAGACTAGCAATGCAAGCCCGAAATGGGTGGGAACAGAATCATCAACATAATACACAGAAATACATGGCATGGTTATCGAGGCAGACTCAAACGTTATACAAGGCCTTGGAAAAGTGACACTTCTATCATACAACAGTACGCATATGACAGACGTGGCGTACCAAACTATAATTATAACCATTAGCTATGTTCATCTAGATACAATGATTATTATACATACACCTCAACCAATAATAAGTATCATGTTTTTGGAGATATTTGTTCCGACTGCATCTCTGTCCAAAGTACAAATTCTAATTGTACATGCCAAGGTTATGAGGTCTCTCCCACGGACTCGGAAATAACTAATAAATCTGTCTTCATTCCTATAACGACTGAGAAAAATGTAAACTGTACATCCTTTGGTCTGAAAAAGAAAGGTTTGCAACTTATCAATATCAATGTAAGACACATCTTACCAAAGATCGATGAACTAAGACTAACGATACAAAATGAACCCAACCTTGCAGAAATTGGACTATGCGAAACGTTTCTAGATTGTAATGTACCTGACAGTGCTATCTCTATTAGCAACTTTTCTTTGGAAAGACGAGATCGACCACAAGGCATAGGAGGAGGGATAGTCATGTACGTTTCAAATAACTTAACATGCAAGAGAAGAACATATTTTGAAAATTCTACTATCGAATCAATATGGATCGAACAAAGTTTCCTCAATAGCAAATCACTCTATATCTGATCAGCATACCGACCCCCAAACTCCCTCTCCTCATGGACTGACCAATTTGAACACGAGTTACAGGCTGCTTTATCTTCCAACAGTGAAGTAATTATCATGGGAGACTTTAATATTGACCTCAACTCTAATACTAACACTAAATGGCTACATATGATACAACTGCGTGACCTTACACAGGTAATATGTGCTCCAACAAGAGTAACAGCCTGTACTTCTACTCTGATCGACCGCATCTATACTACCCATCCAACCAATCTCTACGAGATAAACGTACCATGTTTCCCTATTAGTGATCACTATCCTATATGTGCAACTCGTAAGCAACAGAGCGCAAAGAAAAACAACTTACACTCCTACATGCAGTACAGATGCTTCAAAAACTTTTCTGAAAATGAATTTCTCTCCGAACTATCACAAAACATTAACGCAATATATTTCCCTAACATAGACCCAGATTATGACTTGTCTAACTGGAATCACTGTTTTCTTACCATCCTAAATAAACACGCCTCAAGAGAATTAAACGATCAAAACAACCAGAATGGTATACTAATGAAATCGCAGATGCACAACGCAAACGAAACTACTACCATAAACATAAAGACTTCACAAACTATCGTTTATGGCGAAAGAAAGTCAAATCAATCATTGTAAAACACAAACGCTCCTTTTTCAAAGAAGCCATCACATCAAACTCCGATAACAGATCCATCTGGAATCACTTACGAAATCTAACTTCAACGAAACCTGCGCCTCTAGCTCCATGTGAAATTATAGTTGATGGCACTAAATATACTGAAGAGTTCGATATTGCAAACCAGCTGAACCATTTTTTTACTAATATCTCCCAAACGCTTGACAGGTCTAAGAATACAGAGCCTAATTTAGACAAACTTACTAAATTCGTGAATGAAAGGGTACCCGATCACGTTAGTTTCAACATTCCCTTAATAACAATAAATAACACTTTTGATATTATAAATAAACTTGACACAAACAAATCAGCTGGTCTAGATGGAATTCACCCCAAAACTCTGAAAATGTCGGCTTTATCAATCTCAGAGTCGTTGAAAGAAATAATTAACTGTAGTATCACTTCCAATAAATTCCCGGAGTCATTGAAGTTAGCAAAAGTATTCGCAATTTATAAGGGAAATGAAAAGAATGACCCATCCAAATATCGACCCATATCTGTTCTATCCGTACTTTCAAAAATTATGGAAAAACATGTCAGCAAGCATATTTTCAGATATCTTGACAAGTACCAACTCCTCCATAGATCACAATCAGGTTTTCGAAAGAATCATTCATGTCAGACTGCAATGACAAAACTAATAGACCAATGGCTACTAGCAGTAGAATCAGGTGAACTTACTGGTGCAATCTTCATTGAGTTTCAAAAAGCATTCGATTTGGTTGACCATTCGGTGCTCATTAAAAAACTTTCAGCCTACAAGTTTTCTCCAAACTCAGTTGCCTGGTTCACGTCGTATCTCACAAACAGACACCAGGTTGTTTGCACAGGTAAACATATATCCGAACCAAGTCATATATTAAGTGGTGTTCCTCAAAGATCTATATTAGGGCCTCTTCTTTTTCTACTATTTATCAATGACTTAGCCTTGTATCTAGCGCACGCTAACACACATCTTTTCGCTGACGATTCGACATTGCATTTATCTGATAAATCTCTAGACTCCATTAAAAATAAACTTCAAACCTACCTCAACAATATATCAGTTTGGTGTCATCAAAACAAAATGTATATTAACATCTCTAAAACGAAATGTATGACAATTGGAACAAGGCAGCGTCTATCTACTAACATGGATTTACTTCTAACTCAAAATGGCTTAGACGTATCTATTGTCAAAAATCAAAAACTTCTTGGTATCTACATTGATCAACACCTCAGCTGGAATGCGCATATCGATCACTTATGAGCAATGGTAGTCAAAAGAATAACTCTATTAAAATTGCTTTCAAAATTTCTACCTCCACAATCACTTGAAATGTATTTTTCGGGTTATATACTGCCACTGATAGATTACAGCTGTACCATATGGGGAAACACATCAAATTATAATCTGTCCAGAATTGATAGACTCCAGAAAAGGGCAGCCCGAATAATACTGAAACTTCCTGTTATGACTCCTTCAAATGTGTTGTTTTCACGTCTGAAATGGCTACCTATCCAAAAAAGTATTCTTTATTTTAAAGGAATCATGACATACAAGTCTTTAAACGGTCTTTCTCCAGATTATATCTCAAAAAACATAATTGAACTAAGATCATCGAATACTGAGCGTAATCTCCGATCGACGACAAACAACGATCTCCAGATTCCTTGGTCGAAAACCAATCATTACAAAAGCTCATTTTCTGTATCAGCACCTACTGTATGGAATTCCTTACCAATGAGGATGCGTAATTCAACTTCCCTTGCTTCTTTTAAAATATCATTAAAGAAATTCCTTCTAGACCAGCTGGAATGATATATTAAAAGCTCTGAACAGAAAACTTTAAAATCATATCCATAATTGATATATATTTGTATGTTTCCCTGTATAGTCACACATAGTCATTCATGTCAAATATGTACGAATGAGTGTGCGACGATACATGGTTATGTGCATGAACTTCCATTTTTATTTTTTATTACAAAAACTGAGGACCACATGGCAGATGGGTCAGCCATGACCAAATGTGTTAACCTCGTTAAAGTTATAGTTTATTATTATTATTATTATTATTATTATTATTATTCAAACTTTGTATGATCTAACAGTGACCAAACATTTTATATGTGCTCAGACATATTAGTTATTAAGATTTGTAGGGCATCTACAACGTACACTATGTACTAGAATTTTTACGATTGTTAGGACGAGGAAAAATTTTACAACTTGTTTTGATTTAACCCAATTGCACAGGTGCCTAACACATTATTGGCATTTTTTTATTGTCCATTAGTACAACTAGACTAAATTTGACCAAGTACGGGCTGGCGTTCTTGGGAGTGCACGACATCCATGGCTGGCTTGCCGAGTTCCTTGCTCTCTTGCCTTCCTCGGACATCGTATAACGGCGGAGATGTGGAACAATTTCCACCCGCCTAAAGCGAGGAGTCCCGATGTGACGTCATCGTTGCGACCAATTGCAACGGGTGTTATAAACTGCTTTGGGTCGACACCTAGTACAGTCAATAACGGACTGTAATCAACTCTTTGTTAACATGAGTGTGTGTTGGGCCCATTCCCACTCATGAAAGCCCTTCATTCAGGTCGTTAGAGACATATAGTCCTACAACCTGACGGCTAAATTGGCAGTGCTCATTGAGCACATAAACGCCTGGGGGATGTGACACTAATTCCTTCCCCCAGGAACATTTAGCATCCCACTGTACCGGAGTAAACATGCCCTTTTGGGCTCACGCGACGTAAAACCTTTACAAACAACCGTCATCACCTTATAAGAAGTCCAAAAGAGGTACAAGAAAAGGATTGATGCTTTAGAAATGTAACAAGAGAGGACGCCAGTAAAATTGCATGAAACGCCAGCAAAATTGAATGGAACAGTTGTTACTGTGTTTGCCATGTTCATGAAATTGATGATAGTTTAAATTTTTGTTTCTTGTCTTTAACTCTGTTAATTTACGAATATGTAAAGTTACATGTTAACAGTTAACAAGACCTGCACCAGGTTGCTTTGCAGTATATATTTCCTAAATTATTGGTTTATCTACCTATTACGTCCCTAGTATCTTTCTTATTTTACTGAGGAGTCATGCTAGGTACAGGAAGAGACCCATGTTGAATTTGATAGAAAGTAATTTGCAGAAAAGTACTGAAATTGGGACTTTCCGCAAATGTAAGAATGAACCAACATAACAGTATGTAGGACGATGTGTCCCTCCTGCATCACCATAATCCAAAACCTCAGCATAGCCACTTAGCAAAAACAGGTCGGTCATTTCAACCGCCACA
Organism: Sinohyriopsis cumingii; assembly: GCA_028554795.2. Classification (NCBI taxonomy): domain Eukaryota; kingdom Metazoa; phylum Mollusca; class Bivalvia; order Unionida; family Unionidae; genus Sinohyriopsis; species Sinohyriopsis cumingii. The sequence goes on along the minus strand of CM068825.1, from coordinate 156,106,471 downwards.
CTTCACATTTTATTGGCGCTATAAACACAGGCGACAAAGTAAATGTGCATGTCATCTTCAATGACAAGACATGTAACAGTATACAGAAAAGATGCTGCATGTACATGAACAATTTTATTAATGTGAAAAGTTTGTCATGTCACATGTACCTTCTCCTTGTTGCGATTTCAACATGTGAATACACCTATATTTTTGAGGACTGCATATACAAAAGCGTAAATGGTTAGTATGGTCAACTCTTGCCGAGAGTTAAAAGTACCCTGCAAGGACAACGTACCATTTAGCGATTATTCGATAGGACTGCTCAGCCGTCACTTTAGTTTCGCACATACGACACAGTGCAGTCAAATCTGTATCTATATCGTGTCCAGTGTATGTGCGCAGGCACTAGAATTGAGTAGGGTATTCAAGGGGAAGATAAGACGAATTTTTGGGGAGGAAATTATTGTTTTCTTCTTAGATCACATCATCTGTTTTAAAACTGCTGTTTTACACGATTCATTCGATCACCCATACCATATTGTCTGGGCATGCAGAAAAGGTTTTAAAAAAGTCTTGTTGGACACACTGCTCTCTTTATATCGTGCGTGCTGGCACACGATCCTTCCACTGTAGTGAGTCTTTCTCTTCAATTATGGAATAAGTACAGTGGTGTTGGTACGCGATGTTCAATGTGTATCGTGCATGACAGGTACACCATTCTCATATCAGAAACAAATAGTCCAATAAGGAAGTAATCGCTTGCTTCAGGAAATTAAAAACAAACCCAAATACCTGTATCAAATAAATTAAATCAACAAAACTGACACCCGAATGTCATCTAAAGGCAATACAGGAGGACCCCCAACACACACAGTTTCAGGTCGCATGCTACCTATCAATCAGAACGCTGTTCGTTTATGCATCTTCTAAGTTCGACGTTTTAACCCAAGCGCAAAATGAGATTCGGTATTTGGTGTACATTTGCGTCCACGACAATTAGATTCATTCTAAAGAAAGAATCAACAAAATCCTGAACGTTGTTTTTTTCTATTGTTACAAGTATGGGGTCTCTACCTGAACGAAACAAACACCTGTGTGGGAGTGGCTTGATTGTCACAGTTTTCCCTATTTCCAAGGACCTCAAGACAAAAGTTTCGTCAACTGCAAGTTTCATAAAAGCGCAAATACTACGTTCTTTTTTCCCCCGATCACCTAATTATCACACATTACGAAGCTCTACTTTCACACCTACATGGTTTATCTCTTACTTCACATTTATATGATTTAGTAAGAAGCCTATTCGTGCCGAATATTAGGATTTCACGTTCTGCCACACAAAACACGACTAAAACACCTTATACAAAGATATATTCATATCTCAAATTACTATACATGTATATCTAAAATATTCAGAGAATTCCCTATTTTAGGAAATTAGGTAGGAACCATTCTACAAAGTTAATCCACGCTGTCAAAAATCTCATGGATAATGTACATAATGACGTCTGATTCTCGAAACTCGCTAATTGCATGGGTTAAGAAATATCTTGCCAACATCGACTGACCATAATCTATATATAATCACTCAAACTTAACAAATCCATAAAGTAAGACGTAAATGAAAACATCATAATCCTTAGGTTTATTAAAATATAATTAAAGTTACAGACTTCAACTGTTTTTGGACTTTGAGCGTTGTACTCCACAAGTTTGGAAAATGTGAGGCATTATCTTTCTTTATTTCTTCCTTATTTTGTTTTTATTGAAATAAAATATTATCTGTCTGCATCGTTAGACATGCTTAGATCGTGGCAAAAAAAAGTATTTCCAGTGCATAAATAAGAAATCTAAAATTGGTTTACAGGTCAAAGGACCGAGACAATAAATGAGGTCGATGAATATGTTTGTCCTCGGATAAAATGTAAACTTCCAGGCTTACATCTGGCATAATTTAATAATATACATAAAAACATAAAATACATATATTTGTTAAGTATCAATAGATGAAAATAGTTTTCATCTATTTTAAGAATGTGGTGTTTAACTTAAAATATTAAACATTTTTAATTTTAGTTAAACTTTAATATTCAGGATTAAATATAAATAATTGCTAAAATGCTTGTAGCTATCATCAAATATCCTTGTAATTAATTGCCGTAGAATCTATCATCGTTGAGCAAATAGTCATCCCTTAACTGTGTAATTAATTGCTGTAGAATCTATCATCTTTTAGCAAATAGTCATCCCTTAACTGTGTAATTAATTGCTGTAGAATCTATCATATTTGAGCAAATAGTCATCCCATAACTGTGTAATTAATTGCTGTAGAATCTATTATATTTGAGTAAATAGTCATCCAATAACTGTGTAATTAATTGCTGTAGAATCTATCATCTTTGAACAAATAGTCATCCCATAACTGTGTAATTAATTGCTGTAGAATCTATCAACTTTGAGCAAATAGTCATCCCATAACTGTGTAATTAATTGCTGTAGAATCTATCATCTTTTAGCAAATAGTCATCCCATAACTATGTAATTAATTGCTGTAGAATCTATCATCTTTGAGCAAAAAGTTATCCCATAACTGTGTAATTAATTGCCGTAGAATCATTCATCTTTGAGCAAATAGTCATCCCATAACTGTGTAATTAATTACTGTAGAATCTATCATCTTTGAGCAAATAGTCATCCCATAACTGTGTAATTAATTGCTGTAGAATCTATCATCTTTGAGCAAATAGTCATCCCATAACTGTGTAATTAATGAGTTTTTTTAATTCTGTCCTCATTACCTCATTTTATTAGACTGCCCATGTAAGTACGTACAGCAAAAGATTATTGAGCCCAACTAATGAACTAATATATGAGACTGTCCATCTATGTGTCCATACAAAAATATTAATGTACCCAATTATATGGCAGGTACTCGTTTCTGCCAATTAGACATTCTATCTATATACATATACAAAACAATTAAATGGCCTTAAATATGGGACAGATAACCATTTTTGTGTATTAGACTCTCTGTTTATGTATATGTACCAAACGATTAATGGCCTTAAATGTTGGAAGGTAATCGTTTTTGTGTATTAGACTGTATATCTAAGTCCATATACCAAACGACTATTGACCTTAAATATTTTGCACTGTTTATATAATAGACTGACAATCAAAGTCATTATACCCAATCTAAGTCATTATATCCAAAGACTAATGAACGCAACTAGAGGACAGGTGATAATGTGTGCACTTCACTGTATGTCGATGTACAAATACCAAAGGATAACGTAATCAGTGATAACTAGTTTTCTGTTACACTTAAGATAAAATTGGTTCATGGTCACTGCATTCCATCTTGAATATGCAGTTCCCAGAACATGGAATGAACCAGATTTATGCACAAACACAGCAACTGACAAATGTCATTTTTTATATATTCTCAGATTGCGCAAAACAAAAGATGTGCATAGAGAAATAATACACAAACAGATTATAAAAGAACTCTCTCTCTCTCTCTCTCTCTCTCTCTCTCCAACTATCAAGAACATAATATTGCAGCATCAAGAGGCTCTGCTATACAACCCTTTACATTTTATGACTAAAAGTTGTTGATCAAATTCTTCAACTGAACGAACGAATTTGTTGTGTTTTTTTCTTAATTAATTTGTTTATTTATTTACACAAGTCATCGTTTTACTTAAACCGTATCACGAAAGAATGGACTTCAAAGTACTTAGTTAAATGTTTGAGCTATATCTGAGTTCATTTTAAGCTGTTCATGTTGTAGTTTGACCTCGTTATGCTAATGTACTTGGTTCTAATTCGTTTGCCACTGGAAAACTAGCATGAAGCAATGGTGTGAAATGTCTCATATATAGTCGCGTATAAGTCGGATCCAGCTGCAGAACTACATATGAACAGATCTGTCTAATGCGTCGGTAGATCTGGGTCCACGCAGTTTGCTAGGATTAATAAGAAGAATAGACAGCATAGAACCTGATCTGCAGTATGACCCGATATATAAGTTGTCCCTAAATGAGACCCTCATAGCATCCCATTCACCAATACCATCCATCCGACTGATTTTTGAATATTACCGTGCTCGGAAAAAGAAAGAAAAAAAACACAAAAACCGGACTTACATGTTATACAGTTGAGGAAGACGCACATTGATTTTCGCGGGTAATCAAGCATGTGCATGGTGTAATTCAAGAGTTTCCCTTTTCTCAGATATTTTGTTCCTATGGTGAGCGCTTCTACATAAATCGTTAATTAGGTTCACTTTGTGGAGAGCCTGTGCCTATTGCAATTGCCGACCGGTGTATACTTATTATTTATTGGAAGAAGTATTTTTTTATAACAGTGGAGAAGAATCAGGATTACGACGAAATGAATCCTTTCCTCTTCTACAGTCAAACATTACTTAACGCATTAAATCAAGTATTAATATTCGTTGTGCAATAAGACCGTTCAAGCCTGTCGTACTAGATATAGATAACCAGTTAGGCTTTAATCCTACGCTCTCGTTGAACACATTCAAAGGGTGGTTGGTACGATTAATCAGCATCAAATTAGTCGAACTTTTCCGCGGATAAGTGCTGTCAACCTAAATTCTATGGTATGAATCATTCCAATTAATTTTAAGAACGAATAAAAGAAATCCTCCATCTCATCAGAAAAGTCTAGCCAGCCACAATACATCTTGTCAGTCCCCAACGTTCAGGTTTCATTCTGACTCGAATAGATGAATCCTGATTTCCGCATTAATTACGCTGTACAAGATCTGTACTAGAACTTTATGTATTTTAGCTACCATTGTTGCATGGATTACGAGAAGTTATATATACATATATATATATATATATATATATATATATATATATATATATATATATATATATATATATATATATATATATATATATATATATATATATACAAGAATGTTTGCTATCAAGATTTGTGCGAGTCTGAGGTAATGTTCAGAGGTCAGTTACCTTCCCGGAGATATATTATGTTGATTGGAGCAGGCATTTAGGAACCTTCCAGCCGTGCTTCACTCCATGCACGATAAGGATAAAGAATAAGCCCTCATCACTACGTAATCTTTCTTTATTTTTTGATGCCGTCCAATCTCTTACGGGAGAATCAGTAGACCATGTACACCACAAGAAGGGGCTTTTTCTTTTAATTACACAATTCAGTTTCGTGTTTGTCTGTGAAATTTTTGGCTTATTATCGAACAAAGCATGAAGAGTAAGAATGATGGATTTCTCTCCGCTCATGCGAAGGACTACTTTGAAAGAAGATAAACAATTTGCTTGGATCTCGATTCATTAATATCTGTTGATGAAACGTGTCAAGCTACATATTCAATTATTTGCTGTAACACGCCCTTGAAAGAGAAATGGTTTTCAACGTCAAAAATTAACAAGCTACTATACACGGATGAACAATATTGTACACTATGGAGGGTATACAAAGATGAGCAATATGATGCAATATGGTGGATAGGTGGGTTGCTATTCAGAGTGCAGTATTTTACCTACTGTCCACTAGAAAACGAAACCTGTGTTAAAAATAAAAATTGACTGCACTCGACATTGATTTACATCAGCCTGTGCTGACGCTGACATTTTTAAACGAAGCTGGAAAACGGAATAAGAACTAACCTTTGGCCAAGACTAAACATTCTCATAAGCAAATTCCAGAGCAGACAATATTGCGAAAGAGTTATATGTCCAATGCATCAAATAACGGGCAAGAGAGCCACTCGTGACTTGACGGCATATAAAATGGTTTAATTTCCATTCAATCAAGGCTTGTAATGTGGAACAATAAATGAAAATAACCGAACACGTATCTACCGAGGCACTTTGTAAATGATCACAAGTTTGAAAAGACCAATAAAATCAAATTATTCGAACAGCCTCGGATACAATGGCCATGCAATGAAATATGACCAAATAATGTCTAGACAAACTGAAAAGTTCGTATTGTCATTAGGTGTACAATCGAACCAGTTGCATTGGGAAATCGTTAGCTATAAATATGACCGAATTTCGCAGATTCTCGTGCAGTAGCAAATGTAATGCGGAAAATCGGATGCCGAAGCTATAATTTGATTTGGACCCCTGTAGTTAAAAATATTTTGCACCTGCTGCATATGTACACAAAAATTAGCTTGGAATCTTATCGCTGGATTTAATCATCAAATGTATTGAAGTGATTACGAGTTTAAGCGTAGAGATATTTAAGTGCCAAGCAACCGATTAATTTTCTGCATTGAAGGTTTAAAGGATATGACGGTACATAACTGTCTAAAATAAGGAGTGCATAACAAAACATCTGATGGCCGAGAGGTAGAACATACTCGCCTTTGCAGATCACCAATATCCAGTGGCGTCGCTAGCGGGGTGCGGGGGGTGCGGACCGCACCGGGTGACACCATCTCAGAGGGGTGACACCAAAATGAAAAATTGCAAATTTTACAGAGCACACACTGCTCGGTCTAGTCGGATTTCATAAGCGGATAACCGATCATAGTTAAATATATGACTAGCAGGCACAGCAGTGGCGTCGCTAGGGGGATGCGGGGGGGGGGGGAGGTGTGCGGTCTGCACCGGGTGACACCATCAGAGGGGGTGACACCAAAATGACATTACTAAGGATTCTGTATGGTCTGTTACGGAAGGAGGACCAGGGGGGTGACACCATGAGCTACCGCACTGGGTGACACCAACCCGAGTGACGCCACTGCCAATATCATTTTACCTCTGTCCGTGTGGCTTCGATTGCTAGTCTCGGCCAGCATATATGCGTGAGAAAGCTTGCCGGTAGCCTCCCGTTGTTTGGTGATTTTTCCAGGGATTTTACGGATTCTTTCTTCATCATATGTACCGGTAGCCATGTATCATGTCTTGAAAAATTACATTAAACCCCAAAACAACAACAGCAACAAAATATATATTGGTCAATCACGCGTTGTAGTCATACAATATGCTAAGCTACCTACCTCTAAAGTCAATTAACAGTAACAGATGATCTATCGCGTGTTAACATTCGCATGTCAGTCACCGAAAAAGAATTGACTTGAAGAAAGGGTATCAAGTTTTATTTTATATTTGGACCTCGGTCTTAAAGACTCGCGGTCCAAATCTAAAATATGTTCAGGTAGGTATTTCAACTGCTAGTATTTTCGTCCGTGTATAGATTTATTGGAACGCTTAAAGTAATCTTTTATTTTGCACTGACTTCGAGAAAGCAAGGAAACATACATTCCTAGCGTCTTACCACAGCTAATACATTGTTATCGCCTTACCGCAGCCCGTCATACTGATATGTGTGTGTTCCTCTTCTAACTTCCTTCAAAGCCAATACATCTGCATCGTCTAACCGCCGCTAGTCATGTCTTCATGGTGTATGTTCCTGTTGAAAAAAAAATATTGTTCTCAACAACAACAAAATAAGTGTTAGCATTGTTGTTGTCAGGGGCGTGAATTCGTAATGATATTTTTGCAAACATATTAAGTTCAGGTTTGCATTTGTCAGTATGCCAACCAAATGCATATAAGGAATTTTTGTGATACAATTACATGTACTACACTTTTTTGGCATCCGACTATTTGCTTCCTTATTTTCTGAGCAATCCGATATTGTATGGTGGTGAAAAAGCTCGTATAGTGCAAGGGGAATGTCCTGATTACATGTGTGTGTGTGTGTGTGTGTGTGTGTGTGTGTGTGTGTGTGTGTGTGTGTGTGTGTGAGATCTGGATTTTTAACGTAGCTTTAACAATTTTTCAATCATATCGCTATGATGTCTGCAATGTGGCAGTTTATAGTGATGTTTAGCACTGGGGCATCATGCCACAGACATGTAGCATGATGTCCCACCCAGTCACATTATCCTGACACCAGGCCGACCAGTCCTAACACTAACCTCATAATGCTGAGCGCCAAGCGAGGCAGCTGTTATTACCGTTTTTAGAAGGCTTTGGTATGACTCGACCGGGGACTGAACCCACGACCTCTCGCATCCGAGGCGGACGCCCTAACCACTAGGCCACCGGAGCGGTTCAATTTGTTCGTAAAGCACTGAATTGGTTATATTCAAATGCATGCAGTCGATCTTCGTTTTGTAAGACTGAGAACATGAACATGAGCATATGTACATAAGTCATGTTGTAAATAAACACATTTACACAAGTCATGTTGTAAATAAACACATGTACATAAGCCAATTTGTGATGTGATGTGATGTGATTTTGAGTTTTAACGTAGCTTTAACAATTTTTCAGTCATATCGCTATGATGTCTGCAATGTGGTAGTTTATAGTGATGTTTAGCACTGGGGCATCATGCCACAGACATGTAGCATGATGTCCCACCCAGTCACATTATCCTGACACCAGGCCGACCTGTCCTAACACCTAACCTCTTAATGCTGAGCGCCAAGCGAGGCAGCTGTTAGTACCATTTTTAGAAGGCTTTGGTATGACTCGGCCAGGGTTCGAACCCACGACCTCCTGCATCTGAGGCGGACGCTCTAATTACTAGGCCATCGGAGCGGTTCCTCCTGATTACATAATCATGTTCTCAGTTTATCATCTGTATCAATGGCATGTTTATATTACAAGATATTACCGAACCAATCCCTCTTGTGAACCAGTCTGAAAGTTTTCAGAAATGTAATTTATCCCATTAAACCCTAAATAAGAGGGAACTAAGTACGGAAAATTGTTGCTCTTTGAATCTTACACGTTGGCGATGTTTCAGATAGTCAACATGTACTGGTCTTAACGTATGTACACACATATTTTGTAGATTGTAGCTTTATTTGACTCTCTGAATATACTTAAGTTAGCACGTCTTCAGACGGCCGGAAACAGATTTAGTTCTCAGCCGAGAACGTTGCTGCTGTTACACAGCAAATAACCGGCATACTTAGGAATCAACCATTTCAATTTAGAAAGGGGGCAGATTGTTTTTATCAAAGACAAAAATGCATCGTTTTTATATAAATAATACAAAAATGTAAATGGTCAGTGGGAGTAAAGTATAACAGCAAAAATACACTACAACAGAGAAAACTGAGGACATGTTTTATTTAAATTACAACTGTAACCCCCACCACCGGCACTATCAACAAGAGGTCAAGTCGGAGATAAACATTCGTCGAATCATTCATCAAACCTATATGCAATGAAATAATTTATTTTAAACTTCACATACTTTGGCACGTTCGTTTCCTTTTTTGTGTAATCTGTGCAGCTGACTTTGTCTTCATTTGGTACACATTTTAGTACACATTGTGGTACAAAAATTGTCTTCCTCATTTACCTTATTTTCATGAATTCTGCTCGACTTATTGCTGGTTATTTTTCCTACACATTGCTATTAATAATGAAAACAACATAATCCAGGCGCACAAGTTCCGATACAGTATACATACGTATACGAATGCAGACCAATCCCTCCACCTTCCTAGATGTTTTGTATATATTTACTTTAGATATTTGTGTTTCAAGGTAAATTAATATAGGTTGGTGGACTGGTCCCGATATATATAGCTGTGTACAAGGACTAGCATTCAAACGGCAGCTATAACAACTCCGTATAACATTATTTCGTGACTAAACTCGGTCTAGTTCAAGAAAGACCTATTGTGACATCTGATTATAAATAAATGATAGAAATCGGTCGAGTAGCAAGGAAATAGCAAGTAAATAATGTATATGCAATAGGTAACAAGCTGAAAAATATACTGGAGCAGTAGAATTTGGATTACGTCAGCTTTGGTTTTTACTTTGTTTTCTTTGTTGTTATATTGCTATTTTTCAAGCTACATTGTAAAATTCTGTTAATTTTTTAATGACGTATTATTTTCTCACGCAGTTATACTAATTAAGTTTTTAGAACACAAATTGTTTAACTTTTTGTGGGTTAATTATACATTTTTTCTTTCTGATTCGTAAGCAATAGACCATTGGTGTGTTTCTCGTTATTGTGCATTCCATGTTGTTTTTGTCTATTTTTCTCTTTGGTTTTTCAAACGATGAGTATATAGCCTAAATTGCAGGAACTCCCAGCACTGTCAGATGTAGCAATGATACGTATTCATATAATTGTCATACATTTGTAACTAAAATGACAGACACTTTAGACCCCAAGAGTCGCTCATATCAATGAAAACATATCTATTTAAGCTAACTTGCTTCCCAAATGTCTAGTCACTAAAGGAAAACGGTTGAGAGCTCTGGAGATGGGATTATAGGTCATAAATCTGAAATAAGTTATCCTATAAAAAGTACGTTACTGTTATGCTATATTCTAAAATCACCAGTTAGAACATTTATATTGAGTGCTAGAAGCAACCGATGGCGTCCTCGATATGTCCTTCGCATCATGCATGATAACACAAACTTGATACAATCTAAAACTCAATATATTGCATAACATCTCACTTAGTCACATTTTACATGTTTTATTAAGAAGCTCAATTGCGCAAACATGATACAATAAGTATGCATGCAATCCGTTTTAATTTTATCTCAACAGCTTTGCTTTTATAGAATAAATAATAACTCACTTTTGCAATCAGTCATCGTATTGCTTTGATACCGTCCGGAAAAGCAATAAAACAATAGCCACTTTTATTTGGCATTTCGGCATAAGCCCGACGGGACATTAGAAAATTCTTCATGTAATCATCGGTCTTATGGAAATGGGTGTTGCATATTTCACAAATTGTTCTACACAGGAATTTCTTGCAGCAGGAAAGCCTTATATTAAAAAAAGCCCATAACTCGAACATATCCATTTTACCCTATACGGGCTATGTTAACCTACACTAGCCAGTTTACCCTATACTAGCCATTTAACCCTATACTAGCCATTTTATACTATGCTAGCCGTGTTACCCTATATTAGCCATTTAACCCTATACTAGCCATTTTATACTATGCTAGCCGTGTTACCCTATATTAGCCATTTAACCCTATACTAGCCATTTAACCCTATACTAGCCATGTTTACCATATGCTAGCCAGTTTACCGTATACTAGTCATTTTACCCTATACTAGCCATGTTACCCTATACTAGCCATTTTATACTATGCTAGCCGTGTTACCCTATATTAGCCAGTTTACCCTATACTAGCCATTTAACCCTATACTAGCCATGTTACCCTATACTAGCCATGTTACCCTATACTAGCCATGTTTACCATATGCTAGCCAGTTTACCGTATACTAGTCATTTTACCCTATACTAGCCATGTTACCCTATACTAGCCATTTTATACTATGCTAGCCGTGTTACCCTATATTAGCCAGTTTACCCTATACTAGCCATTTGACCCTATACTAGCCATGTTTACCATATGCTAGCCAGTTTACCGTATACTAGTCATTTTACCCTATACTAGCCATGTTACCCTATACTAGCCATTTTACCCTATGCTAGCCATGTTTACCATATACTAGCCAGTTTACCCTATACTAGCCATGTTACCCTATACTAGCCATTTTACCATACGCTAGCCAGTTTACCATATACTAGCCATTTTACCATATGCTAGCCAGTTTACCATATACTAGCCATTTTACCATATGCTAGCCAGTTTACCCTATACTAGCCATGTTACTCTATACTAATTCATTGTGTTTTGAAGGACGATCATTTACATTGCTATACAATTCACTCATTTATCATTTTTTATGTCGTGTCTCTCAACAGGGATGGAAAGACGGCATGACAAAAGACACATTTAGTGCATAAAATATAGAATATCATGTTGAGGTACGAGAAATACAATAGGCAAAATGAAACGGCGTCATAGTTTCTGCCAACAGTGTATTCCCTTTCGTCTTGTAAATATTAGTCCAGCATTAATTATTCTTGATCAAAACATGTATGCACCGAAAAGTTTGTATTGGATGAGGAAAGACAAGATTAGTAACGATGAATATATTGTTTGATGTAAACGGTAATTGTTTACTAATCAGGTAGTTTTATATCATTTCACGCTTGTCGATACAAGCTGCATATTAATCATGACGTCTGTAGTGTCCCTGAATCTCGTTTAGCATGGACAGGTATGGAATTAAAACAGTTACTTGAATGAGCAATCCATCTCTATTTTAATATACACGAACAACGTTTTTTGCCAGCTAGCTCAAAATTAAAATTTGCTAGCTTTCTTCTTCTAAGGGTATTGGGCAATGGATGGAGCTTGGGGAGGGGAGAGGGGGATACCAGTAACATGGAATCCACCCTATACTGATTTACAGGAGTAAATAAATAAACCTCTGTTCACAGAAGAATGTGGTCATAAATCGGTCTCCCAACTGATAGAAAGGTATCCAACCATTGCATTTTTACGAGGAAATGTTTCGTATTATATGATGCAATTCTGATTCTGCATCCAGTAAGCATCTCTTCACGTGAATATGCAGCAACTCAATGCTTAGTTGTGAAGCTGACAAAATTTCGGTGGAATTCGGCCAATGTGGGTTCGTGAGAAAGCTTGCCAGTAGCTTCTATTAGGTTGGTGGTTCTTCCCGGGGTTTTCCCAGGTTCTTCCTACACCATTAATACTGGCCGCCATGCATAGCCTATCGTGTGCTGAAAAATGGCGTTAAACCCCACAACAACAACAACAAAATTTCGGTGGAAACATTGTAAATACTTTCATCGATATCCTCGTCTAACTTGACCAGAGTCAAACTATGCGACATCACACGGAATTTTCGTAGGACATCCTGTGTTGACAAATGATGTTGTCTGTGTCAAATGTTCTATTTATTTGCAAGGATAGCTTCTCTTTGAATTATAATTTGTATTTAAAAAAATCTACTTAAATGCTACTAGTTATCTAAGTTGCTAATTATAAATTATATAGCATCTGATAAAAAGGTACTACTTTTATGCAGAAAACAAATACAAGTTGTAGCATCTGAGTACAGTGAATTAAAATATTTCTACTTCTTTATCTTGAAACTATTTCCATTAAAGTAAAAATTATGTGATAATGGGTAATGATTTCATATCAGATTTATGCAACTCGTTGAAGAATGTCCAGCTGTTCTTCGCCAAGGCTCGCAAAAGCTGGACATTAATCAACTCGTTTCATAAATTCAATAATAAACTAAATATTCATTTGAGATCCTCTATCTACTATATGCTGATTAGTTTCGCCATTAACTTTACATTGTCATAATCATTCAGTATTTTTCGATGCTACACGGTTTGATACTGCACGACACGTGTGCCTAAAATAGTATAGTGTATTAGGAACTACTTTGTAAACAAACCATTAGACTCATGAAGGAGAAACTTTAGATTTTGGTTGATTACATTTGTTTGCGAATGAACCAAGCAAGCTGTTTCGTCCATTTGAATACAGAGGCGATAAAATTAACGATGTGGACGAGTTCATTGAGTCACAAAAGAAAATTTCAAACAAGCAAACAAATTAAGATCACGTTCATTTGTTTGCTTGTTTGAAATTTTCTTTGAAATTCGCAATGTCAGCAATAAACGTGAGAGACGCGCTAATTGAAAATACAATTCTGGTCATTGAAATAGTTATTGAGGAGAAATATTCGTAATCTTCGCAAATAGAATGATTCAGACTATGACCAGTGCTCTCTAGGGTCTATAGAAACAACATAAAAAGCACACTGAGGTCAAGGGCTATCGATCATCAGAGACGTACCACTGAGCAAATCAGTAAAAACACTAAATTCGCAAAAGAAATGCAACTGAAGGTTTTGGTAAGAAACTAAGAGCCTCAGAGCCAACAAGCCAAGACGACGAAAAAGTATTATTTCCGCTGGCTAAATGTGCTGTCATACAACAGCTGCTTTGCAATTTTCCTCGTATATCCATTTTAATACAGTTTTAAGCTAGCGACACACTCTGTATGATACATGCCATAGATAGGGTCCGTCCATACCAACATGCAAGTGACAGGGCATAAACATATGTATTCATTTGCTGGTAATAATAATGGTAAAAACTATGCTTACATTTATTTTTTCCTGAATTTCCTCAAAATGTACGTTCTCTTTCCTAGTTAGCTCTGCAAATCCGAATGACATTACCCATATCATGGAAAACCTGATACACACCGAAATTGTAATGTAATTTCAACATGATTTCCAATGAAATCACATTCTCCGTACTGCACTGAATTAACCCAATAAATCCAGCCCATCATAAGCAGAAAAAATTGAATTGTGTTGGATCAACAGAAAAAACAAAATCTATCCCTTCCAAACCAACTGGAAAGCTTTTTCAGTTCACATTCAATCAAAATGTGACTTTAAATTTCAATTTTAAGTAGATCAAAACGAGAATTTGTTTCGAAAAAACTAATGTCGAGCACGTGACGAAGTTGAAAAGTCGCTGGGTGGTGCTATAAAAGCAATAATATTTTTACAGTGTATTGATGAATCTACGGTTGTGCATTTATTTTTAAACACGCCACAACTTCAATGATTTTGTTTCTTACAGTATATTCCTTTATTATTAAGCCTTAGGTAGGAAAACGATATGAGTATGTAATATAAAGGTTACTGAACTTGTTTGCGAAAACATGAACATATTTTTTTCTAAGTAATTCTGCACTCTCAAAGTCTTGTAGTATTACCCAGAAAAAAAAATCGTTCATATTTGCCCATGCAAATGCAATAACATATAATTCTTCTACTGATTCATTTAAATTTTTATTGATTTTGAATGTTTTGTTTTTATGTCCTTTTTACATAATTATATATTTACTATTCATACTGAAAGTGTTGAGTGGTTTAACTACGTACATTGCATGGTATGTTTGCTCATTATGACGGTTGGTGATGAAGCTCAATATGTCATGATTTGCATGAAAATGTAGCCCTGACTAACTCTATTTTATACAGTAATTACATAGTTATTATTATTATTATTATTATTATTATTATTATTATTATCGCTGATGAATAATCATTTTTAATCCAGATCAGATGATTAATAAAGATAAAATCTATACTTAACAGTCTTTTGAAAGAACTTTCAAAATGCTCATAATTTTAACAACGTTAGATATGTCCTCAGTTATATGATTTTTTATTTTACGGCCTATCAGTGTAGAAAGCTACTCAGCTCATATTCAAAAACAATTCCCAGCTTCATAACTTCTCATGAATCTATCTTTTATAATTCCCTCTTTTCTAAGTGACAAAAATTATAAAATATACATCCGTATTTTAATCATCGTACATTTTGCTTTGTTCTGTTCCTTTATAAATAAAATATGTAAACATATATAAACTATAAAGCGTTTAATGACGACGCTTATTTACATGTTTCTATTTACACTGAAAGCATGTGGCAGATAGAGATTCCAGTGGTTTTAAGTATTAGATTTCGGCCTCCTCCTTAATATTCTCTCTTTTACCTTTCAATCTTTCAAGTCCCCTGAAACATTAAGATCAATTTCATGGAAAATTCTTCATGGGCTAATCATCAACATGTTTTAAATTTATGTATACTATATTAATTAACGAGAATGATATACCCGAAATAATATTGATCACCAATCAATATATCTTTTAGATGTCTTACCGTTTACATAGCGATTTCGATATTATTTATGCCATATTGCGCTCGTTGTTTTAATCCTTCGTTCAATAAGTGAATTAATAATTACTTGATTAAGATATTTGCAGTAAACGTGCAAACTAAGCTAAAGGCTTTGTTGATTTTGAATTGTTGTTCGGAATATAAAGCATGTTTTGATGCCAATTTTCGATACGGAGTTTATCTGCACTGGAGAATTTGCCTGGATAATTTATTAATTATTGTTCCATTCAGCAATAAATCTGTTTTATTGGATAATCATGGTGGGTATGCCACCTAAGAACATGACCGATAATGATGGATATGTAACACACCAGGGGTCTAACAGCACCTCACTAAACATAAACAAAAACAATGTCAAACACCTGCGTGAGGTTGTTTGAGGTCAATGTTTGCCCTCCTTCCAGTGACCTTAAGACAACAGTCCTTATCATCTGAAGGGTTCATAAACATGCTAATATCACAAATCATTGTCTTCTAATGGAACTAACGACCATATACTCACATGACTCTAATCTGATACTTGCATGGTTTTTCTTGCCTCACGTTCGCATGATTTGTCAATAGGCTTTTCTAAGCCGTTGATTATTCTACGTTCTACGAAACGTGACCCAAATGCCTAATACACGGAACTATTCCTATCTCAGATTACACGAGAATATCCTGATAATTCTGTATAGACAAATTGTTACGAAATGTATAGCTGCTAACATAATGTCCCGCAACTACAGTTCAATAAAATTATGCATTTAACATGATATTTGGATAATTGCCCGGTTTAAAAAAATATATTCCAAGCACTGATTTCCCAAAATCTCACAAGCTATAACTAAAATCTTGCAAAGCTATCTTCTTGTATAGGAACAACTAATACCAAAGATCTATTAGGGATATCATCCAATCAAGCCACGTTTTTACTGATATCAGTCATCTCAAATATATCCTGGGCATGTATACATTTCGACTCATTCATTATTCAATAATTTAATTACTTTACATAATCTTTAAAGTTGTTAAAGGAGACTAGAAATCAAAATTTTCCTTTTACATATGTAATTCTCTACAGATTTTAATCCGACTGTCATGTTTATAAATTAAATATCGTAAGCGGGTAGTGATTTTATTGCATGGAAGATACCACGATTCCGTAAATTGCCGAGTTTTTCCGAGTTTTGATGAGACGACAGATCACGTGGTACCGTGACGCAATACTAGCCAGTCCTCGAATACAAACATAAACATGGGCGAGCGAGGCAGACGGAAGGAGAACCACATCTGGGTTGCACGTTCAAAACTTGAATCTGCAGTCTGATATAATAGTTTATGTACTGTACTGGTCAGTGCTAAAAGAAATTTTTTAGGCACAGGCCCCAGGCTGGTGACTTAAATAAACTCAAACCCTGACTGAAATTCCACAAGCCCGGACAGTTCATACCTGTCAACTCTCAAGCCGGGAGAAAAACCTCCCGATTTTGGGGGTATTTCCTCATCTACATCTCGATCTCGTAATATCTCTAAATTTTTCGCAGTGAAGTCCCGATTATTACATTATGTCTGTCAATTTTCATTTGTCAGAAGAAAAAAACCCAACCCCAAACCATTTATAAATAGATGTAACGTATGCAATCCACAGTCTAAACTGCTATACTGCAGATATCGTAGTGATATGACTGAAAAATTGTTAAAGCTACGTTACAAATTCAAATCACACGCACACACGTCTAAATCCGGCACTGGACGAAATAATTAATATCACACAACAGTTTTTTTCTTTTTTTCTTCTTCAGTAAATAGAACGTGAAAATTAAACATTATTCAAGTAAATTTCAGATGTTTTTAAACAACTACAACATTAATACAGTATAAAAAAATTAAAAGAGTAAAATTGTCACCAATTAGCTTAAATGAATGATCACTGTGAAATTTTCTCTGCAAACAAAATCGCATCTCCATTTCCGCCGAAGAAACTCGGCCAGTTAACACCTGACATTCCTCTACCGTATATGTAAAGTTTAATTACCATGATTAAATTACAAGGAATAAAACAAATATACCATGCAGTATATGTGGCCCTCAAGAACTAATTCTGAATAAATATTTTGTTCAGCAAACAGTGTTACATGCATTAAGACTTAAACCTGAAGTCCATGGCATCGTAAGTAACAACAAAATAGGCATCGTTTATTTGGCAATCAGTTGCTGGTGCTTACACATATACACACTGTCGAACATGGTTTCTTTTAAGTATGTCCGAAGGGCAGTCCTTTTCACAAGATCAATGCAAGGATAGGGAGTCTGTTCATTAGTCACACCGGCTTTATTGTTTGCGTATTTAAATTAAAACTTTAGCTATTTTGCAATTTAGCCAGAGCTGACCAGAATATGCAAAATGGGCTTGTCCTGAGGCGTATCACATGGAGAAGAGGTACGTCCCATGGGCGCTCGCACATTGGGGCAAGGGGTTGGGGGTTGGGTCAATAGTGTCTCCCCCCCCCCCGTTTCTATTGTCAGCCATTTAATGTGAAACTTTGACCTCTTTTCTTTTAATCGCTGCTATTTAAACTGCCCAAGGAATAGTTTTATATCAGTTCCAATCATAACAGATTACCGTTTATACATACTACATGTATACAATAATTTTTTTTAAATTTGTAATTTTTATAAGATTACTGAAAATTGTGTTTTCTCGAAACACGACAGGTTTAGAATATTATTTTTGGCAAAGCCTCTATTTGATTAAAATCAAATCTAAATTTCACCTTGGACAGTAGTGATTTGATTTAGATTGTGCCGTGTTAAGGCATGTATGTCAACATCTTGAAAATACATTTACTCATTTCACCAGCGCGATCAAAGTTTCCTCAGGCAAACAATTTTTGTTTCGACAAGCCTGACGGGCACTTCACTTTGAATACAGGATGGGCCGGAACTAAAACCAGAGGGGCCCAGGGTGTCGGGCTATCAAATTTATTTTTAGCACTGCTGGTGTAGATAAAAGATCTGTGAATTGATTGTTGTATTTTGTGGTCACTTACTTGGCCTTCTGCCTATTTTCGTAACTCGCACGTTTAACACTTTTCCCAGGATTTAAAATATTCAGCGTTATGTCTGGAACAGCGCCAACTTTTAGTCTAGGCCTAGCATTTGCGTATCCTTGAGCTGCCATTTTTTCACAATCCTTCTCGTAACAGTCCTTTGAGAAATATAACGAGCACATAGTACTGTATGGTGTTGCTTTGAAATCGACTCGTTTGTAATGATGTATCCATTCTTTCATTATGCCTTTATCTTTCGGAAAAGAAAAAAAATGTTGTCCACAGGCTTTTCTTAATGTTCAATTACACCTGTAAGCAACGCAAAACGGTATTGTCTTTTACTCTGGTAACTCCCACTTGGGCTGCTGGAGTCGCTACTGTGACGTCACATCCCGAAAGTAACAGAATAGGCGCGGAAATTTTGCATACGAGGTCACGGAAATTCAGCTCCTAGAAGATAGGCCAATATTTAAATATTGGCATTACGGTCGCAGATGATACTTCAGAATAAGGTTTTCTGCTATAGTACTTTTATTATTATTCTATATTTCCATTGGTTTCTGGTCTCCTTTAAAGTTTAAAGATTTGATTTTGAATACTAAACTTAAAGCAAATAAAAAACAGTGATATTTCATATTTAACACTGAGGAAAATTAGTATCGTTAGTATGAGAGATCAAAGTTTTCTAGCTTGTCGTCAGCGGTATGAATCAACTCAAGATACAGAAAATGAACTTTAATAATACAGCCATTGCAAACAGAATTTTTGTTCTCGATATCTTAAAAAAAAAAAAAACTAGTATAATACATAAATGATATCTACATTTTTGAGTAGATATGAGGAAATATTTCAAGAGTGAAGTAAGAAGCATAGTCTGAATAACATACGTTAGGGCAGATTTTTTTCCTGTATGGAAAACTCGTTCCAAAAGTTATATCGCCATTGTAGTAGTTATAGTAGTATCACCACTTTGGTGTGCTGACGTAATGATGAATACCAACTTCGTATGGAAAATGGAACAAGACGTGCTGACGTAATGATGAATACCAACTTCGTATGGAAAATAAAACAAGACGTGCTGACGTAATGATGAATACCAACTTCGTATGGAAAATAAAACAAGACGTGCTGACGTAATGATGAATACCAACTTCGTATGGAAAATGGAACAAGACGTGCTGACGTAATGATGAATACCAACTTCGTATGGAAAATGGAACAAGACGTGCTGACGTAATGATGAATACCAACTTCGTATGGAAAATAAAACAAGACGTGCTGACGTAATGATGAATACCAACTTCGTATGGAAAAGGGAACAAGACGTGCTGACGTAATGATGAATACCAACTTCGTATGGAAAAGGGAACAAGACGTGCTGACGTAATGATGAATACCAACTTCGTATGGAAAAGGGAACAAGACGTGCTGACGTAATGATGAATACCAACTTCGTATGGAAAAGGGAACAAGACGTGCTGACGTAATGATGAATACCAACTTCGTATGGAAAATGGAACAAGACGTGCTGACGTAATGATGAATACCAACTTCGTATGGAAAATAAAACAAGACGTGCTGACGTAATGATGAATACCAACTTCGTATGGAAAATAAAACAAGACGTGCTGACGTAATGATGAATACCAACTTCGTATGGAAAATGGAACAAGACGTGCTGACGTAATGATGAATACCAACTTCGTATGGAAAATAAAACAAGACGTGCTGACGTAATGATGAATACCAACTTCGTATGGAAAATAAAACAAGACGTGCTGACGTAATGATGAATACCAACTTCGTATGGAAAAGGGAACAAGACGTGCTGACGTAATGATGAATACCAACTTCGTATGGAAAAGGGAACAAGACGTGCTGACGTAATGATGAATACCAACTTCGTATGGAAAAGGGAACAAGACGTGCTTACGTAACGATGAATACCAACTTCGTATGGAAAAAGAACAAGACGTGCTGACGTAATGATGAATACCAACTTCGTATGGAAAAAGGAACAAGATGTGCTGACATAACGATGAATACCAACTTCGTATGGAAAAAGAACAAGATGTGCTGACGTAATGATGAATACCAACTTCGTATGGAAAAGGAGCAAGATGTGCTGACGTAATGATGAATACCAACTTCGTATGGAAAAAGGAGCAAGATGTGCTGACGTAATGATGAATACCAACTTCGTATGGAAAAAGGAACAAGACGTGCTGACGTAATGATGAATACCAACTTCGTATGGAAAAAGGAACAAGAGGTGCTGACGTAATGATGAATACCAACTTCGTATGGAAAAAGAACAAGATGTGCTGACGTAATGATGAATACCAACTTCGTATGGAAAAAGGAGCAAGATGTGCTGACGTAATGATGAATACCAACTTCGTATGGAAAAAGGAACAAGATGTGCTGATGTAATGATGAATGCCCTACTAAATAGTTAATTTAAATATTACTAGAGATGCATCGCTAACACGTATCAAGCAAAAGGATAATTATTTAAAAAACTTTCCTTAAGTAACTTAACAAAGTTTAGTCTTGAACTATTAAATGTATTGGCATTGCATGGAAAATATAGAAGATACACATTTTAAAAGTTTTCTTCCATCTCTCCTAATGACACTACAAACTGTATCATAGGCTAGTGACCTGAAAAATTGTATCTGCCAGACTGCCACATACTCGAGGTGAGTAAATTTAATGTTGTCCCAAAAAGATAATTCGATCCTGATTCGTTTAATTTCGATGCAAATGACATTAGTTACTGAAGTCAAAGGTTAATAGTTTATGTTAACCAATGAATATTCACTTTGACACAGAAACAAAGCTGTATGAGGGATAAGCAAGAAATATATTGGACCCAAACCCAAAATGTAGGACCTTAATGCAGAATGCAGGATCCAAACCCAAAACGTATCACCCTGACCCAAAATGTAGGACCTTAATGCAGAATGTAGGATCCAAACCCAAAACGTATCACCCTGACCCAAAATGTAGGACCTTAATGCAGAATGTAGGATCCAAACCCAAAACCTATCAGCCTGACCCAAAATGTAGGACCTTAATGCAGAATGCAGGATCCAAACCCAAAACGTATCACCCTGACCCAAAATGTAGGACCTTAATGCAGAATGTAGGATCCAAACCCAAAACGTATCACCCTGACCCAAAATGCAGGACCTTAATGCAGAATGTAGGATCCAAACCCAAAACCTATCAGCCTGGCCCAAAATGTAGGACCTTAATGCAGAATGTAGGATCCAAACCCAAAACCTATCAGCCTGACCCAAAATGTAGGACCTTTATGCAGAATACAGGATCCAAACCCAAAACGTATCACCCTGACCCAAAATGTAGGACCTTAATGCAGAATGTAGGATCCAAACCCAAAACGTATCACCCTGACCCAAAATGTAGGACCTTAATGCAGAATGTAGGATCCAAACCCAAAACGTATCACCCTGACCCAAAATGTAGGACCTTAATGCAGAATGCAGGATCCAAACCCAAAACGTATCACCCTGACCCAAAATGTAGGACCTTAATGCAGAATGTAGGATCCAAACCCAAAACGTATCACCCTGACCCAAAATGTAGGACCTTAATGCAGAATGCAGGATCCAAACCCAAAACCTATCAGCCTGGCCCAAAATGTAGGACCTTAATGCAGAATGTAGGATCCAAACCCAAAACCTATCAGCCTGACCCAAAATGTAGGACCTTAATGCAGAATGCAGGATCCAAACCCAAAACGTATCACCCTGACCCAAAATGTAGGACCTTAATGCAGAATGTAGGATCCAAACCCAAAACGTATCACCCTGACCCAAAATGTAGGACCTTAATGCAGAATGTAGGATCCAAACCCAAAACGTATCACCCTGACCCAAAATGTAGGACCTTAATGCAGAATGCAGGATCCAAACCCAAAACGTATCACCCTGACCCAAAATGTAGGACCTTAATGCAGAATGTAGGATCCAAACCCAAAACCTATCAGCCTGACCCAAAATGTAGGACCTTAATGCAGAATGTAGGATCCAAACCCAAAACGTATCACCCTGACCCAAAATGTAGGACCTTAATGCAGAATGACCTGAATACACAAAGTTTTAAGGACAAAGGTTTCGAATCTGGTAGCATATAAGAACAGCATTGCAACGCATTCGAACTTTTAGAAATGATTTTGATATGCGTATGAGTTTTCTAGAAAACGTTTTATATTTGTATCAAAACTCTGGAATTATTAGAGAAGATATTAATGAATTGGCATTGATTTGTTCCATATTGTAAATCATGTGGTAAGTCGATATTGATTACAAATGTTGTTACCAGTTGCAGACAATCATGTACACAATCGTGTGTAATAAATGATACTATTTGACTTTATGTACATTATCTCCCAAATATGTCACTGATGAGAAAACTTCCATTATTAATCTGATAATGGTGCCATGCATTTCATTCACATTAGGGACCAAATTACTACCTTTGATCAATGCAGCTGTAATCATGGTGTTACGAGGAACTGTTAAAATAAATTAAAGGAACTGAGGATAACATACACGTCATGCTATTCTAAAATTGCACACGATATAAGCTGAAATTGCATAGATTATATAATATGATGCCAGAGATCGTACAAACGGTTTCCTTCTTAAAAATTATATTAAATTATCCTGAATGTATGCAAGTTATGGATAAATGGAAAATATTATTTTGATACAAGGAAATGATTAATAACATTGCAGTGTTAGACAAAAATAGTATTTTTCAATAAAATTGTAAAGTTGAAAAGTTTCGGATATAATTTAAGGCTGAAGAGCATCCAGGACTTACATATTCTTGTCTAATTTGGAAACGCTAGAATTAATTATTTCACTGAGTGTCATTTATTTCCAGTTAAATGTCGAAGGCTTTCGCAAACTTTGTCAACGTCATTTGTGACATTTTTTAGTTTGCAAAACAAAACATATGGGTTGGATAAAAGAACTGTATTTCAACCATCGACCATTATAATGAATAATTTGTAACACATGTCAGCTTCCTTTAGAGTGCAAAGTAGCCGAGTCAGCAGCTAATTTTCATCTACCTCTGTGTCAAAACATGGGAAAATATATTGCAATCCGCCGGATAATATAGACATAATGGATACTCGCACCGGTAAATATATGCACATACAGGCAAACGTATGCAGGGACAAATGTTTGGAATACAGTAGTAATAAATGTACCCCCAGAGTACATGTACACATGACAAAAGCTAAATTATTAATCTTCATGTTACGTTCAGTGATTTCTTATTATTGTTTCTTCCAAATTATATGTATTTCGGACTAAACATTTACTAAGACATCGTAGCATTTTGGTCCCTGGATGACTTTTCCTTGTCATTTTAAGTCATATTGGTCTTAAAACGGTATGGACCCTCGACCGACTGAGTCCTAACGAAAGGGAAACAATGTACGTCGTCACCAACATGGCTAGCTACTGGCATCTAAGGATTTTCAATAAAGAAATGCGTCATTCGATCACTACGTCATACAGAGAGCAAACGTCATAGCTCCGCGCAGATCATGGTCTTTCAGAATATATGCTGCAATTAGGCTGTTTTGACCTTGGGTCATCTGAACCTCAGTTCATGTATCCGCACATTAGTACACGAACGTACTGGCTGGATCCTACCTACCTTTTAAAATGACGTATAAGCAACTAGACTCTTTAAAGCGATACAAAATGTGCTACCTTATAATGTCGTCAGGACTGCTCCATCTCTGTAAAGTAAGTTTTCTTTACTTTTTATTTCTTTGTATGAGATAATCAAAAAACATTTCACATTCTGCACTGAAGCCATTAAAGAGGAAAAAAAATGTGAAAATGCTGAGTGTGATGCATTTATCCTTGCCTACTGCGTTCTCCTGGTAACATTTGGTCACCAAATTACATAATGATTGCAGTGGTTCTAAGACATCAAAAGGGAGGCTACCCACAGTGCATAGTATGGGTACACGCCCGGTTGATATCCTCGTCTAAGTATAGCTTTGCATTGTATATGTATTGTTTCTCATGGTGAGGATTGCAATGTAATAGCTGAACATAACGGTAGACTTTCCCGAGCACATTTCAGAATAATTAAACAGATTATACATAACAGAATAATATTGTAGAAAATCCAAAACGCTTCATACAAACTGTGTGATTTTTACTTTATTTCGTTTTAATCTTCATTATTATCAGCTTGCTGATATTGTTCATCATGCGTATATATTCTGCATTATACCTTGCTAAATATCACATACCTGCTGCATATAAAATGTGCAGCACGTTTATCCGTTAAGTGTAAAACATAGAGTAAAGCAAACGATATCGATAAAAGGCGTGTATTCACTACACATGCGCAATTGACTACATTTTTGTCTGCATATTTTATCGATAAGCATTGACGACAACTTTTTTGTCTGCCTGTATATTCTATCAATTCGCATTGACTACATCCTTTATGTTTGCACGTATATACTTTTGATCTGCACTGACTACAATATTTTTGTCTGCATGTATAGACTGTCGATTCGCATTGACTGCGACTAGTACGTCTGCATGTATATAATATCTCTTTGCACTGGCTACCATTATTATATTTACATGTCGACGCAAAATAGTAAGTTGTATAATATCGACAGTGCACTCTTATGTTATACCACATTTCGAAAACTGAGTAAATTTGAATGAACTTGCATTGAATCTCACTGCAGGAACTACTCGTGTGTTTGATCTACTCAGAATCTCACTAAAAGAACATAGTATCTTCATATGTAGTGATCACTTACCAGTACCATATACAAAAAGAAAACTTTCAAAGAGGAGTACGAAACTAGTGTGAAACCAGTCCAACCAATTTTGGAATCTATTTTGGGCTGCAGATATTGACAGACACAATTCAAATGTACACTTGCTAACTGTATCGTATTCTGCAAATATCTCCAGGCAAACGTATGCTGATTCTCTAAAGTAATTAATTTTTTTTTCATTCTTATCTTGTTCGTATAATCGTCATTTATGCCATTGAGAAAGGATTCGGTTCATACTTTTGCATTCTTGCTTGTTAGCTTTTGCTCTCATGTGTATGTTTTGGATCTGTTGTTTTTCAGGTTTTTTGATATGTGATTGTTTATGATCGACACGACCTTTACGATCCAATGCAATTTGGAAGGATATGTAGCCGCAGTTAAACGGTTCAAGCACAATTCATTTTGGGATAATTTAATGTATTACGTTTGTTTTGACCAAAGTACACAAGACTAGCTAAAGCGGGAGGCGATAGTGTATATCCAGCGTTACTTGTTGCTCCACAGAGAGATCTGAATGGATTAAAGATAGTTCTTTTAGCTATATGTGGAATAATCAGACAAGGGCAACATGATTTTACGGTTGTGTGTTTCATATTTTTGTTTCCATTTAGTTAAGTGCCTCGTGCAACAAATTATTACAAGTTTGAATCAGTATTGCATATTTGCACTAAATTATGGGCCATTCTTACAAGAGTATATTAGTGAACTCTCCGAAACATAACTCTAAACTAAGAATAACTAACACTTTACAGAGGCGCCGGGCTTGATAAAAGGAAACCATCCTGGTATTATCAGATGGCGGACATCTTACATAACTCTATGGCAAGCGGATTACATAACGTTTACCAAATCCAGTATTTAACCAGTAGTAAATAAAATATGGAAAAGATCATTACTTTAGAAAAAGTACCAAAAGAGGACACAGTAGTAATGAAATGTGACAATGACGTAACTGAGGTTAATAAACATGTAATGTGTAAAACGGAAGGCATTTTGTTTGTTTTATAGACTTTTATGTTGCATGGTTTGTTTGTTCCATAGACGTTTATGTTGCACGGTTTGTTTCGAATGGTATTTTTGAGCACATCATTTTTTATACGATATGATGTCGGCTTCTGTACTAATAACGTGTAGCTGATTTTACATCGTCAGGGTGTACACATCGTCATGGCGTACACATCGACAGGGTGTACACATCGTCAGGGTGTACACATTGTCAGAATGTACACTTCGCCAAGGTGTACAATTATGAATCATCTATTCACATTTCCCAGAGTGTTATCGCTTACTTCAGTGCTGGATGCACAGTGTTCACATAGTATTGTTTACAAATGTATTCTGTGTTTAATACTTTATAGTTTCGTTTCTCAAGTAGCAGCTAAGATTTCCTTTGCTCATCTTTGATGTATTTATATGCCTGATTTTTGTACTATTCGCAATGCAGAGGAAATCGATCAATCAATCAATCAAACAATCGATCGATCGATCTACATGTGCTAACAAGAATAATGAATCAAAAAGTTAAGCCTCGTTTATTACTTACTTACTCGCCGGCTTGTTTTAAATGGTTGATATCCCATTTAAACTCAGATGTCACCGACTGCATTTCCGTTAACACATTGTAGCCACTTACGGCAAATATGACCACTTTCAGTAACATGTAACATCTGCGCAAAATTTAGCCGATTATACTTCGTACAATTTGAGACCCAACAATTGCGCCTGACACTGGACATCACGGAAGAGTGAATAGAATCAACGAAACAAATGGCAATACTAGCAACAAATAATAGCGAATTACTCTCCTGAAAGAGCTAAACACATCAATAGGATACTGCAGACTAGGTTTCAATGCCATTATTGATGTCGTCAATTTTAAATATATTCTAAAGTTTTGTTTTTTTTTTTGATTAGTCAAACTGAAATCAAACTTCAGTTCTATCCAGTCAGGCGTGGATTGCAGTCAGCGATTTTAATTATAGATGGATTCAAGCTATCTTAGTTTCATCAGTCTTAAGTATGACTTAAAGGTTGTCCGATCGAATGTTATAACGCTAGATTTATCTGTAAGTCGTAAACTGGGTCGAGTTTGTTAAATTCTAGCCAATCAGTCATGAACCTTTTCTTGACTGCTAATCTTACTCAGAAACTTTCTGACCAATCAAAATGCAACATTTTTAAATTCCGAGTAAGATTTGCTATGCACTGAGTAATATGTATTGCTTCGCAGGCTTGAATCAAGTGCTCGACAATGTTTCTGTGCTTGACCGCTTTATCAGCGAAAGAGTTCCACTTGTATAAATTTGAATTAAAGCAGATGCAATGGTTCTCTTTATATTCTGCTGTAAATACAACAAGCGTATTATGATACATGGGTTTACTGCAACATTGCTATTACTATTTCTTGCCAGATATTTGAGCTGAGTACGTACTCAACATTTAGACGTTTTATGAACCCCTTTGTTTCACTAAGAAATATTTAATAGCTAGCATTGACTTAAATTCAGTTCAATTTGATTTGTTAAATTAGGTCTGACATGAATCCGACCAGTCAAAGAACTTATCCTAATCTAAAACGACTACATTTAAGTTATGCCAAGTTGACTAAAATTCTCTCCCGTCGCCTCAGAAAATATTATCATTATGTTTACTTTTTTCGTCTGTTAGTTTATTTAAGGAATCAATAGAAAACTTTTGCATTCAAACTATCCCGTACGTATTTACAAAAAGTGTACTTGTCATTTGTACGACCATGTTTAGGGTATAATGATGTTGTCAGGGAATATTTGTGTCAGGAAGACTCGGATAAGAAAGTCTCCTATTAGAATTCTTATTGGAGTTACCAGAAGTACAAGAATTGAAAACTTATATCGAGAAAGTGAAATAGATCTAAAAATGTGTCAACAATGTTGACCCTCTCGCACACAGTTACTTCGTAAATGAAAAGACGTCAAGAATGAATAAAAGTGGATACAAAACAGCAAAATGCAGGTTTCAAGCATTAATTAGGTGTTCAAAAATGAATCATCCAAACTGTCAGTGACTGAACTTTACCTGATCTGTTGTTATTCGATTTTCTGTGTTACCCATGCAGTATCGTACACCTGTTGTAATTCGATGTTCTGTGTTACCCATGCAGTATCGTACACCTGTTTTTATTCGATTTCTGTGTTACCCAGGTAGTATCGTACGCCTGTTGTTATTCGATGTTCTGTGTTACCCATGCAGTTTCATACACCTGTTGTTATTCGATGTTCTGTGTTACCCATGCAGTATCGTACGCCTGTTGTTATTCGATGTTCTGTGTTACCCATGCAGTATCGTACACCTGTTTTTATTCGGTGTTCTGTGTTACCCATGCAGTATCGTACACCTGTTGTACTCACGGACAAACTTTACACATTTTTAGGAAAAACTCTTGATTTTATATAGTGATAAAATTGTTTATGCAGCTGTATTAACACTCATCACAATCATAGACATATCTAAAAATGACAGATAAATTGGGCATTGTTTAGTATCGATTGCAAACCGAAATTAAGTCACACTCGAAACTAGGGCACATCGTCTGTTACCGAAATAAGCTGCAAGCCTGACAAATTACAAACAGTCACGTCTGAATGCAGAGATAAATATACACACAAAATCCTTTCAAGTAAACTCACAATCATTACAATCTGTTGTTTAATGATGTTACTCTCTGAATTCTGTCGTAGCATTCTCTTACTTTGCAACTGTACCGCCGTCCCGTTAATTTGACACGATACACAATCTGAAGTAATTTATGGACAGTCTAAGTTTCTAAAAAAAAAAAGGGTCGCGGTCATAAAAATATTTTAAAATTTCGAAACTTCATTTTATCGATGTCGTCTTGTAGACGTTAATTGCATATAACAAGAATGGAGAAACAAATCCATGCAAATTGAACGTTTTGCCTTAAGAATGTATATAATAAAACAACTCTACTTTGTTAGTAGATACAGTGAAGCCTGTCTTGAAAGACCACTGCTATGTGAGACTACCTGTCTTGAGAGACCATTTTCTCAATGTACAAATTTATTGATTATATAGTATTGTGACCTGTTATGAAAGACCACCTGCTCTGAGAGACCATAACTTTTTGGCAGAAAGGATGGTCTTTTAAGACAGGTTCTTCTGTATAAGGAAATATTTCGATCATGAAGTAATAATATTTATTATCTTAATAGTCTTAGCTTCGATACTAATATCAGTGCCATGTTTACACTTCATTACTGAAGTATTTCGTTATATCTACTAAAAAACCGTAGATATCCTCTGAATATTATTGAATTGTCAAATTCACAATAACATTCGTGTGAAAGAAAATAATAGTGTCATGGAAAATCATAAGTAACATTTTTGCAATTTTTTGGAAATTGCGACTTGCCGTAAATCGGCCGCTTAGGCATTCTTGTGCCGAAAAAGGCATTAATTTCAACAGTGACATGATTACGATTTCACTGACCTTCATATGCTTTTCATTGTGACTCTGATATGAAATGATCTTCGAAACGTTTAAATTCGAAGAATTTTCAAATTTATTTATTTAGCTACTACTATATGAACAATTAGTGACACTGTACATTATGCACACTTTTCGGTTTGAGGAGTTATACAACCAAGAATAGAGCAGGACAATGCACACCAACCTTTATATATTTGAGGTATTCTGAATGGCTGAGACTCTCAGCTGTGTAAAAACTAAAATCGTTCAAATAGTTTGACATTCTGTCATATCACTAGCTATCAGCCTTAATATTCTGAAATGTTTAACGATATTACAGTTCATAAACCTTTGCCAAAAAATACTATATTAAAAGGAAAACAAAGCGCTGAAAGTGCATATTTCTCTTTGCAAATTGTCCGTAAATCATCAAGATGCACAGATAAATTTATGATAACCAATAATCCAGTAAATCCCTTAATCTGTAGCAGTAAGCTTTTACTATACAGGTATATGGTGTTGACAAAATCATGTGCCATTTTGGGACAACGGTACTAAAGTGAAATTGGACATTTCTAAATTTGTATACTTGCAGGTAACTTAAACTCGTTACATTAGTTGAGAGTAACATTGAGTGCAGCGTTACCGGTCTAAAAATGTCAAGTGCGAAGATTAAGTTAAAATATACCATTACAAAGGTGAAAGTAAATGAGCAATATTAACGGTCTTGATGTCATTCTTTGCTCAATTTACTTGAAATCTGTTACTGGACCTTCAGAAAGCGTTGGGTCCCATAAAAATGTGAAAGCGTTGGGTCCCATAGAAATGTGAAAGGTCAAATTTACAGATAAATCCATTTTAATGAAATTTTTCATTCTCTTTTCTGATAAATCTTTATATATTCAGTCGTACCAGGAAGACGCATTAAAAATGACAGATTTGTTACTATCTCCCATAGGCCACTGCTGAGGAGAGGGAGGGGATTTAAATATGTAATGAAAAGAGTAGAGATTTGCTAGGACTAGTAATTTGTTCTGGTTTATATTGTTCTGAGAGAACAAAATGAATATTAAAAAAAAAAATTGAAATTTCTCTGGAATATTTTCACTATTCATTGATAAATACTACTAGCATGTATATGATATAGCGAAATAATTAAATACACAGTAGGTACAGAGAAATCGTTGTATATTTTGATCCGCATGACAAATATAATTGATAACATGTAAGTTAATGTTTGATGTAACCAGAACGTACGTGTTCCTCAAAGAAAATGTTTCGGACGTAGAGATACAAATGTAATTAGCTCACCAATATGTATGTAACTTGCAGATGGAATTCCCTGGGGCATGCACGGGATAAACTCATTCCCTGGGGCATGCACGGGATAAACTCATTCCCTGGGGCATGCACGGGATAAACTCATTCCTGCAATATGTGAGGAAAGATGGACTTATTTCTCAGACAGTATTTGCATGTTCACGTTTACATTAGCAATAGCTCTATACAGACGACAATCTGTACATAAGTAAGACGGTGGCTATGGATATCCATGTCGTCGTTTTATTCCGCATGCGAAGAGTGCCGCAAAAGGCGAAACATACTGGTCATTGAATTTGTCTGTACACTGCGAGTCCAAGCTAACCTTTGGGCCTAACTCCCAAAAATTCTGACATAAGTATTTAGCTTTAATACTTCAAGTATGTGGACATTTATGTAACTGTTATCTAATTTTAGTCTATTTAAAAGACTCAGGCATATCCTTAAAGGTCACTGGTTCTTACTTAAAGCTACAGAATTTTTCACTTTAAAATTCGAACTTTGTACCCGAAATGTTTATAGAATAAAAGTCCTGATATATTTTCTTTTTTCTTTATTTATTTATTTATTTATTTATTTATTGTTTGTTTGTTTGTTTGTTTGTTTATTTTCTTTTTTGTTTTTTTGCTTGTTTGTTTGTTTGTTTGTTTGTTTCTTTGTTTGTTTGCTTGTTTGAAATATAATATCTCTGTTTGTATCATTATGTCATGATTAGTTCCAGCTATCAAAGAGACAAGACTATTTAAAGGCCAAAAGATCGCCGGCAAGACAGTCATTTTCAGCCCCTATATAAAAATAAATTAATGGCAATGAAAGGTTTTCTTTGAAGCTTTAAAAAGCCTTGTATTGCAAAGTAAAATTGCCGAAGAAGATTTCAAACTCGGCTATTTTATTATAGAACCATTATACTGATATATACGGCTATAGCTTTTAACAGGAAAGTCATTCCAGCCATTATATATCATTTCAATTTCTCCTAGCCTTCAGGTTTTCAGTCTAAGCTACTCAGAAAGTTCATAGAGTGTAATTCAGACCAATAAATAATGGTTTCCTTACTTTTTAAAATATGTATATTTAAATTCTAAAAGAATTGCTTTTAAAGTTCTGTTTTTTATGTCTGTAACTGGATTAATAAAGCACGGAAATGAAGAGCCTCTCGCCAAATAATGTATGTACTTTTGTTGTGGATAGAATTATGTGTGTTTGTGTGTGATTTGGATTTTTAACGTAGCTTTAAGAATTTTTCAGTCATATCGCTACGATGTCTGCCGTGTGGCAGTTTAAAGTGATGTCTAGCACTGGGGCATCATGCCACAGACGTGGATAGAATTATGACTTAGGGGAAAAATTACACTGCTCTTTTAAAAATGCCCCATTTTCTTACGGATATAACTGTTACTCCGCAAATTAATAAGTGTTTGATACTTGTACTTCATTAATGATAACAACATAATTTTGTAATGTGCTTTTTTGTTGAAACAACACACACACACACACACACACACACACACACACACATATTGATATATATTAGCTTTGTTGTGGTTTCATTAAATTTTGAAGAAAGAATTTAACAGTTTCATTGAATACAGCTGGAGAATCTCCCAGGGACCATCCACATATATCCTGTACAAGAGAACTTTGTGAAATCGCTGACTTAGCATATCAGTACATCATTAGATCCAGAAATCCCTTATTCGTTGTTGTACGTTATTCGTTTGTTTGTGATTTGGCAGTTTAAAGTGATGTCTAGCACTGGGGCATCGTACCGCAGACATCTAGCATGATGTCCCACCCAGTCACATTATCCTGACACCAGGCCGACCAGTCCTAACACTAACCTCTTATTGCTGAGCGCCTAGCGAGGCAGCTGTTAGTACCATTTTTAGAATTCTTTGGTATGACTCGGCAGGAGTGCTAACCCATGCCCTCCCGCATCAGGGGAGGGAGACACTCTAACCACTAGGCCACCGGAGCGGTCTGTTATTCGTTTGTTAGTTGCATTTTAATATCGTGGCCTTGACACATGTGGCTGAAAATAATCTCAGATGCTAGCCATTTGTTGTTAAACTAAAGCATCAGGAATAAATGTGCTGAGTATATGCTTTCTTTGTGTGTTATAGTGCTTTGTATTCCAGCCAAAGATACAGTCTGTCAGACTAACCTATGATAACCACATTGCTATAGGGAAACAAACCAACCTGACTTTATATGAGATAATTTTATGTTACGTTACTGAGGACGACTGGCGTAGATATCAATCAATAAGGAAACCTATTCGTTGACGCTTATAATTAACGCATTTCCAGCTTTTATGATCTGTTTGATAGTGCAAAAGTATCCACAGAAATTGCTAGCTATGTTACGTTGGAGTAGTATCGAGTCGATTGCCCCATTATGTATACATTGTTTATTCCAAGCATCATTGTGGGCGATAGCAGAAAAGAACACATTATATTGTAAGGAATTATTTCATATGATACCATTGGAAAATACTGCAGAGAATAAAGGAGGCAGAGAATAACTGCGTGGCAGATGCAACAGACTCTCAAGCAGATCACGCTGTAAGCAATACTTACACAACTTCCATTTCTGGTTGTTCAATACATCGGATTAAGCTGATTAGAGACCCTGGATCCATTTCGGAAAGTTACCCACCCCAATACCATTTTACTGCGTTCTGCGGCCATACAATTTTGTCATCAGTAAAGTCTTCCGGGTCTAAATATATCATACCAGTCTCTCTAGGTTTTCGTTTTATTCTGACTTGGGTTGGATGTGCGTGATTTCTGCATTAAATTTCATATATGATGTGTAGCACGTTTTACATTGTGTAGAGGCTACCACCCACCCACATTTTTCCGAATTGCGGAAAGAAAGTATGATTTGTAGTATTTGATTGCCCTCGTTAGTTGTCGCACTTGGTCAACTTTAGAATCATTCAAAGTTACTAATTAAGAGGTAAAGGTATTGATTTTTTTAAAAATAAATTTAGCGACACCTGAACCAAACACTAACTTTCTCATTTAATTCGTCCCAACTGCATAAGAGGTTAAGCGACGAAACTGCTGCTTTGCACACATGACCTTATATGGAATTATTATTATTATTATTATTATTATTATTATTATTATTATAGTAGTGATGATGGTACTTCTCCGGCTTTTATGAGTAAAGGTGTAATGCTGCTAAGGCTATTTTGTTCTGTATTAGATCTATGTATTTTTACACTTGTCCCTAAGGTATCAAATGTGAAGAAGAAACGATAGCTTACAAAAATAAGTCCTAAACTTTGCCTTCTCCACAAGAAGGATGAGAGAACCGTCAAGACAGGGCTTGGGGGCATCACAAATCGTTTTGTAATCGATAGAAGTGCATAAAAACAGGTTTAGATTTCATTACGCTCCCCCCTCCCCCCGTCCCACGAGCTTTAACTCGGCAATTAAGGTTATTGTTCACATTAACATTTGTTGGACTGGTACTGACATTTTAAGGACCCTGATAGAGTTATTGCATGCATAAACAACCCATATTTTGATCATACGCTTTTAAGGTTTGGATATTGTACCCCAAGCATCATTATGGATTGTGTTTACATGAGTATTGGATCCCCTTCTTTCTCGAATGGACAAATTCAAAATCTGATTCGCAGAGTTATTGATCATTTTCCACATGTGTCTTGTTCAGTTCATCTTTGTCCTCGCACGTGAGGCAAAATAGTATTAATTCTTAACTCTACCGGATTATTATCACCAGCACAGTCATCACCAACCTCCCAAGAAAATTCAGTATTTAATGGATGCAGTTCGTCAGATCTAACGGCCCGTTAAAGTAGCCAACTAAACCAAAAAGTTCCGGTAACTGTTCAATAAGACGGTCAATATCAGATTGATTGATTGCATTACTTGGGGGTAGTTATTCTGAGCATAGTGCAAGAGTTTTGCTGAGGGACATAAAACACCTCTAGGTTGAAGGTAGCTTTGCAAATAATTTTGCTGTGGGAAGTTTTATTATTTATCATGACGGCCTTTTCCATATATTTTAAATAAATGTTGTAGGTTATAACATTTTTATGATTAACTGTCGTTTTCTTTTAAAAGGGTTCTTTAATTAGAAGTCTTATTTGGTCAATTTGGTTATTTAAAAGTAAGAAATTTTAATATCGTATCGTGTCACACACATTTATGGTAGTTGTGTACGTACGGAACGACTGGGAGACGTTTCTCTAGCGAGTTCAACTTTCTTTCCAGTGCTCATATTTCAGAAGTCTCATACACGTTTTAAATTCGGTCTGTTTTTGGTTGTGTTTTTTTTTTTACAGCATGCATTCATTTGCATTGGTATCAGCGGTTTGCTGTTTTTTGGTGGACCGATTCTAACCGGATTTTCACTAGGAAAAGTCTGAAGATAAATAATTTCAAATTGAGCTTGCGACACGTAATTATTGAAAATGTATATCGTACGAAGAATGATTTACTTGATCAAACAATAATTAACAAATTACTACATGGAAATAAATAGTATGGTCACCCTCGAGAAGGGCATAACTCTTGCATCAACTACAGAGGACTAGTTCCTTTTTTGCGCTGTGCTGATAACTTTACTGCAAATTTGCTGCATTGATGCTACGTAAACTGTTAACTGAATATCGCAGTGTTATACATCAGCCAGTGTTGATACTTGCATTTTAAAACAAGACACCACGGAAAATTATTTGATTTCCATTAAATCATGACTTGTAATTAAGAATGAAGAATAAGAAACATAACGTACTTTTTCCTCATGTCACTTTGTAAATAAAAGAATAACAGGTCTGACACAATATATAAAACTCAAAATACTGTAACAGCCTCGGACCTAGTTTACCATCGGTCATGTACCGTGTTGTAATAGTTGTAGCATATTGTAACAGCTTCGGACTCGGGTACCATGGACCATGTACCGTGTGCATATTGTAGCAGCCTCGGAATCTGGTACCATGGATCATTTACCGTTTGCTGACATTCTACTGATGAATGAACGGAACAATTCGGATTATGATTGTGTATGCAATTAATCAGTTACGAAAAAATGTGCCCGACTTTCAGAATACCTTGTATGCAACCAGATGTGATGACGTAAGTCGATTGCAGAAGCCATCTGTTTTAATTAAACGTCCATCGTTAAATAGCATGCTGCATATGTACCTAACTATTGGATTGGAGCATAACCGCTGGTTTCCTTTAACCGTGGCACTGACATTATCAACATGGCTGGTTTGGTGTATCACGGCATTACAACACAAGCAGTTTATTTAGTGCCAAGGCAGTCGAATTCAAGTATTTTGTCCAAGGACACACCACGTAGCCAACCTATGATGATCTGATGGTAGGATTCGAAAGAACACACTTTCGGTGCAGTGTTCGGCTTGTTAATCGCTGCACCACTGCTGTTCCTATCTCCATTAGTTGTCTCTTGTGATAAACGGAGGTACGCATCGAGCCTATTCTGCATTCTCCAGTCCGCATGGGGTGAAGGTACGAAGAGTTTAAGTTGAAATACCCAGTATTTGATTGATCTTTGCTCGTTGTATGTTCAAGATTATGCTATGACTTAAAAGCAATCGAAGTATACAGTCATCCCCAGACTATAGAGAGGGGATATCATCATTCCGTTGGTCCATATATATAGCCATATCTAGTCCTAAAACGCCTGGTATAAAAAAACCCCACTGCATATAGGTTATCCATGTGGTTACTGCGATAAAGCTGTTATTTTAGGACGGACCCCTATCCCGTAGCCCATGGGAGGATCGGCATGGAAGAGCTACTATCAACACATTACAATCACATTTTGCGTACTTTTGACAAACGGTGAAAATGCATTCTTAGGAGGGACAGGAACAATGCTCTCTATAACGGATTTATACGTATGACTCTTGGGTCATAGCTAGTTTTGATGGACGGACCAGGGCATTCGCCATACTTAGCCATGGTAGTAGCTTTCACCTGCTAGTACGAATGGAACGTGTAAATGAATCTTAAATTTTGCAGAGCCACAAACCTCAATTTCAGGTCCCCACAGCAAATAGTAATGATGTGGTTTACAGTCTCCTGATTGAAACTCTGTGTTTCAAGTGGGTTGCATAGTAAATATCATAGACACATAGTTCGTAATGCGTTTTATATAACATACATAGGACCGATTTCCATAAAGGTTTTTACTGCAATATTTGTATCATATTTTCATATTACTGTCCATGTTGCAAAACTATTATCCGACTACTTATACAATAAATTATATGTATTTTGTTCGTGTTAATATTACCAGATATTGCCAATCCCTCTATTAAACGATTTCTTACAACTCCACTTCTTATAAAAAAA
Source organism: Sinohyriopsis cumingii (assembly GCA_028554795.2). Classification (NCBI taxonomy): domain Eukaryota; kingdom Metazoa; phylum Mollusca; class Bivalvia; order Unionida; family Unionidae; genus Sinohyriopsis; species Sinohyriopsis cumingii. The sequence continues at coordinate 156,068,817 of CM068825.1, read as the reverse complement.
CCAGATCTTTTTAATTTATGGAAACGAAAATAAACGTTACTTTGTGGATCGTCAATGACACGCATGTTTCAGGAAAATGATATATTTTTTAAATAATTCCCATTTCCATGGGGGGTGGGGGGGGGTTCAGTCCCGAATATTGGTGGAATTTAATTTTACAATGCAAAATCAATTCATGTGCAGCTGAGAATTTCAATGTAAAAGTTAACAATATGCTTTGTTATAATTGGAAACAGATTTAGTTCTTAGCAGGGAAGGATGCCGAATCATATAGCAATATCTGGTATTTAAAAGGGCCGACCATTTCGTTTTCGAGGAAGAGATCCGATACATTCCGTAAGGGAAGGATAGATTTACAGCTGTGTATGTCTGATATACGGCAGATGCGCTATTTTAAAACTCACGCCAAAAACCCCATTGTCAATAAACTAGCATCACCTCCATCACCAAGAATTACGGTCGGAGATAGCCTCTTATAGGATCGTTCAACGGATATGTTAATTCTTGTAAGAAAGTGATTTTCTCGAAGCCTGAGATACCGTGTAAGATAAACTATTGACCGTATTGGCCTTGTATTGATAATCTGTGTATATGTAAAATATATTCCGACACAAAAGGCTGTATCCATACTAATATCTTCATTAAATAAGTAGATACTTACGAAATGTCTTGATGTAATAGGTTCTGACATGCACATGCGCACTCACTCTCCCGCCTTCACTGAATATTTGAAAAATATATCGGTTGAATATTTTGCTGTTTCTCACTAAAAGGTAAACCGCTTTCGCTTCATTAGATATGTTCTAGCTAAACGATACTTACATCCGGGTACTAACATACGTATTCGATTTATACATACAAACACTCTGTAGAACACTATTTTGTAACTAATCTCAGTGAATACAGAACTCCATTTTTTTACGTCAGATCAAAATGAAATCATGGACCCGATCCTGTAGAAAGAAATACTTAAAAAGTGTGCATGCAGTAGCCAACAAACTGAAGACCTAATTAGAAGTCTAAAGTATTATGAAATTTTAGGTATTCCCGACATAATGGGTTCTGTTTTTGCCTTTGTCACTGATATACAGGTGCTATACCACATTAGAATGTTTGTAATAGTTATTATGTTTTTTTCAGCTGATTTGGAACACAGTCTAATCGTAAAAACTTGTATCTATCCGTTGTTTTCACGTGACGTCACAAAACGTGTGTACTTCCGTATCCGCCATGTTGAGTCCCTAGCCCCGCAAACCGGCACCTTGACATGGAACACAATTAATTTTACTATATGTTCTCTACATTTGTTTCTCAGTACTGACCTTTCCACTGTGTGACAATCAATGCAAATCGTGTGTTAATCTAAAATACCTTCAAAGATGAATTCACGGTGAAGTTCTTGTCAAAGGTTGACCTGCTCTTTTTTGAGATGCTGGACTGTCAACATAGCAGCATGTAAACAGAACACAGATTTCACTTCCAGATCATCACCAAGGCCTTATTACTCAGTGTGCACTGTCGCCAAAATACACACACACAACAACACCTTGAGCTCATATTATCAAGAATAAACAGTTACCTTTAAATCCCTACCAAAAATGCATTAAAAAAAACCTCTTTTATCACCACAAAAATGAGAGAGGAAAAAATGTTCTAAAAATAGACTAGAACATCATTCGTGGGTACTGAACTGGAAGTATTACTTGTGACGTAATTCCACCTAATAACATTGTTCTTCCCGCATAATTACGAAGACACGTCTCATTTTTGCGTACGAATATAATAATACATCACATTCTGTTGTTCCTGTCAACCGCACGAGACCGAACGCGTGACTTTTCTGCTTGTTTTCTTCAAGTAAAATATTTAAATTTCAACCATCTTTGTTGTTCTTTCATAAACAAATTAGATCAGTCAATAAACAAACGCATACACAAATGGATACACAAACAAGTAAAAACATGTAATGATTTTCAATTTTCGTGGGCTGAAATCACTCATTTGGTTATCGTTCAAGTAAAAACGCTAATTGTTAATATAAAATTTCATATTTCTAAAAGCATTTCAGGAATACTTCGTTTTGACGTGCGACACAAAGTTATGTTCCGTTAGGCACGTGTTTCGTTTGAACACACTGAAGATGAAACTTCTTTGAATGGTTACACTTGTCAACAGTGAAATCATTACTGACTTGAAAAAGCCCTAATCTGTAGTATTTTGGTGTGCCGAACACGAATATAACCGTGAAAAATTTGTATTGGCTCTCGTTTTGAAGATATTCATATACCTCATTTTCTATGTTTCACTGTGTAAATTTCTCCAGTAGGACTGCAGCAACATCCGGAATAATGATGTAACATTGCATAATACCATCATGCTCACATCATCCACAGTTGATTGCATCATTTTCTGATGCAATGCAATACTAATGCCATGAGGCTGCTGAAGTAAGTTGACGTCAGCAGTGTACTATACATGTGTAGGCCTATTATACTAATGCCAGGCGGCTGCTGAAGCTGACGTAAGCAGTGTACTATATAAAGCCCAATCAGATAGGTTCAGCATTTAAAATATTTTAGACGTTGTGCGAGACAGTTCAAGCTACTGTTACATAAAACTTATTATTTTATCCATTTACGTACAATAAAGAACAGTAATGCCTCGAAAGTGTGTTAATACCGCGGACAATTTTTGCTATATTTGTGGGGAAGTGACATTTGCCAACCAGAAGAAAAGTATCAATTCTCAAGTGAAGAAGGCATATCATCTTTACTTCGGATGCAAGGTTGGTGACCAAGACAAGCCTTGGGCTCCGCATATATGCTGTGCTACATGTACAACACAGCTTTCACAGTGGTTGAATTGCAAAAGGTCATCAATGCCGTTTGCAGTCCCAATGGTGTGGAGAGAGCCAAGCAACCACCTAAATGACTGTTACTTCTGCTTGGTTCCTCCTCTTTCCGGCGGAATAACGAAGCGAAAGAAGTCGAGAATAGTCTACCCAAACATTCCGTCTGCATTGAGACCAGTTCCACATAGTGAGGGACTTCCTATTCCAGAACCTCCAGCAGAATATTCTCTTGATTCATCTGACGAAGACAAAGGTGAGTCGACCTGTTCTTCTCCTGGTCCATCAGCATGCAGTGATCCAGATTTTCACTGTGGTGCATCATCAACCCCACACAGAATAACACAGGAAGAACTAAATGACCTGATTCGTGATTTGGACTTATCAAAGAACAAGGCAGAATTGCTAGGATCAAGACTCCAACAATGGAATCTTCTAGAAGAAGATGTCACAATTACTGCATATCGAAAGCGCCACCAGCAATTGGAGCCTTTCTTCAGAAAGGAAAGTAATCTGATATTCTGTTCCGATATTGAGGGCCTCATGAATGCTTTAAAAATCACTCATGACCCACAAGAATGGAGACTATTTGTGGACTCTTCGAAACTGAGTCTCAAGGCTGTGCTTTTGCACAATGGAAACATTCTTCCATCTATTCCAGTAGCGTATGCTGTCCACATGAAAGAGACATACGATAACTTAAGGCAGCTACTGAATTCCATTGAGTATAACAAGTACAGCTGGCACCTCTGTGGTGATTTGAAGGTAGTTGCCCTTTTAATGGGACTGCAGCAAGGATATACAAAATACATGTGTTTCTTATGCGAGTGGGATAGCCGAGCAAGGGAAATGCACTACATGAGGAAGGAATGGACTCACAGGCAGAATGTAGCCATTGGAGAGAAGAATATCCAACAGCCAGCTCTGGTTGAGGCTCAGAAAATCTTGCTACCACCCCTTCACATCAAACTAGGTTTGATGAAGAACTTCGTGAAAGCCATTGACCGGACTTTGCCAGCATTCCGATACCTGCATGAAAAATTCCCTCGACTCAGCGAAGCAAAGATTAAAGAGGGAGTTTTTGTGGGTCCTCAGATTCGAGAGCTTTTCAAAGATGACCGGTTCAACAACTTGCTGGAAGGTGACGCGAAACAAGCATGGAATGCTTTTCGCCTAGTTTCTACAAACTTCCTCGGAAATGTTAGGGCAGAAAACTATAAGGAACTAGTAGAAGACATGTTGATGAAATATAAGAAACTTGGCTGCAATATGTCTCTAAAGATTCACTTCCTTCATTCCCATTTGGATTTCTTTCCTAGCAACTGTGGTATTGTTAGTGATGAACATGGCGAACGTTTTCATCAAGATATCGCAACAATGGAACAAAGATACCAGGGAAAATGGTCCACTACAATGCTGGCTGACTACTGCTGGACACTCCTCAGAGATGCTCCCGAACAGCTGTACAAGAGACAGGCGAAGAAATCTAAGATGTAGTCAATGACTTGATTTTTTATAGGTAGGCTATTACAGTTGACCTTTTACTATTGGAATGCATTTCGTTATGTAAACATTAATTTCTTGCAGATTACAAAAAAACTAGAGCCAATTTTGCAATTTGACTGTCATATTCGTGTTCAGCACATAAAAATTGATAAGAATTGACTAATTTTATTTCAGTAACATGACTTTTGTAAAAATTTGTTGTCCAGTGTTATCGCTTTGAGTCAGTATCATCCTACGTTCATCATTTCCACCACAAATACAATATCTGACCATACTAATTAAATTGGTTTGTCAACTGTCTTTGGCACCTGTTGACGCGAAAAGTATTTGTACATACAAGTTCTGGCATAAAACACATGCTATGAAATTTTAATGCGTAACTGATATTGTATCCATAAAATTATTGTCCGGAAATACTCTTTCAAGATGACAAGCTTAGGGATATGATACGAAACACTTTAAAAATGTCAATATTGTCTGTTTGTAAAAAAATATAACTGCATTTCTATTTGATAGCAATATGCACGATTACGGTTCAACTTCACTATTCTATTTTTCGATAAAAGCAAGGGAACTTCTAGCTTTATTTTTATTTTCATGCTATAGGGCACTTAATTCAAGTATAATCTATGTATCCTTTCGATGAAGTAAATTTCCTTGTCGACAGTTAAATCAGATTAACTTGAATATATATGATGACTAATGTTGACAAAGGTTTGTTAGGGACTCAAGATGGCGGCGCAAGGTGCGCGCGCGTTGCATTGTGGATATTTGCGTACTCAATCATGACGTCTGTGAAAACAACCCATTCCCAATCTGAACGAAGTCAAATCTCAAATCTCCTACGTTAAGCTCTGAAAACGATCGCCCAGGGGCCATGTTCTGGTGACCAGTGTATTTACCAAAATCGTTAATTTTATCAACCAATCAGATGATGTCTAATATTTTTGCGTTTGGGAAACTGAGTAATGTGGCTGAAGAGCATTAACGTGCGCCGAACAATTATAGATTTCTTAAAGCCAGATCTACACTGGCTATTTCATACGTCACGAGAATTTGACCCCTACGCGGTCGTTGTCAGATGTTCACGTATGACTATGGTGATCTGATTTTAATCAGATTGATCCAATCCAAAACAAAGAAAGAGATTTAATTTCTTACATGTGTTCAGAAAAATCACAAACAATATTTTAATTTTGCATCATATATGATCGTCTCCAGTTACACTTGATTGCATGCCGAATTAAAAGACACTAACCGACAACGGTTGAAAGACCTTGAGCTAAGACTGACAATCTGAAATATAAAAGTCCTCTAATAAAAAGATGATGCTACTGTTATACTGTAGTCTAAGATGGATTCCGTTGTACAGTATATGTTGAATGATAAAGGCAATCGAGAGCGTCGTGAAAGAGACGACGCCCTTTATATCACAAGGGCTCGTGGAAAGAGGAGACAAGACGGACACAGTTACGCACTGCAAATCAAAGCTTTCTGTGACATCGCGTTTAATTTATTTTTTGTTGTTGTTGATTTTATTAAGAAGTGCATCTTCGCATAAATAATGCAGTAATTATGGCTGTACTCTATTTTAATTGGATCTCATCAATTTTTTTTTTTTTTATAGAATAAATAATAACATAAATGTTTGCACTCATACATATCGGATTGCTTTGATTCCTTTCCAAAAAGCAATAAATCAATGGTAATTTTTCTTTGGCATTTCGGCATAAGCTCAACAGGAAATGAGAAATTTAGAGCAATCCACAGTCACGTAGAAATGGTTATTGCATTTGACTATTTATCCTGCACAGGAATATTTGCAGCGGGAAAACCCTATAATGCAAAAAACACAACTCCAGCTTATCCATTTTGCCCTATACTAGTACATTATGTTTTGTATGAGGATCATTTACATTGTTATACAAAGTCGTGGCGTCTCATAACAAGGTTGGAAAACCGTCATCTAAAAGGGCACATTTAGTGCAAACGTTAATGTTTTCTTGTGGTGGGAGAGATGGACGTTTATAAAAGCTTCTAAGATGAGTCCAACTGAAAACTGCACAGACCCAGATCTTCCGGTGCATCATGCGCCTGCAGATCTGTGTCTGTGCAATTTGTCAGAAGTATTGAATAGAAAAAATACTGCAGATCAGGATCATTGTTGTTTGCAGTTTGACTCGACCTATATGCTAGAATTGACGGTAATTGAGACAATGAAACGGCGTTATAGTTTCAACCAAAATGTTCTGGCTAGTCTCCCGCACCTCTTTCTTCTTCACCTCCTCCTTCTTCTTTTGTTATTCTTCGTACAGCTATATTTATTGTTGACTCAAATTTGCATCCGGAGAAAAATGTCTTTTATCCAATAGTAAACAATATGCATATATTATTTTGATGCAAACTGTACATGTCTTAGCATTAGGTTTTATTTCATTGTTTATAGATGTACATCATCTCTGTCTATCATCATGCCTGAAGCATCTCCGAATATCGTTTTAAATGGATATAGAATGCATATATGGAAAGTAGTAAAGAATTTGTTGCGCTGAGTAGAACATTTGTTATTTAATATGCGCAAAGAAACAAAAAACAGTTTTGTGTGACCTAACTTCTGTTTAATATTTCTAGTACGTTCTTCTTTACAGACTTCAAAACGTATGCCAGCAACACTGCCTTACCATGTACATGCAATATAACACTCTCCCGAAAGGTATCTGTCTTTACTGACGTTTTCATTACTACGTGGACAGGTGCCTTCACGGCGCAGCTGTGGATATGACCGTATGTTACAAAAATCACTGTATCATTATACATTTGCATCCCAATCCGATCAATGATTGTCTCATGGAAGACGATCAACAAAATGTATTGGAATATCGTTGATCTATATGAGAGATTAAAATTTAAAGCCAACTCAAAAATTGAACATTATTAGTAGGGATTTTGGTAGACACTTTTATGTCTGCAGGTACTGATATGTCAATAATGTATCAAACCTTTAAGTTTGGTCCCTTAGGTCATGTCTGTTTACCTTGATTTAGCGGTCTTGTGGATTTTTGGAATGTCCATGAGTATGGTTGAATTTTCATTCTCGATTTCGGTTTCTGGTTTATGCATGTCCGATCTTTGGTGGTACTGGTAGGTCGAGGTGACTGAACATCTACCAGTTGATGTAGGCTGCAGCTTTATTGTGTCTTTTCATGTCATCCTCGTTTTGCAAGTATAAGGCAATCTGAGGTTATATCTAGCATCATCATTACAATTATTAATGATGGATAATTAATATATACACTATTTATTTATACCATATTTATTTATACCATATTTATATATATCATATTTATTTATACCATATTTATATATACCATATTTACTTATACCATATTTATTTATACCATATTTATATATATCATATTTATTTATACCATATTTATTTATACCATATTTATATATATCATATTTATTTATACCATATTTATATATACCATATTTATTTATACCATATTTATATAATCATATTTATTTATACCATATTTATATATACCATATTTATTTATACCATATTTATATATATCATATTTATATATACCATATTTATTTATACCATATTTATATATACCATATTTATATATACCATATTTATTTATACCATATTATATATACCATATTTATATATATCATATTTATTTATACCATATTTATATATACCATATTTACTTATACCATATTTATATATATACCATATTTATATATACCATATTTATATATATCATATATATTTATACCATATTTATATATACCATATTTACTTATACCATATTTATATATACCATATTTACTTATACCATATTTATATATATACCATATTTATTTATACCATATTTATATATACCATATTTATTTATACCATATTTATATTTATACCATATTTATATATATACCATATTTATATATACCATATTTATTTATACCATATTTATATATACCATATTTACTTATACCATATTTATATTTATACCATATTTATATATACCATCGTTGTTTATACCATATTTATTTATACCATTCAGCCTAAGTTCATTCCTTGATAATATGAATTGATATCAAATCGTTTACATTATTTATAGCAAGATGTAGAATAAAATTGACGCCAAAAACGTGTATCAATCTCACCGAATTTTTGTTTCTATTGAGTACATAATGTACATTTTATGCAAATGTTTTTGAGGCAGAGTTTATCTTGCACTGGAAAAATAGCCTTGGTCCTTGATGCAATATGTTCTTTCAGAAATAAATCTGTTTTAAATGGGGTAAACATCATTATGCATAATGGGAAAACTGGTACATTTCCCTTGGTGAGAGATACAAAGCAGACATTTCACGTTTTTACTGATATCATCTAATATTCTACTGTTATGTACATTGGAACTCATTCATAATTCAACATTTTTTAATGGGCTTTATATCGATGCGTTTACAAAATACATTCATTTGATTTTCTAATGCATACGAAACTTAATGTTCGAGTTACAGATGACTTCCCTAAAATTAACTATTTAATATCAACTACAAAGTTATTAATGTTTCCAGAATTAAATTAATAACTTTAAATCACGCGAACAATATTGATATTTTATATGAAACATTGATGAAAGCTATTATCATCAGCAAAAGATATAAAAGTGTATTCCAACAATGAATCGTATGTAGCCTAAGGAAATGAACCTAAAGTTTAGCTCAACAATGAATCGTATGTAGCCTAAGGAAATGAACCTAAAGTTTAGCTCAACAATGACTCGTATGTAGCCTAAGGAAATGAACCTAAAGTTTAGCTCAACAATGAATCGTATGTAGCCTAAGGAAATGAACCTAAAGTTTAGCTCAACAATGACTCGTCTGAAGATTGAGAATGAACCCAAATAAATGCCACGAGTTTGAACCCATTACTTTATTCTAATAAATATTAAACCTGTGTGGGAAAAGAGTACGGACTGTTCATGTATCAGCTGATAATAAAACGGCATTCATTCACATACCAATTTTAAATTAATATGACAGGAGTGTACTTGGAAAAACCTACACATTTTTGTTGATATTACTGTTTTTCACACACAGAGGTTTCAGAATGCTAGAGTTAAAGCGATTATAGCCAGTGACCTTTGCTCTTAAGGTTATGCTGGACTCCAATACACTTGTGAATTGTTAGGAGGCATTTTCAAGGAGCGAGGTCACTTAAAAAAGCACGAGATACATAATGGGTGATAGATAAGAAATGATCTAAACGACTTTAGTAGTAGGACAAAAGTTTGGCTTAACACGATTGCACATTTTACAAATAATTAAACAGTTTAGGCAGGTTGCAAATGCATAATTGTTATATATTTACACGAATATAATACAGTGTCTTATTTCATCCCATTAATGACTGTTGCAGACAGAATTCTTCGAACTAGCAGGTAGCATAAATGATCAAGTACAAATGAGTTACAATTGCATAATGTATGAGATGGTCACCTGACCAAATTATAAGGGATACATTTGGTACATATGAGACCTTCTAGGTGCAAATATACGAAATAAATTTACCTAGTTCTGATCATAAAAAAAAATCAAGTACGTCATTGTTGTCGTTTAAGTGTCCCTCATAAAATAAAATAATACAGTGTCACTATGCCTTGCATTTGTTTTAAATTCACCTGAATTACATATGTCTTAAAAAATGTATACACGTTGGAACTGCAAACAGTTTGTCAATTCTAACGATGAGACAGTTTCTATAGCATCATGATATGGGCCCATTATCGCTGCGCCAACTCGGTACCTGTTATAAGAGTCGAACAACACAAGTTTAAAACATTATATATATATATATATATATATATATATATATATATATATATATATATATATATATATATATATATATATATATATATATATATATATATATATATATATATATATATATATATATATCAGTTGAAGAAAAGTGAAATCGCCACAGTGGTGATATCACTTTTGGAACTACTTCTTTTTATGAATATTTGCCCTTATGTATGTTATTTAAACCTGTATTTCCATATTTCTCTCTCTCTCTCTCTCTCTCTCTCTCTCTCTCTCTCTCTCTCTCTCTCTCCCACATCAGAGGATACAGTGCTCTTACAGTATATCAACTGTACATCCTCTACTCCAGTCTCATTTTATGCAATCAATGAAGTGCCATCAAGTACTGTTTAAAAACGAACTCCAGACAAGAAAAAGGAAACATTGGATAGTCACATCTTTATAGCTAGTTTTCGACACGAATCATGGAAGCTGTCAATTACTGAACCTATATGATCTATTGCTATGCGTCACCTATATAGTATTGTATATCTGTTATACTCTACGACAAACGGTACACATCTGAACGAAAAAAAAACTTGTGATTAAATATAGGAATAAAATTTTTAATTATCTTGTTTGAAAACGGAGGATGATGAATAACGCGGACGTCTATTAGTGTTCATCGCAAACCGACATTAAGTGACAATCTCGAGTTGGACATAGCGCCATCTACCGAACTAGAATGCAAACTTGCCAAACCGCATAAAAATTTACGTTTGAATGTAGAGATACACAAAATCTTTTCTCCATCTTCACGATTCCCATATCAAATATGGTATAAAGGTCTAAGCAAAAATTTAAAGAGTTGCCATTTTGGCCTAATGTTCAGGTAACCTTATGACATTCAATAACCTTGCTTTCAGAGTCCATCGTAGCCATGGTCGCTATGGAATGGATTCACACAAGGAGTGCGTCCTTGTCTTCATTAAAAATATGATTCGCTCTTTTACTTGTGTACGCACTATGCTGCGACGAATGTAATTTATTTTTCAAGGAGATCATTGCATAATGGATACAAACTGTATTTATATCTTACCACCGTTAATTATAATAAGTGACTTGTAACGTGTTTGTTATTCCAGGAGAGACGATTACAAAGATTCCGAGAGTTGACCAATTTGGCCAGTCGCAGTGTTTGCTGACCTTTGGCGAAAGAAAACTATACATTTTATTAACAATTTGAATATTCATACAAATTTAAGCAAACTTAAAAATGATGGATTTTTCTTCCTGTTTTTCCTTCCTTTTTTAAAGTTTGTATTTTACATTTCCTTGACACTGGAAACGCCCAGATGTATATAAATGCTAAAGACGCAACAGCGTATTAAGTTTCGGTGAGTTGTGCTTGATGTTACTTTGCCACCAATTGCATGAAACTGTAACTGAGACCAGAAACCACTGCACATGGTCTTATGCAGTAATTGGATGAATAAGATTTGGTAATCCATAATAATGTGTTCAGAAGATGAACCAAATTGTACAATTATAATCGAAATTTTACAAATCAGCATATTGATGCAGAGTTTCGTTCCTCTCGTAACTGAGAAAGTTTTTTTTACTGTGTTATGTATATTTGATTTAATTTATATTTGATTTAATTTAATTGTTTGTTTGTTAGTTTTAATTAATTTTTAATTCCATTAAATAATGTTGTAATGTAGCTTTATTTACTGGATTTGACATTGCTCAGAAATTCAGTTCAGTTGTGTTTGACCTGACTGTTGTTTATAAACAACTAATAATAGAAACTATGTATCTAGTTTCTGACCTTGATTCAGAACCATGATAGTTTTAGTAAACAACTTGTTTTTATTTTTTTCATTCTTTCTCAGAGTAAGAATTATTAAGTTAAGTCAAGGCCATATATGGACGAGGTGATAATTATCATTTTACAGAAGGCTGACCCCCATCCAAGATCTGTTTTGCGTCCTAGTTAGACTTATTACTGACGTATTCAGAAAGAATTTTCAGTCAGGCTTTAACACTTGAGACGTGCAGGTGTTTTAGGTGTCCAGTTTGGGCAAATTATTTTATTTTCTTCAAATTATTTTGAAGAAAAGTGATTCTTTTCCATGAAAATACTAGTGCTCTAAATTGATCCTTGGACAGGACATTTATCGAAATTTATACAGAATTAAAAAACTGGAATAATGTTTTCTATGATTAAACAAGAGACTGTTGGCAATGCAGCACTTCGCAGGTTACAACAGACGCCATCGTCTTCCATTTTGGATTTCATCGGGATTCGATCTCAGTTTCATTCAGAACTTTTTATTAGTATGACTTCTTTTTTAATTCTTGGGTTGTTTTTTTATTTGATTCGTAAAACCGTAAGTTCTTTTTCTCATTTTGCACTTGATATTCTAGAGAAATAAATTATTTGTTAAATTTTACAAAGCTTGCTGTCTTCACCTTTTTCCTGTTACTTTTTGTAAGAGCCTAGACGCGTAACAACTGGTTTCTATGTGTCCTGCAGTTTCATTTCTTTTCCTTCAAATTATGTGATGGCAGATCAAAGTTCAGTTACAAGCAGGTCACATATTATGTCCAATTCATAACTTTCGCCGACACCTCTTTTTTCAGTTGACTATGTTTTACAACTCTCTGTTGATTGTCAATAGATCCGTTGTAGCAGCATTTCATAAAGCCAATTTTTCATAAACATTTAAAAACAATTTGGGCAAAATATGTACAAAATGATAAAGATGATGATTATTTTCACATAACAATGTTTTATCACAAGGATAAAGAAAATGTATCTTTTAATAGTTCACTGAGCTAGGGTTTAGCTGAGAAGCATAATTTTTTATTTGTTTTACAGTATTAAATTTTCTACAGACTAAGAAGACGTTCTATTAAATATCGCCCTATGTCCAACGATCGATAGCTCAGTGAGTGCCACGTAGAAATAATTGAGATATCTATGTGACATATGATTCATTTACAAGCAACTAAGACACTCGTGCGACATCACTCATTTATAAGTAACTAAGACACTAGTGTGACTTATGACACATGTACAAGTAACTAAGACACTCGTGCAAGATAAGAACCATTTAGAACTAATGACACACTCATGTGACATGTGAAACATTTAGAAGTAATTAAACATTCATGTGACATATTAATCATTTAGATCTAATTAAACATTCATGTGACATAGGAAACATTTAGAATTAATTAAACATTCGTGTGACATATTAATCATTTAGATCTAATTAAACATTCAATTGACATATGAAACATTTAGAAGCAACTAAGACACTCGACATATGAACCATTTAGAAGTAATTAAACATTCATGTGACATATGAAACATTTAAATGTAATTAAACATTCATGTGACATATTAATCATTTTGAAGCAACTAAGACACTCGACATATGAACCATTTAGAAGTAATTAAATATTCATATGACATATGAAACATTTAGAAGTAATTAAACATTCATGTGACATAAGAAACATTTAAATGTAATTAAACATTCATGTGACATATTAATCATTTTGAAGCAACTAAGACACTCGACAAATGAACTGTTTAGAACTAATGACACATTCATGTGACATGAACCATTTAGAAGTACACTCGTTGGACACTCGTGTGATATATGCGCCATTTAATGTAACTAAGGCAGTTATGTAACAATAAACTATTTTTTAAAGTTGAGATCAAAGTGTTTTCCAAACAATAATTTTGATAACTGTACGAAATTTAGGTAAGTAATGCAAACATTATAAACCATTTATTGTATGCGCTGTTAATATGGAAACTAATTAATGCTCATAAAGTGTTATGAAGACTTAAGAACAGATATAATTTTTATTAAATAAGGAATCAATGTGTTGCTTTTAATCACGACTGTGATAATAGGTTTTTGTGTCAATATTATAACAAATATGCTTCGCTAACACAGTGTTCAGTAAAATTAAGGGTGCAACATGTCGAACTAATACACAACTATTTTGTATTTGTCAGTCTTGGAAATTTTGAATTTCAGCTCTGGATGTCTCTCTTTTTCATTTTGTTTCCACTTCTCCATATATTTGCTATCTTGATAAAAGGTCTCTGTTAAAATGCGTTTCCTATTTTCATTTATCTGGACAAGATTTATCTGGACTACGTTTATATGGACTAGATTTATCTGGACTACATTTATCTGGACCATGTGGTAAAAATTATCAAGATCCAATTACAGTCCGTGACCTTGTTCTCAGGTTCATAGGTCACAAAAGTATGTTTTGAGCATAAAGGCTTGTTATCATGGAATGTGACTCATACAGAGCTTCTGGCCGATAGCGCTGTTTACACGGTGTATATATATGAATTAATTTAGGAAATGAATAAACCTTTTCATCCACGGTCTCCTGACTGCATCAAGCCGACACGAATCTGACAGTAATCTTTAATGACATCAATATATCATGGCTGAAATTTGTATGTCAGCCTTATCGCCATTGATTATAGTATGTGACCTCGATTTTCCCTATTAATCCAAAAAACGAAAACTTCAATAAGAGACAATTCTTGGACAGGGCCTCGTCTATAATATGTTCACTTTCACTACCTGACATACGTGACCAGTTCAATTTCCTTTACATTTGAAGCCAATTCAGAAGTACATTTCTGTGTCCCAATCCATGTAAATTTTTGTTTGGTAGCATGACATACTTGCTTACCACTGCAAGTGTTCAGACGTTTGTCTCATTTAGTGGGATACTGGTTTATCATTTCTGGTTGGTATTTCATCTCAATCTGTCGTAAGATTCACATAACCGTAGATCTTACAGCATCAGCCAGACAAATGCCCGCACAGTCGTCACAGGGTTACCATTATTATTATTATTATTATTATTATTAGTATAGTCCTGGTAATATTAAGTGGTGAATCTAAAGCGTTCATTGCATTGAGCAAATATTGTGCTTCAAATTCACCCCTACTTTAATTATTGAATTATTGAATAGTACTTGGAAAGTAACTTTAGAACCTCAGTTTGTTATGCAGGTGATACTCTATGTCCCAAGAAACTATACAAAGTTTCGAAAGGAATATTTTACACGAACAACGGAGGAAAATATATTCGTCAGTATCACTCTAAATTCAGAAGGTTCCAAAAGAATAAACATTGAATTGTCGGTATTAATTTAAATTAGTGTCCATAAAGTGTAAGCATTCAATTGTCGGGATCAATCTAAATTCAGAATGCTCTAAAGGAATACACATTGAATTGTATGTATTAATGTAAATTCAAAGTGTTCACAAAGAATAAACATTGAATTATCGGCATTAATCTAAATTCAGAGTGTTCCAAAAGTGTAAACATTGAATTGTCGGTATCAATCTAAATTCAGAGGGTTCCAAAAGAATAAACAATGAATTGTAAAAGGAAATAAATAATTCAGGAATTATAATGCGGCCATTATTTCATTTTCAGTTTAGAAAAAGAAAATTATAAAGGAGTTATATAAATATTTACAAACTAGTTCTTGGAATAGGGGCAACACGTTCCAGTTATACTATATTTAGTCGTGACTGTGATAATAGGACAAGGAACAATTAGACTATCCCTATTTAGTCGTGACTGTGATAGTAAAGCAAGGAAAAATTTGTCTAGCCCTATCTCGCTCTTTCGTTCGGAAATATTACGGCCCACCCGCCTTTTTGTATCGAATGTATGATGCATTTTAGTCTGGTATCCTGCCTTCTTCATTTCGTTCGTAAATTTGTGAAGAGGGCAGGATAACAGACAAAGAAAAGATTAATGGCTCACAATGTGTCTAATCAAAGCTAGAGATCTAATCATTGTAAAAACAGGATTAGGGAAGACTCCTTGCTAACGCCGTGCCTACTCGAGTCAAAGCCATAGCTCGACACATTGAGTTCTTATTCCAAGCTTCATTATGTAATTAGCTATCTTAGTGAAGTTGGGAGAGCATGCTTCTGATTTCTAGAAGTCACAGTAGTCTTATTTTCTCTGAAACTCCAGATGAGAAGGACTTGCAGAGAGCAGCTAACAGGATTTACGCAAAGGGTAAAATGACTTATGGAAAGTATGTGTACGACACGCATCTTTCGAGTATAATGAACAAAACCTAATTTATAATTTAGGCGAGATATTCCCTATTATATGTTCTTTAATGAGAGACTCAGTTCTGGTCATTTTTCCCCTAGTGCACCAGTACGTCATAGCTGTTCATTGATCGCTGTTAATTATATTATAGTTTGTGACAAGAGCTCCCCAGTTATTCCATTGTAGATAATTAGGAAAATAGATTAGGAAAAGCGTTGATAAAAAAAATTCCCGTCTTTGACAAGTGCTTGTACTTTATCTGTCTGCTGATCTTTGATTGACTGATACATTCATTTACCGTTTATACTCACAAGTCATGTCTAAGTGCAAGCAACATGGATTCTGATCTGATATCGCATAATGCGCCAGCAAATCAGGGTCTGTGTTGTTTGTTCTTTTGAATACTTCCAACAAACTGCATCTAGCTGGATCTGCCTACATGACCGGGTCCATAAAGTTTGCAATTGGATCCGACTAATAATCGAGTAGAGATAGCACTTTACAAGTTTGGGCGACTCAGCAAGTAGGTAATCTTGTAACTATATGTTAACATTGTTTCTTCTGCCCCACCCTCACCCCCTTCTTCGCTTGGCGCTCAGCATTAAGAGGCTGATGTTAGGACTGGTTGTTCTGGTGTCAGGATAATGTGACTGGGTGGGGCATAATGCTACATGACTGCGGCTTGATACCGGAGTGCTAGACATTACTACAAACTGCCACTTTGTTGACATCATAGCGATGTCACTAAAAAATTGTTAAAGCTACGTTAAAAAAAAAAAAAAAAAAAAAAAAAAACACGCCCCATCCGCAAATCAATCCGTATTCCCAGGGCGAATTTCACATTCACTTAACACTGCAATTGCTTTGACGTGTAACTCAACACGTATGACAGTATTTTGGTTCAGTGCCAATGAGTTGGTATGTAGTAAATTCAGAATGCGAAGGAAAATTATTGTTTTAATCTGTCTAATCAGCATAATACTGGCTTAGTATTAACGCAAGAAAAGCTGTGGCTCAGTGATTGGCTTGCAGAATTACGACCAAATAGGCACGGGTTCGAATCCTAGCATTGCATCAGACCAGGTCGGGTACTGTAGAGTGATAATGGGCAGTGATCTTTAATCCAATTGACTGCGGGAAAAGAACCTTCCTGTGTTGTTGTACTGTAAACCATCGGTTCATACCAAAACAAAACAGACAGTACCAGTGTTTCATGCTATCGCTCAGTCTGTCACGAGATGCAAAACTGGTTCTGACAACAGTGATTGTACACAATGTTTTGTTGCTAGGTAATCCTTAATAATGCATTGGAAATAATAATAGCGAAGCACGGTATAATTATACCCTTTGAAATCTAAAGATGTCGGTACTCATCCAAAGTGTGATGTGTACAGCACAACTCACATATTCTTAATGGGTCTTAGATGTGTTCTGTATGTCGTGTCAAAGTACAGCTTTTTGAATTGAATGTCTTGTCAAATTACAGTTTTTTTAATTGTATATCGTGTCAAACTACAGCTTTTTGAATTGTATGTCGTGTCAAAGTACAGCTTTTTGAATTGCATGCCGTGTCAAAGTCAAACTTTTTGAACTGTATGTCGTGTCAAAGTACAGCTTTTTGAATTGTATGCCGTGACAAAGTACAACTTTTTGAACTGTATGTCGTGTCAAAGTACAGCTTTTTGAATTGTATGCCGTGTCAAAGTACAGCTTTTTAAATTGTATGTCGTGACAAAGTACAGCTTTTTGAATTGTATGCCATGTGAAAGTACAGCTTTTTGAATTGTATATCGTGTCAAAGTACAGCTTTTTGAATTGTATATTGTGTCAAAGTACATCAAACAGGCTATGTCGTAGATACGTGGTCTTGTTAAAATTTCCATTCCTAAACTGCCAGACATCTGTTAGATGGTTCGCGATTTGAAGAAAAAAACATGCAGAAATTCCTAAAGTATGCATGTAAATAAACTATATACAAGTCTTCTTAGCATTTCAAAACTTATTACTGTACAGCGTTGAAGAAAGTATGACAATCCAAAATGCTTACTGGACCTTCAAGATAGTAATAAGTATAAATATAAGATATACATATAGCAAATGTAACTTTCAGGCAGTTGATGAGGTAGGATTTGATTGTCCCGCTTAAATCTCTTGTATGCAATATACACTTGTATTTTCTGTTAATGTTCTTGTGGGTTTGTTATTGTTATGGTGCAAACTATTTGTAATCGTTTTGTTGCAGCATATTTTTTGTGACACGTAACCATTAAGATTGACGAATGGGATAGGCTCGCAATAAATTGGTAACTTGCGATTGTTAACCTCTCTTGTTTGTGTGGCATGAATTGAATTTTATTGAGTCAGTTTGGATAACGGTGAGACAGATTGAAGATAGCAATGATAAAGCAATTTCAAGTAGCGGAAAATGACGGTGTTGCGATAAGCCAGAAATAAATTTAGGGAAATCTTGGGCCATTTGAATAGATGTCATACAATTATATTTTCCAGAATAGTTATTAGTAAAGGCGGGCTAGACAGAATTATTCTGATTTCGATGGGAATGTTAATATGTTAATGTAAACTTGATTGGATAAACTAAACGGTGGGGGCAGGCGAAATTCAAGGCTTTAAATAATCTCCTTCGCGGAATTAGTTAGTCTAAGTATTTCTGGCGAAGGGGAAGTATGAGGGACTCCGATGAAATGAAAAAAAGTATTTTTTTTCTAGGTAAAAAGATCGTACAAGGGACGGGGCTCTGGAAGATATTTGATAGACCCGGTCCCAGGGAGAGGATTAGCTCCTTAGAAAGAGCTAGTCTCGAAAAGGCAAAAGGGGAAAAGATAGCTTCATACCTGTGCTGTACAGTGGGATATAGTGCAGACTACAGCCAAGTTACGGTTGATGACCCGAAGATGTGTGTGAGAGAGAGAGAGAGAGAGAGAGAGAGAGAGAGAGAGAGAGAAGAAGAAGAAGAAGAGAAGAAGAAGAAATACGGCAACATTGACATGTCAGCAACAATCATTTGGGAAGGACCGAAAGCAATCAATTCGATCATTCGCTCGATGCTATGATGAAATTTGTTCTATCGGTATAACAGAACGGCTAATTGTATTTTGCATGCATTTTACAATTTTACTTCTGATAGAAAGTGTATCATTCAAATGTCATATTCAATTTAATTTGTGTTTATGTAATTGATCATATCACTACCTACCTCACAGTTATTTATTTTATTTTCAATTCCCTTCGAGCTAAGAAGGAAGTAATTAAAAGCTGATCTACATCAGATGATTAGTAAGAGGTCAAATATTATTGTTTACTATAACTTACAATGAGAACTTTAAAGTGGAAATTTATTTGAGGCCAGTTCTTTCTTCCCCATAGGTTTTTTATATCTTAAAATGGTTTTTATTTCAAAATAGCGTCATTTCCAAATGCGCTTTGATAACAGTTTGCAGACTTCAGAAAGGTCTGTTTCAACTGTTTAGGTATTGTCAATGTTTATTTGATAATATCATTGAACGCATGAGTATGACAACTTCATCGCAACACCTATTATGCACTGTCACAGTTTTAATGGTTCAATAATAACACATATTATTCAAAAAATAGCACATAGCATTTAATAAATAGCACATAGCATTTAATAAGTAGCACATAGCATTTAATAAATAGCACATAGCATTTAATAAGTAGCACATAGCATTTAATAAGTAGCACATAGCATTTAATAAGTAGCACATAGCATTTAATAAGTAGCACATAGCATTTAATAAATAGCACATAGCATTTAATAAGTAGCACATAGCATTTAATAAGTAGCACATAGCATTTAATAAATAGCACATAGCATTTAATAAGTAGCACATAGCATTTAATAAGTAGCACATAGCATTTAATAAGTAGCACATAGCATTTAATAAATAGCACATAGCATTTAATAAGTAGCACATAGCATTTAATAAGTAGCACATAGCATTTAATAAGTAGCACATAGCATATAATAAGTAGCACATAGCATTTAATAAGTAGCACATACTATTTAATAAGTAGCACATAACATTTAATAAGTAGCACATAGCATTTAATAAATAGCACATAGCATTTAATAAGTAGCACATAGCATATAATAAGTAGCACATAGCATTTAAAAAATAGCACATAGCATTTAATAAGTAGCACATAGCATTTAATAAGTAGCACATAGCATTTAATAAGTAGCACATACTATTTAATAAGTAGCACATACTATTTAATAAGTAGCACATAACATTTAATAAGTAGCACATAGCATTTAATAAATAGCACATACTATTTAATAAGTAGCACATACTATTTAATAAGTAGCACATAGCATTTAATAAATAGCACATAGCATTTAATAAGTAGCACATACTATTTAATAAGTAGCACATAGCATTTAATAAGTAGCACATACTATTTAATAAGTAATACATAGTATTTAATAAATAGCACATATTATAAAACTCTTGGATTTCAAGAATAGCGCATAAATGAATATATTTTGTAAACTAAATTATCTTTATAAATTGTAAACTTCTCACAATCAAAAAAGATCGAAAACAGGCTTTCTACAACAATCAATTGTAATACAGATAATTAGATAAATACGTCGTATCATTAGACACTGTACAACACTATGATTAGGGTTCATTACGATTAAGTGCTATCACTGGGCACTGTACAACAACAATACGATTAGGGTTCATTACGATTAAGTGCTATCACTGGGCAATGTACAACAACAATACGATTAGGGTTCATTACGATTAAGTGCTATCACTGGGCAATGTACAACAACAATACGATTAGGGTTCATTACGATTATGTGCTATCACTGGGCAATGTACAACAACAATACGAGTATGGTTCATTACAATTAAGTGCTATCACTGGGCACTGCACAACAACAATACGATTAGGGTTCATTACGATTAAGTGCTATCACTGGGCAATGTACAACAACAATACGATTAGGGTTCATTACAATTAAGTGTTATTTGACACCGTAAAACAAGACGATTGGCGTTCGTCAAGATGGAAGAGAGCAAATAATACCCGTCTCGCTATTTTAAAACGCCGCCCAAGTTATATAAGTCATTTACATGTTATTTATTGATAATATTTAAACTAATTCCAATGAACGTAAAAAAAGATGTCATCAGCGGAAAGAATTTTTTTAGTCAAAGATTGGTTTAATATTTACCAAACACAATCTGCAGTTACTGTTGATATAATTCATTATAATCGTACTGCGGCATAACATTTGTTTGTGAATCAAACGATACAATTATCTATCTTTTTAATAAAAATACATCTGTATATTAATATCTCTTAGTTAATGGTTAAATCTTTTTTTTTATCATAAATTGGGTAGCAATGAGTACGTTTCTATTTATCCTAAATTTTACTGCCACTGAAACAGGGTACTTTTCTATTTGGGTTCAAGAGCAACGTAGCAAATAAACGTATTATATGTTACATTATTAATTAGGATATATATGTCATTTAACAGTATCCGCTGCCGAAGAAAATACAGAATTATTCTCCACATATAGTTATTTCCCAGCAAAGGCTAACAAAGAACAAAGACGGCAGACAATCCACGAAAGGACCACTTTTATGGTGTTTATTGTATTATTTATACCATTGTTATGTAATAATGACTGTGAATGGGCAATGAAAATAAGGGGAAATGATTATTATGTAATAATGACTGTGAATAGGCAATGAAAATAAGGGAAAATGATTGAAATGTAATAATGACTGTGAATGGGCAATGAAAATTGGGGGAAATGGTTGTTATGTAATAATGACTGTGAATGGGCAATGAAAATGGGAAAAATGATTGTAATGTAATAATGACTGTGAGTGGGCAATGAAAAGAGGGGAAAGTGATTGAATACATGTTAATGATCTGATTGAGTCGTTAAGTTATTTATAAAAAAGATTGATGACGAAGGTAACTTGCAAAATTATATCGATATTTAAGTATTGCTGGGAATAATTTAAATCTTTGGATGGAATTGTTTTTGAGATAAAGAAAGATTTACCATGAAAATCTATGTAATAACTTTGCATTCAGCATTGAATCTCTCTGATGTGTAACAATGTATTCAATAACGTTGCAATCAGCATTGAATCTCTCTGATGTGTAACAAAATATTCAACAACGTTTCAATCAGCATTGAATCTCTCTGATGTGTAAAGATGTATACAACAACGTTTCAATCAGCATTGAATCTCTCTGATGTGTAAAGATGTATACAACAACGTTTCAATCAGCATTGAATCTCTCTGATGTGTAAAGATGTATACAACAACGTTTCAATCAGCATTGAATCTCTCTGATGTGTAAAGATGTATACAACAACGTTTCAATCAGCATTGAATCTCTCTGATGTGTAACAAAATATTCAACAACGTTTCAATCAGCATTAAATCTCTCTGATATGTAACATTGTACTCAATAACGCTGTAATCAGCATTAAATCTCTCTGATGTGTTACAATGTATTCCATAATCAGCTTTGAATCTCTCTGACGTGTAAACATGTATTCAGTAACGTTTCAATCAGCTTTGAATCTCTCTGACGTGTAAGAATATATTGAATGACGTTTCAATCAGCATTGATTCTCTCTGATGTGTAACAATGTATTCAGTAACGGTGCATTCAGAGATGAATTTCTTTAATATGTAAAAGATTATTAAATAATGTTGCATTCAGTTATGAAAGTCTGTAATGTGTAAAACGTATTCAATAATGTTGCATTCAGCGATGCATTTCTCTAATGTATAAACAATTATTCAATAATGTTGCATTCAGCGATGAATTTCTCTAATGGGTAAACATTATTCAATAATGTTGCATTCAGCTATGAATTTCTCTAATGTGTTAAAATGTATTCAGTAATGTTCAACTTTATTCATGCACACTTTGCTTCTTGTTTTAGTCAACACATGTGGAAAAAAATATTTTTTGTACATTCAAGCAACAGTTGTTTTTTCACGTGACAGTTTACTTTCCTGAAATGGATTACTTAATATCAAGTAGAAATGGGTTAAAGTTGTCATTTCACGATACTCATTTTTGAAGTAGATGAGGAAAAAAAAAAGAAATTCCTTATGAAGTAGTCAGAGAAAATGCACTCATTAGCATTAATTTGAAATCTTTTTCCAGTACGTGTTACAACGAATACGCAATTGCTTTAAGACATTAAACTTTATGAATGCAATCCTTCTTAAATCTACTGTACTGGTTCTCAATGTTTTCCAAAAGATAATTTCAAACGACGATGCTCATTAGATAAGGCGATCAATTATTCGAACAGTTATATGATATACTAACGTAATAACTGGTGTGATAATGGTTTGATCCATAAAATTAAGAAAGAAAGAGGCATCGGCCCTAATGTATCCGATTAAATTTAATGCTGCATATACAGAACTCTTCTGCGTAATTGTCTACAGTACCGATAATTGAATATCAACCTGCTTATGTTTCTAATTTGTCTTTCCTTTTTATCCGTTTACATATTTCATAACACTGTAATATCGTCAATGGCATGTAGAAATTGAGAAGCCTTTTTGGGTGTCTCTTAATAATCTTCATATTTGGTTAATGTTTGCAAGCTCCAATTTGGTTATAGTAAATATTCTTAATGACTTGTACACCCTTCAGTAATTGCATTAAAGCGTCCATTAGATATTAACAGGGGTATTACATTCTGTTCATGACTACCTGGAATTTTCAATCATTTCACCTTAAATAATTAGATGTATCCTCAAAACTGTCTTGCAATAAAGATAGATGATATAAATAGTGTTGTAAATTTTAATGTTATTATACTTTTTTACCTTGATGTGCTGAACCCATTCTCGCGGCACAAACTGGCTAGCCGGAGAAAGTAACTCCTGTATGATTGCATTCTGATCAAACTGACTGTAAGTACCTACTCGAAGATTGTACCCATAACCAACATTTGGCTGTAAGCACCGCCTCAAAGATTGTACACATAACCAGCATTTGACTGTAAGCACCACCTCAAAGATTGTACACATAACCAGCATTTGACTGTAAGCACCACCTCAAAGACTGTACGCATAACCAGCATTTAACTGTAGATACCGACTCAAAAATTGTACCTTAAATCAACATTCGACTGTTCACAACATGGAGTACATAGGCAATGTCTCTTGATCATAAGTTTGAAATGAAACATGTTGCATTCTAGGTTGTAAACAAGTCTGTTACAAACCCAAGTCGATCTTTTCATCACGCTATGCTTACCAGAGTATGTTTTGTCTACAATAAATAACACACAAATGACTGACAGACTTTTATATTCACAGTGATTTTCTGTAGGTATTTAATAGAAGGAATTTTCTTCAGTATCGTCATTATTAGCATTTTTCAAATCAGCCATTAATAACTGAATGTTGCTATATTTATATTCTGATGATGTTCTTAACAGTTGCAAGCAAGCTTACCGCAAATATCTATCGCGAAACAAATTTGTTCTAATCAACAATAGTTAACCGCACAGAATATAAATGGAAAAGTGATGCTATAGCTGACAAGCATTATCATCAAGAATTGTATGCTGATCATGATTATCAATCTCTGTTTACCTGTATTACCGCTCTAGCAGCATTTAGGGTCTAAAACCAGATGGAAGTCCGGCGTTTGATGGATGCTTTGAAGTACGCGGCCATTACATGGTTCGTTTCTTTTAATTGGAACATGTTTAAGTGGACATAGTTCCATTGTGCTTGTATACACGAAACAGAAACCGAACTTTTTTATACTTGGTAATGTTTTGTAAGAATAATATGGAAGTTATCAATAATTTGCATCGGGATTTTAAACATGAAGCGGATATGTCTGGAAAGGAAAGTACTGTATGTGAGGGATCTATTAAATATTTTACATCGTTTCATTCCGTAAATTAAAATCATTTACAAAATATTGTTTTCCTAATTGCAGGAGCACCACATCAGTACTACCTAGACTACTTGCAAAATACGACTATAAAAAAAAACATCATCACGTATGACTCTAATTAAATAATTTAATAAAATCAATTCATTCTGTTTATCGAAAGTTTCTGAAGACTGTATTAAGATGCTTCTGTGGAGAGAAGCTATTGAAATATATAACCGTTACATGCCTTTGAGAAGATTAGCTATTTGAAATATATAACTATGTTATATGTCTATGTGAAGACTATCTATTGAAATAAATAACTATGTTTTATGTTTATGTGAAGGCTATCTATTGCATTATATATCTATGTAATGTATCTATGTGAAGACTATCTATTGAAATAAATAACTATGTTTTATGTATATGTGAAGGCTATCTGTTGGATTGTATAGCTATGTTATATGTCTATGTGAAGATTATCTATTGAAATATATATCCATGTTATATATCTATGTGAAGATTATCTACTGAAATATATAACTGTGTTTTATGTATATGTGAAGACTATCTATTGAAATAAATAACCGTTACATGCCTTTGAGAAGATTAGCTATTTGAAATATATAACTATGTTTAATGTCTATGCAAAGATTATCTATTGAAATAAATAACTATGTTTTATGTTTATGTGAAGGCTATCTGTTGCATTATATATCTATGTAATGTATCTATGTGAAGACTATCTATTGAAATAAATAACTATGTTTTATGTATATGTGAAGGCTATCTGTTGGATTGTATAGCTATGTTATATGTCTATGTGAAGATTATCTATTGAAATATATATCCATGTTATATATCTATGTGAAGATTATCTACTGAAATATATAACTGTGTTATATGTCTATGCGAAGACTAACTATTGAAATATATAATGATGTTATGTAAAGAATAGCTATTGAAATATATAAACATGTTAGATTCCTATGAGAAGAATTGCTATTTAAAACATGAAATATTTTAAATGGATATCTGAAGAATATCAACACACATCGACAACAAAAGAAACAGTAACTTAGGTGAATTGCGCAGATTTTATTTATTACGGTGGTTTGACAGGTTGAATGATATAGCATTAATGGTACTTTTCAAATTCCAGGTTGCAAGAAAGGAATCTAAAATTTTCCTTTCAAATATTACTCCAGCGCTAGATTCTTCAGCAAAATACACACACTTATTCCAGTCGTCTTTAAACGTTTCATTCATTTCTCCGAAGTTCGCGAGCGCCACTGAAGCAACTCCTCTCCAAATAACTAGCATGCAAGCTATTTGTAAGATCTTTCGGTGTCGGACAAAACAGATAAGACAAGAGCCGTCCAGATGCTACACGGTCTGGTGTAATGAGCACTTGATACTCAGACACGTTGGTTTTATTCACGATTAATTGGCCATCCAAAGGCTTAATCTAGGAGCGATAATATTTGTTCACAAAATCTGACACAAAGCTCGATTGGTGGAGACCGAGATAGTGATATTGCTCAAGGGCGAATTCGGTTCATCTTGGAAGTTGTAAATTTTATATTATATACATTTTATTAAAATTAAACTAGCGATTTATAATGGTTTGTTACCGTAAAAGTCGTTGTTTTAACTCCGTACACCATGGAAAATTCATAATGAGTTATGTACGTAGATCCAGTATGCAATTAAGAAATCTACAGTTAATAGTAGATCATGTACTGGTGGTTATCAGGTATATACTTAAGAACTCTACAGGTAATTTGATTTCAAATTATGTATAGGAAAATATGTTAGTAACTGTGTCCTTCCTATCTAGATTGTATGTTAACTTATCTTAACAGAGTCATGGCCGACAATTAAATATTTCGCGTCAGAAGCCAATACCTTCGTGATATCCAATACAAATTATGAAAAACAAGAATGAAATACTATAAAGTCATGCGCTATGGACAGCTGGAACTAATTTTGAAATCGTTAGTTCAAATATTTTAAGAGAAGATTGATAATCAGTTTAATAAATGCAAAATAATTTTCATAGTTTTTCAGCAACACACTGTCATCGGTAAGATTGAAACATAAAGGCAGCTTTTTGTAGAGATGATTAAAACAGGTACCTATCTCCCTTGCACTCTTCTCAATGATAGCGTCATAGGCACCATTGCTTATCTCTTCTCTGTGTTATGTTGGTTCAGCAGACCTGACCTCCTTTAAATGACAGACATCTTTAATTGTATTGTACTATTATTCTTTATCTTTCTTTTCTTGGCCTAAGCCTTTTTCAAATGGGTTTCAATATGTAAAGTGCTGTTTTGCATTCCGTCTTCATACGATGACAGCTTTTATGACTTGAACTCGTTTGCAAAGGAAACCTTCAACTCCATAACATTCATCAGCTTCCTTTCATTATATTTTTCGGTATCTCCTTTTTTTCCTTCTTTTTTTCCATCCAGTGCTTTGAGATGAAAAGAATGTGCATGCACGTGCAAGCAGTAATATTGTCTAACTCCTAAACCGTTTGCGAAACAGAGTTCAACAGCCTTTGACTGCAGTTTATATGTGCGAAACGGTTTTAAAATTTTCGTCAGTCATGTGGGGGGGGTATGTTTCTTGTGCTTCAAAACATTAAATAGAGTACCCGAGCACTATATAGAAGATATTTTCATTGCTTTGTTTTGGATTATTTTTTGGACTGGATACAAAAAATCTTTTACGTGTGAAATAGGAAAATGTTTTCCATTTTACTACAAAAAGACGTTCCGAAATTTACAAAAATTTTAGGACAACGACGTTTTGCGAATTTATCTTGCACGAATAATTCTTTAAATTGTGCGTATTGTCAAATTAATAACTGTTTTAAGCGAACGTGAAGATATTTTTAAAAAATTGTTATTAACATTTTTGTTGCGAGGATTAATATAGTAAATATTGTTATAGTGGGTACTCTAGAAATATCACATTGAGCGTTAACAGCTGACAAATGTTAGACCAAAATATCTATAAAGAAACAATATCTTTTAATAATTGTCAGTTTATATTTATGGATTCTGCTGGTTTTTTTTTTTTTTTGTTTATTACTTGTTTCAAAATTGCAATTTTGGTCTTGGCGTCCAAAGCAATCAACACTCTTAATTTCCGATTCTTCCATTGTGATCCAACGTGATTCTGATTGTGTTAACAGTCAGAATCGCTACTTAAAACAATTATATTTCTATATTTAACTGAACGTTTTCCCAAACAATGTGGCGATTTTTTGTAGTGGGTAAATGGCACGCTGTATGGGTGACAGAATATCTAAGAGCAACAGTTCACGCAATTTTCGTCATTAACCTTTGGAAGGACTCATGTGGAAACCTTTTTAAAAGAGTTATAACTTCAAAGTCTAGATTTTGGTCTTTGGAGATCATGTTAAGCACATTGTTTGGCGACTTTTATTTATTAAAGAAATCTATCTTCGGAGGTCTACAGTCTTGACACATTTTAGGATCTTTTCATCCCGATTAAGAAGAAGAAGAAGAAGAAGAAGAAGAGAAAGAAGAAAAAGAACAACTGAACTGGGTTTAAATATGGAAATACAGATTTGAATAGCATACTTAAGGACTGATATATTTCCCTAATAGGTAAATAAATTAGTTCCAAAAGCGATATCACCACTATGTCGATAAAAGTTGTATCATTACTGTGGCGATATAATTTCTCTCCCACTGATATATCTCAGTATTTCATGTTGAAATATATATTTAAAAAAACTAGTGGGGTCACTAATGTTGTTTTCACCCAGTGTGGTAACTCATGGTGTCACCCCATGGACCTCATTCCTGCACACAAATTCAAACATTTCATAGACATTTATGTTGGAGTCACGCCCTCTGACGGTGTCACCCGGTGCTGTCCTCCCCCCTCCCCCAGTGATGCCACTGATAATAAAACCGTGTATTACTTACTGGACACTAACATACACATCTGACATAAGTAAATCGGTCCTCCCTTACTCTAAGTGACTAAATTAAAAAGATCCCACTTGGACGATGTGGAGCTGAAATGGTTAAGCGAGGGGGGGGGGATGCATGGTTCATAAACAAGGAAAACTATATTAAATTTAGTATCAGTCATAACTTGAATTTTTTAAATTTAACTAGATACGTACACGAATTATATAGTTTGATATGCACATCAAGTAATTATTAATGAGCAAACAGTTATTAATAAATAAGGCGTCCACTAATTTTCTCTCAACAATTCTCATTCGTCAATGCTATTAATTTTTGTAAGTTTCATCGTTTTTAAATAACAATATTTTATATTATGATAAACTAATTTTCGTAAATATCATGCTTTGAATTCAGACCGTGTGATTCGCGCAGAAACCTGCACTTTGTGTAACAATAAGGCATTCATCTGTGTCAGCCAAGGGCCGTATTTCAAGTCCAGGTATGTGACCAAGGAGAGTGGTCAGGTGAATACCTAAAGGTCAAACAAGTTCAAATAAACAGGTCACCAGGATATCAACTGTCATATACCAGCATTGTAGTTTGTTCAACAGATTATTATACTGTACTTCACAGGAAGGGTTATCCTAGTTTGAAGTCGCCTGATTTATATTTAAGTTCCCAGATGTACCAAAATATCAATGCCTTCTTCAATGGAAACCTGAGAGAGTCATTGTAGGCAGCCACAAACACTCGCACGGACAATTGTATTAGTTTAACTGTAAGAACAATGACTGCAGAGTGTCTTCTAACTGCGCTGTAGTACACGCTCTACACTCTTCCACTTGTTAGAAATAGCAATTGTTTCTAACTTGTAATGTACTCAGACAGGATATCAAAATTACTGGTATGTTCTCTAACGAATCTGGCTGCTCAAACCATTTGTTAAATTACAGCATTTGGCAGGTCCACGCAGATACTCTAAGGATGTTTATTTTGCATGCGTGAAGTTACGGATTTTAGTAATCAATTATCAATTATGCCCACTCAAAAAGGCCCTTGAAGCCATTCCAATAATATATGCCCAGCACCATCATCAGGAAACCACGATTTATATATAGTTCGGAGCACACAAACACATCTACGTTCCAAACATTCATTCTGTTTGACCTATTGCAGTCGTTCTGAACATCTCATAGCCACTTCAACCGATTTCAACTCATCCGCGCTACATCGTATAATAAAGTTCACAGCATATGTTCACACCTATGTACATTTGAATTCGGAGTATTGATGTATAAATAAACCCTTAAGACACACTCTTTCATACACAACTTTTCTTTATCCGAGCGACACAGTTTTGATGCTGCTCTAAACAACTGCTCGGTCATTCCAAAACAAGTATACTCACAACATTGACTTAATAGTTCATCAGTTTCTTTAGTACAAATTGTTTTAGACAGTAGTTACATAGACGTCATCACCCGATATCCTTACCCTCCACAAGTGATTTGCCCCCTATCTCGGTATATCCTCAACATAGTGGGCGACAGTGATTATCAGGCACTGTCCGCTTGTATTGGCTGTACGTTCATTTCACGTCTCAACAAATCCAGCTGAATGCTGTATCTGCTGCCTTGTCCAGTGTATACACTGGTATCTTCCTCTTATCCCTAGTGCATTGGGAATCGATTAGGTCGATTAGGCTGGAAATCCTCTACATACTACTTCCAACGGGAATAGTTATGTTTTCTATCCTTTTGTTCTACAGCTCTCTAACAGTTCCTGGTGCTTCGCCTTCTTCTTTCCATACGCATATTCAGTTCGTTTTTCGCATGGGACAGTCAGTTCCACCACAACAAAAAGCCTCATTGCAATATCAGAGCAACTGACGATGTCTGAACTCTTATAGTACGAGTTTAGGCTCTAATAAACAGTAACAAAAGAAATAATGAAAACAACATGCTTTGCAAAATTTAACAAATAATTTATTTCCCTGGAATAACAATGTAAAAATAAAAAAGAACATACGGTTTTAAGAATCAAATCCAGAAATAATCCAAGAATAATCTACGAATTAAATTTCAGATGTCCTAGTCATGAAATATTGTAGTGAATTCAAGTTCGAGTCCCGACGAAAAATCCAAAATGGAAGGAGATGACGTATCCTGTAGTCAATATGGTGATGTAGTGTCTACAGTTCTTTGTTATTCCACCGACAATAATATTCTGGTGTTTTAATTTCCGAATAAAATTTAAATTATTAATGAGCTCTCAAATATTTCCAGGAAAAAGAAGTAATCATTTAGAATCCAAATAATTTGAATATTAATTTTATTGTAACTTCAAACTGGTCACAAACAAAAAGAACACCTTACGTCCCGGTGTTTAGAAGCCCGAATGAGATTATTTCTCTATGGACAAAGGTTATAAAGACAAATAATGCGCAAAACAGATACCCGTATGAGGGCCACGTGATCTTATTCCAGAATGGTTTAGAAGGTATCTACACGTCTAAGGTCACGTATTCCAGTACAGCCTTGATTTTACTATTATCATTCACACATTAAAATTGAATTTTAAAAAAAGTTTTTTACTTGATTCTCAATCAAGGTCAGGAACTAGGTCATCAAAAGATACAAAGTTCGGTGTTGCGATTAAACAGTCAGGTCAAACTAATTTCAGTTAAAGTTAAAAATTCCTAGCAAACAAAATTGCATTACTTTGACATGTAATGAAATTAAAAATAAAAAGATTTTAAAACTTATAAACAATTAAATTAAATCAAATATACATAACAGAACGAAGTGATGTCTGCACAACGTCCGGGAATACGGGTTATTTTCCATGCTTACTATCATCTCCCATTATTTTGCTTCCTTCAGCATTGTTTGTTGTTGCATGTTTCTTTTACACCTCTTTAATACCTTGAATGAAATGGGGATCTGATCTTCATTGGTTCCAGACAATCCGTCATTCTCTTTCCAACATATCTGTCATATCGTAGCATCGTACAAAGATAGTATAAACCATAAAAAAAATTGTCAGAGCGACCCAAAATAATGCTTCTCGGGTTTTTATTTCGTCGTATCAAAACTATAAATTAGGAGTTTTAAATGAGAGAGAGAGAGAGAGAGTTTTAAATGTGCGCTTAGCATGCTTGTAATTTCAGTGTCACAAATTGAACACAGCTCAGTCTTTATAGCATTGGAACCTATAACTATGTTTTCTTAAACTCTCAAGTTAGCGCTTGTTTTCAACACTCCTTTCACTTATGAGACTGATGATTTAAAACATAAATAAATTTGAAAAGGTTGAAAATCTTATTCACATTTGCAAGTACAAAAATATGGTAAAGTAAATGTGTAGAATGAACCAATTTAAGAAGAACGGATTAGATAAGTGGAGATATGTTAGTTTGTTTCTCAGGCCTTTGATAAATGTTCTTTTCAAGCAGGAATCGTTTTCGAACAGGACGATCGCATGACATAAAAAGACCGTTGTGATATAATTTGTCCCCTCCCCTACAAATCTTTTTGCGTCTGATGTGATATAATCTGTCCCCTCTCCTACAAATCATTTTGCGTCTGATGTCATTTCTTGCGGTAGAGATCATGTTTTATTCATTCATATAATAGTCTGGGAGC
Source organism: Sinohyriopsis cumingii (assembly GCA_028554795.2). Taxonomy (NCBI): domain Eukaryota; kingdom Metazoa; phylum Mollusca; class Bivalvia; order Unionida; family Unionidae; genus Sinohyriopsis; species Sinohyriopsis cumingii. Next base: position 156,035,961 of record CM068825.1, on the reverse strand, counting down.
ATTGGCGAGGGAAGAACTATGATCTAGATTGTTACATTCAGATACATTATAAAGTTAGTTTTCAGGTCTGTCTACACATGTTACCATAAATAACAGTTGACGTTACTCCCTGTGACTGTTGAACGAGAGTAGATAGAAACACCTGGCTAACCCTTGAAAGTTCTCTCTAGTGGATCAGGTGGCTGAGTACATATCCTCATCCGCTCAGATGTGAAAGCAGACAATAAAAGCTCTAAAGGTCCCTATGGACATCAGATGAATCCGAACTCATCTCCAGAAGTTTCGGGTGTCGTTCCACTGGATTAAGACAGGTTTGGACTCTGCCGATCACTTTGAGAGACACTCCTTCGCTTAAATCCAACACATGGTCATGCCCTTATCACCTCGCCTACTTAGCTGCCTCCAAGTCAGGGGGTGAACGGCGAGCAGCAAAGCATGAGGTGTAAATATACTGGGAGATGTGACTGCTGACCTGAACACAGACGACTCAAGGCATAGGGTCGCTTTTCACAGAACAAAAACAGCAGTGGGACACGACAGTCCCTTTTGATGACTCATCATCCTTTCTTAGTATCACATGGTTACACCTTCAGGAATGTCCAAAGTAAAGAAGAGCTACGTGGACCTTGTGTTATGGATTCCATCACATCACAGCTAGCCAGCAAACTCGCAAATCTCCCAAAGGCGCGAACGACAGACTAATATAAACGACAATCCCACTTTCTTGGGAAAACGTGTGCAAATATCATCGACGCCTATGAATACACTATGCCCAACCCAGATGAGATCAATGGCACATTTTATGAAGATATGTTCTGTCTTATAGAAAAAATAATGAAGGCATGCAACCGAGGTTATCATCCTTATGACTTCAGTGCTAGAGTTAGCATAGATCAGCATACATGGGAAGGTGTCATTCTCAAACATGATTTTGTCAAATGCAACAGCAACGTACTCATCTCACTGAAGAAAAGCGCTGAACACGACCTCCTAATGATAACGCAGTCTTCCGCCTGCTAAACAACAGGGCGTCTTGTCTTGGATGCGCCAGAGCTGAAACCACTTGCGTCTCAATGACTCAAGGAGACGATACAGCTAGGATATTTGCGTGGCGAAGCCCATGAGAAGTGCAGAATGCTGGACAGACCACATGCTCATTGTCTCCAAGCTCAATACCTGGTTTCAGATAACTACAATGTAAAAGAGCGCCCAAATTAAAACTAGAGAATGTGAAACATGTGTTTTTGGAAGTGCTCTGCAACCAGTTAGAAGCAATTTAGGTGAACTCCGAGAACTTTATGGAAAACTGAGCAGAGTCACTGTGTAGTTGGATGAATCTAAGTCATTCAGTACTAAGATACATAAACATCAAGATTGGTTTGCACAGAACATTCTTGGCATACGGAGACTACTGAACTAGAAACATTGATTCCAGAATGATAGCTTGGAAGACAATACATCATCTAAGAAACCAGCACAAAACAGCATCAAGCTGACTATCCAATGCAAACACCAAAGAGTTGCAAGGCTCATGGCTGAGCAGCAAGGTAGAAAAAAGTCAATCCTACGTAGTGATGGGCAACTGATCGATTATGGCAAGTGGAAGTCAACATATCAATTGCTGATCATCCTACGCTGAATGACACTAAGAAAGGAGATGCTAGACCAACGGCAGTCTCCAAAGCTGGAGGGTCTTACATGGCAAAGAAATCAACTAGACTCCACGAACTTACAGCTGAGATGGGTAGTCCATATCAACGCCATGTCGATGAGCGACTACCAAATATATTCTTCTATGGCGAATCGAAATGACGTTAGATGATACACTTTCAAGATTGCATCAAATCATCCTTCAGACACTTCAGCACTTACACCGCGTCAGTGGAAGAGTTAGCCCATGATAGTTCGTCCAGCTGCAGTCTCATCCATACTGGAGCTAGAGACTATGAGCAGATGGAAATTGCAGAGTCAGCGCAGACGAGCGAGCTGCTTATATCTCGGAACTTCAGCGCGTTCTTTATTGATCAAGTAACCTCAAGCGGCATCCTCTGTCCAGTGTGCCACAGACAGTTCAGAATACAACATGTCCAGATAGACATCCGCGTGTTCATAAAAATAAAACCAGTTAGTGGTTTCATGATCATCTACGTTCCTGGAGGACAATCAACAATATTAAGTTAATGATCATGCGTTTAACTATTATCTCTGAAGAAAGAGAAAGTGTACTTTATGCGTCGAAATAACGCATCGGCGCTAAAGGACCAGACAATGTTCTCATGGTATATTCTAAGCACCAATTTATCACGTGCTCCCGAACGCATATTATGCATTTCGGAAGAGACATGCTCCATTTTTTGAAATAGTCATCATGAAACAGCAGCATCGAGAAAAGTATTTAATGAATCCTTTGTTTTGATCAAATTTCTTACCACCACACCGATTCTACGCTCTGGAACATGCGCTTGGCTGCCATTTCTGGAACACGTGCGAGGGAGAGGGGCGGGGAATCGTACTCTCTTCGTCCAATAGACGATCTCTGAGCATCTGAGCAGAGCTGCCGTTCTGGCCTAATATACGCACGCTCCAAGCTACATAGTTTGGTCAACGAGATATATTCAGCTTAAGAATATTTCGTAAGTTTGTTCTTTTCACAAATTTCTTATTTATGAATTAACACGACGCGTCAGCTGAGCTTATACAAAATACACGAAAATGCTTTCAATCAGCCATAATCAAAGGTTTACCTGTAGAAGCAACTGTTCATTTTTGCTACTCCAATCAATCCCCAAAGCATTAACCTTAACGCAGTCTGTATTAAACTTCAAAGAAACCACGCTTTATTGATTTCCTGAGCGCAAGTTTATTTCCTTCGCTACTACGTTGGCAATTATTAAGAAAAATAAATGTAGCTGAATAAGTCCTAAGATTTTGAAAATGGATCCAAATTAAGGTATCTCAGTAAATGTTAAAATAAATTGTTATTGCTTAAAACCTCAGACTATAGAGTGTGTTTTATCTGTTATAACAAGCTGTTTGTATATCGTTTTGCTGGATTTATTGGATTCTAACATGAAAATGAGACCTAGCAACGGTAGCAAGATTACCAAATTCGGCCTCAATGTTAAATGAAGACTTTTGTTTAGATACAGAAGATGTGAAAAAAGAAATGATGTATGTAGACAAGTGACATCACATTCCGGGCAAACCACGGCGAAGACATCACATTATCACCGCTTGGACAACAGATATCCGGGCAAACCACGGCGAAGTTACAATAATGCTGCTAAAGAATGCATAGAAATGTAATAATTGATAGGAACATGGATAGAAATCATTGAGATTCTAAATGAAAGTTGTAAGCAATATCTTCATCAGCTTACGAATCACATTAGTTTTGACAATTTAGAGTGATTAACACTGTGGTGGACGCTTTTGTCTTTTATGGGGGAGGTTGCACAGCACTTAAGCATCAAAATGACCAAATATCGTATAATCTAGTTCTCTAGTAAGTCTAAAGCATTCAGCGTGAAGCTTTAAACATTTTAATATTAACTTGAATCCAGAAAGAAAATTTTGAGACATGAACTAACTACTCGTACCGTATCTATATTCTGGTATCATATTGTTTGATTTTGGTTAATTCATTTGCCATACATGTTTGTCACTAATAACATCATTTTCATACTAGCACCATTTTACTGCCACAATTCTTTGTCATCAACACTTCCCTTTGCAATTTTCAAAAACATTCAAAAGAGGTTAGTGTTTATTTCGTATCTTTCTTTTCCATATATGTTTCTCCACAGGATGTTAATTGATTATAAAACAGACTGGATTATTATTATTATTATTATTATTATTATTGTATCACTGCCAATAGGCTGTTCATAGATCGGACAGACATATATAAAGCAGACACGGTACACAATGTATCTTATACATATGTGCTAAAATAATATAGGAACAAGAAGAGTATTTATTCTAGTATATTCGTTTCAATAGCCCAAATGATCTGTATGGATACATTCCAATAGCGCAAACGATCTGTATGGATACATTTCAATAGCCCAAACGATCTGTATGGATACATTCCAATAGCCCAAACGATCAGTGTGGATACATTCCAAAAGCCCGAATGATCTGTGTGGATACCTTATAAATGCCCAAACGATATGTGTGGATGCATTTCAATAGCCCAAACAAGTTGTGTGGATACCTTCCAATAACCGAAACTGTCTAGTTGGATCCATTCCAATAGCACAGAAGGTCTGTGTGGATAGATTCCAATAGCACAAACGGTCTGTGTGGATATATTTTGTTACTGAACTGAATGGCAGATAACACACATCAATGCATAATCATTTGTGTTGTGCAACACAAATCAATGAATAATCATCTGTGGTGTGCAACACACATCAAGGCATAATCATATGTGGTGTGCAACACACATCAATACATAATCATCTGTGGTGTACAACACACATCAAGGCATAATCATATGTGGTGTGCAACACACATCAAGGCATAATCATATGTGGTGTGCAACACACATCAAGGCATAATCATATGTGGTGTGCAATACACATCAAGGCATAATCATATGTGGTGTGCAATACACATCAAGGCATAATCATATGTGGTGTGCAAACACATCAAGGCATAATCGTATGTGGTGTGCAACACACATCAAGGCATAATCATTTGTGGTGTGCAATACACATCAAGGCATAATCATATGTGATGTGCAACACACATCAAGGCATAATCATATGTGGTGTGCAACACACATCAAGGCATAATCATCTGTGGTGTGCAATACACATCAAGGCATAATCATATGTGGTGTGCAACACACATCAAGGCATAATCATCTGTGGTGTGCAATACACATCAAGGCTTAATCATATGTGGTGTGCAATACACATCAAGGCATAATCATATGTGGTGTGCAATACACATCAAGGCATAATCATCTATAGTCTACAACATACAAAGAATACATAATATGCAGGGAACGAAATTACGTATGCGTGCCGATGCAGCTCAGTACAAATGAAATAAGCAGTTTAAGCCACAAAATATCCCCGTGGAGAGAATAAGATATCTACATTATTGAAGGTATTAATATAAAGATAAAATCACAAGTTATGTAACTCGAATTCATGTTCTAGCAATGGTTTGTCAAACATATTTTCATGATATATGAATATACGACTTTATTTCTTTGAACAAAAGCTTTATGTAAGTTGCCAAATTATTAAAAATCTAGTATTCTGGGTATTCATAAGTTCTATACGTTTATTCGTTTGGTATTTGTCTGGAATATTTCTCTTTATATGTGGCTCTTAGATTTTAAAATATAAGCAGTTTTTTCAACAGAACTGGAGGGGTGAGATGCTAAATACAAGAAACGAACTGCCATACTGAAAACACAGACCATCTATACAGTTAGAAGCTGATAATACATTTAAGTGCAGAATCCATTTTTTATTCAATATATCCCGCGTATAACGTTTTTAATTGTAATTTGCAATTTGTAGTTGGTGTATTGGTCAATTTGTAATTGGTGCATTGATCAATATGTAATTGGTGTATCGATCAATATGTAATTGGTGTATTGATCAATATATAATTGGTGTATTGATCAATATGTGATTGGTTTATTGATCAATATGCAATTGGAGTATTGATCAATATGTAATTGGTGTATTGCTCAATATGTGATTGGTGTATTGATCAATATGCAATTGGTGTACTGGTCATTATGTAATTGGGATACTTATTATTATGTAGTTTGTATATTGATTAGAATGTATATAGTATACTGATTAGGATGTAATTGGTGTATTGATAAGTATGTAATTTGTTTATTGACTAGAATGCAGTTGGCATATGGATTAAAATTGGAGTATTGATTATAATGTAATTGGTATATTGATTAGAATGAATTGGTATATTGATTATAATGAAATTGGTATATTGATTAGAATGTAATTGGTATACTGATTGGAATGTAATTGGAATATTTATTAGAATGTAATTGGTATATTGATTAGAATGTAATTGGTGTATTGATTGGAATGTAATTGGTATATTGATTAGAATGTAATTGGTATACTGATTGGAATGTAATTGGAATATTTATTAGAATGTAATTGGTATATTGATTATAATGTAATTGGTATATTGATTAGAATGTAATTGGTATACTGATTGGAATGTAATTGGAATATTTATTAGAATGTAATTGGTATATTGATCAGAATGTAATTGGTATGTTGTTTAGAATGTAATTGGTATATTTATTAGAATTTAATTGGAGTATTTATTAGAATGTAATTGGTATATTTATTAGAATTTAATTGGAGTATTTATTAGAATGTAATTGGTATATTGATTAGAATGTAACTGGTGTTTTGATTAGAATGTGATTAGTATATTGATTAGAATGTAATTTGTATATTATTAGAATGTAATTGGTGTATTGATTGGAATGTAACTGGTATGTTGATTAGAATGTAATTGGTATATTGATTGGAATGTAATTGGTATATTGATTGGAATGTAACTGGTATATTGACTGGAATGTAATTGGTATATTGATTAGAATGTAATTGGTGTATTGATTGGAATGCAATTGGTATATTGATTAGAATGTAATTGGTGTATTGATTGGAATGTAATTGGTATATTGATTAGAATGTAATTGGTGTATTGATTGGAATGTAATTGGTATATTGATTGGAATGTAATTGGTATATTGATTGGAATGTAACTGGTATATTGATTAGAATGTAATTGGTGTATTGATTGGAATGTAATTGGTATATTGATTAGAATGTAACTGGTGTTTTGATTAGAATGTGATTAGTATATTGATTAGAATGTAATTGGTATATTGATTAGAATGTAATTGGTGTATTGATTGGAATGTAATTGGTATATTGATTGGAATGTAGTTGGTATATTGATTGGAATGTAATTGGTATATTGATTAGAATGTAATTAGTGCATTGGATGGAATGTAATTGGTGCATTGATTGGAATGTAATTGGTATATTGATTGGAATGTAATTGGTATATTGATTGGAATGTAATTGGTGTATTGATTGGAATGTAATTGGTATATTGATTAGAATGTAATTGTTGTATTGATTGGAATGTAATTGGTATATTGATTGGAATGTAATTGGTGTATTGATTGGAATGTAATTGGTATATTGATTGGAATGTAATTGGCATATTGATTAGAATGCAATTGGTGTATTGATTGGAATGTAATTGGTATATTTATTGGAATGTAGTTGGTATATTGATTGGAATGTAATTGGTATATTGATTAGAATGTAATTAGTGTATTGATTGGAATGTAATTGGTGCATTGATTGGAATGTAATTGGTATATTGATTGGAATGTAATTGGTATATTGATTTGATTGGAATGTAATTGGTATATTGATTGGAATGTAACTGGTATATTGATTAGAATGTAATTGGTATACTGATTAGAATGTAATTGGTATATTGATTGGAATGTAATTGGTATATTGATTGGAATGTAATTGGTATATTGATTGGAATGTAATTGGTATATTGATTAGAATGTAATTGGTATATTGATTAGAATGTAATTGGTATATTGATTATATAGTAACTGGTGTATTGGTTAGAATGTAGCTGGTATATGGATTAGACTGTAATTGGTATATTGATTAGAATGTAACTGGTATGTGGATTAGAATGCGATTGGTATATTGATTAGAATGTGATTGGAGTATTGGCTAGAATGCGATTGGTATATGGATTAGAATGTGATTGAGTATTGATTATAATATGATTGGTATATTGATTAGAATGTGATTGGTATATTGGTTATTATGTAATTCGTGTATTGATTAGAATGTAATTGTTATATTGATTCGACTGTGATAGGTATACTGACTACCAAAATTATTCTCTTATAGGAAAGAAAATTCACATTTATATCAAATGCTCGCAAGATAGATATTCAGATCTATCTATATTAAATCGCGTTCGAAAGAAGCACAATGTTTATTTAAGAAAATTGGTAATAAATATATGCTACGAACATTTTACAGTGAAAGTAATCCACATTTTAAACACAATACGCCAAAAATAGTAATTACTTAAATTTATTTGAGCAAAGTACAAACCAAACTTCGCAAATTAAAAGTATTCTTGTGACTGAACGCTTTGCAAATTCATATATATATATATATATATATATATATATATATATATATATATATATATATATATATATATATATATATATATATATATATATATATATATCACATGAGTAGTTCACGACAGGAACAATCTGTCACAAATCTATTCCTCTGAATTATATCGACTGAACCATTCCAAATAAAGTTTCAAAAAAGGGAATTAAGGTCTGGAACCATTCCAAACAAAGTTTCAAACGAAGGAATTAAACCCTTGAATATTTGTTGCAGGAGAAATTGGTAGGACAAATAAGGTTATCATTTTTTAACATTGCCAATGTTGTCTTGTGTTGTGCTTTTTTAACGGTAATGTTTCTAAACGGTGTTAGATTTTGTTTGTAGATCATCGCTATAGCAAATTGCTAAAATATATTGGCATTACTGTTATTATTTTGTACAATTTGTTTAAGCTTGGTGGAGAATTTGACCTTAAAGTCTGTGACTTAACTTTAATTCCAATTAATATTTGTTTCGCGGAAAAGGCATGAAGTGTCATGCCCAACCAGATCACTCTGGTTTTGTCAATATTCATATGCAATCCAAAAGACTCCCAAAACTAAATTATTACATAATAAGCAATTTGTTGCTGATTCTTTGGATGCTTCCAACGTAATGTGTAACAAGATGACCGGGTGGAATTTTGGATTCACAACAGAACACTTTTGATGGTGATACAAATACAATGTTTAATGATGAATGAGAAAAGAATTATGATTAATACGTGCGTATAATATCCTTATATTGGATCAATTCACTAAAACCGCACAAACTAAATAATAAAACTACAAATAAATGACTTTACACAGTACAAGCACAAGGTGTGAACGATTCACAGTGATTTCACAACGGAAGAATGGTGTGCTTTACTCAAATAGTAAAAGCTGGTATTTTACTCGTATAGTAAATCTGTATGCACTCAATTAGTGAAATGATGAAAACAACGGGAGAGATGTACAAAATATCTTTACAGTCCCACAAACACACTGGGTATTACAAACCCCAAAGATTAGCCCAAGGCTAAAAGAGTACATGTATGGAGTTACACGCTCCATCACCAGCACACTTGGCTACCACTCACACTGGTCAGTCAAGCAGTCTGTATTCCAGGTTGGTCAATCAAGCAATCAGCACCCACCAATCTTGGTCAGTAATGCCCGATCACCATCTACTCGATCAGCAACACTTTACTCAGCTGATACGGTCAATTCCTATGGTTAGCTCTACAGTTTGTACTATGACTACTCCAATTACTCCGACAACTCTGATCACTGATCACTCTGGTCGGTCCGACCACTCCGACCACACTGATCATTCGGGTCAGCTGTACAGCTGCGACTCCGATCACTCTGGTCAGCTGACAATACATCTAACACCATGTACTATGCATGACACATGCATATACGATAAAACGTAATGATGTTTTATACCGTAAGCTACACAGATTTGGTGTTCTATTGTTTTTAAATAAGAATAACAATGATGTTATAATATAAGTGTAATTTTCTCTGGGTTACTCTGTTTTGTTCAAGAAATTAAAGAGTTTTTAGTTATTCCACTAAAAGTTTGGGTGATTAATTTATTTTCCCTTTGCCTGGGCTGACAGTGGGTCTGATTGATATCATCCCTTGCTTAGACCTTAGGATAGTACTATTCCCCATTAGAACTACTGAGTCCGGGGGGAAGGGGTCCTCTCCCTAAATACCCAGTGTTGATTATAACCGAGTGACTCTGCCAGAGTCCTTTTTCCTTGTGTTGTGCAAATAGTGAGTGCAATGTTGTATAATGTATCCTTTGTTGTTCGGACAGCTCTATCAAGATCAAATCTGTACTAGTTGTAATCACTGTCTAAACCTAATGCGTGAAAACAAATTTGAATTAAAATTATTTAAGCCAAATACAAATATTTAGTGTTGAAAATGATAAGGTGTCTAAATGCTTTGTGTTCTGTTTGGTGAGTGCATGTCTTGTGTTTAGTTATTTGTGATGGAGTTGATCGATATGCCTTAGCATAGTGTTGTCCAATTACATTGTTTTATTGTATGTATGGTATTATTTGTGTCGTGCTACTTAGCGGCGAAACGCTGATTAAAATTATTAAACCCACCGACGTGATGGAAAACATGGGTTCTCTTATAAATAGTTCACCGCACCGGTGGCCTAGTGGTTAGAGCGTCCGCCACGGAAGCGGGAGATCGTGGGTTAGAACCCCAGCCGAGTCATACCAAAGACTTACAATGATGGTACCAACAGCTGCCTCGCTAGGCGCTCAGCATTAAGAGGTTAGTGTTTGGACTGGTCGGCCTGGTGTCAGGATAATGTGACTGGGTGGGACATCATGCTACATGTCCGCGGCATGATGCCCCAGTGCTAGACATCACTATAACTTGCCACACTGCAGACATCGTAGCGATATGACTGAAGAATTGTTAAAGCTACGTTAAAAATCCTAATCACACACACACACACACACACACACACACACACACACACACTTTCTATCTTATAAATAATTCGCAGTTTTGGCGGTTTTTCTGTTCTTGAAGTATTGCGAAATCTAAATTAAAATAGGATATTGGATATTTGTATAAGAGTATAAAATTTGAATGCCAGTTACAGAGCTCTCTCATGTAACCTCTCCTATGAGTGCTCGCCTTATGGGTGGCTGGGTCATCTAGAGAGCCCTGTTTCTGTTATTTTTGGGAAAAGCCATCTGCGGTAGTTCAGAGGTCTTGTTGGGATATAGGTGGCAATTGTGGACATGTAGTAACTTTAAAGATTCTCCACCTCACCTAGTGGCTTGTACCATCAGGGGGATATAAAATGTTCATCACGCGGAGGTGATGGAAGACATGGGTTCTTTTTATGATAGCATAAACTTTTTGTGGCTTTTCCTATGTAAAGGACTGAGATTTTTTCCTCACGCGGACGTAACGGAAAACAAGGTTTATTGGAGCTTTTGAAGCTAGCACATCTATAGATGGTTTTCCAGAGGTAAAGTTCATTATACTATTAGCTGTTTAATTAGATTTCAGTTATCCAAACATTTTGGCGTCTAGTTTCAATTGCTAAGAGTATAAAATCTGTTAGATCCTTATATAGTTTTTTTTTTATTTTTATCATTAATCAGATTTGAATACAAGAGGGAAGACTCATCAAATATCCTAACTTGTTGGTGAGTTTTTTTGTTGGTATGATTTGATTTCTCTGTTTCTAATTTCTTACAGTATAAAATTATATGTCTTTTGTTGTCAAATTGTTCTTTACATATGGGACACGATGGGTTGGTTTTGATAACCTTCCTTTGGAAGGCTTTATCCCCACTCCACCACGCATCGTGTAGATATTCTAATAATTGTGCTTTTTATCCTTTAACTTTTTACAAATTTTCCAAATATCTTTCTGTTATAGAATGGGTTTTGAATTTCTATCTTACTCGGGGCTAGTTGAGATTTTATTTTAGTGAATTATATATTTCTTCTTTATTTTTTTATTTTTTTGTCTAGATTTTTGTATCATTTCTGCATTCTTTCAGTGCATTGGTTAGTCTATATACATCAAGAGGTTTTTTTATGGTTTTAAAAAGAGTTTGTTGTTTTTATAGATTTCCTGTCTATTAGACATCAGAAACCCAAACCAATGTAAATAAATAACTTGCCAATATTGTATTGGATCCTGTGTAATGTTTTTGAATCTATCAGTATAATTAGCTGTTTGTTTATGCTTTAGATTTGGGATGCTCGTCCCTCCTTTTCTATATATTTGTTGTGTGAATTTGGATAGTTTACAGATTTTTCCATTCCATATGAAGTTTAGCATTAAGGGTTCAATTTTTTTAATATAATAAAGGTCAAAATCAGTTACATCAAATTCATACCAAATTGAATTGTTAAGATAAGTTTTTGCAATCTGGGATTTTTCTAGTAAGTTAAAATGTCCACTTTTCCACGTTGTTATGTGTTTTTGTATTTTATTTTTAATTTGCATTAAGTTTAGACTTTTGCTGTTTTCCTGGATGGAATACAAGATGATTTCCTCTCCAGTTGCCGATAAGAAGAATTTCTGTTTTTTCATGCTTTATTTGTGAGCCTGAAGCATGGCCGTAAAGGTTGTATTGTTTGATTAAATGTTAGTACGATTGATGTGTGGTGATGAAGTTATCAGTATGTTGAAATGTTTTACATTCTCTTTTGATGTTTCATTCCATGAATATTTTTATTATTTTGAATTGCAATGTGTAATGTTTCAATTCCCAGTACATACAGGAGAATTGGTAAGGGATAACCCTGCCTATCAGATCTGTTGACTGGGAAGGGTTGAGTTTTAGCTCCTTTTGTCTGTGCCATTAATTGACTATTTTTGTATAAAGTTTTGACCCATTGTATGAAATTGGGTCCAAAGCAGAATGTATGAAGAATATGCACAATAAAGTATAATTCTATTCTATCGAATGCCTTCTCTTGATCAAGGAGAATTATTGCACCTGATAAGTTGTTCGATTTCATATAATATGTTATTGTTTTTATCGATAGAACATTTTTTGAATGTTTCTTCCTTCTCCGCATGTCTGGTTTATATTTACGATTTTTCCTAAAGTTGATTGTATTCTATTTGCCAGTATGATGCTCAATATTTTGTAATCTAGATTTAGTAAAGATATTGGTCTCCAATTTTTTAAGTCAGTTATCTCTCCTTCGTCTTTGTAGATTAAATTTATCATACCAGTTCTCATGTTTTCTGTCATTTATTTTCTTATAAATGTATTGTTATATACAGATTTTAGTAAGGGTATTAGCGGTTCTTTGAATTTTTGATAAAATTCTGCTGTCACACCATCAAGACCTGGAGATTTGTTTTTGGTTAATTCATCGATTGTTTTCTTTTTATTATTATCTCAGATTGTTTCATCCCATTCAGTTTTGTTCGTTTCATTTATTTTTTGAAAGGGCAGGTTATTGGTATAGTTTGTTATAGTTTCATCAGAAATAATTTGCGATGTGTTTAATTTTTCATAGTATTTATGTATGATTTATTATAGTTTTTCCCTTATATTTCATTATTGTTTTGTTATGCTTCTCTGTGACCTTTTCTAATTTCCTCTGTTTTGTAAATCTTCTTTCTTATATTATAGATATGCTGAAATAGTCCTGCTTTTATTTGTTCACCTTTCGTGTGTATTTCACTTAATTCTTTTAAGGTTTCCATTGCTTTGTTTATGATTTCTATATTCATGGTGGGGTTATTTATTATTTTCTGACATTCTCTTTAAATGATTTTATAGTTTTCAGCTTGTAATCTGGAGTATTTTTGACTAATTCTGGATAATTCGTGTTTAATTTGGTCCCATATGTCGTAAATGCTGTACCGTTGTAAGGTATGTAAGAAATTTATTATTTCCTCTTGATACTCAGGAAGGTTAAGGATATACTTATTGACTTTCCAGTCGCTTTTACCCCATTTATTTGACGATTGTAACTTAATGTCTAGTGTTATGGCTCTGTGGTCTGCTTTTGATCTTGTTATATTGCGCTGTTAATAATGTTGTTTTGTATTTTAATGGTTACATAAGAGTGATCTATTTTTGCAGCCGAATTTCCTGTACTATATATATATATACTACCTTAGTCGAGTGTAAATATCTGAAAGTATCAGTAAGATTATTATTGTGAAAGAAGTCATTCGTGAAAAGTGTCGATTCTTTTGCCCATTGGCTTGTACTACTTTTTCTGTCAATACCGTTAGAGTTAGAGATAAAGTCCCCAATTATTACAATATTATCTAGAGTATATGGTTGTAGATAGTTTGTTAATCAGTCGATAAATGGTATTTTTCTATTTTTTCTTGGTGGTACATATGTGTTTATTATATGTATTTTGTTCGTGTGTATATCAATAATTCTTCCTTTTAATTCAGGTGAAGTTGGTAAACGTTTCCAATCAGTCTGCATTGCTTAATTATTAATTATTAGTCCCACTTCTGATTTAAGGTTGGTATAATCTTTTGTGGAATAAAACTTGCATTAAGCTAATCTTTTATGTAGTTTATTACTTTCTGGTGTATATTATGTATTTCTTGAATTCATACAATGTCATATGAATTTGCTAGTTCTATTAGAGATTTAGCTTTTTTAAAATTGAATCCATTTATGTTTATTGAAAATACTTTTAATCTTTCTTGCTTTTCCATTTTTTCATAATTTTTTTAGGGTGTATTCCAGTTTTTGTAATTGTATTTTGGGTTTGTACTATTCAAAGTAGTGATAAATGTTTATACAGTTTTTGTGTCAGTTTTCGCATTATTTTCCTTTGTGGAGTGATGTTTTTTGTTGTTTTCCTTGTTTTGTATTGGTTTGGCTTTGATTTTTTTTCTGATTGTTAAGTCAGTTTGCTTAGCGTTAGGAGTTGTTTGTTTGTTTGGGCTTGTTGGTTGGGTTTGGTAGTCCTTTTTGGGTTTGGTTATGTAGGTGTGGTCTTCATTGTTGGCAGGTCATGTAGTTGAAGTACTGGGTTGTTGAGTAGGTGGTGTACAGGTTGTCTCATGTGATTCTTTGTTTAGTGCAGGTAATATTTACGGTATTTGTGTGACTTCTTTTAGCATGGCGATAATTCTTTTGTGACTGGTGAGCCTATCTGATGTTTGTTTTTTTTTTTGGTCACTTGGCCCCCTTTAGGCGAATTAGCTTTCCGCTATATGCTGCTTTTTATTACTTTGATTTTGGGTTGGGTGTTGCTTCAGTATCTGACATGGATTCTCATTTTCATGTTGGGTTTGTTAATTTGGTGGTGTGGTTTGTGGTGTTGGTGTCTGTGTTATTGTTGTTGTTGTTGTGCATGATTGTGTTTGTAGTGAAGGGTTAACTTCTAGAGGTATTGGCTCTTCCTCTATTGTCATGTCTACTATGTCTTCTATATTTTCTATATTTTGCATGACTGCTTGTGCGTATGTGTTCATGGTGGGTTGTGTGTTTGTCTCTGAGTTGTTTTGTTGCTGTCCTTGTTGCTTTGGTTGTTTGCAATCCAATCTCTTATATCCTACAGTTAAACAATTGCCACATGCCCTTGACATGTGCCAATTATAGTACCATGTCTGGACGGGTATCCCGTAGATTTTTAAATGCTTGGGGAGTACTTTACATCGACCTTAACAACAAACTTTCCATTATGTAAGCAGATAAGGCTTTGAAAGCGTCCCTTTGGTCACTTGAAGGTTTGACCCAGTTCGTTTGAAAACCCTCCTGAAAAACTTCCAGGGCAATTTACCTCGGGAACATGGATACATAAATCTCACCAAATTTCTTCTCTGTTAATCTGGTTATTGGAGCGGGATGACACCCTTGCCACCACATCCCAAAATGATATTTCCTGTTGGCAGCAGAAATACCTTTCTTGGGATAAAGAATAATTATCACTCTCACAATATTACAGAAGATTTCCAAGTTAGAGGAATTTATTCCTCTTGCTGCTAATGCGTCTACTATAGAGAAGTTATTAGGCCAGTCAGGCCTGTATGTCCGATAGGTCATGTGCCTGAGCCCATGGATCTTCAAAGGCTTTAAAGAGCCTGCCTTTTTTCAAGTTCCTCCTCTTCAGTGCGGAAATACTCATTGGGGAAGTTTTCCCCATTAACGAATTTAAGAGTCGTTGTTGCTAATGTAGGCATTAAGCTCGTTAAGGGCGCAAAGAGTTCTGAAAAGAACTGTTGGTACAACAAAACCTCTATTACAGCAATTAGGGCAGTAAAATATTAGATTGCTGAAATTATTGGACTTTTAACTTTGAAATTTAATTTTGTTTGTGGGCAGAAAAGAGATAGAAAAGAAGTTACCTTCCTTTTATTTTCTGTATTCACAGGCGGTGAAAGGGCGGGATATTTAGGTTTCCTCCTTTACCACAGCCAGACATCCTTGTTTCTTGTTGTGTTCAGGACCGCTCACTGACAAGACGTTCCATAAAGATTTTGTCTTCCGGTGAGGCATTTATACACAGACGATGCCGCAATACATGTCTGTACGCTGGAAGTATTCGGTTCTTCCCATCGAAAGCGCTTCGCACGTGCGGCATAAGATGAACCGTACTCACTATTTCGGAATCTTTGTACAATATACATAAATCACCCTCAGGTATCTTTGTACGCAAAAACGATACCCGAGTACATGCATTTAATAAATAAAAGGATTTATACAATTCCGTGACATAATGAATATATCATCTTCATATTGCATTATGAGATATTCTATGTCGTTTATCTGAACATCTTTCATTTTATTAATTTTAGCTGTACTGCGCGTAGATCAGAGAAAATCTTATGGTATGTTCCGTCTTCACTTGTCCGTTTGTCCGTTAACACACATTTCGTATCTCTTCTCGTGTATATCTGATAGCGACCGCTTACGGGTTATGTTCTAGTGACCTATGTTTTTATCATATTCGCTACTGTTATCAGCCAATCAGTTGAAATCTTATATTTTTGCGTATGGTAGACTAAGCGTGCGGCTGAAGCGCATCACAATGTTCCGAACGATTTAATTCACTTTCAGATTTCTGAAAGCGGCATTTCTATCAACTGGTTCAAAGGTCACCAAAACATGACCCTTCAGCTGTCGCTGTCAGATTTTCACCTAGGACAGTGGAGATCTGACTTTAATTAGATTGTCTGAAACGTATGCCTTTACCGATCGCTGCCATCTCAGCTCTGTCCACTTAGTTTCGTAAAAAGTTCATCTAAAAGATACTCATAGCTCATTTGTTCTGACTAAAATGACCGATATATTTCCAGAATAATTTTAAAAACCATCAGATCCAGTACTCTTATTATTTTTCACATTGCAATTTGTAAGAGTTCGACTCAGTGCAAGTAAGATAAAAGACAAGTACACGTCAGCCAAAACACCAGAATGGTTCCAATCTGAGTGTGCGATTCAACAAATATGAATTGAAAATACGTATCCAAGGCTAGATGAATCATGTAAGATTAAATGGCTGGGAAATATATTTTAAAATTGATTCACAATGTCTCATCTTTCATGCGCTAAAACCTTTTCTCCTTTCTTTGAGAAAATAAATTATAATATTGCTGAAACAATGAATTTTGCCTTCACCATAAAGGAAATAAATCATTATACTGGCTCTCAAAATATAACCATTTCCTTTATATGAAGTCGTGGACACAGGAAGATTTAGCTATCCAGACAAGGTTATTTAGAGATCGCTGATAGACCCAAGACTATGGTTAATATGGAAACATTAGCCATGTATATGCATACCGTTTCGCACTGTAATCAGTTCCATCATGATGTTAGGATCCCCTTTCCTAGAGCATTTCGTCGCTGACCCACAACACACACTCTCATGGGGTGCGCCAACTGAGTTGATCAGACTCATCCTGGAACCGATTAGTTTCTCTATCACTCCTAATCCAATCTGTTTGATTAAAAATAGTGCGAATCCATGCAAAGAAGGTACGAACTTTGACCAGTTTTAGTTGATATTGTTTGATGACTTCATATCTTGCACTAGACAATATGACAAGTGTTTACATTTTCTTCTCCGGCAGTTATGTTGCTGTATGGGTTTGGGTAAAAATGTTAAAATGTGTGTGTGTGTGTGTGTGTGTGTGTGTGTGTGTGTGTGTGTGTGTGTGTGTGATATGCCATGAGATGTATAAACGTTTACTTTTAATGCAAAAGGTATACAAGTGGCATGTCAAAGATACAGCGTACGTGCTACACAAATATTTTATTTATATATATTCAAATAAACAAACTTGCCTTTGAACGAGGTAAGATTGGCTACATGAAACTGAACTGACCGAGTGAATGAACTCTTTACATCTTTGCCCAAAGAGACCGCTACAAAATGACACAGCGAAAAGTGATCTTGCTACTATGGTCCAGAGAGAGAGAGAGATAGAGAGAGAGTTGTTTGGTATTTAGGGAGAATTGCCAGAAAGCATTTGTGAATTTTTTATGTTGTTAATCAATTGTTTTCTCTGTTAGTCAATTAGTCTGCTGCCTGATCAACCAAAGCAGTAAGAGAATAGGGGGCGGGGCTTCTGACATTTTTATATTGATTTACCGTATAGTGTCGACGTGCTATTGCAACTTTTTATTACTGATATCACGAACGTCGCTTATGATGAATCAGTAGAAATGTATCATTCGTCTATTGAATTGATAGCATACAACTTTATGCATAAGTATTAATGTGCCACAGACGGATCACAATTTAGTATACCAATACTGTTGGTATATAATAATAATAATAATAATAATAATAATAATAATAATAATAATAATGATAATAATAATAATGTGGACTTAGTACAGAGCATACTCTTTAGAAGCTATAATTGCTTAACAATATTAGATGACACAAAGACATATGCATGATTACATAAATACACGCCATAAAATTACAATACATAAACATACTGATACTAATTAAGGAAGTAATCATTATTAGCTCATTAAATTTGTCTTTGCAGTCGAAATAGGTGATTTTTAAGAGGACGCTTGAATGAGATCAGTGCACTTATGTCTAAGATCTGTGGGCAAATAGTTCCGCGTAGCTGGTCCCTGGTAAGCAAAAGAAAGTGACTTCGTTTCATTAGTGGGAAAATGAGAATGCAAATGTCGGAAGAAAAGCCTACGTTTCTAGGTGTACACATGGATGAGATCACATAGGTATGTTGTACTTGAGCCAGACATTGAAATGTAGCATAGTGAACAGATTTTGTTTGATTCTGGACCGAACGGGTACCAGCCAGTGAAGGGTGTCGAGCGATGGTGCTCATTTCGTCTTACTCTAAGGATAATCCAAGCAGCATTATTTTGAACGTTTTGAAGTTTATGATGTATAGATACTGAGACGAACCAAACAGAAGTAAATTACATTAGAGTAGTTTTGGAAGTACTAACGAACACACGTGTTTTAGTAGCATCAACTGAAAGGAAATTGCGAATGGAACTGATCTCAACTCATATATGCAGCCTTGCATTTCCTTGTTACACGTTGGTGTAATGAGAGCGAGAGTGACAACTTGGTTTCGTAGAGACTGTGCATTTAATGTTGGTATTGCTGTTACTCATTGTTTGATTAAGGTTACACCTAAGTCTAAGTCTAATCAAATTGCTATATATCAACACTTTAAAAACCATGTTATTTGGAATGTGTATGTTTCCACGCAATACTTTCATTAATGTTTTCATTAATTTTCCAACGGAACGTTTCTGAGAGTGATGATATTTAAATTTCGTAGGATTTAACAGGGTAAAATTCTTTTTCTTCGGAAATGATATTTATATTGTACACTTTGCAAACATGTGACACAACTGAAATCCATTTCAGATGTCTATGAAAATACTGATAGTTAATCAAACTTTTGCACGTTTTGTTCATAGGTCATGAATATGTCACGCGTTCTTAAGAGTCTTAGTGTCGCACAAGATACTGTTGGCATCAAATACATCATTTGCCACCAGTGTTGAACCTAAGTCAAAACAAATTTTGCTTGTTCTCTCAGTGCCTCCGCTATTTCTGATCTTCAGGTGTTTTTACCGAATCCGGTGTGGCCGTTCTACTATAACGAGAATGACAAATGTATGATGTGAACAGCAAGTACCAAAAATAGAGTATCTAACAGCTGGAAGGCGTTGGGCCAGTATCGTCAGTTTCAAAGAGTGAACGAAACTCAGTATCTAGTTTTGTTAATTTAAAGTATAAATGGCTGTTACTGATCAAATTAGGGATTGATTAGGATTTCTCTTCATTTTGATTATTAAGTAATTCCCCGTAATTACAGAAATTAGAAGAAGTCAGCTTCACCTTGCAGTCACTGTACATCGTTTATACTGATTGAAGTATCAAAACACGTTGAAAAATAAATGACAACTGCATGCCGGTAATTCGATATTATGAATACGTCATAATACCTCATATGCTCGCATAATTTCAATGTTTGGTTTAATTATTTGAAAAATAAATTTTTTTCATATATTTTTTAACATGTATTCTTTCTAAAGGACACACGGTACTAATTGTACGGAAAAATGGTAACCAGCGTGGAAATGGGTGAACATAGAAATATAGAATCTATGTTGAGGTTTGGACCGAGACAAGGCAATTTCAGTCATGGGTTTATATTATTTGTCTGTCTCCCGACGAGGCTTGCCCGAGTGGGGTGACATATAATATAAACCCGCGACTGGGATTTCCTTGTCTCGGTCCAAACCCAAACGTAGATTATTTTTCTCACCCAATATTTTCCTTTAAAGTAAAAAGAATTCTTCACTATTGTTCACGTCCAATGTTTACATGCGGCGCACGAATACAAATATGTTAATGAGGGCTGTGGTGTGACCATTAAGGTCTGAAGTACACAGTTTATACGCGTGAGCCAAGAAAAATAACGACATAAAACGTATCATAATAATGAGGTATTAGTACATTTAATATATGGATGTTATATGAAATTGACAATAAATAATTAATATTTATTGCACGAAACTGTTTTATTTTCATCAGGTCCAAGTTTGAAAAGTTCTATTGTAAATAATAAAACGATATTGGCTACTCAGCTCTACTGTAGTTATACTTAGTACAAGCTGTAACGAAGAATAACATCTTTCTTTAGATTATTCATGGGTAATTAGATATGTGTCACTATCGTATGTAACAATTCTATGGAGGAGGTGAAACTGTGTGTGACATACTTGTGTTGTCCTTAATATTGATTGTAAAATAACCCCCGTGTATAATAGACCCTCCAAAAACGGACTCTATCCAATAACCATGTACTATTCTTTGAACATTTATTTTTCTGTCCTGGAAATATGGCAAGTGCTACAGTGAAATTTGCTTATGGATTAATGTGTTGACGGATAAATGATTACTTCTGGCTGGTAAGTGCATTATTTGTCATGAAATAGTGTAGGTATATTTTTGATCCAACCGGTGTTTCTTTTTTTAAAAGTAGTTCTGAGCGCGTGGACACCTTGACTAAGACGACTGGTCTGAGATGACTAGACTGAGATAAGAAAAGTAAGGTTAGCAAAACAGCTAGATTTCTCTGTCGCATGGGTGATAATAGAGTATATATAAGGTTTGGCTGGCCAGGATTGATTAAGAATGTAAGTTATATTTTATGAAAAAGATACTTTTGGGAGATTATCTTAGTTCTAAGTGAAAAACTAGAGACATTGTTTTATTGATGGAATTTCAGTTCTTTAGCAGTCTTGAGTTTGGAACCCTCGTCTCTGGTGCGGAATTGTAAGCAGATGGTTCAGGTCCAGAAAATGGCGCGGCTTATACCCTTTTCTCTACACAGAAGCTGACATCCAGGTTTCATCTAATCTGATAAATATAGGTTTGATCATGAGCACTTAGAAATTTAAAGTTATCGAATTGTTAATATCATTGTGTTTGCATATGTTTACTGTGGGAATTGAATTAGTACCTGAGTCCTATAGAATCTGTATATGTTATGCAACAGACGAAATTAGCAGAGATCGCTCGAGGCCAATATGCTACAAAAGGCGCCAAGCACTTTCTGATAGCTAGATTGATCCCTTTCACCTTGATAACCCCATTACAATTTAATACATGTTGCCCCTAAAATTTCGTTGCTCAAACACGCACATGCCAAGTTCTTTAACATCACAAAAATGACTTTTAAATTGTTTAAACAATAGTTAAAAATCACTATGTGAAACACGGGTCTTTATGCAAATTTCTCAAGACCCATTCAGTACTTTTATTCCTATTTACTGCAAAATGAATCCTTTAGCAGTAAAGATGGACAGACTTTTGGCACGTTTACCGCTACACATTTACAAATGTATGGGGAGAATACTGCATTGACAAATTCTATTTTCAGCTTTCAGAGGAGTTTGGACCCTAAAATGATTGTCTTCCTAACTTAGGTTTTCACAGCATAATTCTACAAGCATTGTTAAATTGAACCAAAAGTTTTCTATGCAACCTTTGGTTTATAAGGCGTTAAATAGCTTATTTTTCTGGCGTTCTACGCCATCATTTACATGTGTTATTATCCCAGGATGCATATCGTCCTGATTGAAATCAAATCTGGCATGCAACTTTGCCCACTGCTGATTTCCAGTTTTATTACAAGGCATGGTTCTCATTATGTATTGCCCTCAGTTTCCCACTGCCAAGACGTTGGTTTTCACAGAATAACATTAGCAACGATTGCTGAATATTAAAATGATTCATGCATCCTTGAATGGGTTTGCTTTTAATGTTTCATATCATTTGACAGAAGCTGTTGACGCAGATCCTCCTAAATTTTGTTTCAGCAGCATATTGGATTCAGTGCTTGAGATCGGAAAAAATTCATGATTATCAGTTTCGTCTAACATTTCCAAGATTTATATATAGTTTACTGATCTGTCCATATGATGACCTGCAATATGATACGCTAATTTATCCTGCGCATGCTTCGAAGCGTGGTTCTGAAGCCAGGAATATTATTATACAGTCCGTATATCCATATGTACGTACGATTTAACGTGTACAATACCCTTAAACTCTTAATGGAGATTTAGATATACACATGTGAAGCCTGGGTCAATGATAGTCTTATGGGTGCAAATTGTTCAAACATGGGTGTAAATGGTTCGAGCACTTTGGGAATTTAGATCATGGCCCATTGATTGGAACTAGGGATATGTGGCTAATTTTACATAAATTTCAAAACACCACAGACTGCATGGTAATTTTGTTTGTCTCACGTGTGTGAGAACTGACTGCTGTTGATCGGTGAACTAAGTGTCAATATATAAGAAATACAGGAAACCTCCTGGTGGACTCTGATAAATCAACACACACACACACCACGCCCAAAATATGTTGTTACTGATGGACGACATGTTGGTCTGATATCACCTATCTTTTAAGTGTGCAAATCTGTCCGAAACACACTTGATAATAGCCATATCTAGCGCGAAATTCAAAATTGTCACAGGACAGAGAGTTGTGCTATTACACGTGGACTTGCAAGTCATCAAAAATAGAATTTAATTCGGAAATATTATGTAGATTTCGCCGAAAGAACTCTTCAGCCGAAGGCAGCCTATCAGCCGCGAGAAATACATGTAAGTGTATAAAATATACACCAATCTGTGCAAACAAAATTGCTTGCAGATTTTTGCAGGTTTTTGTGAATAGGCAAAATCATCCCCTAAAACGTCAGTCAATATGATTATTAGTGTGGGGCTGATATATCAGCCTAATCTGGGTCATACTCGAGTGTCCTAGGGAAAAACGGAAATGATGTAGATCATCGCTCTTTTAATGTGTACAATTCCTGAGCAGGCGTGAAAATAAAAATATTTACATGCAAAAAGGACATTAATTCTTTGGTCCATCCGTACACCCAGCGATTTAGCACATGGATAAGGACTTTATACCTCTCGAAATATCCACCCTGCAATCATATATGCACTTACTGGACAAGAAAATACAAAGACATCCATGCGCGCGCGTGTGTGTGTATATGTATTTGTGTGTGTGATTTGGATTTTTAAAGTAACTTTAACAGTTTTTAGTTATAACGTTACGATGTCTACAGTTACAGTTTATGGTGATTTCTAGCACTGGGGAATCATGCCGCAGACATGTAGCATTATATCCCAACCAGTCACATTATCCTGACACCAGGCCGACAAGTCCTAACACTAAGCTGTTAATGCTGAGCACCTAGCGAGGCAGCTGCTGGTATTATTTTTATAAACCTTTGGCATGACTCCGTCTGGGTTCTAACCCTCGACCTTCCGCATCCGAGGCGGACGCTCTAACCACTAGGCCAAAGTTATACATGCAACTGACATTCCGCAGAGACTCATCCCTATCCAAAGCAATTTAGCCCCTGGGTCGTAATTTGGAAATTATTGAGGTCTCCGCCTTCTAGTTATATGTACATTCACTAGGCATTAAAAGACAAATTTATAAACGCAACTAAACATTTGACCTTGGGCTCCTTCCTTAGGACCCAGATGATAAAACCCTCTAGTCATTGGTTTGAAACTATTGAGATCTCTATCATGAAAACCAGTTCTTACCCATGAGGCCCAAACTTCCGGTTGGAGATTTAAAAGGGGAAGCGTAACGATACCTCTTTAAAGTCACAGAATTCTAGTAAATATAATTTGATGCCTCAAACTTTTGGAATCGTTTAATTTGTCATCGAAGTGACTATGTTCATCAATCAAGTAATAGGAACATCTTTATGATCAATTCCAATGAAATTTGGCGCTTGTAATTCTTTGTTAATGATGCCTTTAAAGAGTTTGATTTGCTGGTTTTTGACACATCTCAGTTTAAATTAGTTATAATCCCTGATAGCCTGTTCTCATAATTTTAGTTTCAGCAACATAACTGTATTAAGCAGTGTAGGATTTCAACTGAAATTACCATGCAGTTCTTTACGTCTCACAACGACAGTGTAGGATTTCAACTGAAATTACCATGAAGTTGTTTTAAGTCCCACAAACGACAGTGTAGGATTTCAACTGAAATTACCATGCAGTTTTTTTGCGTCCCACAACGACAGTGTAGGTTGTCAAATGAATTTACCATGCAGTTTTTTACGTTCCACAACGACAGCGTAGGATTTCAACTGAAGCTACCATGCAGTTTTTTACGTTCCACAGACGACAGTGTAGGATTTCAACTGAAGTTACCATGCAGTTTTTTACGTCCCACAAACGACAGCGTAGGATTTTAACTGAAATTACCATGCAGCTTTTTAAGTCCCACAGACGACAGTGTAGGATTTCAACTGAAATTACCATGCAGTTTTTTTACGTCCCACAACGACAGCGTAGGTTGTCAACTGAAATTACCGTGCAGTTTTTTACGTCCCACAAACGACAGCTTAGGATTTCAACTGAAGTTACCATGCAGTTTTTTACGTCCCACAAACGACAGCGTAGGATTTCAACTGAAATTGCCATGCAGTTTTTTACGTCCCACAGACGACAGCGTAGGATTTCAACTGAAATTACCATGCAGTTTTTTACGTCCCACAAACGACAGCGTAGGATTTCAACTGAAATTACCATGCAGATTTTTACGTCCCACAAACGACAGCGTAGGATTTCAACTGAAATTGCCATGCAGATTTTTACGTCCCACAAACGACAGCGTAGGATTTCAACTGAAATTGCCATGCAGTTTTTTACGTCCCACAAACGACAGCGTAGGATTTCAACTGAAATTACCATGCAGATTTTTACGTCCCACAAACGACAGCGTAGGATTTCAACTGAAATTAACATGCAGTTTTTTATGTCCCACAGACGACAGTGTAGGATTTCAACTGAAATTACCATGCAATTTTTTACGTCCCACAGACGACAGCGTAGGATTTCAACTGAAATTACCATGCAGTTTTTTACGTCCCACAAACGAGAGCGTAGGATTTCAACTGAAATTGCCATGCAGTTTTTTACGTCCCAAAAACGACAGCGTAGGATTTCAACTGAAATTACCATGCAGTTTTTTACGTCCCACAAACGACAGCGTAGGATTTCAACTGAAATTGCCATGCAGTTTTTTACGTCCCACAAACGACAGCGTAGGATTTCAACTGAAATTACCATGCAGTTTTTTATGTCCCACAAACGACAGTGTAGGATTTCAACTGAAATTACCATGCAATTTTTTACGTCCCACAGACGACAGCGTAGGATTTCAACTGAAACTACCGTGCAGTTTTTTACGTCCCACAAACGAGAGCGTAGGATTTCAACTGAAATTACCATGCAGTTTTTTACGTCCCACAAACGAGAGCGTAGGATTTCAACTGAAATTACCATGCAGTTTTTTACGTCCCACAAACGACAGCGTAGGATTTCCACTGAAATTACCATGCAGTTTTTTACGTTCCACAAACGACAGCGTAGGATTTCAACTGAAATTGCCATGCAGTTTTTTACGTCCCACAGACGACAGCGTAGGATTTCAACTGAAATTACCATGCAGTTTTTTACGTCCCACAAACGACAGCGTAGGATTTCAACTGAAATTACCATGCAGTTTTTTACGTCCCACAGACGACAGCGTAGGATTTCAACTGAAATTGCCATGCAGTTTTTTACGTCCCACAGACGACAGCGTAGGATTTCAACTGAAATTACCATGCAGTTTTTTACGTCCCACAAACGACAGCGTAGGATTTCAACTGAAATTACCATGCAGTTTTTTACGTCCCACAGACGACAGCATAGGATTTCAACTGAAATTACCATGCAGTTTTTTACGTCCCACAAACGACAGCGTAGGATTTCAACTGAAATTACCATGCAGTTTTTTACGTCCCACAAACGACAGCGTAGGATTTCCACTGAAATTACCATGCAGTTTTTTACGTTCCACAAACGACAGCGTAGGATTTCCACTGAAATTGCCATGCAGTTTTTTACGTCCCACAGACGACAGCGTAGGATTTCAACTGAAATTACCATGCAGTTTTTTACGTCCCACAAACGACAGCGTAGGATTTCAACTGAAATTACCATGCAGTATTTTACGTTCCACAAACGACAGCGTAGGATTTCAACTGAAATTGCCATGCAGTTTTTTACGTCCCACAGACGACAGCGTAGGATTTCAACTGAAATTACCATGCAGTTTTTTACGTCCCACAAACGACAGCGTAGGATTTCAACTGAAATTACCATGCAGTTTTTTACGTCCCACAAACGACAGCGTAGGATTTCAACTGAAATTACCATGCAGTTTTTTACGTCCCACAAACG
Organism: Sinohyriopsis cumingii; assembly: GCA_028554795.2. Taxonomy (NCBI): domain Eukaryota; kingdom Metazoa; phylum Mollusca; class Bivalvia; order Unionida; family Unionidae; genus Sinohyriopsis; species Sinohyriopsis cumingii. The sequence goes on along the minus strand of CM068825.1, from coordinate 156,008,940 downwards.
ACAGTGTAGGATTTCAACTGAAATTACCATGCAGTTTTTTACGTCCCACAGACGACAGCGTAGGATTTGAACTGAAATTACCATGCAGTTTTTTACGTCCCACAGACGACAGCGTAGGATTTCAACTGAAATTACCATGCAGTTTTTTACGTCCCACAAACGACAGCGTAGGATTTCAACTGAAATTACCATGCAGTTTTTTACGTTCCACAAACGACAGCGTAGGATTTCAACTGAAATTACCATGCAGTTTTTTACGTCCCACAAACGACAGTGTAGGATTTCAACTGAAATTACCATGCAGTTTTTTACGTCCCACAGACGACAGCGTAGGATTTGAACTGAAATTACCATGCAGTTTTTTACGTTCCACAAACGACAGCGTAGGATTTCCACTGAAATTGATATGCAGTTTTTTACGTCCCACAGACGACAGCGTAGGATTTCAACTGAAATTACCATGCAGTTTTTTACGTCCCACAAACGACAGCGTAGGATTTCAACTGAAATTACCATGCAGTTTTTTACGTTCCACAAACGACAGCGTAGGATTTCAACTGAAATTGCCATGCAGTTTTTTACGTCCCACAGACGACAGCGTAGGATTTCAACTGAAATTACCATGCAGTTTTTTACGTCCCACAAATGACAGCGTAGGATTTCCACTGAAATTACCATGCAGTTTTTTACGTTCCACAAACGACAGCGTAGGATTTCCACTGAAATTGCCATGCAGTTTTTTACGTCCCACAGACGACAGCGTAGGATTTCAACTGAAATTACCATGCAGTTTTTTACGTCCCACAAACGACAGCGTAGGATTTCAACTGAAATTGCCATGCAGTTTTTTACGTCCCACAGACGACAGCGTAGGATTTCAACTGAAATTACCATGCAGTTTTTTACGTCCCACAGACGACAGCGTAGGATTTCAACTGAAATTACCATGCAGTTTTTTACGTCCCACAAACGACAGCGTAGGATTTCAACTGAAATTACCATGCAGTTTTTTACGTCCCACAGACGACAGCGTAGGATTTCAACTGAAATTACCATGCAGTTTTTTACGTCCCACAAACGACAGCGTAGGATTTCAACTGAAATTACCATGCAGTTTTTTACGTCCCACAAACGACAGCGTAGGATTTCAACTGAAATTACCATGCAGTTTTTTACGTCCCACAGACGACAGCGTAGGATTTCAACTGAAATTACCATGCAGTTTTTTACGTTCCACAAACGACAGCGTAGGATTTCAACTGAAATTACCATGCAGTTTTTTACGTCCCACAGACGACAGCGTAGGATTTCAACTGAAATTACCATGCAGTTTTTTACGTCCCACAAACGACAGCGTAGGATTTCAACTGAAATTACCATGCAGTTTTTTACGTCCCACAGACGACAGCGTAGGATTTCAACTGAAATTACCATGCAGTTTTTTACGTCCCACAAACGACAGCGTAGGATTTCAACTGAAATTACCATGCAGTTTTTTACGTCCCACAAACGACAGCGTAGGATTTCAACTGAAATTACCATGCAGTTTTTTACGTCCCACAGACGACAGCGTAGGATTTCAACTGAAATTACCATGCAGTTTTTTACGTTCCACAAACGACAGCGTAGGATTTCAACTGAAATTACCATGCAGTTTTTTACGTCCCACAGACGACAGCGTAGGATTTCAACTGAAATTACCATGCAGTTTTTTACGTCCCACAAACGACAGCGTAGGATTTCAACTGAAATTACCATGCAGTTTTTTACGTCCCACAAACGACAGCGTAGGATTTCAACTGAAATTACCATGCAGTTTTTTACGTCCCACAAACGACAGCGTAGGATTTCAACTGAAATTACCATGCAGTTTTTTACGTCCCACAAACGACAGTGTAGGATTTCAACTGAAATTACCATGCAGTTTTTTACGTCCCACAGACGACAGCGTAGGATTTGAACTGAAATTACCATGCAGTTTTTTACGTCCCACAGACGACAGCGTAGGATTTCAACTGAAATTACCATGCAGTTTTTTACGTCCCACAAACGACAGCGTAGGATTTCAACTGAAATTGCCATGCAGTTTTTTACGTCCCACAACGACAGTGTAGGATTTCAACTGAAATTACCATGCAGTTTTTTACGTCCACAAATGACAACGTAGGATTTCAAATGAAATTACCATGCAGTTTTTTACGTCCCACAAAAGACAGAGTAGGATTTCAACTGAAGTTACCATGCAGTCTTTTACGTCCCACAAACGACAGCGTAGGATTTCAACTGAAATTACCGTGCAGTTTTTTACGTCCCACAAATGACAACGTAGGATTTCAAATGAAATTACGATGCAGTTTTTTACGTCCCACAAACGACAGCGTAGGATTTCCACTGAAATTACCATGCAGTTTTTTACGTCCCACAAACGACAGCGTAGGATTTCCACTGAAGTTAGCATGCAGTTTTTTACGTCCCACAAACGACAATAAGCTACGAGACTAAGACTAACCAAGAAAACAACATGTTACATGATACATCAGTCACGTGCCCAATCAGAGGTGTATGCACTGTGACAAAGAGAGAATAACACAACTCAGGTTTGCTTTGTGGTTATTTCATGTATTTTGTTTTTCATAAGTGTTCGATGAGCACATTTATAGCTATTGATTAGACAATGACGGAATTTGTATCGTAAGTTTACCAAAGTTAGATTGATTCCAACTAGATGTGGTATGCGTTTTAAAAAATACTAATTCGACCTCATGTTAGTTCCATTTCCAGCTTCCTACGAGCGAATATAGATAATTTATGGCTCCTGTGTTCCCGTCCACTTGCGAAGAACTTTGCTAATGACTTCTGGGGAACAATTCGTGGGAGGTTTTATGTTGATGTGATCATGGACGAGTTTCATTTTCAGGCGTCGGCTTCCTGTGATCGTTATTGTAAGGATATATTATCATTATTTGGTAGAGTGGTTGATTCTAAGTGGAAGGTACTATTATCAATATTTGGTAGAACGGTAGATTTCAAGTGGAAGGTAATATTATCATTTGGTAGAACGGTATATTTCAAGTTGATTTCCGTGATAGTTACTATTAAGGATATATTATCATTATTTTTTACAAGGGTAGGTTTCAGGTTTAAGAATATATTATCATTATTGTTTACAAGGGTATATTTCAAGTGTAAGAATATATTATCATTATTTGGCAGAATGGCGGATTTCATGTGAATGTCTGCTAAAGATTTACACTATTCAACTCTTGCATGAATTTGCTCGCCAACATTTTGTTACATGATGCTGTGTAAAGTTATGGTCCGTTTGTCTTGGATACTCTCCTTCTGAGGAATCCACTGCAATGCGCCCATCGTTACTGCCTATATATTTGGTCAAAGAATTTTAACATTGTTTGTGATATTAACATTAGTCAGCTAACTTAATGCAGAGTTCATTGATTTATACATCTGATTTATCATGCGTCACCATCCTGTCGTAATAGGCGACTAATGGGGCGACGTTTTACCCCGAGACGCGTTTATTGATTTTATTCCAATTTAGAAGACTTTTTTTTGTTTAAATTATTTTATGGTTGTGTGTTTTCACGATTCAACCCTTGTTTTGCTCTCATCGTGGCTTTTTCTGCCATTTCTAATCGCACATACGTACTCGGCACTGTATAGTTATTATTGTGATGATGTGTCAATGAAGCCTTTACATTTGATTTTCGATAATAATTTAGTATAAACATTTTATCAATAAAGATCAATAAAGAACACTAATCTTTTCTCGACTTATATACTTTTTTTCCGGGTGAGGGGGACTCAGGAAGCCCAGTGGCTAAAAGCATTCACCATTACCAATCACTTCCATCTCACTTCGGTCGGCATGGGTTAGAGTCTCAGGCTTGCCAGTAGCTTCCCGTGGGTCAGTGGTTCTTCCCGGTGTTTATCCAGGATCTTCCGCCGCCAGATATACTAGCAGTCATGTTTAGGCTATCAAATGCTGGGAAATGACAGTAAATCCAGGAAGAACAAAATATAAACCTTTTTCCTACTGCTTTCGCTTGATGCCTACAAGTTTTTATGTATACGTCGATATAACTGGGTGGAAACTGTAAGTTTAGAGGTTCAGAATTTCAACGAATTCTCTTTGACGTTAAGAGTGTATCATAAGAGACGGTAAATCTATACATGCTAAGAGGCAATAGCTGCATAGACTCTATGGCGTGGCAGCAGACAACAACACAATATACCTAGAGACCTTATCTCGTGTCTTTTATCACGAAAGTAATGGATTTTCATTAATCTTCTGCCTTCATTTTAGCACAATCGGACAATGACTTTTTGGTAGTTGCAACAGTGATCACGATTAGTCTAGGGGTCAGAGGTGGGTTAGACTTCATTGGAGCTGAACACGAAGGGTCATTAGTTATCCAATGTTTGTGTCAACTATAATTATAAAAAAAAAACGATAATAGAATCCAAACACTTAAAAAATTGTGTTATTTTGGAAATACTTCTTAATTAACTAGAAATAGAAACATGCAAAAGGAAACTATTTAGGTTTTTTAATAACTGACCTGCTAGAAAGAAAGAAAAAATACTTTACAATTTTGTTGGATGTTTCTTGGATTTGTTGGCCGGGCATTATTAGTAATATATGAACTACATACCTTTGTGCTTGTCTTTCTTGTGTTTTCAAAGGGCCTGTTTGTTCTGTAATTAAATTTCGTAAAGAATTTTCATTTCATGTCGGGCATATTATTGTGTTTTCTTCGACGCCAATTGAGACAACTTCCCTATTTTCTTGAGACTCGCTCGTGATGATTTTAAATTTTAAGAACTTTTGGCTGAATGTAGTTCTGTTTAGTATGAGCTTAAGTTTTTACTCCATCAATGCATTTGTTGAAAACGTGCTTTATAAAACAAAAGTAGAAACGTGTGATAGATATTAGAAAGAAACCGTCTTGTTGATCGTTTACATGTTTTAACGTGTGTGGTTTTATTTCCAGCCGCGAATCAAGACAGTGTGTCTGTTATTTGGTCTCTGAATGATCATCAGTCATATTCATTATAAATTGTTTTGTCTACATACATGTATGCAAGGTACCAATACTTTGTATTTTAAAAAAGCGATTTCCCTTGTGAAGCATGACTATGACGAGATTACGCAAATATGAATTATTTTCTGTTGGGTACAAAGGCCAGTCTGCACCTTTCAAAGTTATATTTCCTTGTTTCACTCAGGTAATTTCCCTTGTGTAGAGTGATTACTCAAGAATTAATGTGATGTGATGTGATTTGGATTTTTAACGCAACTTTAACAATTTTTCAGTCGTATCGCTACGATGTATGTAGTGTGGCAGTTTATAGTGATGTCTAGCACCGGGGCATCATACCGCAGACATGCAGCATGATTTCCCACCCAGTCACATTATCCTGACACCAGGCCGACCAGTCCTAACACTAATCTCTTAATGCTGAACGCCAAACGAGGCAGCTGTTAGTACCATTTTTGTAAGTTTTTGGTATGACTCGGGCGGGGATCGAACCCATGACCTGCCGCATCCGAAGCGGGCGCTCTAACCACTAGGCCACTGGAGCGGTCTCTCGAGAATTAAAGGACTCTCGGTACTAATTCAGCTACCATTGTAAACATAAGGAAACCCTATACTATTAAAAATTCAATAACTTTAATTTTCCAAATGCTCATGATCAGGCCGCCTTTATTTATCAGCATAGACCTATCATTGTTGACAGCTACTGCGCGGAGAAAACCATATGAGCCGTGGCATTTTCAGTATCTATGTGTTTGAAACATGTTTTCTCAATTCCGCACCAAAGAGTCACGTGCTATATTCAGTTATGAGTTTTCCAAACTCAAGCCTGTAGAAGGACTGAAATTCCAACAAAACATTGTCTCATTTGTTCAGCTACAATTAGGATAAGCTCTCAAGAGAACATTTCTTACTAATATTTTACTTTCACTACCAACCAATCCAGGCAAAGTCAGACATATGCTGTTTTATGTTCACCCATTTATAGACTGGTTCTCATTCTTTCATCTCATTAGTACCGTGATTTATACAAAAATATCTAAGCCATTCGTCGTCCTATTCAAAGGTCAGTCTGTATGGGTGAGAGATATTTTGTATTTAATAGATTCAACATCTTAACAAGGATATTTTGAATTTATTATATGGATTTTGCCTATCCTAAAGCACAATCATTTTTTAATAGAGCAATTGAAAATTACATGCTGGAGAGAACAAACTTTAACTTCACTTGTGGCAACCATTTAATTTTTCGCTGCACAGTTCTGGGCAGCATCAGCAACAATATTCAAATATTAAAAATATTAAATGGCTACTAAATTTGTCAATTAAATTACGAAGTGAAGAGATAACTTATTATGGATACCACTCTTGATAATATAGGTCACTGCATTTGTATGGGAAAATATGAATGAGTTTTTCGGATGGAAATACTGGAATTCGTATTTTCGTATACAAATGTAGTAATCTTTATACAATATGCTCGTTGTCTTATTCTACCTAAGGCTTAATTATATAAACGAAAAATACACTAGAAAAAAACAAAGTAACTGAATATATGCCGTATTCCATTCTAAATACATAAGCGCAGATTCATCATTACACAACAACAGATAATTTGAACTTAATTTAGACATAACTTTCGAAAGATAATGGCATTTTGGTCATCTTAAAATTGAAATTTGGTGTCATATTGTGAACGAATGCGCATTGCAACAACTTTTCCATTTGATCTCGAATGAATATATTCTGGTATATTTGTCGATTCTACGAAAAAAATTTATTATGGACTGGATTTATTTGTGCCAATTCTACATTAAATACATCGGATTAAAGCAGCGAAGGAGAAGCATGTTGAAATCTGCAAGTGTGGTTTTGTTCTGTCAGTGAATGTTTGAAATCATCATGTGGGAAAAATATGAAGTCTTTCAATTGCAATTATCCAAAAGACGCTATGGAATATAATTTTTATTTCATTTTGAGTGCAGTAAGGAGGATGTAGTCGAATATAGTCGAAATTAAAGCACAATTTCGAAATGGGTAATCAAGCTTGAAAACCCATGACATGCCTCATGTAATTCGGATTTGCAGAACTAAGAAAGTACGTTTTGAGTTAATTCAGCATATAACACTGTAAGTATATTTTGTGCCATTATTATTGCCAGCTAAAGAAGACAGTTTATGCCTTGTTACTTGCATGTTATTTGTAAGGACTCTGTCTTTGGCGTCTATAGCTAGACTAAATCCGAAACATTTTATCACAAAAGTTAACGCGGAATATTCCAAAGCAGCTGGTACGTGGCAGTCCACGAAACATCTGCTTTAGTTCATTCAGAAACAAATTTAATAAACAATAACGTAAAGTGTCTACTACGAGAGTGTACATGATTTGTTTACAAAGTTGTTCCTAATACAATATTGGACACACGTGAGTTCAATATGAAGTTGCACGTAAGTCGTAAAATATCGTAAAATAATGCATGATTCTGACAACGTAGAGTTAAGGGAGAAAAAAATGAGCATTTAATAAATGCCTATTTCGACATTCCTTTCGAAATTTAATATGTAAACGTATCTTTCTTTTTTACGTTTACTCGGGTTGGGCATATATGGAAAACTGCATATTTAATCTAGTGATCTTCTCAAACATCGGATGAGGAACATATACACGTGTTTTGCGTTCAAATATTTATTTGAACATATAGTGTATTCCCGTTTTGCAAACCATCGCGCTTTTCTTTGCGCATAATTGCATACACCACTAAAAAATATTAAACGGTCAGTGCCTAACATTTATAACAGTGTCTGTCTTCCCCATATTTAATATATACCTATATCGTCGTTATAAATCAGTAAGTACACACAACTTAAAACCGATTCATCCTGTGTTATTGAGAGAGACGGGAGAGGGGATCTACTCAGTGTTGATTAATTTGAATTGTACGCAAACAAGAAGTTCAATCTATTTGTATAACCACCGAGAATATGAACAAGGGATAAAAATGCAAGACAAGGGTAAACCGAATTTTTCCCTTGGCAAAAGTATGTTTAAAACGCGTGTAAAAGTCACAAATACTTAGCCATACAATATATTTCGCCCAGATGTCATTTGATAAGTATCTTTTTCTTTCGGAAGCCGACGTGCATCTGAAGAGAAGGAAAAGGGATACCATAAAATCCTTTAACGCGTTCAACCGTTTGATATTTATAATCTAGCCGTCGTCGGCGTGACGCATACGCCCTCGAACAACCTATTAGTCGTCCAGTAAACAAGGTCCACAGATCGTAGGAAATCTTCATGGGATGCTTGATAAGAAATTTAGATAGGCCGGTTTGGTTTGGGGGGTGGGGGGTGGGAGGGGGGTTGTTGTTGCCTGTACGGTATTTTATTGACGGCTATTTTTATGACAATAGGAGGCAAATTATCTAGGAGATATGAAGTACATATTATATATTTTTTAGATGTGTCTTATGATCACATACCATTGGCTGTGTCGTATGATCACACACCATTAGAAGTATTAAATGATCAGATAACATTGGAAGTATTGTGCGGTCACATACCATTAGAGGCACCGTAAGGTCAAACGACAATTCCACTAAGAATTATTTCGTTTCACATTAATCCTCCAGATCTACCTCTGTCGAAAATAATCTAAATATTTCTCCTTGATATCGATTGTCTTGCCAAAATTTTGAAACCTATCCCACAGAACCCGCACACCCATTTTAAGGTGTTCGCATGCGAAAATTCTATCCTTGGGATGATATGTATGCATAATGGAACAACATGAACACAGTCTGGCCTGTCTGCCTGTGATTGGGAAAAACACCACCTGAGACATAGTACAATAGCCACCATTGATAATGCTGTAAATTATTTCTCAGACGAACCATCACAGCGTTTACTAAGCCATTCATCGACTGAACTGATTTCATCTTGGATGAAACGTCTACAAATTCCGACTGTGGGTCTTTCTTTCCTTGTTTGAGAGGTTTGCTGATAAACAAAGCTAATTCAAACAGAGAACCATTCAATAAATCGCTTCTTTCAGCGATACAATCAATGATTGGTGATTGGGGTAAATTTGTTCTGCAATCCTTTGAATACATTTCTTAAATGCAGTGTAACGACGCGACATAAAGATTGACAACTTTGTCTTGAAAATATTTTTTTTTTAAACTGCACACCTGGAGCAAATTAATAACATAGCGTGTACATGAAAGCTTCAACTAAACTGTACGAGCACTGAATAGTAAACAAACTTGCCATCGTGAAATATAAAGAAAGTATTTTGATTGTCCCCCTTTTCCTACTTTGAAAATAATATTTCCTCCTTTTAATCCTACCTCGACTCTGAAACCAATAAACAAAACAAAAAACCGCAATATTTGGTTAATCAATGTACACATCACTTGTCACACTTTCGATCTTTAACACCTTCAGAGTTGCTGAATAAATGTTACGTGGCCGGCTTGAAGTTGAACTTTGGTATGCGCTCAGCGGTAGTAAGTACAAAAATATGTTCCTAGAAAAGCTGTCAATTTGTAAAAGCTGAGAATTACTTCATCGTTTGGTTTCACACAAACACAATGGAATGCACCTTTGAAATATGGTTCCATGACATCACAGGCATCAAAAATATGATATTGAAAACAAATGCTACTTTATATTTTGAGTTTCGACGATACATTTTGTTTTAGAAAAGATCGTAAAGAACAACAAATCTTTTCTTCCAACAATTTCGGCATTTAACATTCATTGGATGGCCCCTTCACCTAAAATCTCGTTGCACGTTTTATCAATTATTTATATGGCTATTACAATACTGAATGAAGTAAATTTAAATTCTTTGAGCTGGTCTATTAATATAGTCCTTGTATGTAAAAGATTTATTCAGGTATTAAATTGATTTAAATGTAAACTTTTGGCATTTTGCTTCCAGCAATTTGGCATCTTATCCTGGTGTGTAGTCAATTATGTGCTATGGGTGTGGACATTTCTTTATTATCATTATACCTATCTGTAAAAACAATCATGCCGATGGTGTATCTGTGTGGCTTTTTTTGGTAGTGTGTTTTTTTATATAGTATTTATATATGTTACGTTCATAAGCAATTTATAATGGCACTGCGAAATTTCCTTCGAAAGGATTTGCATCGACAATACCCTCTTATTTAATACGGGGCAATATTGGACTCAAGATCCATTGCCGGCTTATAATATACATATTTGATCCTCTTCGGATAACACCGGCGACATAAAATACTGGTTCATTAAAATATTTATTGAATCAGATGGTGTGGATAGAAATAGAAGGGAACGAAGTTGATACCGTATTTGTCCATTCAAGCATAACCTGAATTACCTCAGCCATAACAAAGCGCTCCGGTTATTGTGGCCAAAGACAACATTGATATCTTCTTAGTATAAGCTGGCTTTTATTTCACCAAAGTAACTTACGTTTTGGCTAAGACATAAGGATAGAATCCGGCACTCCGTTGTGCTGTTACTTAAATCTGATTTAAAACTCACCAATCAAATGTCTTAGTTCATGGCTTAAGTCTAAGACTTATGTTGGTGTGATAAATTGGCCAGAACAAAGGGTCACCACATAAATCTTAAAGTAAATCTTGACTTAAAACATTTCATTAGTAAATTTCAAATCAGAGTTAAGTTTCAACAAATCAGACCGCTTGATTATAAATCTAAATTTAAGTCAAGACTTAAGTTTGGTTCGTGACATTCGTGCCAGTTTCACGATAACTCTCAGTGATTTATTGTTTCATTGCACATCAACAACGTGAAGCGTTTTATCGTGTCGAGATGATATGACTTGTTCAAAGATACACCGCTAGGGCCGACTCGGTCTGATCTGGATTGGAATCGAACCTATACCCTTTTGGTAGCTAGTCTGATACGTTAAGCACCCTATACAAAGTGGAAAGAAGAGTTCATTGTAAAACTATTCAGTTGGAAATATATCTTGCTGTCTGCTAGAGCAAGTGAGAAAAAAAATGAACTCCTTTGAATTTCGTTTACTCCCGCATTACAGCACTCGAATTTTGAGGAATAATCCGACAAGAATATCATTAACATCAACGAGATTCCTACACAAACATATCATTGACGTCTACAACATGCTGACAGTAACAACATTGACATCTACAACATTCTGACAATAATAACATTTACATCTACAACATTCTGACAGTAATAACATTTACATCTACAACATTCTGACAATAATACCACTGGCATCCACATAATTCTGACAATAATGCCATTGACATCCACATCATTCTGACAATAATAACATTTACATCTACAACATTCTGACAATAATAACATTGACATCTACAACATTATGACAATAATAACATTTACATCTACAACATTATGACAATAATACCATTGGCATCTACAAGATTCTAACAAAAATATCGTATACATCTACAACATTCTGAAAAGAATACCAGTGACATCTACAACATTCTGAAAAGAATACCAGTGACATCTACAACATTTTGACAATAATACCAGTGACATCTAAAGCATTTTAACAAAAAAAAAAAAACACTGACATGTACAACATAAGAATGAAATGTGCTGTGTATATTCGCAACACCAAAACTTACAATAACAAATACCTGGATCCGGCATCTTGCCAATGTTCTGATCTGAGAAATAATTGGAGAAAATAAATCACAGACATATAATCATATTACAAAAATCAAACACATACAATTATATCGCAAATGTGTAGAGTGGTTCTCCAAGCTGACCGTGCAAAGAAATGTCAAAATTCTTCAAATCATTTACACTTTTGTACAAGGCGTGCTCTTTTGCGTATAATCGCTACGACGTTAGCTAATTTCGTTCACATAAATCTTCATTTAAGGCGCAGAAAATTGTGAGTTGTTAATATCACTACATGTACTTTGAGTCTATTCAAGGATGAAAGTCTATCTTGTACAACAATATATTTGTTTCATGAGAACGAGAGAATAAATCGTATACGAGATACAATACGTCTCGACCATTTTTCTAAAGTATTGTTTGCTGTTGTAAATCCCTATGTTTATATGTTGGTCATTTAGCCTGCTTACAGTCCAGCCAACAGAGTGAGAGAAAGGGGCGGGGGAGATGGTGGGAGAAGAGAGATCATAAACTTTCTGATTCTCATTATGCCGACTTTCGTTGAAGTCAAGGGCCACTGGCCAAAGCCCTGTGCATAAAGTACACGCGCTCCCATCCTACTTACATGTATTATAATAATAATAAAACCAGTCTTGGGATGTTAGGGTATGTCTAATTAAATTTGCTCAGAAATGTTATTTGTCACAATGTTACTTAGTACCATCAGTCCTTACGTTTCTTGATAAAGAAACAATGGACAGTATGCGAATGGATCAAGATTCCATCTGTTTTAAATCAGTGAATAACGCCCCTCGTTAGATAAGACAAAATGAAGACTAATTACCTGTTCCAAACTTTGCACGCCACGATTCCATTCCATGGCTTGGCTCTAGGAAGCAACTCTTTTGCGTTAAAATGTCTGCATAGGACTTCGTTTCCTAAAATCCATATATCTTTATACATCCTTGAATATTCAAACTGAATTATCACTGCTTTCTACATTAGGTAAATTCGTTTTCGTATCTCTTAAACACATATGTTATGATCAAATTAGGATGTCAATTGTCACACACATACACACGCACATACACACACACACATGTATGTACATATATACGTATATGCTCACGCACACATATAATAAGGCAGTTTAAAGGTACAAATTGCATAAACGTTTTTAAAAGTACGGCATATATGGGCATTATGCTAAGCAAATATATGATAAATATGTTGTCCTTGTGTTGCCAAGATTTTACAACTGTGATTTGTTTTGACTGATGACTGCTTCAGCTGTGTATTTAAGATGATTTAATGCATTACCTCATCACATTCATCAATTCCGTATATGTAGTGCAAAACCAATATGCGTGTTTTATTGCGCCGTCGGAGGTGAAATCATCCTAAATTAAATGTCGGACATTATTTTTTCTATGATGATGGAAATAGTTTTCTGACATGACAAAATACGTCGTGGGCATTAATCACGGAACACAAAAATGGATTCATTTGCATAAGTAACCCATGCAACTTGATGTCTGCAGTGTAGATTGCTTTTCGGTCGTTTATACAAATATTGTATGCTAGAAAGTTAGGAGTTTCCATTGGGTGAAAAAATGGAATAGCTGGCTCTAGCGTAGAATGTAAAAAAAAATCAGCAGTTTAATATAAAAAAGATGTATAACATACAAAGTAGAGGCTGATTATCAAAGTAAACAAGGGTAATATTTGTTTCCTGAGCCAAGCAACAAAGCCGTTCTGTGGGAGGATTATATTTTATTACATCACTCGGTACATTATTAATTTCTTTCTTCGGTTTTTATATCCCAAGCATTTCGATTCTTTGCCAGAGCTGTACCTCACAATACAATTTGGAGTTTCTAAGATAATTTGATAAATTGAAAATAGCAAAGAAATAACAGCGGTCTTAAGCCTATTTCAGCGAGACTTATGTAGTATGGAGATGAGAATGCAACAGCCGTAACGATGCCTTCACTCCATTGATAAGTGTGGTTTACACCGTCTGAGAATTAATTGCGTATTTCGACACGTTTTAAGAACCGGAGCATGTATTTTATACTTTGCCTTCGTGCTCTATTTAAGGTTTTTTTTTAAAGATAAAACCAAAAAGAAATTGTTTCGATGTCACTGAGTCCATTTTCAGGATATATCTTCAGCTCAAATGTCCGAAGAGACAGCTCAAAGCGTTCTCTTTACATCTATCAATAGGAGAAAACATATATTTGGCATATTCCAATACTTGCAAACTCTTAGGCTAAATGCAGACATTTCATATCTTGGAGGATATTGAAGTGCATGCTGGGTGAATTAGTAAAGCTTATGTAGAATTTGAAATGGGTAATTTTTAGATTTGTAGAATAACAGATATTTAGAGCTAAATCACAAGCTGCGACAACTTTGATAAGTGGCAAGTACCTTGTATCTGATAGCATACCATAACCAGGCTTTGTGTACGTTTCATATATATGTTGCTTTTGGTAATGGTTCAACGATTTTCGGATGCAAACACCTTTATCTGGCGTGAAAATATTGTTAAGCTTATCTTGTAAATTTCTCTATCACGTTTATTTGATAAATCAGTTATAATAATTCTCTACTATTTTCAAACTTTCTGAATATTTTTGACCAAAACTTTCTGAATATTTTTGATCAGACTTCCTTATATCAATTGTTAATGTTGAACGCAAACCGTGTAAGTATTGTTTATACATTCGTTTTGAAATCTGAAAATTACTCTAATAGCAGAACAAGCACTTTTGCATTTCAGTTGCAGGCACGAGAGTGCTTTTTAGAATACACACATCACATAAGTTATCAATGCAAAACGAGAATAATTTTCGCAGTGAAACTGGAAACGATTCCGGATATAAACTATTCATTTTAATCCAGAATTATGCGCCAAGCATTGCTGCAGAAAAAAATACTTTTCTCAAGCCTTCTTTTATAAGACGCTATATTGTATATAACAATTACTATAAATGGCGCCCCGAATTCTTGTCTTTAGTTAAATCAAATTTCAATTCCATACTTGAAAAGAGAATTAATCAATAATGTTCATATACGACTAATTTGAAAGGTAGTGTGGATCATAAACTTGCTAACGCATCAAATCTATGGACTTTAGTGCGGGATTATTGATCATTTACACTCACAAGAGTATGTAATGGTCCTGATCTCTGATCGGTAATCGTTGGGATTTTCAAGTGGGTACCATCACTTTGAGGGCAGATGTTGATAATATGTTTAGGTAACCATGATGAGAGCAGACAAATGTCGTTATGCGAACACGGTTCTTGAAGCGTACATTTTGGAGTTTCGATTGTGTGTGCTTACGGACATGCTCGTACTTAATTTATAAAAGTACCCATACTTGATTTATTAAAGTACCTATACTTGACTTATAAAAGTACGCTTACTTGATTTATAAAAGTACACATACTTAATTTATAAAAGTACCCACACCTGATTTATAAAAGTACCCATACTTTATTTATAAAATTACCCATAATTGATTTATGAAAGTACCCTTACTTGATTTATAAAAGTACACATACTTAATTTATAAAAGTACCCATACTTGTTTTATAAAAGTACCCATTTATGAAAGTACCCATGTTTGATTAATAAAAGTACTAATGCTTGATTTGTAGAAGTTAGCGCGTGTGCATCCTTTGTAGTCTGGTTTCCTATTTCATATTGCTTTGCATTATACATTGATCTAGAGTAACGATTGAAGAGCAAAACACACATTCGAAGCATGTTCTCGCTTCGATGAAAGAGGTTTGGTTAGGTTGCTATTATTAATGACGTTTTGTGGAATTATTTCTATTTCATTCCCCATCTGCTCAAAACCTCCAGCTCTTTCCTTACCTCTCGTGTTTATAAGCAATTATGTATCATTTTCTTATGGTATTGGGGATGAATATATCAGTTTGTATACTTTAGATGAATAACACGACTTTTTTTTTTTTTTTGACGATATTGTGAAGTCGTTTGCCCTAAAGTAACAGCGTATCCATCTTTTTGTCCTGATCAGAATATATTGACCCAGTTGAAATGGTTTTATGAAAAGCGTAAATTTTCTTTGTCGGCCCCTGACGTTTCTTGTTTAAAACCAAATGCTAACGATCTATGGTTAAATCCAGCTGAATCTGATCCATACGCCTTCAACGGCCATTTGTTATCAATTCCAAAAGTGGACAACAGTTTTCCTTGTTGAGTGGTGTGATTATGTGGGCGGTGTGTGTGTGTGTGTGTGTGTGTGTGTGTGTGTGTGTGTTTAAATTATTTTTTATATTTTGTGGGGCGAAGAAGCGGTTGCGACACCCCTTATAAATATAGCTGCAAAAAAGCAAGACTAAATTCATCACTGATGATGTTCTTTATATGTACCATTCTTATTTATAGTTAATTTGCATTGTGTATTGGCCTTTGTTCATAATAGAGAGTAAGTGTTTGGCCCAACTTAACTAATGTCTTTTTTTTGTAAACAACATATGACACAACCACATTTTGTCTATGATTGTAGATTATATGAGATTATTATTATTTTCCAGTAAACATGTTTACTTGGATTTGAGTTCAGAAAATTGGTTTTCCTCTCTAGAATTCGCGGTTTACCTGATGTTTACCATGTTCTTAATTACAATTTTAGTAATATACCTGACCTTGTTGACAACTTAGAATGTTATAGAAATAAACGTCTGACCCTCATCCTGGTCCTCCACTGTGTCTTATATTTCAATATTAGATTTGTTTAAATCAGAATTATTCAGTCCTATTATAACTTAAATTTATTTTAAATATTAATTGGAATTGCAAAGTGCTCTGTGACTTTTAGGGCTGAATCGCTGTTTTGGGACTATATGAATTCATTTATATACATTTACCATTATATCATTGTGATAGATCAAAAATTTTAGCACATCAAGACTATACCATGCTATTAGCACATCAGCACATCAAGACTGGAATTCATTCGGAATACACTATACATTTAGGACTTGTGATTGACCTTTTAGGACTATTTGGAATTTAATTCACAATAATGTAGGTTCATTTTAAATTTTCATTTTGTATTCTTTGGAAATAAACTGTTTCTGAATTTTATAATATGTTTTGGTTTTCACTATTTTCTGTTACTTACTTTAAGACCATAGGGTCACAACAACCATTGACATTCTATTTAGTCCTTGATTGTTACAAATATACCGGCGTTGTAAATGAGGGAACCTTATAGGGATATGCCAATAAGGTTATGCCATGTTAGTGCATGAAACACTAAATTACATTACCAAATATTACAGAAAAACGGTGTCAGTGCTTCTTATGTGCCAATAAAGTTATTCCCTGATAGCGCATTAAACACTACAATATAATACCGACTATTTCGGCATGACGTTGTGATTGATTCTTATATGTCAGTAAGGTTATACCTTGATAGTGCATTAAACAGTATAATACCCTATACTACAACAAGATGTTTTGGGTTTTTTATGTTCTTATGTATATTTGATTTAATTATATCTGATTTAATATATATTTATTTCAATTTAATTGTTTGTTTGTCAGTTTTAATTATTTTATTTTTCACTTCATGCTATTGTAATGTAAATGTATTTACTGGAGATGATACTTTTTCCAGAAAATAGTTTGACCTTGACTGTTCATTTAGTAAATACCAGGTGTTGACCTGGATCTTGACCTTGATTCAAACTTTAGTAAAAGCCATGTCAACCAGTTTTTTTCTTTATTTATTTTTGTTGTGGGACTTATAAGAGTGAGATCGATGTTTTATTGAATACGTGACCCTGGACTTGTAAATAGTTTATGTGAAGTAAACAATTTTTATTCTAGAAGTACAATGATTAGGTCTTATCAAGGACATACAGGGGCCTAAACACGTGCCAGTATGGTTATACCCTGATAGCCCATTATGACATGACCCGGTGATTGTTTATTATGTGCCAATAACCAATATGAAGTGAAATAATACAAAGAGCAATAATAAAATCCAATTTGACCAATTTAATACGATCCCTGACTATTGAAACGCTATAAGAGGGGCCGCGGTATATCGAATGACTTTAGAACGATGAACCGATGTATTTGCAACAATCATAAAGCTAAGCTTGTCTAACTCCGGGATTTATTCAGATATGTTATAGCTGGTGTCTATTTAGTTCAGTTCTTAATAAATCACTCATATTCGTCGAGTTTCTCAGAGCTTGAATATATCATAATACGAAATACACGACACATAAAATCAAACTAGTGGGTTTTATTTAATATTTTGCATAACTAAATACTGTTTAAAAATATCTTTGATATATAGTAGTTGGATCAGTATATTTAAAATATAAATTAAATATATAATCTAAAAATAACCGGGACATTGGAACAAAGGAGTCTTCTAGTTCAAGAAAGAATTGGAGTTTTACTAGAAGTAGCAGATAGCTCAGGTACATTATTTATAATTAATTATAGGTTCTACATTTCGTAACAGTAACAGAACTGCTGTCAATGTAGATTGTACACAAGATACACTATTTTCATCAATCCCAAACACGTTATGTATGTATGTATGTATGTATGTATGTATGTATGTATGTATGTATGTATGTATGTATGTGATTTAGCACTTTACATTACATTATGGCTTTGAATGCAGGTATGTATGTATGTATGTATGTATGTATGTATGTATGTACGTATGTATGTATATGATTTAGCACTTTACATTAAATGTTAATGTGAGTCGTTTATAAGTGTGACATGATGTGTTGTTTGCATTGCTTTCATTATATCAAAAACTATTGCTTAAAACAAATGAAGAATCGCTGCATAGTTCCAAGAGGAATATGCCATCTAGAATTTCATTATGTACATGTCAATCTCGGCCACCGTGGCACTCAGCTTACATCCAACGATGTCATTTTTATCACAGGTTTTATTACATTGCCTCTCCTGCTTCAGGATTCAATGCCACACTTAAGACTGGATATATCATTTCTGAATCTTCAGTTGTCTTGGATCGTTGTCTTTATATCTGAAAACATTTGTCATAATATGTTTCGTCCTGTTTTCCTGAAGGTTTAATTGCAGTCATTTGCGTGATTACTGATAAGAAGAGATATGGTTTATCCAAGAAAAGAATGGTTCTCTATTGGTAATGCCAAACATTTATCCGTTAATGTGTTTGGCTACAGTATATTTCCAGAAACTTTCCTGTTCAAGTTGCTGTCCTGGATGCGATCCCACTTCTGTGAAAACCACTGCTACAAAATGTTGTTATATATTTGATTGAGATCTCTATTTCATCCGTTTATTACATTAGAAAAAATAAGAGAAAATACGCTATTTAAAAATATATCTCTCAGTCTGCTCATATGGTCATTTCAAGTTTAATTTAACAACGTTCTTGACAGAACTAAAGCCAAAAATATAATAATAACACTAACGAATATTATTCACAAAGCTACGTCAAGGGATGAACTGAGCATGCAATGGCGTTGTCAACCAATGCATTCTGAGGAGCTGTTCGGTTCCAGCTGTGTTTATTATTTGAATCGTTGAGGTATTCATACAATGTCACGACTCCGCCGTCGCCTGAGATGTTGAAAATGGATGGTTTTAGCAGAAATAATATCCGATTTTCACAAGATGTATAAAAAAATTCGTTCTTAATCTGGCTGAGATCTGTCTTTCTTTGATGTATATTGCTCACGGTGTCATAAATCATCATCTATCTTTGCCACATTTTAGAATTATTTCAACTGCTTTGAAAACCATAAAGCTTGGTCCCATTAGAATAAAATTGTACGGAAATGCAACTTGTTCAAAGTCCTATAATTTAATGCAA
The DNA here is from genome assembly GCA_028554795.2 of Sinohyriopsis cumingii. Taxonomy (NCBI): domain Eukaryota; kingdom Metazoa; phylum Mollusca; class Bivalvia; order Unionida; family Unionidae; genus Sinohyriopsis; species Sinohyriopsis cumingii. Next base: position 155,989,367 of record CM068825.1, on the reverse strand, counting down.
GCATTACTGTCCAGGTGGTGTGGGTACCGTGTATAATCGCTTATAAGTCGAGTCAAACTGGAAACAACAACATAATTTGCTGTAACATAAAGCGCCTGCAGATCAGGGTATATGCTGTTTCTTCTACTGAATATCCCTAACAAACTGTACAGACCCAGATTTGCATGATGCAACGGCAGATCTGGGTCTATGTAGTTTGCAGTTGGATTCGTCTTATAAGAGAGTACTGATGGTAGGTTATCTCGTCTAACCAAGTCGGATAGTTTCTCTGGTTCCGAAACCCAGTCGGGCATGTGAGAGAGAAAATATGAGGATGCCCGGATGATGGAGATCTTTATGTGTAAAAACGAGTAGTATTTCATACATACTACTTAATCTTAGACTGAGATACAGACTAGTTTTCATAATAATGTAGAATATATGTGAAATTGTTTTATATTTCTCTGACTTGTAACAGTGCACGAGTGACAAATAATGTGCACATGACAGGTTGTGTCACGGGTTGAAGGCGTGCCCATGAGTTCGTTTTTTTTTGTTATTGTTTTTTTTTTCTTCTTTCTTCTTTTGATTTTGGTTGGGATTTTTCTCTCAGATGACAACTTCAGGACTTTATTTAAAATATCAGCCATCCATTTCCATGATCTTTACGCATGAGTGACTAGATTACCAGCTACATACACACCATACTTTCCTTTGAACAAATTATAAGCAATTTAAATGCTTGGTGTACTCTCTCTCTCTCTCTCTCTCTCTCTCTCTCTCTCTCTCTCTCTCTCTCTCAGCTAATAGTTCAAAATGTCTCCAATGTTATACTTACATACCAGTAACAACTAATTTATGAATTTAATTCGTTACGTCAATGAATTAATTAATTTACGCAAATCTCATTTACTTTTCAGGTCGTAAAGATGCTTGTCATTGTGGTCGTGATGTTTGGAGTCTGCTGGTTGCCTATTCACATCTTCTTCCTCGTTCTGGACTTCTTCCCGGAAGTGCATATATACAAAAGCGAGGCTGATGAAAACTTCCTAATTGGAGTATATATCTCTGTGCACTGGCTCGCCATGTCCAATAGCTTTGCCAATCCCATAATATACGGATTCACGAACGAAAGTTTTAGAGTATGTTTTGTTTCTTGTGTCTGTATTTTCCATACTGTCATTTCGTGTATAAATGGGTGCAGAATTGATATATCTACTTAGCTACTTTTATTTCTCCTTCTTTTCTCTTTCTTTATGTTTAGATCACCATCTCTCTTCACAAATTTTATATTTTCATCTAAACCCATCTACCAGTTTGCATTCATGCTAACCTGTGCACGCATATGTACTAATGTGTACGTTTTGTTTCACATTTGCTTAAGGGACATACCGCATGTAATCGCTTATATGTTCTGTCCAACTGCAAACAACATCGACACAGATCTGCCGTCACATAATGAGCAAGAAGATCAGGGTCTATATTGCTTCTTGTGCTGATTAGTGCCAGCACAAGGTATAGACACATATAAAATGACTGATCTTAATCTATGCAGTCTGGGACGTATCAGCGGGTATAGAGCGTAATAACTAACCTTATTGTAGAACAAAGGACTGCATGTCCTTATTGTAATAACTAACCTTATTGTAGAACAAAGGACTGCATGTCCTTATTGTAATAACTAACCTTATTGTAGAACAAAGGACTGCATGTCCTTATTGTAATAACTAACCTTATTGTAGAACAAAGGACTGCATGTCCTTATTGTAATAACTAACCTTATTGTAGAACAAAGGACTGCATGTCCTTATTGTAATAACTAACCTTATTGTAGAACAAAGGACTGCATGTCCTCATTGCAATTGACGGCTACATCGTCAGTAATAAACGGTTTACAATTACTCAAACCTGTTTGATATCTCGGCTTACTTTCAATATATATATATATATATATATATATATATATATATATATATATATATATATATATATATATATATATATATATATATATATATATATATATATATATATGTGTGTGTGTGTGTGTGTGTGTCTGTGTGTCTGTGTGTCTGTGTGTCATAGATTGAAAACTTCATTCTTTGTTCTTTTTTATTTTATCAAATTGGAACGTTTATCGTCCAAAAATAAATTCTTCCATAATTCTAATGGACCATACATCTTGCTTTAATTTGGTACGTATGATTATTGCCCACGCTTTTAATCAACACATTCAATTTCACAAAGTGATAGACCATCAAAATACAATTATTCTGGAATAGAATTTTAGGATGATTCTTTTTTATATGTAAATGCTTTCAAGTAATACTTTTACATCAGAACATTCATTTTGGAGAGTGGAATCTAATTGTTGTTTTGAGATTATTGTTCTAAAATCAAACAATTCCCGTTCTGGTGATAGTTTAACATAATAAAGTTGGATTATACCAATGGGAAGTTCCATAACCATGTCAATGCAGTCAGAAGATGCAACTTTTATCTTTGAAAAATTCGAACTTACCAATATGCCGAAGCATTAACCCGCAAGCATCAGCATCGCATCTTATGCATGTGTATGCTTTTTGGCTTGCCGCAAAATTAACCCAGCAGCAGAAACAATATTGACCCCGCCTTTCTCTTGAGTACTGTATTACTGTAACAATACCATATGACATAGTAGTAAGCGACAAGAAAACAAGATTTGCCTTTTCTTTTCAAGTAGGTTATTTTCTCCACGTAAATCTTCTCCGGGGAAATTCCGTACACGAAATCATGCTTCTGGGGTAAAAAAACAACTCTTGTTGTATATAAGAATTTCTGCTTATAACGACTCTTTGGTCTTGAAATAAGTAATAGAAAAGAGCGAGAAGCAACAAGCTTTGCAAAATGCGACGAATGATTTATTTTCTTAGAATACAAAGTGGACATGTAAAAAGGGAACTTATGGTATTACGAATTAAATTCCCAACATTCCAAGAATTACAGATGCAAGTCCTAATAATAAACGTTCTGAAGTAACTTTGGTATAAATCCAAATTAAATCCAATGCTGAAAGTGTTGATGTGCCTGTGGTGGTCCGTATCGTGCTGATGTGCCAACATGCCTTTGTTGGATCACCATAATACAATCCAAGAATTTAATCCTTTTTTGAAATTTCAGTATAAATTAATGTCTCTATTTCCAAGAATGTTATTTTTGAAGAGCACTTTGTATTTCCTGAGAAGAATCACTTGAATTAAATAATTTGAATAAATAAATTCCAGCCCAAATGAACTACTGGACACAACAATAATACAACTGATACTGCTAAGATCTTAAAGCATGAATGAATAATTTTTCCAGTAACAAGATTATATAGTCCTCTACTCGTCCTTAGGTCACAACTGGCATTTAAAAAAATAATAATAACCTAATGGAAAATAACCTGCTAGAAACTTCCTAATGTTTACCAAATAGAACCGTAGGTATAATTAGCAAGTATATTACTACAATTATAATGTAGGATCTGGAATATATCAGGTTGATCCGGTATATTTATAGGAGAATTCCAGTAACCTAGACCCAGACTCAAATTAATATGCTTACTTCTATTAATAATGATTCTATTATTAAACCCATACACATAGAGAATATCTTAGCAATGTATTAATTGTTTACAGGATTAAAAATTCAGGTCGAGTAGAAAATGAACTTGATTTTGGACATGGTCAGGTTCAACATACAATGTTATATTACAATAGCATATAATGAAATAACATTTTTTTAAAAAAAATAATAAAAACAATGCAAATTAAATATACACAAAAATCCTACATTTAACATTTGTGCCTGAAAAGTCCATTGTGTGTCATTGAGAGTAATTGTTGTATAGTTTTTTTCCACCAGGACTATAGTTTCCATACATAACTGCCATACCACGCGACTATCATTATAGCAAAAATACAGTGGCTGATACAAAAATATCACTTGAGGGCGTAAGCAAGTAGGCGAGGGGTTTGTGGGACTGAAACCACTGTGGTCCGGGAGGGAAAAAAGGAATTTATGTTCGTGAGTAACGAATAGTTATAAACAGTTTTAAGAAGGTCCATTTTGAATTTTATTTATTAGGTATAATCTGTATGATTCGCTTTTTATACAATATTCATGCTTGAGAGGAAAATAGTTTATATTTCCAAGAAATAAAGAACCTGAAATTACATTATTATTGCTCTCACTGTCAGCCGCTATTATAGTCTTTTCGTGATGTCACAAAGTCGGCGTGGTTACAATGGCTACATGTACTATCCAGTTGAAACGCGTTATTACAAAACATGTAATTCTATTCTAGCATTTCACAAAACATGTAATTATATGCTAGCATTTCACGAAACATGTAATTATATGCTAGCATTTCACGAAACTTGTAATTCTATTCTAGGATTTCACAAAACATGTAATTATATGCTAGCATTTCACGAAACGTAATTATATGCTAGCATTTCACGAAACATGTAATTTTATACTAGCATTTCACAAAACATGTAATTCTAGTCTAGCATTTCACGAAACATGTAATTATATGCTAGCATTTCACGAAACATGTAATTATATGCTAGCATTTCACGAAACATCTAATTTTATGCTAGCATTTCACAAAACATGTAATTCCATGTTAGCATTTCACAAAACATGTAATTCTATGTTAGCATTTCACAAAACATGTAATTCTATGCTAACAAACTATTCCTAATGAAATATTCCTAATACAATACAGGTATTTTATTCTTTAACCCATGGTTTATATCTTTCAAGTGATATTTCTATCAATCACAGCATCGTCTTTTTGCTTTCATTGTGGTCGGAAATCGTAAATTCTCGTTGGACAAAAGAACAGGCACAGGTGAATTAAAATCAAACATAACTCGAAGTTTAGTATATTTAAATTGTTAATTTTATGAAAGTATTTAACTCTAGGAACATCCTTAGCTGTGGTTATGTAGTAATGCAATGATCACAAACCGACCTCGTGACGAAAAGAACCATTCAGAGATCTGTTACTTTTACCTTATTCATATATATTTACCACTATAATATAATTTAGATACGAAAGGTTTTCAAAGTTTGAACTAAACTGTTTTCATAAAGGTATTTTTTGCGAATTTTTTTATAATAGTTTCCGTATTCATGACGCTAATACCTGTCAAGAAAATAGTGAGTGAACATTTTATCAATTTTCCTTTTAATATCTCGATAAAACGACGTTGTATAGGAAATGGCTGATTTGATATCGACGAGATGATTTTTAAAAAAATGAAAACAGCAGCAACAACAACAACAATAATAATAACAATATAATAATAATATTAATAATAATAATCACTGCAATGAATAATGATTGGGACCTTGCTTACTGTAACATCCCTGATATGTATGACGTATCTTCCATCTTTGACAGCATTTTTGAAGGCTAATCGAAAAAGACATAGCTTGGTAAATTTTCATTAAAAAATTTAGGAGGATATGTTGTAAAGGACAGGTGGACGGACACTGCTAACACTATGCCTCGTTAAAGCTTGATGATAGCTAAGAACTGTAGTACGACATTATATTCAACGAAGCTCATATTCCGCTGAATTCAACTCTGCGATAACTCACACGGACCTAATTATACATCTATTAGAAAATTAGACACAGCATCAAAATTAGGCAATAGAATTGAATTGTGGAGATTTAAAAACATAGCAGATGTGGGTTTCTATTTGTTACAAGATTACTAATCGTGGCATCTTTCATGTGTCTTTCTAATTTAATTTAGATAACATTGAGTAGAAGATTGACCTGGCTAGTTCTGGCGTCAAAACTTCGCAAGATAAAGAGAAAACAAAATATTTTCTGATTTACGTCCGGCAGAAGTTTTACTACCGTATTTATCCTCAATAAGTGGTGTTGGAATGATATTTACCTCTTTGATTTTCCAAAACTTTAGTCAGTCTTTTATTATAAGATATATTACATTATTTTATAAACTTGACCATAAGATTGTAACATTGTTAAGATGGATGTTGTCCCCGTCAGAAAAGGTACTTATGTCTCACTATTATCTGAGCACTGGCAGGGCAATAAGAGATTGTAGTCAGTAGCTTCCCTTGAATTATATAGGTGACAGTACGGATCAGTGCGGTGCAACATTACTTCCGGTTCGATTCCTCCTTTACATACACAAATAATCGATAACATCTTCATCTTGGTTTAAAATGTATCAGTCTTACGGATCATGGACGTTATCGTCAGTCGGAGAGGAGTTAAACAAAATTATAAAAGGAAGTGAGACTAAGTTATCTGGGCGAAAGAAATAGTTTATGGATGCATTAGAAGATATTAAGCATAATCGTTACAAAAATATGTTTTGCTTCACACAATTACTTTCGTGAGTCTATTCAATAATTATTTGTTAACAAATTCATTTCTCTAAAATTATATAATGCACGTACCATTCAACTATTTTGTTGTGAAGAAATCTTTAGGTATTTAGTGGGTGGGGCAATTTTGTCTCTGAACATACCTTAAATTCTATGAAACCATTCATTTCTAATTTAATCGTTTTTCTTCCTTTACAATTTCTTTGTAAAGTATCAGACATGATGTATCGATATTGATAACAGTGACAGAGCGATACATTTGTATTTCGTACATATTCAAATGAAGAAGTGACGATTGCTTAAATATACTTTGTGTAAAAATGACAAGTATTAGTGTACTCGTTCACTACTAGACTAATTGCAAAACTGTAATGAATGGTTAGTTTTATTGTAGAAAATATTTCAATGCTATAGCTATTCAAAATAAATCATTTTGTACTGAGATTTAGTACTGGGACATTTTTCATATCCTAATACTGTTTTGTGTTTCCTGTTCCAGCATAAGTTATTTCATGATAAGATAAACATTTTTAAAAACAAAATCATGAAATCTTTGTTTCTTGTTTAAAATCGGTGTTTTGATTTGATATTAAGCCCATACATGTACACTCATACTGAATTTTATTTTGATTTGGGTTTAACTGCCGTTCAACACATTCGAGGTTGTATGGAACAGTTTCACAGAAAGAGGAGATGGAGGAATCTGAGGCTCCTCTATTGTTAATAAAAAGTGCGGATAAGAAAATGAAGTTAATAGGCGATACATTTTATATATACTAGGTTGGTGCATTAGTCCAAAATTATTAAGATGTACTATTTTTTTTAATGATTAATTGAAATAAGCTAAATGGAAATTTTAGTGTCTTTTGCCGCGAACCAGGTAGATCTTTTGATTCACCTCAAAATAAAATAAGACACTATTTGTTTTTACTGATAAATTTATCATGAATCATGCATTCTTAAAGATTATACAAGATCTAAAATTTGTTCAGGCGGGTGATCAAATCTAAAAAGGGACTAGAAATCGGAAATGGGTTTTAATGTGACCTCACCTATTGGGAAGATAATTGAACTGGAACATTTCTGGCTTATTTACAACATTCCATCTCTATGGAGTGATCTAAGCTAAAAGAGGAAATTGCCAGAAAATTCCGGAGTACTCTATCGCACGAAGAATGAAGTACGCATTGCAAATTAGAATCATGGAGCAAGGATTATGTTACGTTTATGGAATTATGTACACAAATTCAGTAAGAGAAAATTCTATGGTGAGTTCTTGCTTTAAAAAAGAAACTTCTGAATGTTTCGGCCAAGAACAAGTCATTACAGTCAAGTCGCCAGTAATGAACGCTATGAAAAGCTACCATGAATGTTCGCCGCCGCTAAGAACGATATTTTGAATTACTTTTGTTCACATTGCAGTGGAAGAAAAGAAAGTTCACAGTCGGTATATTGCAGGACTCTTCTGTCGCAACATAAAATATCATTAAAAAGCAAACATATAAAATGTGTCTTTCTACAACTCACCAGAAGTTATTTCTCGACTTGAAGGAAATGGCATAGTTCCGATTGTGATGGTATGTGACGTGCACAAGACGTCATTCGGCAAACAAGATTATGCATATATTATTCCGATATTTGGAAGAAAAGGCCCGTCATGTTCCGATTGATGATTAATGTGATTGATTTAACAAACAATTCCTTAAATCATTACCGTAACCTTCACGTTCGTTCTGTGTCTACAGTCAGTGTGTTATTTTACCCGTCCCGTTTTTGCCAGCTGTTTCATTTGGACAATGCGATTACACTGTATAAATTCTACGTTATTAGCTTTTATATTTCATGACTTTCGATGGCAAGTCTGTTTGAAAATATAGTATTTAATTTGATCTTTCTTCATGACGTTCATGGCGGGAAGTTTTTCAAATTTGTGTTTAATATTAGGAAAACATCGAAAAGGGGAGTTTGATCTCACATTATTTCTCTTAAAACAAATAAATGCATGTTTATTAGACGATATCGTATTTTTCCTAAGGACTGATATGGACACCAGCTAGAGCCAACTTATCATATATATTTGAAATATGATATCTAGCATGTAATGTGTTCTTTCTGTGATTGACTTTTTGGACATTTGACTTACTGATGAATAGAAGATTTCTATTCCTACGGCAAGACTGATTGTTCAATTTAGGGCCCACGGTATTAATTATATGAACATGTGGGAACCAGTCTGGACATGGGTGAACACAAAACAGAGGGTCGTGATTGGATGTTAATGAAATTTCAGTCATTCTGCAGACTTGACTTTGGCACTCTTTACTGAAATTAGCATTCGATTCTTTTTTCAGACACATATAGATCAAAACAAGATTAGGATGCATACAGTTTTCTCACACAAGCTTTCATCTAGGATTGGTCAATAATGAAAAATATATTTGCGATCATCAGCATTTAGAAATTAAAAGTTATTGAAGTTTTAATAGCATGTGTTTTTCATATCTTTACTATGGGCACTGAATTAGCAATGTGTTTCCTGTAATAGATATCTCGACCAATCAACCTCCCGCGTGGCTTTGAGATCTACACCAAGGTCACGCGAGTTCGAGAGTGGTTGAAAGAGAAATACAAAAGCGGAGACCATGCAGACCACAAACAACGTATGATACGGTATTTGCATTGTCCATACTATTTAAAACGGAGAGAGAGAGAGAGAGAGAGAGAGAGAGAGAGAGAGAGAGAGAGATTATTTATTCATTTACTTTCCTGTCTATTTTCAGGCGGATCTCATATCAGTATTGTATTTGTGGTGCCCATGCTGTGGGTTCCTTAGAGGAATGCTGCCGCGACAGTTGAGTAGTAACACATTTGAGACAGTCGTGTTTAGACGACAAAGTCAACATAGATATACAATCAGACACAAGTCATCCGTCAACCTGGATCGATCATTGCGAAACAACAGACAATACCATCGCCCACCAAGGGAAGAATATCAATATAACGACAGACTCATTGGTTCCGGAGAACTTGAAAAAATTAACACCACTCGAGGGAGAGGATCGTGTAACGGACACCTGTACAGCGAAGAGCTTGATAGCAGTGTCCCAAGGATGCTAACAGATTCTTCGTCTAGTCTGCCTCAGTTATAATCGTTTTTATTAAACCCCTGTGAGTCACATTTAAAGTGTCTCTTTCATCAGTTACGGTAACCTTCTTTACTTTCATGAATGAGGGTCAGTGTAGTCGGGGTGCTTTTTTCTTCTTCAGATAAGACCATTTCTGTCCGTTTCCATGCTGTAAAGGTGACATAAAAAACAATGGAAATCGTCAGCAGATTTGGAACATTATATGTATTTGTTTTTTTTTTGTTTGTTTTTGTTAAAGTAGATCCGTTGTGCTTTGATACCACACCCATCCTTATTTGTTGAATTCACATCGCCATGCGAAACTCTGAAACTCATCTCTAACGCTAATTGCTATTAGATGGCGCGAATGTTCAGCGGAACGTTTAACCTGGGTTCGGTAGACTTTCACAGTCAAGGAAATTCTGAATCAGAAGACCAGTCGAATCATAATGCGCACCTGCCATCCTCAGGATTCCGTAGGTCTCATCAGCTGATGTATGCCAGGGGCATACAATCCTTCGTACAGTTAAGGGATCGGATTAAAGGGATGCTATGCCGGATTCTCTTGTAATATTACAAAGGGGTTATTCGAATGAACGGCGATCTCATACTTCAGTTAGGTTCTGCTGTATTTTCTTGAGGAAGATTCGAAGTTCAGAAGGACCGCTACTTTTTACTCTATGCAGCTAGTTAAATTGGTTTCGTCAGATGTAATACTCAGATTACATCTGCATCCTCTATGTTGGTCTTAATGTAATATCACTGCCTTGTGAAGATTTACGATGCAAAGTTAGTTTACAAATATATTGATGGTCTCTGTACGAACGTAATGAAGCTATCTACTAAGTTACATATAGGTATTGGTTAAGAACGTCTTATTAGTGCGAAACGATGGCAGAACATCATACCGGTACATTAACTAACTTTTTACAACACAGTGGATTTCAATCTAATTACCGGGATTTTGGCATCTGTTATTGTGTGTGTGTGTGTGTGTGTGGTAAATCTTTTGAAAATGCAGTAAAACACAGGACTTATATATTTTGTTTCAAATTACGCATGTATTGCTACATACCTAACTGATGTTATTGCATATATTGGATATACCGGAAATTTCAAATGACTGCTTCGTTTTTGTGGTCGCTTTCATCGGATAGATAGATATATGTATATATAGCTACAGTAGTTAATTACTCATGGTATATCTTAGAAAATTTTGACTTTACATCTCTCCGTTTGTAAAGGAGAAAATTAGCCTGTGGTTACAATGTATCGACCAATATTTGTATTTAATCAAACACGTGACTACTCTTTGCCTGAAAAGAGCCAACTCATCTAATTTTCTTCTTCTTGTTGATGTTATTGATGAGCAATTTAATTACAAAACGTCATGCAATCATGTGATACGGTCAGGTCGTGTCATTCCAATTAAATACCAGATAGCCCCCTTGATCGGTGAAACTCGTTTGTTGAAAGGACAATTGTACTTACTGTGTTACTTATGCATTCGTCCAAGATCCAACCAGATTTGTTCAAGGCATTTTACGATCAAGACGTTTCTTGTTTGTACAAATAATATCGATTCGCTTTCAAAAAACAGACAGAGACCCAGAGTGGTCAAGTGGTTATCTAGTCCGACTCGTGACCAGAATGGTTCGGGTTCGAATCCTGCCATCGGATCAATCATGTCGGCTACAATGGTGTTTTTATGGGCGAGTCACTTTACTTTCCTTTCTTCGGCACGATGTAACCTTGATATGCTATTAAACATTAATATCAAATCGAGCTATCAAATATAGACGCACTTACTAAAAATTAGTAATACCCGTCAGTGACTCTTCCTCATACTTGCCAGTCCTGTATAAATTAAATAGAAAAAGTATTTGCTTTGAGATCTTTACAAATGCTACCAAAGCATTATCCAATGAGGCCTCCGTTGGAAAAAAAACTACATAAAACAAACATAAATACACCCGGCTTCTTCGAAAATGCTCGTCCGATTTCGACAAATTTAGAACGCATTCGAGAATCAAATCCAAACACTTGCCAACTAATGAAGTTGAGCCGTCATCAAATAAGATACATAAACTGAACAAATTAAATTATCTCATCTTTGAAAATACTTAATCAATTTGGGCGACGGAGCAGGTAATGTTCATGATACAGTGTATTAGGACTGGTGTCCTCAGATTCAGCCGCTGTTTTTGAAAATAAAAGAAAGAAGAAAAAACTTAAAAGACTTCTAAACTTACTTTTCAGTTGTAGGACAGTTTTAATAGAGACATTTCTATCAGCAAGACCGTTAGAAATTTTAATTTGTGTTATATGGCCTTATTCAACCAAATTTGACAATGTATTCTAGCGTCAGTTAGTCAATTCTGACCTTTATGGTATGCTATCAACATGACACCAGCTACAAGTTGAAGCTCCTTATCGTCAGGTAATGTTTGGTCTATTTTGATTACAAATGAACAAACAGCTTTCTTTGCATCAAGAGCTTTGCAACTGGTGCGAATGATGTGATAAAATGTGAAATATGGCAGCACTTACTTAAAAAGCAAGAAGAGACATTACAAATCTTTTGCTTAGAAATACCGAGTTTGAGAAACTAAACCTGTTGAGCTTTTGGAAATAATGTTATTTGCAATCATATATAGTCAATGTTATTGAAAGTTGGACACCGGTTTCAAAAACAGGACTTTCGATGATATTTTGAGATCATCCTGACATTATACGCTTTCAGCCCAGATTATTTATCCAAAGTAAGTTCGAAGTTAGTCATGCACCCCACCCCCAGCTACCCGGTTCCGCCCCTCCACTCTCCCCCCGAACAGGTACTTAATAGGTAACGCCACGAAAAATACTCGTTGCAACAACACTTTCGTTTAAGCACATCTCTGTCTTTGTTTTAGTAACGTTTTCTTACGGGAAAATTATTTTGCCAACCCACCCCGCTTCAACATTTTTGGATAAAATATGTTTCAGAAACTTACCTAACAATATAGAGATGAATTTATGCTAATCAGGAGTTTATTTTTTATTTCCTGCGTTCATTTGTTTAAAATTTCAAGACAAGGAGGTCTTAACAAGAACTTAATGGTATCTTTCTGGACAAAACCCTTGTATTCTTAAATTACCTACGCATTATAAATACATTAATAGCGAATTACAAACGTATTTATCTTTCTGTGATACTCCTTGATAAATAAGAACATTTTATATTTTATTATAATCATGGAATTAAATTTAATCGTCATCGGTACATTATGATGATGATGCTGATGGTGAAGATGTTGATTGCTGTTGTTATTTATTATTGGTGCTAACGCTTTACTAACTCGATTTGTAACTACAGAACTTTTCGTCAAATTCCTCTAGAGTTATGAAAATGAGATAGCATTGGGTTAAAACATGTTTTGTTTTTGCCACAGAAGTTGAAATTGCGTTTCAAAATCATGTTTAAGTGACATTTGAGTCATGAGTTTCGTAGTTTCCTTTCCAAATTAATTTGAACTTTTTTTCTCAAAGAATTTGTCGCCGACAGCTTCAATTAAGTGTCGACAAATGTCTGTTATATTATTGATAACATTACTATGATGATTGATGATGATGACGATGATGATATTGATGATGATGATGATAATAATAATAAATAATAATAATACTAATACTACTACTACTCCTATTAATAATAATAATAATGATAATAATAATAATAATAATAATACTAATAATAACCTTTTAAATGCTTAATGAATATGCCATTAAAACATCTGGTATCATAAGTATTTTTTGGGAACTAGCGTTTTTATATTAAATATTTGACCTCATTATTTACCCAAATAAAGACAATTTCAGAATGAAGGAAAGATAAATATACGACGGTATAAAATCACACGACACACTGGAAACTTCAATTTTTAAAACATTTTCCTTTCAGTGTATTTTGAAATATTTTTCTTTAAAACTTTGGACCTTCTCACATCACGGAGAAACGCTTTGATTTGAAAGTTTTTAATCAGAAGATAACGAGAAGAATCTGGAAAGACTTTCTAAAAACACATGCGTACAGACTCTTTCTTTATCATAATAAGAATTCTTTGAAAATATTTGTATACAGTAATGTCAACATTCAAATCGAGATCGGTTATAAAAATGAAGGAAAGGAATTTAAAATGGGAAAAGACCGATAACAGCAAAAGCTCAACTGCACCATGAAATTATTATTGATAAAAGAAATAAATAAAATTGCATTTGGGTGAGACGCCAAATAATCAGGAGATAATTATCGAAAAACGGTTATTATTTCTATGCTCTAGTCCATATACAAGGTACGAAAGGTATGGAAGTAATATCTGACCCACTTGGTCATCTTGCTAAGGTATATATATATATATATATATATATATATATATATATATATATATATATATATATATATATATATATATATATATATATATATATATATATATATATATATATATATATATATATATGTGTGTGTGTGTGTGGGTGTGTGTGTGTGTGGGTGTGGGTGTGGGTGTTCATTTAGTACTATCTCAGCAAATTCAAATAGCCATTTATTCCAATACCTGAAGCCACATTTGTCATTGCTAAATAAATATTCTCCCTTAACACCCATTTATCGGATAATACTGACTAAATATAAATGATAAAAGCTATTATAAGTGGAAATATATGTATATACCTTTGTATAAGTCATTGTATGTACACATATACTTATATAGTGACAAATGCTGAATAGTCTTAGCAAATGGAACTGTCTTAAGTACGTGCCTTTGTGTTTAGAAAATAAAATGTTTTGTGCAATAAATGGCTTTTAAAACAAACGGGAGTCTCTTGTATTTCTTTAAATTACAAACATTTAGATTCGTGTGTTTATTTCTGTCTTAACTGCAGTCGTACGCAATATAATTGACATAGGCGCTGAATGAGCAAAGCAATCGCGACTGATTTCTGTTCGGAAAGCATTATTACTCTTCGTTCTTTGTAGCTTAATCACGTATCCAGACATATATTCTTTCTAAATTCAAGTCACCTACACATGTCTCCATAAATTCAAGTCACCTACACATGTCTCCATGTATACTAGATGCCATACTTTATAAATACATATCACGTAATCACGAATCAATGCCGGAGCACTCGCAATATTATTTGTTTGGCAGGGGCAAACATGTCGGTGGGTGGCGGCAGACCTGTAGTGGTCAGCTATTAAGTTTTACTGATGTAGGTCAAAAATGTTTATGTACGAATTGGAGGTGGGGTAAGTGCCCTCTGCCCCACGTGCTGACGCCCATGTGTTCATGCATACTGTATGTCATTCTTGATAAATTCATGTCATATATTCATGTATACGTGCATATAATGTGTGCTCCTGGCATACAGAATAATTTTTAAAATGTTTTAAAAATTGTAAATAACGGCTTTAACTCTCCCGGATTATTGAGTTTCGCCAGGATAACGTGATCGAAATGATTAAAGTATTTTTTCTGCAGAAAATGTTCTATACACTGTCACGGAATTGTGTGTTAGTTATATCATTATGTATATGTTGTCAAAAATGTACTCGGGTTTCGTTGCCGCGTACAGCGTCACCCGAGGGTGGTATATTTTTTCGGCTTAGTTATTTCGAAATCCTGAGCGAAACTCAGACCTCTGCACGTGCAAGTTGCCTACAGCGGGAAACCTAAGTACCTAGCTGCGCATATCTGTCACAGCTAGTGTACATATAGAGCAAATTCTCTATAACCAAATCACATTACGCCAAGTCTTGTCAGGAAGCTTACCCCTTTACAGAAGCAAATCTCCAGCTGTAGAGCTGCCTAAATGCCATGCCTTGTATATGGTTTGATGTGGAGTCACCAGCTGTAGAGCTGCCTAAATGCCATGCCTTGTATATGGTTTGATGTGGAGTCACCAGCTGTAGAGCTGCCTAAATGCCATGCCTTGTATATGGTTTGATGTGGAGTCACCAGCTGTAGAGCTGCCTTATGCCATGCCTTGTATATGGTTTGATGTGGAGTCACCAGCTGTAGAGCTGCCTAAATGCCATGCCTTGTATATGGTTTGATGTGGAGTCACCAGCTGTAGAGCTGCCTAAATGCCATGCCTTGTATATGGTTTGATGTGGAGTCTCCAGCTGTAGAGCTGCTTTATACATGTCTGCCATGCCTTGTACATCGTTGGATGTGGAGTCACAGAACTATGTGGGGTTTCCTGTGACGTATACGCTGTGTTTTGGTGACGTAAGATCGGAAGAGTGGACTGGTTTTCTCGCTGCGAGGGACCAGGGCTTCGCGACCAACGGGTCTGTGAGGGATCCTTCAGCAGACTGAGAGGAGCGGACCATGCGTGGGTGCTTCTCTGGCCATTTACTAGAGCGCGTGGAACCAGAGTTAACATCTTGGTCGTCAAATGGGCGCCACGATAGTTATAGTGTTCCATGTTGTTTCTACAATTGCATTTCATAATTTCTTTCATTCAGTATCTGTTTACCATCGATAGGTTCATGTCATTCATTCCTATTGTTATGTCGTTATATGAACGATCGACAGGTTCGTAATTTCATTCATTCCTATCGTTATATGAACGATCGATAGGTTCATAATGTCTTTCATTCCTATTATGTCGTTATATGAACGATTGATAGGTTCATCATTTCATTCATTCCTATTCCTATTTCAATATCGGTTTACGATCGATAGGTTCATAATTACACATATTGCTATATCGTTATGTGAATGATCGATAGGCTACTAATTTCATTCATTCCTATTGCTATATCGTTATGGGAACGATCGATAGGTTTATAATGTTATTCATTCCTATTGCAATGCCGTTGTGTGAACGATCGATAGGTTCATAATTTCATTCATTCCTATCGTTATATGAACGATAAATAGGTTCGTAATTTACACTGCTTTTCAATATCGTTTTATGAACGATACATAATTACATTCTTTTCTAAATCTTTATTTGAACGATACATAATTACATTCTTTTCTAAATCTTTATTTGAACGATACATAATTACATTCTTTTCTAAATCGTTATTATGAACGATACATTCATAAATACATTCTTTTCTAAATCGTTATTTTAACTATATATTCATAATTACATTCTTTTCTAAATCGTTATTTGAACGATACATTCAAGACTCTTTATACTGGTGTGTAGGTCACTTTTATTTTGTTGATCGGTGATAGGATTTCACGTTTGTTTTGAAATTCCATTCGTTAAATTAATGTTGAGTTTTTCTCTCGTTGAGTTCTTTGTTGATGATAGTTCCATGTTAGGAACTTTATAATTGTCCTTATCTTTTTGTTTATAATGGTGTCAGATTTGTTTATATTTAAATTGCGTTTATAAATAAACATCTTGTAAACGCAGTTGCTTTTGGTGTCTTCCCTAATCCAGTCCCAACCCGGCTTCATCCTGTGACATACACAATAGCGTGGACACATACGTATGTATGTCTGTATGTATGTATGTATGGATGGATGGATCTGTGTCTGTGTCTGTGTATATAAGTAGGCAGGTAGGTTGTTTGGTAGGTAGGTAGTTGTGTATGTGTGCGTATGGTTGTATACTTGTTTACATCTGTACGAAACTTGTACCGAAATGAATTGCATTAGAAGCATGTGTCTGTTCACATTCAAAATAGTTCTGGTTCAAAAAGATAAACGATCATTTAAATGGTTTCTAATTCGCGAGGTGTTTATTCATCGAGGCTATCTCTTACGACGAACCATTCTAACCTACCAGTTAGATAAGAAATGGGATTCAACTTTCCCAAAGCATGATTTTGATGTAATGAGCAACGCATTTTTTGGCAGATGTCACAAAACATATTGAATGATTGTAATAACTCCATATGGTGGTGAAGATGTTTAATTATTACTGAGTAAGCAAAGAGCTCGTGTTTGAAGTGGAATCTGACAATAAAGAATCCAGATCAAATTGTATGATTTAATGTTCTGTTTGCCCTTCAAAGATAATTTTAATTGTTTTGGGGCATTTCAGGACATGGCAGACTTTGCTTACAGAAAACACTGTTTGGATGGTATTGTTTTACGGCCATTAGCGTTCTATATAGATCCATTAATCTGCGGCTTTAATATTGTGAAAATAATTGTGGGCGATATTACATCTCTCAATTTATTTTACTAAATTCCATGTTTATTTTGCATTTTGATAAATACCTGAAGACATTAGTGCTAATGCTGATATTGGATAGGAAATAACTTGAGAGAGTAGGTGGCTAATGAGTTTTTGCTATTATATATCGTGCATAAATACCAGAAGGAGAACTAAAAGAAATAACTTAGGATAAAGACGTGCGGAAGCAATTTACTCAATGCTTGTTTTGTTTTTGTTCTTTTGCTTTGTGTGTATTGGTGCTTGTACGTTTTGAAGGATACGTAACACCAAAATTCAACATTCTAAATTACCAGATAAGACATAATATAAATGCAGTTAGTGAACATTGTTCGGATACTTTTGTACGCATTATAAATAATGGCACACATATATTCTGAATGATGAACAACAGTTTTCAGATCAGTGGAAGGGATATTGTATGACTTTATCATGTAAGCAATAATGTCGGTATCTAGAGATGACTAGATTGGGTGTACAAGTTTGGAAGGGATAAAACTGTGATCAGGGCTAGCTGTAATGAAGAATATCACTTCTGAGTGCATTTATTGATCTAAAATATTAAAATATAGATTGCAATGTTTTAGAACAGAAGGAGACGTACAGATAACTTTCAATACAGTCTACGAAACCATGCAAATTGCTGAAAATAAGAGTTTCTCTACGGGTCTTCTTTGTTTGTTGATAACATCAAAGGTTAAGTCATCAAAAGTAAAGTATAGTCTGGTGGTTAATTTCTTTAAAATTATTTATATTCGTTTACAATGACCTTGTAACGTTGCCCTCTTAGTAAGAGGGATGGTTAATTGGATTTGGCTGGCGTTATCAAGAGGATGACCTCCGTCTATGTTATAGGCCATTGTGAGTGCAAAAAGAATAGAATTTCAACATAGAACTGAACAAGAATACTGGGAAGAAATAAAGCAATACCAAGCCCTTTAGACAAGAAAACTAACAAATTTAATCAAATATATTAAATGCGGCAATTTCAATTCAATCTAAATTATGTCAACATAATTTAATAGCAGTGTCATAATAACGAGTGGAGAAATAAGCTATATGACCACAACTGATTTGCATCACCTTTCTCCCTTTGACTTCCTATTTCCTCGCTTTCCTGTTCTCTTTTTTCTCGTCCCTTCCTGGACTTCCGAGCCCTACCCTCGTCCGTCATTTTTTTCGGACTTCCGTCTTCGTACTGTAAAGTCTCTCTCTCAGACGGATGTTCCTTAATGCTGGTCTCTTTCAGAACTTGTGCGTCCTAGCATTAAACCCTGTCTTTTCTCACCAGGTAGCCACCTGGTCCCTTTCTTGTTTAACGAGGAAGGCACTATTCTCTTTAGGCTTCCCACAGAGGTAAAACTACTTCTCTCTCAGGAAATTAAGACTGCAGAATTCCGACTAAGGTCGTCACTTTAAATTCTCATTGCTTCTAAAGTGTACGCCTTAATTTATTCTGCCCAGTCGTATGCAGCGGTTCCTATATTTTCCCCAAGATAATTATTTATTTCGTCAGATTTAGACAGCATAGAATCTGTGAACTACGGGGTATATCAATTTTCCTTTAAAAATTATAATTTAACATGGATTCCTATTAAGTGGTTATGGTTGTTAGCTCAAATGTTTACATTTTCAGAACAGTGTAGCAATGCCCCATGACAAATCTCAGTCAGTCATAAATTCTAGCCTTTCAAATTTTAACACTGACACGGGGACAGAAAGGAAGAAAGGTCGACATTTAACAAAGACTTTTCTGACTTAAATGCGATAAAATTAATGCATTCAACTTTAACGTACAATACAGTTCAAAATTCGACACTTCACAGACCTAAATAGAGAAGTATGAAAAACATGCTACGATCCTATCGAACTATTATGTGAAGAGATTAAAATGGACCTTCGAATATAAAATACAGTGAAATGGATGAATGGTAAACTGAAGAATCAACTTACACATTACAAGATTAATTCAAAGTGTTTATAATAGGTACGTCGATGACCAGTTGCAGATAGACAAGCCTGGCATGCACATTTACAAAGTAGAACGATTATTGTAATTTATGAACCTCTCACCATGTTCAGTTCCCAGACCTGAAACCCATTCTGAATATTTCCCACTGAGGATATTCTCAAACGTGTGCATCTATGTTTGTAGCACACGTGATTCCACGTGGAAGCTTGTGATGGGTTCATAGCTGCAGAGCTGTAAGCCCGCAGACAGATTGATTTATACAGACACATAAGGCATTTTTTGTAAAAGATTTGCAGTAGGCTCTATTATATAAAGTTATTAGGAACCACGAGCTTGACACCTATAGTATTATGAACGAATACACGGATGTGGTTAATGCGGGAATTAAACTACCAGACTAAGGTGCGTTTGTACGTTCACATAAAATAATACATCATTGTTTAGCATGACTGCTTGATATAGATTTGTTAAATAGGTTCGAAGATGAAATAAAAATATTCAAACACGTTCCTGGAACACCTTGAAAAATTAAGTTAGGGATAGCGTTGAGCGAGAAGGATGAAAACTTGGCGAATATAACAAAATGTGTGATTAATAACTGTATAACACTGTACAAGAAAACTATGGATCGCTGAGGTTGACCTAGTCGCCCAGTGAAGACATTAAAATGACTAGTACAGGCAGCCTATACAATGAAACGTTTACCGAAGACATCATACTTTATTGAAATGACCTGTGAAGACGATCGAAAATAACCACAGTTATAACAAAATATTCAGCATTAAGAATCAGATGGCATTCACACTCACCACCTTGAGAAAAATTGGGGACAAATTTACAAAGAAATAGAAGCAAAGCCCTGGTCTTATGTGATACGTTTACCAAATATATACTTCACCACGAAAGAGTGCAAAGCATAAAGTATACATACAGTAGGGTCAATACGTTTGATATAATATTATACAGACGTAGCAGGAATGGTGATGTGGCTGATCTAAAATATTATAATGGAAAATAAAAGGTTATTTGCATCACTTTTTTCGTCGATATCAGGAGCCTGTTTATTTAGCAGATCTTTAGTTGAGATTCAAACTCATCATTTTGGATGGGAAAAAATACTGTACCTGCTATGGCGTTAAAATCTCGTACACTCCCCTGGATTGTGAAGAGCTTACTCATCTGACAAAGTATACAAAGCAAGAAATAAGAGAAAGCCAAACTAAAACTGATGTTTTGAATGGGTCATCTTATCCATGCAATATCCTGCGGACGATCATCCAGATCAGTCTAAAAAAATACCGACAGCATATAGGTGAACTCAAGTTCAGTAAGATTGAATTTCATGTACTGGTTACTGAAACCATACTCGACAGGTTTGAAGAACCCGGTATAGCCCTCAATGCACTTCTTTGCATGTCTTTATGCGGGACTACTTTTCCCATATACACAAAGCAACGATTCGTTCGGGCGGAAGGAGATTTATCTGCTGTTCTTGAGCAACAAGGACGGCTCTAATGCCACAGCTGCGCGATAACATTAAGGATAAAAGATTTTCCACGACTG
This sequence comes from Sinohyriopsis cumingii, assembly GCA_028554795.2. NCBI lineage: Eukaryota > Metazoa > Mollusca > Bivalvia > Unionida > Unionidae > Sinohyriopsis > Sinohyriopsis cumingii. Next base: position 155,968,143 of record CM068825.1, on the reverse strand, counting down.
TTAACCGGCACAACAAGTACAAGGGTAGCAAGTTCCAAAGTCGACGTTGCATGCAGGTATTTTGCACCCAACAACTACTTGATTGTCATTAATTATACTGTGGAGGATTCTGTTAGAAATCACAGCGCATAATCGTGTCAAAGTCTGCTAAAAGTGTCTTTGAACTGACCGCGGTTGTGTGGAAGATGAAGGTACTGTGTGTGTTATTTAGGCGGACACTGAATGATTGTTCGTTTCGTTTGGACACCAACCTAGAATTTAAATCAAATACCGTGCAGATGACTGAGCAAAATCCATGTAGGTTTTGTTACCTTAGCATCAGGTGCGATAGAGCAACAGAGTTGATAATGTTGCACCTCGGCAAGAATTCGGCTGAAGTATTTATTAAATCGCATGAGGTTACCGTGACATGGAACTACCAAAGCTTACCTCGCCGGCATATATGATTATGACCCATGTTGAAATTCATGAATGTTCAACATTGCTGGATATGTGAAAGAGCGTTTGCTTCTGTTATATCACTGGTTCGGACAATGCGGGAGGTGCGCACATAGAGCTTTCAGCCTGCAGGTGTGAATTTTCATGCGTGAGAAAGAAAATATCAACTGATGAACTTCTTTGGGTTTCTTATCTCAAACCAGCCAAGGGAAATTCTAATTGGTCCGGGAAGATAAATCGACCCCAACACTTGTTTGGCTAGCCAATCTTGAGTGACGTCATGGGTAACTTTTTCCGCGTTCGCTAGCTTTTCAGCGGCTGCTTCACAATTTCAGCAACCACAGAGACTGCAATTAATGATGGCCCGTTTCTTATCCGTGTTTATAACGTCAACGTACTTTGCCTCCAAAGAGTTTACTTTGTCCACTAGCAAGTGCAATATTGGCTATCAAACCTCCTTTGACAATTCATCTGGCGATTCTTTCTCCTGTAGCTGGCACCGCAATTGCATTCAAGTCAAGAGTTAGATCCACATCTGCGCTTTGACGCGGACGGATATAAATGTATGCTTTATAGTCGAATTCATGTAGGTAACATGCAGTATCGATGCGGTTTACGGATCTTTTCCGGACATAACATATTTATTAAAATCCTGTCGTATATCGATTCGTATTCCTGGCCCGCATGAATTATATTAATGGATGTTTACTCCACGGTACCTCTGGTAGATTTGTTAGCGTGTTAGCCATATCGTCACCAGCGAGGTTTTGTATAATGTACATTTCTTTGCTCAACTATCGATGAAGCTCCCGCTTTTGACGACCTTGATCCAGAACATGATCATTGTCCTATACCACGGTATGCTAGAAAGGCAAGACAACCCCGCGAAACAAAATTTCCCGTGAAGGCACAAAACGAACGTGATCTATGTGGCATAACGATACGCACACGTACCTAATCAAATCCTGCACAACTGTAAAAAAATTTATGATATTTTGTGGTGTTCAGGTGCATGGCCTTGCAAACAATCATCGGACTTGGAGTGCCGCCGACTTTTTGTGTGAGTTCCGAAATATGTTCATGTTGGTCACGGCGGGAGGGAGGGAGGGAGTTGGTGTAATTACAAATGGTACCCAGGTACTCGATGAAGGTGCTAAAAATTCACTTGAGAATATTCCACTGCCATTACCACCAGTGTTCAAATCACCACAGTAATGTTTTACCAACAAAAAGCATCATCGGAGTTTTGAAAATCCCCTAAGTCCCATTTATACCAGACCACAAAACAAGGACAAAAACCACTTGCGGACACAAGTCATTATGATATGAAGAAAACAAATATGATACGAGTGCGTAATCAGGGAGATTACTTGAAGACGAAAATCCTCCATCCTGGCGTTGGCACCGTTCGAACACATAATTAAAAAACGTAATAAATGAGACAAGGAAGTCATAAAAATTATATGGAGATTTTATAGTAAAAGAAAAGGAGAGCTAGAAACGAGGAAAGTGTCAAATTCCAAGGCTGGAAGCCTGTCCACATGAGCGTGACCATCGTACGAACACGAAAATAAACCTAAACGCACGAGCAAACGTAAGCCTCCAGATGTAAAACTTTCCACAAACAATTGTTATGGAACTAAGAAAGCATGTAGAGGAGCAGAAGATGCAAGCAAGACCCAAACGTTCACATTAACATCTACCTCTACCCATGTTGGAAGGAGACCATGTTATGTTGTTATAAGAGCATGAAATTCCCAGACCAACTAAAGGAGAAGAAGTTCCCAGACCAACTAAAGGAGAAGTTCCCAGACCAACTAAAGGAGAAGGCCTTGATAGGCCAGTTTTCATATGTGTGACCTGCAACAGGCCCATGAACTTATGGATTGGTTGGAAATGTTTTTGGGGCAGGTTTCGTGCTAGTAAAAACACGCCAGAAGTTATCAATGAGGCCGCATCGATTTTTCAGTTGTTGCTCACGGACGACATCATGAACCCGAATTTCGCTAGTTAAATCACCAATTCATTGAAGATATGCAAGAATGTTATATACTGGTATGCACCGACGATTCTGGGGTGCTTCCTATTTTACATGATATGAACGCCGCGATGGAGCGTGTTATTGAAAATACAACCCCGAGTGTTACGTCGATGATTACAGTTTCGTTAAGAAAACCTGAACAATAAGTGGTATTCCCATTGCGGTGGTATCCAACACATTCGAGATCGCACAAGCCTCGCTGCGTGTTTATCACAGTTGACCTCATATTCGAGGCCTCCCACAAATAACTCGCTTAGGTCTTCATGGCAAGATGACTAAGAATGTACCTGGAATCAAGAAATACAACAGATGGTCACACTGATGATAAAGCAATATTCTAAACCTATATAGTTGAACATTGAAAAATGGCGTTAAACCCTAGAACAACAACAACAACAATATACTTGAACATTATCCTACACTCACCTCTGCCATTTCGATTGATTAACCACAGAACGCAGTTGTCATCGCTTAGAACGGTTCTCAGTTGGCCCAAAGATAGTAATATCCCCGAAGGCAAACTAATTATGTGTGCAGGTCCCGATTGCTTTCGTTTTTTGTGGAATTGATAAACACCTTTTTATTTCCTGCATTACGATCAGTGTGTGGAATCATTTCAGTTGTGTTCAGATATAATTTGAGATGAAATAATTATTTAAATGTTTCTTCGGAATAACACAGTTTTCTTTGAATATTTGGACTAAAATACTACTTTGGGATTCTTGAAAACTCGTTCAAAGACATTCTGGATTGTGTCATTGTGACCCATCGGGACATTCAAGACTATTGGGATTCATACGGAACATTAAAGGCTATTGATACATCGGGACATTCAAGCCTATTTGTATTCATACGGAGCATTCTATATTTCTGGACTTGAGATAGGACATATAGGATTATTTGTCATGTAATTCACAATACTGCAAGTATTTCTCTTAAATTATCACTTTGTTACTGAGAGGAATTACTTTTTTGTTGATTATACTAAACTTGCTGGTATCGCTTTCATTCTGTAATATAGTTTATGACCTAGTCTCGTAATAATAACCCTAAATTTAACATCTTGAAGGTATGCAATTCCGGATGGTATTCATCTTAACGGAATTTATAGACTGTTGTTTGTGTTTATAATTTATCATTACATGTACATAATGAGTTGTGGTGTTATTTCAGAAAACAATGTTGTCTGTTGTGTTGTATTTTTTATATATTTGATGTAGCATTAACAATTTTAGACACATCGCTACGATGTCTGCAGTGATGCAGTGTATTGTAATGTCTAGCACTGTTGCATCATGCCGCAGATATGTAGCATGACGTCCCACCGAGTCACATTATCCTGACACCAGGCCAACCAGTCCTAACATGAACCTTCTAATGCTGAGCGAAGCGATGCAGTTGCTAGTACCATTTTTAGAAATCTTTAGAGTCCGCTAAGGTTCAAACTCGCGACCTCCCGCATCCTATGCGGACGCTCCTACCACATAGGCAACCGGAATGGTCAAAACAAGTGTTAACATCGATAGCAATTTTGTTCCACTTGTCCATGAACATCTACTTCATAATTGTTATCATATCCTAATATATTCTCAAATATAATTTTAGCGAGGGCAAGACAGAAATCTATCGTTGGAACCCCTTTCTGGTGTGTCACTAACAACTCGAGGTAATCTTAGAGTTACAGCATTAGGCACGTGAAAACTCCGGGCTAAAAAATATATAATCGTGCAGTCAGCTAAATCCTGTTTTTATTACAACGATGAAGTGAAATTCACCCCCGAATGCATTCCGAGTATATTCTCCATCGATTATGTTAATTCATCATTGCGTCAAAAGAGAAGAGAAAGATCTCGGCTACTATTTATCAGGGACGCACTTGTCCGCGTAACAGTTTTTGGAGGAAAACGTTCGTTAAATGCAAAATGCAAATGTGTGGTCTGTATAGTTCTATATGAATGTGGTACCAAGCCCCAAAACTGCATAATCAGCGAAGGCATATTTTACAGGAACATGTTTTCTATAATTGCATGAGGCTTGTACCAATGAAGAAAAGCTACTTGGTTGGAAGTGCATGAGCCAGTACAAGCTTAGCCTGTCTGATAATTAGTCTCCACAAAAAGTAAATGTGTGTATATTGTCATCGATGCCATTTAATTATTCGTCGCAGCAAGAAGTGTAGGGCTTGCTGTAACTGGAATTGAGATTTCGGCAAGTATCATAAGCACGCCAATTGGAATTGTTGTCGGAACCATATTAGTAGTATCTGGTGTAGATGGAGGCACCATACTAAAATAATTTCATTAAGGAGACGTTCGCAAATACGAGTTTACCCATACATTCTCGCGGCCCCCTAAATGTAGTATCATCACAATTAACATGTTGTAGTCAGTGGCTAGATAAAGCGATCAGCCTTGCAGAGTTTGATAGGGTGTTGGTTGAGATGGGAAACTACCCCGACTAAACGCATAAATATGGAACACGGGCGCTAGCTACCCAAAACGGACACTGATTTACATTCAGTAAAGGTCGTGTAAGCAGTTGCCTGTGTGTGTATTATACTTCCTGCCAGCTCACAATACTGAAACTTGCATCACATGACAAGCTTTCATGTGGACTCACGTGGGCTACAATCACTGATGCACAGGTGGGCGAAAATCATTATGATGGGTAGTCATGGAGAATCCCTAAAGGGCTTTAGGCGTGGGGCCCGAAATATGGCGAGATGGTCGTAAATCTTCACTAGCACACTACTTACTGTAAACAACATCTCCAAGTATATTTTAACATTAATAGGGACGTTTCCAAACATACGCTTGAGCTGAACAAACATTGAAGGAGAAAAATAGACATGACATACACGAAGCTTCTAGAGACATATTCAGTGAGAGAAAGCTTGGAAGCCATTATGATGAAAGGAAGCTACGAATTGGCCGGAAAGAAGACACTCGGTACATCTCAGCTTAGTAAAACAAAGCAAAATTTTGGGGAAATGATTAAAGGAACTCTAAAGACTATAACCTGAAAATATTATATTCAAGATGAAACCAGAAAAGGGTTGACGTTTTGCCACATTAAAATGATGGATTGAGTAGTACTCCTCACTGATCAACAGATTAAAAAGTATGGTTCAGTATATATGGTTACGAGACAATTGATATACTTGGAACACCTAAATTTAAAATTGTTGAAATCGTTACAATTTCAGAAACAACGTTATAGAGAGTAAAGTTTTAAAAGTCAGGCAATGGAATTGTGAGTAATCCCGTTGCTTACAAACTGGAAAAAGTGATGGAAGAGGTTCGAAATGCAGGTTTGAGAATAAGAGTTACGTCTATACGAACAAGAGTTATCTCTATAAAAAGTTACCTCTGTACAAACAAGAGTTATCTCGATACAAACAAGACTTATCTCGATAGCAACAAGATTTATCTCTATACAAACAAGAGTTATTTCTATACAAATATGTGTTATCTCTATTCAAACAAGAGTTATCTGTAAACAAAAAATGAGAAAAGAGTTATCTCTATACAAATAAGAAACAAGATTTCTATCTATAAGAAAAAGAGTTATCTCTGTACGAAAAGGAGTTATCTCTATACAAACAAGAGTTATCTCTATACTACTGGCAAGATCTCATATACAATATACAAACAAAAGCTGAACGGTATAAAGTATGGCCTTAACAAATGATAAGATATAATGAATGGTTAAACATTAGGGAAGCAGCTGATAGTATTATGAGATTCCAATAAATGATATACTAAATAGACGATGGAAGCCCAATACATAAATAGCAGTGTTAAATTTGAGAGTTTGAATGTCACTCTATGACCAGAATGACACATGTGGTAAAACGGTTCGATATATACTTTAGGCATTAAAATCAGCATAGCTTGTGAATTTCTGCTGAACACGGCACCAGAGGGGAAAACGTCACAGGCTAATGATGAAATTTTCGTCCTGTACAAATGGTAAGTATTATTTTAATCGATTTACCTGAGAAAGAAATATATTATTTTACTATTTATTATTTTACTATTATATTATTTTACTATTATATTATTTTACTATTATATACTATTATATTATTTTACTATTATATTATTTTACTATTATATTATTTTACTCTCGTAATCCATGACAGAAATAGTCAACTATCAATACTGATATTAAAATATTCCGGCTAAAACAATATCTAGCACCATGGTCAGAATGATGCAAAACCTAGCTTAATTTCCGATCGTTTTCACAATCTTGTGATGGAAATAAATAACGTTAAACAGGGAATTACAGCAACAGTGGCACCGACGACATAACAAATGTCGAACATAACTGAAAAGTTAAAATCACCCGAGGGAACAATTATACAGTGTGTATTTCCCACTACAGTGCTGAGTTGTCAGGGTTCAATAGCCAGAGACCTATACAGAAACTAGTGCATCTATTATAGTTTGTGGGTCTTTAAAAAATGGGTATTTTTTCTTAAATCAGTCAATGTCACAAACCACTATAACACTGCTTAGTATTCTACTTTGTTTGCTTTCTTCCATGTTAAAAATGTTTTCTTCATGAGGGTTTTGCCTCAGGCAATGTTAATGGACATTACAATCAATTACAGATGTACATGTATTTAATTCCCAGGTTGATTATCATCATAAAAGATGAAGATCGATCTTTTAAATATATTTCACGGTACACCTGCAACATACGTTTTCCATATAAAGCAAATGGAAGACATCTTTTCGTAGTCATAGTGACTGAGCTGTAACTTTGAGCATTCGATAAAAACAGAGGAGAAAAATTGTACACTGTCAAACTAGTGGCAAGGATTCAAACCTTAATGATAACCATATAATACATTTACTTGATCCTGTTCAACTAAATGATGCATCTAAAAATTAGTTTTACAAAAATGTGCTAATCCTCTTTGAGGGATGTTAATATCAAAGATATTATGTAATGTGAAGGGCAAACTGACAATGTATTGACATCGTTTGAACAGTGATACCGTAAGAGCAATCAAAATCTTAGAGCAACAAATACCGATCGATAACAGCATCGTATTTTCACTTGCACGTGGTTTATTTAAACACCAATTCAGCATATTATCTAATGCAATAAAAGCCTTGCAAACAGTAAAGGAATGATCAGAATAGATATCTAATATTCTGCAAGATTTGTATCCAATCGAACGGAGAAAAACAGTGATCCGATTTGGCGAGACTGACATGAAGAAAGTAAAAAATCCCTGGAAGACTCAAATACTTTGGAATCACAGATGGAACATAGAAATTTAACTGAAGACCTAAAACACAATGAAATTAAAAAAATGATGGATGTTTTCAGAAAGAAAATAAAACATTTTACTGACTTAAACAAGAAGATAATTGTCAATACTAATACATTATCAGAGTTACAACAAAAAAAAGACTTAACAGAGATAACCAAAGTAGCCAAAACAACACAAATTATATAATTGTTAATCAAATCGGGATAAACGTTACTCAAATACATTTTTATGTTTATATATGACAATTTGGAATATAAGATCAAAAGGTGGAAGATGTTCCATTTCCTGAATTTGACAACAAGTTGCGTGCTGAAGTTGAACAACAAAGAAGTATGATAATGAAATATTGGATAATATCAGTGTGGTACTATTGATGAAATAGAATAAACATAAAATGACAAAAATGATTCTAATTCACGTAACTGTTCTGTGAATCATGTCTAGTATAGACTTGATTTGTAATATCAGATATAATAATTTGCATCCCATACGAAAATATCGCACAAGATGGCCTTACCGATGCCATGTTATTACTTTTTATCCTCTGTTCTCTTTATCTTGGATGTTTATCAAAGACTCTATATCACTAAGTTTGCTCATGGTTCAAGCACAATAAATTAAATTCATATTTATATCCAACTTCAAGTCTACTTGCAGCAAACCGGCTGCGATTTACAGGTGTGTTTATATGGACGTATTTATTTGGATTTGCATTCACCGTTGTAGTCTGCACGAGCAGACTCGGTGAACAGCCGTGGCAAATCTGCTTTTTTCGCCTGTTGAGGACAACATTTAATGCCAAATCTCAATTAGTAAGTACAGATTGGCCATATGTTTGTTCCACTGTGTTCCAAGTCCAAACGTACGGGGTTGCCTTGACCTAATAATCGTATTAATGGTGGTTTTGTATATATGGATATATTGCAGTCCTTGACTTACTTATTTGATATATCTTAGAATTATATCATGTGATTAGTAAAATGCAATTCAAACTTGACCGGATTTTATTTTCTTTGTACAATGATGCACCTTAACATATATTTACATCATTTAGTTTTATATTTTTCTTTACCAGCATTATGGTTTGTGAATGTTGCAATAATTCATTGGTTAAGTATACTTCTGCTGATATCAGGGATAGATCCTAACCCCGGTCCGGAAACCTGGAGAAATCGTACCTAAACCGTCAGGAAACCTGGAGAAATCAAACCCCTAACCCTAGTCCGGAAACCTGGAGAAATCCTACCTAACCCTAGTCCGGAAACCTGGAGAAGTCATCTTAAGATCAAGCACCTTAATGCACAATGTCTTAGACCTAAAATTGACCTGATACAGGTAAGTGTGAAGGAGTTTGATATATTGATTTACACTAAGATATCACTTATACAGAATATTCCAAATTATGAAATATCTATTTCGTAACATTCGGATCTGTTTAGGAAGAAGAGACCTACGCATAAGGGTGCCATGGCTATTCATTATTTAGAAAACAAATTACGGTAATTATAATGTCTGATTTAGACCTTCCAGATGTTCAATGTATCTGGATTGAAATAAGCATTAAAGGGAAGAACTTTTAGTCACAGGAATATACACACCGCCCAAATGCTACTTGGCTGTTTGAGGCATCTCGATTTAAGTATAGGAAGGGCTCAACCCACGAATCCTATTTAATTTTAAGGTGAAATGTTAATGTAAATTGACTCCTTCCAAATAAAAACAAACTTCACTTGTTGTGTATATTTGATTTAATTATATCTGATTTAATATATATTAATTTCAATTTAATTGTTTCTCAGTTTTAATTTATTTTTCATTACATTATATTGTAATGTAAATTTATTCACTAGAGACATTTTTTAGGAAATAGTTTCACCTTGACTGTTAGTTTATAAACCCCAGGTGTTCATCTAAATCCTGACCTAGTTTCAGAATTTGTAGCAACCTTCGTAAACAAGTTCTATTTTATTTTAAAATGATTGGTTGTTTCTAAGGTCATGAGACTTTGTTTTTGAGATATAAACAATTTTTTTTATTTTTTAGTTCTTAGAGTAAAAAATGGTTTTCGCCAGGATCACACTGGGTAAACGTGATCTGGAACAAGTACTTGCTTCTATAAATTTCCAGAAGATGATCACGTGACCCTTGTTTACGTTTCAAAAAGCTCATATAACCCATGTTTTGGAGAATTAATCTCAGTAGAAGCTGGGCTGTTAAACTGTTAGCTGTATGTTGTGCTGTTTGAAGTTATTTAAAATTACTTGGTTTGGAGTTATTTCAGCTTAATTGGATTCAAAAGGATTAATTCTGTTATTTTTCTGGAAAATACGTGTGCTCGTGTAATATTGTGGAACAAGGACATTTTTTTAATTATGAATATTTATTCAGCTATCAGAAACCGGAGTGATAATTCTTGTTTCTACAAGGAACTGTACTCTACAACACTACATATTGCAGCATACGTCATCGTCTTCCATCTTGGATTCTTCGTCGGGATTAGAACGTGAAATCAGTAGAACATTTGGTTATTAGGACTCCTAAAATTTTATTCTTGGATTATTCTTGGATTATTTTTGGATTTGATTCTATAAAACCGTAAATTCATATTTTTTCATTTTTACAGACTTTTTCCAGGGAAATAAATTATTTGTATATTTTTCAAAGCTTGTTGTTTTCACTCTTTCTTGTGTTACTGTTTATTCGAGCCTAAACAAGTGACATAAGACACTTTTGTTCCAGCCAAGTAATTTTGACCGGTTAATAACGAACCTAACAAACTTTAGAGAGTATTTTGAGACACTGATTGACCATATATTGCCGTCAAACCCGGATTTCGTGCACACGACTCTAATAACGTTTTTGATACGTTTCTCGCTGAAAATGTTTGGTATCACTATACTCTTCATATGGTACTTTTATATATATCGTCCCTAAATTAGCTTTCTATAAAAGAGAAACTAGGCTATACGACCAAGATACACTCTTTGAACCTCCTACTCATGTCGTCCTCTTGTAATAGTGTAAGTAATGAAATGGTGTTAATGTCAGTGTTGAGAATTGCACAGATATAATTCCGATGCAGTAAGGAAATGTTTACCATAGGAAAATGGTACTGTTACAGTAACTATCTGCCTTAAATGCATAATGAAATCAGGAAACTATTAAGACAGTGAAAACGATTGTACGATCTTGCGAAATGTATCCAAAATCCCAAGCAATGGTTTCTTCACATGCAAAGGAGAAACTTGAAGGGAGTCTAAATGTAATCATTAGGTGAAACAACTGTATGTTTCATATTGCACTGGTTTTAAAATTGGGGTTTGTGATTTTTGTGATTTTTAAAAAATATGTTGTTGAGATTTTATGGAGGTGGAGTGCTAGAGACGACAATGAGAAAGAAAAGACGGTTGGCCACCCTGAAACACATACTTTTTAGTTGACCGTATAACGTGCTGATGGAACGCATCAGGTTTTAATAAAGGGACTCGAAAGACTTGTGGAAACTAATTAGAGAAATTCAAGGAAGATAAAAAAAGAAATTTTGCGAATCATTGATTGTAAATGATGTCTAATCCATCGTAAGCGTGTGACTCTGACATACTGCATCCTAAGTTGCTGAAAGCATTTTACGATCAATGAAGTGTGGTCCACTGTACTGCATATCTAATGCATGCTTGCAGTATTCTCAGATCCCTAGAAAATCAGTAATCTTGGTTTATATTGGTTCCAAAACGTCTGTGACAAACTATAGTCCTTTTTCTTTACTGTGAACTTTAAAGTGTTTTGAGATATGCGTATGCAAATATTTACATAACCACATTGTACAGGATACAATTTCACATAATCAATCAGGTTTTTATTACCAGGTGATTCAACAACACATCAGTTAATATTTATAGTACAATTTGTTTTGCGTTTGATCAACGTAATAATGTTAGGACAGTTTTTTTATGATTTCGACAACGTTTTGCATAAAGCAGAGCCAAATCAGGTTAAGTGTTAAGGGGTGGTCCAAAATTTCCAAAGGGTCCTTACTTTCCTCGAAAGGGCACCAAAGTAGGCATACTACCCAATAAACGTGCGCAAGAATAAAGTGATGGTCAATATTCAACTGACAAGTGACTGGACGTTTGTGTGCTTGTGTGTTCGTTTTTGTTTTGGCTTTTTAGCGAAGGTGTCTATAGACTAGGATCTCTACCCCCACCCCCGGTTCGGCCTTGTAAAGGTTTGCATGTTTAGACTAAGAAGTGATGGTATTCATGGAAATTTGTTAATATGGTTTGGAAGTTACTTACTGTCAAGAAAACGACAAAGTTAGTGTAAAGTCTAAATCCTGTAGCCAGTGATGCCACTTGGCATGGTAATATTAAGTATATAGCTGATAAAGCATGGGAGAAATCAAACTATTTAAAAGTTTAAATTCAGACTGGATTGATTGTCGATTTTAAAAAAGTACAAATCTCATACTGAATCACTCTGATCACATATTGGACACTTGTTTGCGTCCCCTGCACAACTCTACTGTGAACCTAATTTGGAAAATCTAAACGCTAGCCGATAACAGCACAAAAGGTTCACTTATTTAAAATTTATCACCAATGATCTGCCGTATATATGTGATAAGACACTTTATTTATCGAACAAAATATATACTCCCTCAATTAACAAACGTTATTCGACCTCCAATTTGCAGAACGACAATGTTCCATAATTTGTAACTATGTAAATATGTAACATAATAATGGTTTATAAAAAAGAAATAAATGTGAAATCTGCCATAAGTTGTGTGGACTATGTAAAACTTAGTAAGAAATGTAACACATTTGTACAGTTTTTTTTTATCCTTAGAACTTACAAAACATACATATAATATCGGATGATATAACAATGGATATGGATGAAGATGATTTAAACGTGGTTAACACGTAACAAATGTAATAACTTTAAACGTGATTAACACGTAATAAATGTAATAACTTTAAACGTGGTTAACACGTAACAAATGTAATAACTTTAAACGTGGTTAACACGTAACAAATGTAATAACTTTAAACGTGGTTAACACGTAACAAATGTAATAACTTTAAACGTGGTTAACACGTAACAAATGTAATAACTTTAAACGTGGTTAACACGTAACAAATGTAATAACTTTAAACGTGGTTAACACGTAACAAATGTAATAACTTACACTAAAGATGGAAGCCTTCGCAAATATCTGCTGGGTTTTGTTTAGAGTGAAACGCCTCACTTCCATCCACAGAGCTGCATTCAGCATTATAAATATTTGTCATCATCGATCTTTAATTTGCCACAGAAGCGAGACTATCATTCAAGTAAGAACATCCATTAGAATATATTCCTTTTGTATCTAAAACAGAGGGAACCCATATATTGAAATTTCGTTTATTTCAGAGATTTTTTAAATTTAAATGCAGACATGAGCGCCCTTTTCTTTTTAGGTATTCTGCCTATGTACTTCCTAATTGTAGCCAGGGGCAGATGTAAAACTCGACGGACTAAAGGACTGCTGAGCATTAATTCGTTTTATTCGGAAATTCAGAGGACCTAGTCTGACAGTTGTATGAATTAACCCGATAGCTTCCACCGGTCTAGCAAATAAATAACTAAAATAATTATACGAAAAGGTCACATTTATTTGACACTGACGCAGCTAACGACATCATCATCGCTGTTACTCGCATTTTTTAATTTCTTTCTCCGACCAAAGCCGAGACAATAAACAGATAGATAAGTAAATACAGAAGAGAAAATCTCACATATACTCTTCCTGCAGTATCGATCTTGATGCATAAATTTCCGTGGAAAACATAATATTTTCATTTTTCTATCATGAACAACACTAAAACGCACGAAAGTATGCACAATTTTTTTTATGTTGACCGAATATTAGTCTGTTCGCTTGGGTGTCATTAGAAGATGCATTTGTATTTTTCTTATTGTTGTTGGTGTTATTTTATATATATATATTAAACATAATCGTTGTAAGCCAGCGCACCTCAGGAAAAAAACTCGTATTAAGATCAATTACCATAGAAAGGCTGCATGAAATAATGAAAGAGTCAATAACTACTGTATAGAGAAGTCAAGTCTTTATGCCCTGTTGAACTTTTTTTAAAAACATTTAATTATAAAAAGAGAGAATAAATAGACTTGTACTAAAACATTAAAAAATTAATTATTTATGTCAAACAAGTAATCACTTTTAAGGGAAATGGACTTAAACAATTATTGTGCAGACAGCTACAACAGAGGTCTGAAGAAAATGTAAGTTAAGGTATTGATATAATTAGAATTATATTTTTACATCCTATCCTTTCAATTGGCTGATGATTTCTACCGCTATTGTGTACTCGAGTGAACAAGCATCTGCGTAAATTTGGACGCTATTATTTGGGACGCTATACTTGAATCACTACAATGGATCAAAGACAACCACATACCTAAAGCAGTCATTATAAGCGATTCCCTAAGCGTTATCAAATCGATCCAAAATCGCAATACACACTCCAGGGAACAATTCCTCGACAGAGCATGCCAATTAATCGACGATATCACCACAGCACATCAATTAGTCGAACTCATGTGGATACCGTCGCACATTGGAATCTCTGGCAACGAAACAGCAGACAAAGTTGCACAAACCAAACTAGGAGATCAAAACTATATCAATCTTAACTATAGCTCTACAGAAGCAATAAGCTTTGCACAAACATATATAGATCAAACATGGCAAGATTTTTGGAACTCCTCCACAAAAAGTAAAAAGCACCATGAAACCCCCCAAAAAGTAGATAGGAACATACAGCTACCTAAGGGTACCTATTTAGAACAGAAAACCATAAACAGGATAATAACTGGAAAAACTAAACTAGCAAGCAGTTTTGGAAGGTTTATAGGACCCAAACCAGCAACCATTAACTGCTTTAACTGCCACACCACCGAAGATCTACACCACGTATTCAATATATGCCCAAAATATCAACCCACTCGGAAAATATTTATCAAAAACCAAAAAGAGATTGGATCACCACACACATACCCAGAGTTACTTATGGACTCTAACAAAAATAAACAATCAGCATATAAAAATATAAATCAATTCATAGACCCGGCAGGATTTAGGAAAAAAATATAATTACTATCCCCACAAAACTAAAAGACCCTGTAACTAGCTAAATAAATTTAGAAGCCACCACATAAAAACCCATAACATATCATTAAATTTTATAAAAGTATTAATAAATAATTCACTTACGAAGCACCTATAAAAAAAAACTAAGGAAACCGCAAAATCGGATGTCCTAGATGTCCTTAACGAACCGAGTAATCAGCTAGGACTCCGGTCCTAGATGTCCTTAACGAACCGTGTAATCGGCTAGGACTCCGGTCTCTTGCTAAATAAAGTATAAATAACATTCAATCTCTAAAAACGTTAATAAATAAATAACTTAAAGAGGCAATATCTAAAAACTTATAAATAACATAACGTAGGAAACACACCCTAAACACCTCGACTAGTAATACCATAATAACCTTGAAAATCTCTCTTCATACATGATTTCTACTAAGAACCTCTATAAACAGCATAGAAAAGCCCCCCCCCCCCTTTTTTTAGAACATTTTGAAGAAAGAAAAAAATCGAAAACAAAATCGCAAGAAACACCAGGCAAATGTAACAAGAAACCAGCGATGTAAAGCAAGCAGGATCGTTCCCAAGCTCTCCTTCCCACTAATGACAGCCAACCATTCAACTGTAAGGGACCTTTATGGTCCCGCAGATTGAGGCCAAACTATCAGGGTTCATTGAATCCATAAAAGCCTGGGGGAGGTGGCACCATTCCCTTCCCCAGGAACAACTAGCAGGCTGCGGTGCAGTCAGAAAAATGTGGCACATGCAAATGTGGCAAATTGTGCGCACGCCACTGTAATTAAACTCAACAACAACAACGCTATTATTTTAATGTTCGTGTTTAATTATTTCAGTCGATATTTGGTACCATACACTGTACACCCTAAAGTCAAATTTAACCTGATGCATGGAAGTATAGCTTTAAGTTTCTGTAATAATAGTTTGATTATTTTCACATAGATGCAGCAATGTTTTTAATAACAAGACAAGTACCTTTGGGGAATTAAGACAAAAATAGGAGATTTCAATATAAACAGAGACGTAAGCAAGTGGGAATAGTTTACTAATCTCACTGCCAAATCATAATAGAACAGTCGTATAGTATAACATTATCCAGATCCGGAGCTCTTGATAAATTAACCGGAAATAGTATATTAGTCTCGCTATTGAATCATCTACAGATTGTTTTGATACAATTGTTTAAATGCTCTTCAATAACACCGATGTCCCTTTTGTTTCATTCTTGATTAGATGGCACGTATTTTATACCTAAGGAACAAGGTCTGCATGAGAGAATTCGTATTATTAGCCATTATAAAAAATATTAAATTCCAGTTTCATGAGGATATAACTAGATGATGATGATGATTATTTACATCAATACTATTTTGAATCATTTTCGTCTGCCTTTACCATACGGTGTGGAAATTCTGGCAAAGAGTTTTTTTTTTCATTGATTTTTGACGGAATTTCATGAACACTATTGATTTAATGTCTCACGTGTTTGTATTGTTCGCGTTTATCACCAAAGTAAAATGTATAGTTATCCATGTGAAATATATTTTCATTCCTTTACAGAGAACGTGTAAAATAGATTTCAAATTGGCTTTGTTGGAGAAAGACCCACTATACTGTAAATATTGGAAATTAAGAGATTATCTAAAACACCCTGCTCTTTGACTCTCGCTCTCCACGACCATATTTACAAAACAAATTTGCACTGGGAGTTACTGTAAATTTATGCAAACGTGTTAGAGAAACTTACGAAAAATCGTACATAATTCTCGTTAGTGAAACACTCGTAATCACGAACGAGATGGTATGTAAAATCTGAGCATACATCTTTGTGTGAGACGGTGCCCTGAACCACTTCTAGTTCCCCATAATGTTCCCCACTGGGGTTTTCATTTACACATGCGTGCATCTGCGTTGAAGCTTCGCTACCCAAGTGCGCGTGGGTAGCCACAATCAACGACCTTGAGAAGCCAGGGGTTCACATTTTGTTTAGCCGTGATAGGTGAGCGTGACCTCAAGTACGCCCATTAAGATACTACTCGCTGACACAGACAGGCCAACAACAGAAGTGATTTGCTGTTAGGGAACACAGTAGACTAATATATAATGGCATTTGAAACCAAAGATGTTGAAGGTTTAACGAAATTTGAGAAATGCCTTAAACGCTGATATACGAATAGCATCCACAATCAACGACCTTGAGAAGAAATTCGAGAAAACCTACAACAATGAAGAGGAAAGACAGTTTGTCCTATGTGATGATTACTACTGTATGATTAACGATGAAGCACCAGACACAATAGCTGACAAATCGCTTAACATTTTTAGATACAAAAAAGGATGGTCGTGTACGAATTGGTGTGGAATTTAGTGATGGAACATGAAGGGTAATTTGGCCTAATTACCTTTTGGAGTAAATGTTATCCGAGCAAGGATCTTACATATTCAGTTGACCTCACGAAGATGAGCCTGTCTATTTAGCAGGGCCTGGAGTAACACTACAGAACATCATCTGTAAAAATCATCATACTTTTTGCAGCTGTGACATTGCGTAATATCCTCTGGATTATGCAGTGTTTGGCCCGAGTGCTTGGCCATGTAGTTAATGTGGCATCGGAAACATGTTTTGTAATCAGCATTACCTATCACGTGGATGTGATGACAAGTATTATCGCTAGTGGTTGTGAAACATAGCCAACGCGGGCATTCCCCCCCCCCCCAACAAAAGCCAATTATTTTGTCAAGGATTAAAGAGATTGCTGTTTAGAAAACGTTAATTGATAAATAAGCAATTAGAAAATACGGACACGCCGACTGTGAATCAACTTAAGAAATTTGCGCGAGAGTGATATGAGAATGGCAGGTATACTTACAGTATTAGGGCTCGCAGATAAGTCAGGGCTGGCTGTGTGTTTGTTGATGATGAAAACCGCCGTCTTCGTGTAACAGCTAAAATTGCCTCTGAGGCTGCTGAAAATCACGACGAGTATAACTTCGCAAGTTTACGTTGCACAGGCGCTCTCGTGATTTACAAGATTATAGGGTATTTATAAAAATCGAATACTAGATAGACAGATACGCTGTGAAGATTCTTTCGAACATGCGTCTGGATATTATAACAGCACTGCAGCACGCGAACACCGCTGGGTTAAAAGGAACATTGTTCTCAGTGCAGACTTGATTATGCCGCTTAACCCAATAGAAAGCCTCGATTCACCAGACAATGATGAGTTAAAAATCTCAGTTCCATGATTTTGGAGTGATGCCTTTTATAATCTTGAACAGTTAAAACACTGAAGCTGTTGATAATGAAATCGACAAAGCTTTTCCAAAGAAAAAGTGGGAAAAATTCATCAACATAGGTTCAGACTTGAATCTTGTCAGATGCGTGCAAATTCAGTTTCATGATTCTCCTTATAAACCTTTTCTTGGATTAACATACATTTCAACATCAGCTTGTATTCCACCGCGAGCAGAAATAAATGTGAAAAGCAATGACAACCGGTCTTTCGATTTGGCGATGTTATCTGCGATGCATCTAGCTAGTGATCACATAGATCTGCATGTATTTAGCACCCAACAGCTGCTTGATAGCCATGGCATTTGCTGTGTGTGTGGCGAGAGTCAGTGAGAAGCCGCAGAACCTGATAAGATGTGTTTAAATTTACCCGCACTGCAACGGACCGTATATCATTTAAGCGGACTTTGAATACTTGAACGTTTCAATGGAAACCGCGGTTCTGTCAAATTCAAGTTGCTAAACAAGTCAGGGGCGAGTTTTGCTACACTGTTGTCAGAGGTGATGGAGCAGCTCAACCACCAAAGTTGTATCGTGGCAAAGATTCAGTTGAGGTGTTTTTTTAAATCGCTCTAGGCTACAGCCAAATGAATCAGACAAGAGCTCTCCTTACATACATACTCATTACCCGACATGAGATCGCGAGTTTTATGCGGCGACTTATTGCAAGATCTGTGAAGGGGCTTTCAATGTGCCGTCCATCATAAAATGTTCGTGATGAAAATCAAATCACTGGAGCGTACAGAGGAGCAGCACACAGCGCACTCAACCTGTAGCTGTGAATTCACGGAGGCAAAATAACTCAAAAGAATTTTCTGGTCATGTTTCATAGCCTGCACATGATCGTTGATCACTTGATCCTGCAAGGAACTGCAGTAGCATAGAACGCAATTATAAGCTTTCTTCCCACCAAAACAGAAACAATACAAGATGTTTCGGCTGGTCCAAATGCATTTCATTGAGTCGTTATAGTTTGTCAGTTGCTGCTTGTATATCTCGTCAACAACACTGCGACAGTATTCGATGATTCTTTTACTATCACTTGTTGATACGGTAGCGCTGAAGTACAGCAGAAGCCATGCTGTTGCTTATGCGTAAAGGAATCTAGCACCATGAGTACGTGAGCGACACAAAGAAGCACAGATTGAATGAACCTGCTCAAAAATGTCTGGCACATGTCGCTATAAATTCAGTAATTGCAAATCTCATACTGACGTGCGGAATGCGGTTGTCTCGCAAAAGGTATTAGACGAAAACGAGAATAAGTAAGCGATGGCTTAATTCAAAGATGTAACCGATTGCAGGGGCATGGACACGCTTGTGTAGCGAGATTAAAGATTCTAAATCACCAGTATTATGCGTATGAGGATAGGGATCCAAACGCACAAGGACCAGTAGAACTTTAGGTTCATGACACTACTCGGAATTTTCTCCCGTGTTAGGCATTATTGGAAGCTCAAAGAAAGCCTCAGCTCAACGATAACAACGCTGCATACTGCGACAAAGACAAAATCGGATTTGCCAACAATGTCCTCACGGCGTAGTTCAACAACACAAGTTATCTCATCGACGGAAAGGAAATCGAAGCCTGTTTGAAAAAACTGACATTGCTACAACAATTGTCGGACTCGCCAGTTACAGCGATGATTATGGCAGGTTCACTAGCTTTTCTTTGATGCTTTACAAGGACTCAAACGTCGATCTAGATTATAGCCTGTATATCTAACATGAACATGCACAGGATGCTTTGGAAGACCCACAACCCTCTGGTTTGTCTGCCAGACCTAATGCTTGTGGTGCCGCACTACCAGTTTTAAACCTGAATTTCAACCTTAGATTCGCGCAGCGTCAAACCCAGATTAACGCTTGTGGGGTGGGATGTGGGGGTTCCTGCACAATTACACTCACATAATTATTTGAATTCTACATAAACGTTCGTAAAGTTTTTTCGGGCCAAGCATACAATCGTGTTACCTCGTGTGGACGACGCCGACTTTGCGATTGGGCATGATGATGGTGTCTCTGACGGTGAAGTTTGTTATGCATACTTTAGATGCCTGTATTGAGCTCATCAGTGGCCACAGACGCACGTTTAACATCATTCACAGAGCCTAGCGGAATATCTGCGATCTGATTCCTTGCGATTAGCACATACTAGCACAAAAGCCGCGTACTAAAAGACTTATCATGGCAAACTAGTACCCAAGGAACGTGTCAATGCACCGCATATCGTGTTTGTGGCATTTCACATTATGGATAATACGAGTGGTAAGTTCGATGATATTTTCAAACCTGGTGTGAAGTTCTATTTGACCCACTGTTATGCGTTAGGGTGGGATGCTCCCAATATTTATTTGAATTGCTGTGGCTCGTTTTTGTAGGAAGTGAAATTAGTGATAGAGAGAGAGGTAAAGCTCCGAGCCCCCAATCAGCATTACCGACAATTAAATTATTAAGAACACAAAGGTGAAATTCAAAAATTCAAAGAATAACAATTTAATACAAATTAAACGATATTAATTTCTCAACCAATCTTCTTCCTCTCGACCATGTAACAACCTATTTCATCACGTGATTTAGTGTGAGATGGCTTTCCCCTGTACTTGGTTTCTACTCATCTGTGTTTACTCCGCCAATTCCTTTCCTCCTTCCGGCGTTCTCCGTACTCCGATTCTTCCTATCCTCTTCCCCTTTGTCTCTTTTTCTCCTCCTCCTTCTCTCTCCACCTACTTCTATCCTGTCTCTCTGAGACTCGAGGCTTGACTACCCGGTAGTTCTGTCCCCAAAAGCTTCCTACGAAAAACACAAGGACGTTAACATGTTTTGTTAGCCATCTCGCCTCACACTACATCAACAATCAATCATCAGATAAAGGCTATCTACATCTTCGGTCACGCATTCGTGCACATCGAAAACCACACACGTTCTTATAGAAAACAACGTTGCAATAAAGCGGTATCCTACATATCATACAGAAATCACTAAATTGCGTCACATCAATATATATATATATATATATATATATATATATATATATATATATATATATATATATATATATATATATATATATATATATATATATATATATATATATATTCTTAATCTCATTATTCTCAACAATATCACAACAATTCGACTCATTTCTGTACATTACACTCCCACACGTGTACACAAATATTCAAATATCCATATCATTTAAATTTGCACACTGCAATCTAGAATATCACATAAATAAATATACTAGTTTACCACAAAGTAACTAAATAGCAAATTACAATATTAATTCTGACGAGCGAGCAATCTACATAATCATAGCTCATTTCTCAAGTACGCATGTAAATTAAACAATACAAAGGTAATTCTACGTACTAACGATTCTAGTAAGTAAACATACATACAGCACATCATTACAATTACAATGCTGTGACATTCTGCAACAATCGAGCAAATAACTCACTGACCTTTACGAAGCTTTCTGTCCTTGAATGTACCAAGGGTTTTCCCGCCAAATCACGAGTGGCTCCCGGAGTTATTGCTTTTTTTGGGGGGGGGGAGGGCACCAGACAGATGCCCCCCCCCCCACTTAGCCAATGAGTAAATGTTTTTATGTGTTACTGATTCCCCCCGATATGTTGCAATGTGTTTTTTTATACAAAAGAATTTGGTTAAAAAATTAAATAAATTTTTGCCGGGGTATTTTAAATCCCTAGTGTCTCCTATAGGTCTGTTCTTCCCAGTAGGTTTTTATCACCTAACTCTGAGTCCCGCTCCTATTTTATTTTGTGACCTTGGCTAGAGGTCCCTATATCCCGTGTCTGCTATTGGTGTTTTTGCTATTTGTTTGTTTGTGCTATAATTGTTTTCCATGTAGGGATAGCCATATGTCGTATCCATCCCCAGTTGTCTTATGATCCTCATTAATGGATCTTTTTGTTTTTAATTTATTCAGAGATTAATTTAATACATTTTGGAATTTAGGTGAAGTAGTGGTGTTTTACATTTTATTCAAAAAAATATTGTTATTGTTTTAATGTGTGTTATATATGGGTCGCTCTTCACAGTTTTTGTATAATTTTATCCAAATTCGAGTGAGCTCTGTATTTTCTTTAATATTTTATACTTCACTCCCTCGAATTGGTTAATTATATTTAAATCATTACTTCCGAAATCAAAAGTCTTTCATAATATGGTTTTTGTAAATAAAATATTAGAAAAAAATAGAAATAAAATCCTAGAGGAGGGAGGGGGACGGCCGGTGCGAGTGCAAGTCCTTTTAAGGTAACTATCCCATGGATAGTTTTCATTGCACTCGTCCCTCCGCCTTAAGTCCCCATAACTATAACCTTACCACAGGCATTCATTGTTTTCATAATGTAACTACTAATTTCATATAAAGTCTTTTTTTTAATTACCACCTAAATATAAAATATTTTGTTTCTCATATATATTAGTTTTCTGAATCTCATTTATAATTTTTGTACGATCTTCTAATGTTTTTTTTTTACATTGTAACATCACATGAGTTTTACAAAAGGGCCCTATTTTGTACAGTGGACATTTTGGCGGTACTCGGACCATACGCCGTCTCACTGCAGCCTCTCCTGTCAACCATGCATTATGCATGTATTTGAAGCAGAGGCTTTGGATTTTCAACGGTCTTAATTTTTTCCAATTTCCCAAGCCCTATCCCAATTAACATATATATTATCTTTTTCTATTGTACTTTTTATATTTTTTGTTATTTCTTCCCTAATCCAATTATATGTTAAATGTTCTTCTTTATCCCATAATTCCTTTTTATCTCTATATTTTAAGATTAAATCTTTAGTACTCCTATATTTCCTTGGTATTTCTAACTGTTTACTTAATTTATTATTTTTGTATATGTCGTTTCTATTTCTCATAGAGAATCCATAACGGTATATGTAAATACCTTCCCATGGACTCTCAGGCTCTGCTCTTATTCTCTTAAATCTATTTAACATATTTACTACTTTTATTATGATGGGACTGGGGAGTCCTAACCCCCCCCCCCTTCTTGAGCCTTATACAATATTTCTTTCCTTATATAGTGTAACTTAAAATTCCATATGTAATCTAGTATACTTTTATCTATTATATTTAAACTTTTATTACCTATATCAATAGATTTTAAAATATAGTTCATATGTACATACATATGCGTTTTTGCTACTTGCGTTCTTTCCATTAAACATAATGGCGTTAGAGCCCAGGTTTTCACATTTAATTCGATTGCTTTTTTATCTTTTTACAGTTTTCCTTCTCTGCATTTTCCCCCAAAACAACCCCTAGCGCTTTGACCTGCTTTTTAATTAGATGTGGGGGCAACCCCGAGAGATTGCCTTTCCAGTTGCCTATTTTAAGTATCTCAGTTTTTTCATAATTAATCCGTGATCCTGACGCTTTACTAAACTTTCAAAATTCTTTAGTCAGGTGTTTAAAGGAATTTGCATCCTTTATAAAGTTAGTACAATCATCGGCATGTTGTAACGTCTTGACCTCCTCTTCTATATTCGGTATTTTTATACCTTCAATATCTTTGTTTAGTTGGATTTTTCTATTTAAAATTTCAACTGCTATTACGTATAATAGCATAGATAATGGGCATCCCTGCCTCACTGATATTTTAATTTCGAATTTACCTGTTTTGGCTCCATTTACCTGTACTCTTGAGGTTATTTTATTGTACAGGATTTTAGTCCATTTTTGGAAGTTATTTCCAAAACCAAATTTTTCTAGTACTTTTTGTACGTAGTTGTGTTCTAATCTGTCAAAAGCTTTTTCTTGGTCAAAAAGTACCATGGCAGCTTTTTGTCCGGTATCGTTTATGTGTTCTAAAATACTTCTAATACTTAAAATGTTATGTTGTATATCCCTCCCTTTGGGTCCACACGTTTGATTTATATTTATTATATTTCCCATTCCCTTTTTTATCCTATATGCTAATATTTTGCTAAGTATTTTGTAGTCAGTATTTAGGAGGGAGATGGGCCTCCAGTTTTTCAGCTCTTTCCTATCACCCTTCCCTTTGTATATTAGTGTTGTTATTCCCTCCCTCATACACTCTGTCATGGCATCATTTCTTAATAATATGTTGTTATAAAACCATTCCAGGATTGGCGAAAGCTCTCCACAGAATTTCGTATAGAAATCCGTGGTGAGCCCATCTCCTCCTGGAGATTTCCCTTTAGTGAGGTCTCGGATACTTTCTAATTTTTCTTCTTGTGAGATAAATCCATCACATAGGACTTTATGTTCTGACAGGATTTTCTCACATTCGATATCTTTTAAATAGTCATCTATTTCTTTATCTTCTATTTTTGTGGTGTGTATAACTGAGTATAATATTCCTCTATATGTTTTATAATTTCATTTTTATCAAATGTTGTTTTATTACTATTAATTTTTAGAGTATCCATTATTTTCTCTCCCCCTCTTCTAATTTCCTCCCTCTTATATAACCCTCTCGCTTTCTTGTATATCTGCATAAATTTCCCAGATCTTATTTCGTAACCCCTTATTTTATCCTCTTCTATAATATTTAGTCTATCTTTGAGTTTATTTTCGAGTTCTATTGGATTTTCTTTTTTCAGTTGTAATTTAATGGCTTCTTTTTCTAGTTTTAATTTCATGCTCCTTTCTTTTGCAATTTTAATTCCTATATTTTTTGTTTTTTTATTTTCAAATCATCCCATTCTTTGATTATATCTATATCCCCATTTTCTATAATGTTACTTATTAATGTTTTAATCTCTAAAATAAAATTTGGATCTTCTATTATTTTGTTGTTAAGTTTCCAGGTCCCTTTTCCCCATTTGTTTTCATTTGGCACAGTTATTTTCATACATATTAATTTATGGTCTGAGATCTTGAAATTTAATATTTTTGCTTCTTTATAATTATTCTCTTTGCAGTTAGTACATAGAAATTTGTCTATCCTACTCCCTTTATTTTGTTTGTATTCGAAAGTATATTCTTTTCTTAATAAATTTAATTTACGATAAATATCCGTAAGTTTATGATCATTAACAAAATCCTTCATTATTAGTTTGCATCTCAAATCCCTAGTAGTTAAACCCCATTCTCTGTCAATATCATCTTCTGCCCAATTATAGTCCCCTCCTATTATTATATTTTCTATGTTATATTGCTCTAGATATTTAGATAATTATTTTTATAAAGGTATGTTTTTTATAGTTATTTGCTGGTACATAAATATTAATGAAATATATTTTCCCAAATTTTAAATGAATCATCCTTCCTTTAAAATCATTCCCCTCGTTTACCCTTTCCCAATTATAACCAGGATTATTTTTAATTAAAATGGCCACCCACCCCCTTTATATCATTTCCTTCATAGTCGTTTTTAATTAAAATCCCATTTAAATAACTCTCACAATATGCCTTTATCTCATCAGTAAACCCATTGTGAGTTTCCTGAAAGAATAAAATATCATACTCTAAGTTTTTACTAAATTTGTCAACTTTTTCCTTATTTATTCCATTTACATTAATTGATAAGACTTGGAAGTTCATTCCTTCCATTTTTCCACTTCTCCAGGGTGTCGCATTATGGTTTCTCTATTTTAATTTGTATATGATTTCTTTTTATTTGGTTATTTTATTTGTATTTAAAACATTTCATGTGGGGGTATTAACCCACCCCTCCTCTATAGTGTTGTTTGTGTCGTTCGATGACGTTTCCGTCCGATATGTGTTATTTCCGTTGTATCAGTCTCTTTGTTGGTTGTTTCTGTTCTTATCGTGGTCGTCGTCTCTTCCATACTCTCATATTCAGATTCTGTTTGATTGCTTCTATCATCGTCTTCATCATCATCATTTTCCTCCATTTCATTTTCAGTCCCCCTTTCGTCCCTTGTCGTTTCCCTCTTTTTCTTTTGCGCCCGGTTTTTCCTCTCTATCTCATGTTCCTTGTGTGGCTCAATATCTGTATTCTCTTGCTTTGTTTCATTATCCTTTTCCTGTGGCGATTCTATCCCGCCTTCAGCCTTTCTTTTCTTTCTATTTCTTCTTGAGATTGGTGTTGATGTGAGTGGTGTTGCTGGTTCTTAATCGGTCAAGTCTTTTTCTTCTTCTTCCTTTATTTCTTCTTGTTCAAGTCCTTTAAATCTATTTTTAATCGTGATTCCTTCTTTTGCTTGTGTTATTGTTGCTCCGGTTCTGTTTGGGCTTAAAATTTGCTGCCACTCTGGCGTTGATTGCAAGTCTTGGATTTCCGTTATATCAGTTTCTGGTAACGTTGTGTTTGTATCTTCCTCTTCGTTTCCTGTTTTTTCTTCCCTTATCTTTTTGATCATGTCCAGAATTTCTTTTTGTTGTTGCCACAGTTGTTGTTGTTTTTGTTGTTCTTGTTGTTGTTGTTGATTCTGTTGTTGTTGCTGTTGGGCCGTATTTCCTGAGATGTTCTTATGAGATACTACCTCACTGGCGTATGTATTTGTTTCTCCTTTCTTTCCAGATTGCAGTCCTTGGTTTGGACAGTCTCGTGGCCCATGGCCGGTCTGCTGGCATAAGGGACAACTTCTGTCATTCTCCGATCCTGTATACCATGTTTTTAGTTTGAATCCTAGTACGTAAAAGAAGATCGGTATTTTTTTTGCATCTTCCTTATTCACGTACATTGTCCTGTTCCCCGATTTTATTGGAGCAAAGCCCCAGACCGTCGCCATCTCGTGGCTTACTATGTTCACCCTGAACGTTTTCTCTATCTTCGTTTTTAACTCTTCATTGTCCACTTCCAGTGGGAGCCCCATTACTTGTATTTCCGTAAGTTTCGGCTCTATTTCTCTGATGAAGGGTTCAGTTGACACCACTGTGGCTTTTATCCCTTTTATTTCCATCTCTCCAGGATCTAGCAGAGGTATTTGGTCTTTTGTGTATAACACGTATTTGTTTATTCCGACATGTTGGAGTCCATCGATTTTCCCTATGTTAACTCCCATTGTATGGAGTGCCTTTAACACTTCTGCCTGTTTGGGCGCTGTTGGTGCCTCTCCAAAATCTATGGTCTGGCAACCTGCTGGGTGGCTAACAATTAGCTTGTTTTCTTCCACTCTTGTTTGAAAATATTTCCCCAGCTTTGAACCTTTCTGAACGGTGTTCACTGGCGTGGTATGTATATCCATTGTTTGGAATGTAATGTGAGCTGATTTCATTAGAGTGGGTCGCACACCAATATTATTTGGATAATACAATTCTAAATGCTATTTAGTGATTTTAGAGGCGGTGATGCCTATCAAGAAGAATTATCAAAATGATAATTATACACTTATTGATACTATTTACCTATTTTGCGTATGCAAAACAAAGCATATATGTGAGAGGGTACAATAAGTAAGATACCTATTAGTCTTACAATAGATACTAGTGCACAAAAAATTTGTATAAGATACTAGACTTATAATGCAAGCAAATATGCATACATATAAATATCTCACATGATTTTTCTTACCCACTGGTACACTGTTTCTAATCCGAAATTGTATTCCTTTTTCTGTTCAAGCCATCCGACTAGCTTGCTTAGGCGGCATTGTACTGTCCTGTGCTGTACTGTACTACTGATCTATTGCTACAACTTGTCAGCACGATGCTTCACAATGACTAATTCGTTCCCAGCCCAAATGACTGTTAAATTATGGTTCGAATTGATGGCCCCACCCTTTCTCAGTTCTGATTGGATATCAATTATACCCCAGTCGGTACAGATTAACAGACGAGCCTGAGGCCATCTGTCAAAGCGGGGAGATTTACAACAGCATCGAGGGTCCTTTGTTCTTAGAACAAAGTTTCCAACGTCTACATGTTAGTTTTGACACCTAACGATGAGAGCTCTTGTACAAACACGAGTCCCACGACAGTGCATGGTCGACATACTCATGGCGCTAACCCATTCCTTTGTTCCTGACTTACGTAATCGCGGGCAGGCAAACGTGACCCCTGGCAAGTATCTGAAGTCTAACTGAGGATAAAAGGCCGCAAAAGAACCCTCTCAAGACGTTTTGCGTGTCTTTAGAAACAATCAAGATTTGCAGATTTCCCGAAAAAGTCTTTACTACTTTTTACCCGATTTATTACTTTTATTTCGAGCATCTCGAATTGGTTAAGTACTTCGTCGTGGATATGTACTTCAAGGCAAGAGTAGGTGAGGACGCAGAATATAAATGTATTGGCGCGATTCTTTCGGACAAGACTATGTTGTCGCAAGGCTCAAATATCCAAATGAGAGTCACTGACACGCTATTGGACAAATACTGTGTTTACGTGAACTCGTATCGGTTTTATCAAACACACAGTTGTTGTAATAGAACCTGCAACAGTTTAAATAAAAATGTCACATTTGCGTAAACTTATCACGCATGCCCGAAGTCAACTCGAAAAGATCTCAGCTGCGACCATAAAACAAACCAGATTTCAGTTGAAACGTTCACCGGATAAGTTATGTGGGACTACCCCACTGATTTTGACACCACCACAGTTGCAACAGTCTCAAGCAGCCAAACTTCTATGCTGCTGAATAACTGTTATGATGTCCGCCTCTGGAGTCGTCGTGATGATACACGACGGTGGAATATTTCCGTTTCTAGTGTTCATTCCGGCGTTGTTTGTTTCTGCGTTTTGCATTACTAAAAAGGTATACAGCATATTAGGCAACTATTCTGGTCGAAACAAGGCAAACGGTTGATAAAGGATTTGTAGGTGAAATCCGGGAAGAAATACATGAATAAATGGAGTTAATCTAAGAACACTAGTCGGATTCCTCTTTGGCCAGCGCAATATTTGCTCGCAGAGCAGCTAGCATTATAGCAGCGAGGAGGCAGTCATAGCATGAGGGGATAATATGAGACCGAGCGAACACATCACGGCTTCCCAAACCGGCTTCCACGAGGACTCACGCTGTATTGAAAAGCGAAGCTTCCACGCAGATGCACGTGTGTGTAAAACGTCCCCATTATGGAAAAGTTACAGGGAACTTAGAAGGGGGTCTGGGCTGTGGAGCTGCGATAAGAAAGTCTGGTTTCAGATTCCCATTATGATACTACTCAGTGGAATAAACCTTTTTCTTTTAATTGCGAATGATGTACCTTAGATATGATAAATAAGCCCCACTTTCAAATTTTAAAGTTGGAAAATAAAGGTTTAAATAATGAAACAAGTCGAATTTAATTTTGTAGTTTAATCGTATGTTTATTGGTTATGGACTATATTATTGAATATAGATGCTCACGTCATGATTTAATGACCAGGTTGAGTTCGTGCCCTGTTGCCAGGGATCTGATTACTGTCTTCTAATTGCTGTATGCAAATTATGGATACCGATTGCTTATTTGTGTGATTTCATGTACAACTAAACAAGGCTTGAATGATAAGTTTAACGCACTTCAAAATAACTGGTTATTTTACCTCTACTAGACGTAAATTATAATTGAAAGGATTGACCAGTTTATTTTTTTACCAGTTATGCTCTTTAAGTAACAGAAAAGAGTGAATTGCAAGAAGCTTCGTACAGTTCAACAAATAATTTATTTCTATACATAGTGAAAATGACAAGAAAACAAACTTACGGAATTGTGCATTAAATCCCAAAATAATCCAAGAATTACGGACACAAGTCCTAAAAATGTAAAGTCCTGAATAAAATTCAGTGGAAGTCCAGAATACACCCAAAAGCTGAAGGCAATGATGTGTCGGTGGTAGCTTATAGAGTGTTTATGTGTCAACATTCTTTTGTTGAATCACAGTAATATAATTCCAGCTTTGAATTCAATATGAATTCCAGTCAATGTCTCAGTCCATGAATTTTATCAGAGCACTTTTGAATTTCCAGAGAAAATAATCACTTGCATTCAACAATTTGAAGAAATAAAATTTCCAGCCCAAAAAGGAAATACTGGACACAACATGTAATGCGACTTGATAGTACTAGATTCTCTCAGTCACAAGATTAGCTTTCCACGTCACAATCAGTATTTTCTATAAAAAAAAAATTACCTAACGGAAAATAACCTTCTAGAATGATCCTGATATTTATAAAATAAAAACCATAACCTGGCTATGTCAAATACACTAAGGAAATTCCAAAACCTAGACTTAGGCCCTAATAAACATATTTACTTCTATTAATAATAATACTGATTTTAAACCCATACACATATAGAATAATTTAGCTATGCATTTTTTGTTTACACAATAAAATAAAAGAGTAAATTCATGTCAAGCCGAAATGAACTCAATTTTGGACAAGGTCAAGTCCAACCTACAATGTTTCATTACAATAACATGTAATGAAATACATTTTTTTTTAAAATCCTACCAAGCGATGCAAATTAATTTTAATAACACTTTCTTTTTGTTCACTGAAGTCAGCACTGGAATACGATGTGCAAACTTAAATATGATCCATTTGTTTTTTGCACAGCAGTTTTATTTTTAGGTTCATAGCTTAATAAACGTAAAGAATAAATGGTGAATCCTTTGTAATTATTTAATTAATTTCTTTTTGGAAGGAAGGTGAATCATTCTCATCTGGAATTTATTTCTCTGGAGCTTCTAAAGGGAAGTCCTTGAAAAGGTCATTTAAGAATATTGGCTATAAATAGGACCGTATATATATATATATATATATATATATATATATATATATATATATATATATATATATATATATATATATATATATATATATATATATATATATATCTTGGCCTCTTAATCGTCTGTCAGTCAGGAATATGTCATAGTATGTCATGCCTTCCGATCTAATTCAACAAGCGATATCTTTAATGAATCATAAAAAATCGAAAGGGTTATTTTTATGCATTTAATCGAAATGTTTTCAATATATTTCACTAACGTACATACATAGGAAAAGAAGATTATTTTTCTATTCTAACTAAATTAAAGCAAAAGATCAGACTAATTATACGGTGCTAGCCTTACTGACTATTTTATTTACTCGGTAGTCAAGGAACGTGAGCGAAAATAGCAAACACAGCAATCGCCAATTTCATTTTCTTTTTACTTTCTCGCTTATTTATTTATTTATTTATTTATTTATTTATTTATTTATCAGAAAAGTAGCTTATAAGTAAGAACTTTTTTTATTCATTAAGTAATAAAATAGTTACTTGCAATGGAATCTTCTTACCCTTAGTTAATTAAGTAGTGAGTTAATTGGATAGTTCGTATATTAGTTAGATCGGTAGAGAAGAATTCTCTAACCCTTTGTGTAAGTTAAGTAATTTGGTTAGTAGTTGGTTAGTTATCTTGAATGGAACCGTTTGACTCCAAGTTGGGTAATTAGTTAGATCGAATGGAAACTTCTTAACCTTAGTTAGAGTGGGAACCTTTTACACTAGTTACAGTGAAACCTTCTTCCTCTTAGTTAGTTGCTTGGTTACTTATTTAGCAGGACTGGAACCCTCTTACCTCTGGTATTTAAATTACTATCTAAAGTTGAATGGAATCCTCTTACCCCAGTGTAGTTAGTTACAGTGCAGCCCTCTTGTCCCAATGAAGTTAGTTACAGTGCAACCCTTTGACCCTCTTGTCACAACATCAGACAAGGATTGCAGCAAGGTAAAGAATGCATCAATGTTTGCATTTATGACTTGAGTTTAAGCTTCTTGCCCAGAATTTGTTTTAGAATGATAACAAACGGAAGTTTTAATATGCTTAGAATGAAAGTGCTGCTGCACAAGAACGATTGACATTTGTATGCATTTAGACTGACGTTTGTTCAGATTAATATCAATGCATGAAATATTTGCAAGGTGTATCCAAAGACTAGTATTTTGTTTACAGACAAACATGTCATCAATGATTCGAATGCAATTCATCAAGGCCATTCAAATCCTCTTCTTAGTTCCAAAAATAGTTTCTATGCACGAGAAATAAATCATTGCATATCTATTTTTGCCTCAACATTACAATCTCTAATCCGCAAAATGTACTCCAAGCAAAAGTGTATACACATGCTTTCCAAAGCACATGGGAGTTTCATTTTCAGTTGCTATAACTGTATACATGAATGATATTCTCCATTTATTATGTTGTATATGCCCTTTCTCCATAAGTACATTGCAAGCTGAAAATATCAAGAATATTCTTTTAACTTTCGAAAGGTAAAAGTCATGCTGCTATTGTAACTCTATTGTAACCAGACTCTAATATTTTCTCCAAAAGTACAAAACAATATCTTTTATTATCAAATCATGTACATAAAGTGAGATTCGTAATATTTGTCTCTCTGGCATCATAACGGGAATTCACATTACGCCGTAGGTTTGCATTAAATTGGACGTCTGTGTCAAACATGAATTTAAAATTACGGCTTTAGTCAATACATTTATATTTTGTCATCATTGGCGGCTCAGTATCGAGAGACCAAGCGAGTAGTGCACTTGTAGTGTCGTTTGTCTCTAGGGTTTTGGCAACGTCTGCTGTGGCTGTGCATGCCTATGTAAATAAGGAGAGAACTGTGCAATCAGATTCATTCCTATTTTGGAGGCATCCTCTATTCTTGTGTTCCTGTTGTAAATCTGTAGATGTGTCCTATGTTGTACTTAAATATTATTCGAGATGAAAAACATTTGTTTGGACTGTTTAGGACTTTCATATATATTTTGACTTTGATAATTAAATTCTTTGTTAAGTTTTATAACACTTGTTGGTTTTGCTTCTTTCTAGTGCTTAGTCTGTTACGATAGAGTTGTTACTCTGCATTTACTATCGGACGTTTCGGGTGTAGTGACCAATATTTTGTCATCTGCTATCCAACATTCCGCACTATACCATCCAACACCTCACATATATAATCCAACACGACGTGAAGTGACCAATATTACACCATATACCAACAACACGCAGTGTTCAGCGACCTGCAGCCTGTGATTATATGAATAAGTGTGAAATTTGCCAAGTTTCCTTGTTTATCTATTATTAATATTATTGACCTATCTGTCTCTCTCTTCCAAGGGTCAATACTCAACGCCTTAACAACATTTTGAAATAAAATGATAGTAGAACATCAGGAGGTGTCATAATTCGTTCACTTTTAAAAATGGAATCCTGCTGCGGAAGCTACAATTCCAAACAACATAAATGACCAAGCTGAACAGATGTGCAGCAAGTTCACACTCGAACAAGAAGAAAAGAGCCCCGAATGAAACATATATCCTGTAAGAAAAAGAAATACTGCAAATCGAGCGCGCACGTATTTAAGAAAATCTCGCTCGATGATTGTATATCTTTCCACTTCGTCTACTTATATACTAGCAATGCCTGCTAAACCTGATTTAAGAACAGTGTTTCTCACTTTGCTGAAATAAGGAAATCTATCACTAGAGAAACGTCTATTCCTTTGACGTGTCCTGTTTTTCATGCTGATGCAGCCAAAGTATTAGCCTCTCGTAAAAATTTTACAAGATAGAACAGGAGTGTTACAAAATTTCGAGGATCTGTCCAAGGAAGAACTAGCCAGATTTAGTTCGTTAAGAACACAGCAGTAACTAAAGTCAGTTCATAAGACGTACCGACAATCAGTGAAGATAAATTCAAGTGTAAGGAAGTGTTGAGACTTTATATTTTGTCCTGCGAAAATATGGATGTCACAAAGTTCAAATCATCATCGGAAGGAACCATCCAAAAATGGATAATAGGTGTGTGTGTATGATATGGATTTTTGACTTAGCTTTAACAATTTTCCAGTCATATCTCTACGATGTCTGCAGTGTGACAGTTTATTGTGATGTCTAGCACTGGGGTATCTTACCGCAGACTTGGGATATTAAGAACGTCCTTCTCGGTTAGCTAAACATTGTTGTATATCATCAGTCCCTCCCAAATTCTTTACTCTAATGCGAAAACAAATTATCATCTAATTAAATCATACATTCTATGTGTGAATATTATTTGAACGCTTTGAAAGGAGAGGTTAATTTGGCCAAGTTACAGGAACAGCGATTAGGACAACATCGTCACATTATTTGTCAAATGGCGAAAACAAAAATGCCCAGACGAGAAGAAACGAAGGGTTGAGTACAAACTAAGATAAAAGTTGATGATGTCGCTACCTCCTTCAGCATAAAAAAAACGAAATAATGGAAGATAAAAGTGAAAACGAAATCATAAACAAAGGACCAACTACTACTTCTACTCCTATTGCTAGCATGAAAGTGAAGCATCGCAATCCAAATTACCACGCAAAGAACCTAAGATCAGTAGTAACAATGGATGCTTTATTGAGGAACAGGAACAACAGCACCAGATGGAAACACTGTTAGTTAGCTTTCCTACAATCCTGATCATGCGGTTAGCTGCGAAAGAATTCAAAATCTGTATCGTCCCGCAAAAACCAAACTTAAACGTTTATGTCTGCAATTTGTACGACAATGATTACAAGAACAAGCGACTATAACGTGACATGAACCCATTCGATAAGTCGAACGAAAGCAGTATGAGTCGATCTTCAAAGGCAAACAGATTTAGCAGCTGTCTCACATTTAGCGTCGCACTCTAAGCTTTGTTAGCTCCTTTTACTAATAACACAAGCTCAGAGTTAATGCTAGTTTTAAATGAAATTTGTTTCCAAACAAACCCTCTACTATGGCAAACCATAGATGTAAAAAACGTTAAAATTAAAATAAAAAACGTAAAAAAACGCATCTTTTTCTCAATAAATGAAAAGCGAAAAAAGAACGTTCCAGTAGATTTTAGGCAACACAAAAATCAATATTTTACTTATTTACACGCTACATACCAGTTTTAAAGTTTCAGTGATACAAATATGAAAAAATGTCAAAAGTTTTAAACCGTAGTCCAGATAACATTGAATTTTTTTTCACTCAATGTCGTTATCACCATCTGACTGATCTGACCACTCTATGGTTTCCTCAATATAATTTATATTGTCCAGCAAAAAATAAAAAACGAAAAAAACGTTTTTATCATCTATGTGGCAAACAAACAAAGGCGCCGAATTTCTTAACCAAGCCTGTCAAACAGGATTCGTATCATCGTCGCATCGGATGAGCTTTAGAAGAAGTTATGCCTGAAAATTAATTTTCCTTGTGTTTTATTTATTGTTTGCAACGTCAACGACCAGAAAATAAGAAGTGTTCAACGCCGGAGATTTAAAACGCATTAAAAAAACGCACTTTTGTGAAAAATTATGCACCCAGCTGAACGACCGAATCCTATCGCATCATAGGACAAGTATACGGATGATATTTATAACATCAAAAAGAATTCAAACATGATCTGCTGAATAGGTAATGTTATTTACACATATATAAATC
This sequence comes from Sinohyriopsis cumingii, assembly GCA_028554795.2. Taxonomy (NCBI): domain Eukaryota; kingdom Metazoa; phylum Mollusca; class Bivalvia; order Unionida; family Unionidae; genus Sinohyriopsis; species Sinohyriopsis cumingii. Next base: position 155,932,569 of record CM068825.1, on the reverse strand, counting down.
CAGATAAAAGCATATAGCCACTTGGCAGCAGATCAGTACACATGTTGTATTGATGGAATAATGTAGGGTGTTGAATAATAGATGAATTGGTGTTGATTTTTACAGACTGTGTGTAGTATAGCCAGTGACAGGTATCGGTTAGTTCACACGATGTGTTGATGGTATAGTGTTGGGTTTATGTCACTACCAACGGGTTATTTCATATTTAATGTGGTGTACTGGATGGTATTGTGCGGGGTGTTGGATGTTAGATGAATAAGTATTGGTCAGTACACATTGCGTGTTGGATTGAAACTTTGGGATATTGATGATAACATATTGTGTGTTGACTAGTAAGTGTGTGGCATTGGTTACTACACAATATGTGTTGGATAGAAGTGTGGATATTGGTCAATACACACGGCCTGTTGATAGTATCATTTGGGGTGCTTGATCATAGATGACTGAGTACTTGTCATAGCATGCTGGATAGTAATACTAATGAGCGCTCGTCAGCAATTAAGTCGAACGGAAGCAAACATCTCATGGCTAACTCTTATTTAAACTCGGTGCAGAGTATCAACTCCAAAACCTTTATGCCGCTACAAGGAGAAAACCTGACTAGATGAAATATGTGGCTTATAAGAATTTCCACAACATGTCCATAGACATTACTGTAACCAGCTATATCTTCCCTAAACTGTATTCACACTTCCAAGTTTGTTTTGTTTTTTATTGACGGCAACATATTAAGGGCATTACGATTTAAACAGTCTGTGGTTAAAACATAGTACGTTTTTCAATACTTTAATGTTTTCCATCTAAGTGACAACACACCAAAGCCTCATCTGCCTTTAAGATTCTTTGAAACAAAATTCTTAGAATCCCTTGTAACAAAAAGCTTAAACTATTCGTTGAAGCTTATTCATTTTCTGCATTTTACTTATGGTAAATCAAGGTGAGGCTGTTATGCTTTATTCGACAATGTGGTCTGAAACTCATAAAACAAGCATTCATTCAGCATTAACTTTAAATCATTATCCCTTATGGTTGGTTGCTTCTTCCAAAACGTTTCATTAACGTTCAAGGTGCAAAAATCAAACTATTAAACGTTTGATGAATAGCATATGGTATGCTCATAATGCTAAGAAATTAATGAGTTTTGAAGGAAAAGCTTACATGAGCTCTCGTTTCATCTTGAAATGATATACAACAAGTAAAGTTATGCTTTGCCAACTTTACTATATAAATCAAAGGAAATGTCTGAAGTTCTTCAAAAGTTGCATCCCAGATAAAATAAACCATTAAGACACAAAATTCATACACTGTCGTTATATGAAGCGCAGGCATTACAAAATGATAACGGCTGCTAGATAATGTGTAACATGTGCCTCAACATAGTAACGGGGGACAGGTAATGTGTAATGTTGCCCCTCAATATGGTAACGAGGGACAAGTAATGTCTAACATGTCCCTCAACATGGTAACGGATGCTAGCTAGTATGTAACATGACCCTCAACATGGTAACGGGGGACAGGTTATGCGTAACATGTACCTCAATATGGTAAAGGAGGACAGGTTATGTGCAACATGTACCTCAACATGGTAACGGGGGACAGATAATGCGTATCATGTACCTCAACATGGTAACGGGGGAAAGGTAATTTATAGCGTTGTCCCTCAACATGGTAACGGGGGACAGGAATGTGTAACATGTCCATTACTATGGTAACGGATGCTAGCTAGTGTGTAACATGACTCTCAAGATGGTAACGGAGGACAGGTTCTGCGTAACATGTACCTCAACATGGTGACGGGGGACAGGTAATGTGTAACATGTCCCACCACATGGGAACGGGGGACAGGTAATGTGCAACATGACCCTCAACATGGTAACGGGGGGACAGGTAGAGCGTAACATGTCCCTCAATATGGTAACGGGGGACAGGTAATGCGTAATATGTCCCTCAACATGGTAACGGGGGACACTTAATGCGTAACATGTCCCTCAACGTTGTAACGGGGGACAGGTAATGCTTAACATGTCCCTCAATATGGTAACGGGGGACACGTAATGCGTAACATGTCCCTGAACATGGTAACGGGGACACTTAATGCGTAACATGTGCCTCAACATGATAACTTAAGACAGTAGTGTAACTTGTCTCTCAACTTAATTACGGTGGACAGATACTGAATAACAAGTAATTAAGCATGATAACTAGACAGATAATGATGAAACACATGTACCATAACGTAATAATGGTGGACAGTAGTGTGTAACATATAACTAAGCATGGTAACTGTGAACAGGTTGTAATTAAGCACATGTGCTTCCACATAATAATGGTGGACAGGTGGTGTGTAACAGGGTAGGATTGGGAGGGATGGGTTACCGGGCTTTCCAGACCCACCCCGAGCTAAAACAATCGTACGTACTCACAAACATACGGTGATTTTTCACTGGAAAATTGACTATCCTTTTATTCTTGTGCACGTTTATTGGGTATTATGCACACGTTGAGTAAACAGACGCAAAGAATTTTGCATTGCTACCCATTCGAGGAGAGTCAAGACCCTTTTGAAAGTTTGGACACCACCCCCAAAACGTTTGTCTGATCCGGCCCTGTGTCACGTGTACCTAAATAAGGTACCTATGAGTAGGTGATGTGTAACGTGTTCCTCAATATGCTGTGTAGATAATGTGTTACTTGTACCTACACAAGGTAACTGTGGGCAGGATTTGAACATGCACATAATGCGCAACATGGTAACTGCGGACAGGCAGAGTCACATGCATCTCACCATGGTAACTGTGGGAAGGTAGTGTGTTAGAAACCTATATTTAACATTCAGATGAGTTAATTGCAATGATAAATAAACATATAAACTTCCTAATGGCATAGACACTATTTATTGAATAAACAATTTATACCGTACAATTTCAAAGGAAGAGAACGAAAGTGCAGTGCCTTACTGACACAGAAATCTTATTAGGGATCTTTGGTAGCGAGCATGAAATGAAGGGTACGTCGGAGTAACGGGCGTTTGAGAGCAAACATCAAATCTTACTTACATGTTGATAACCCTTTAGTCCCATAAACCTCTCAAATTTCAGTTAGCTGTAAACAATTTGTGAGTGGATATGGTGGGGATTCATTAAAACTCTTCTTTTCGTAGCTAAATGTTTTTTGCTGATGTGTAAAATTCGTTGCCGAATAAAAGTGTATTAAATACACGTATAAATACACAATATTAAAATTCATCAATAAATTCTGCGATAAAGTTAGTGTATGTCGTTATTAAATATTTTGCAGTCAAAAAGATGGAAATTCACAGGAAAACGGAAGGAAGGGCGATACGAGGTGCATAAATAAATCATACTTCAGCGAATTCATTTTGTGTCTTTAACCGGTTTAATTACATAAAAATATGGCTTTTGCCAAATACTAAATAACTTGGAAAATAAATTTTGCCCTCTTGCAATTTTGTTTTTGTAAAGTTAGAATAAATCAAAAATGTATTGCGCATTGTGGCACACCATTCCATGTGACGGTAAGTGCTGCTATATACGATTTTTGAACCACAATGTTCTACATTGATTGTTCGAGATTTATCATGCACATTGTCTCATGCAAAATGTGGGAGTAAGACATTAATTTAATCCTAAAAATGGTAGTTAATACTCTTTATAAAAGTCTGTTGATATGTTTCTTCTTTCTTTCAAAATAAAGTATTCCTCTGGTAGAAAATGTCAGTAGTCCAGAAACTATCCTAGCTGATTCAAGCTTTAACTTTTCATTTTTTTCAGAACGAAAGTTGGAATAGAAACATCATATTTCAAATGTAAAATCCAGAATTAGACGAATGTAGGTTAAATAAATACTGTTCAGGTTATGTTTTGATTATAAATCTTTAAACTTATATACTTCCTCATTAGACAAATTCGCATTGATAAAGGATGAATTATACATGTATATTCAATATGGTTGCTCCAGTAGCCATTGGATGATAAAATAATTTCCAGATATGGATGTCACGTAAGAAATAGGATCATTTCATTGAAAATTTAACGTCAGGTATGTTATCTATTCCAGCTTCCCGTTTGTAAGTAGTGGATAAGAAGGGCTTTTGTCTTTGGCCTATTCGTTTCCCAGCCTCTACCCCATGACATTTTAGGTGATAAATATGCCATATGTAACAAACTAGCGATTAGCAATGATAATCAACGCATGTAACCAGTCATGCGGGGGTAGAGTCCATGACATATCACTGCCCGAGGAGCCCCCCAAAAATCAGCAATTTACCACAACTATCGTTGTTACGATTTGGTTGAATACGGTACCAATCGATACTGCAGGCTCGCAATGAAGTACTGTGTCAGCATTTGTTTCGATCAGGCCTATGCGTAAAAATTGATTTAGTGGATTTTACCTTTTGTAAATATACGCTGTTTCTTATTAGTGCTCGTAACTGTCTTTGACTATCCATTTCCGCCCACACATTTTCAAATTAGGCCGTACTAATTATTTTAACCTCTTTACAACTGGATACAGTTCCCTGCAATGTGCTGCTGCAAGCATTCTGAATAATCAAGTACTAATGGATGTAATTGCATCGAAATAAAGATGCCACCACCACAAGAGATAATGGTTACTATCGATATAGCTCAAACAATATTTCTGATTGATGCATCAAAAATGGTTGTTGTTGCTGTGATTCTAGTCACACCAAGACCAACAGTCGTTTCCGCAGCATGACAGCAAGAAGCATCTACGACCAAATACGCGCGTTTATTTTTTTTACGATCAGTGCGCGTCTCTTAGTAATTTCAGTTCACAGCTGTTATTCGCTTCGATCATTTTTTTTTTCATGTCGGTATGACTGAGGATCCATCATAGTCCTTGCATTAATAATACAACCGCGTATTTCAATTGTACGATAGGCAGTCTGGTTTCATAATCACGCGAAACTGTGATACTCGCGCGCACTAGCCAATTGCCCTTTTTTACTAGTACAATTGTCATACAATTATAGAAAGCCTGTGGCTCGTGAATACTTAAATCTCTGGCTATTGTGTGTTCTGATGTTTGGCACCCTTTTAAATGAAAATTATCGATTACGCCTGCACCGTTTGCATCTAACGATCGTCTTTGCCCAATAACTGCTGCCCAAACAAGTAAGTCCATGTTGAATAATAGTCGAGATTTTTCTTTTTTCAGCTGAGTCAATGCTGGTTTCATTGGTAAATGCCACTTGGCCATTGTAGAAACTTGAGAGTTTTGCATCTTGTGCTTCTATAAACACTTCGGCGTTTTCACGTGCACCTGCACTGATTCCATGCTTTCATCGAGTTGGTTGTGGTACATCATGGTGGTTCCACCTAGCAATTTCTACTTGACCCTTAGCAAAATTATATGACAGATCCTACGAGCATTTGGGAACATCACTTTGAAGCAGATATGTGTGTGTGTGTGTGTGTGTGTTCGTTTATAAAATATAATCTTAAACACAAAGGTTAAAGACGTTTACTTATCCTGACCAACGATGATGGTAAGGCAACTGTATAAATTTCCATAGCAATTCTGCTTGGCCTGGTAATTGTTTATTTTACTAGTACAAGATCAAGCTTACGATACCGCTTATTACTTATCAGCATTACCATTCGACACCACGTGCCTTAAGTTCCACTTATCATAAACATGTATAATACAGACTCGAGCACCTTTAAAATGTAAGCTTAAGGTCTATCAAAGCTATTGTCATGAAAAGGAAATAAAATAGGTCGACCGTTTACAAAAGTTGCGTCAGATTTTTCTTCTTCTTTGCCTAATATTCTCATAACTAAGTTCCATGAACTTAATAAACGTGGTGTGTCACTGAATTGTATAAATCTGTTGTTTTATTAAACACATGTAATCGGGTTCCTTTTTTGTACAGCGTTACTAGATGGTTATTTATTTATATCATATTTTTTTTCGAAACAGTGAGTTCGGTTCATCCTATGCTGCATTAGGAAAACCGATAGTCCTCAAACGCACAGACGATGTAGAGCTACATTGTTAGTGTATAAATTACCTCACCGTAGAGCAAACTGTCACATTACGGGAAGTCTTGTCAGTGAGCAGTCTACTTTAACTACTCTCGATCTCCAGCTGTAGAGGTATGTGAATTATATACTAGTTCCCTATTTGTAGTATAGGATATAATTTATTTAACTACCACGTTTATTTTTGTATTTTTATTACTCCGACTTGTTTCGTATATTGCAATGTTATAGTCTGTTTCCTATTTTATTTGTATGTGATTTAACAGAACGTTGTATATTTGCGATATCGTTGCATTTATTAAGGGACTTTAAGTACTATGAGATTCTTATCCTGACACATGTTCACTTCTGTACCTGCTTATCGCTTTGTATAGTTGTAACGATAATATAATGAGTATAAAAGAAATAACTCAAGTTTGCAGTCCATAACGTCATTACGTGTTATTATACATTCTCGTGTTATTTGCAGTATATATTGGATATATTTTCAGCTGAGTGACTGATCGATTGACTGGTTGATTGACTGGTGGAATGCTTGTCCATTCATTGACTGGTGGGTTGACTGACCAGTGATTGACTGATGGCTGATTGACTGGTAGCCAAGTGTTGTGCTGGGAGAGCGACGGAGTGATATGCTGTATCTCCATATATGCACCGTATTGTAGGTGTTGTTTAACCGTAGGCTAATATGGATTTTGTTATACCCAGTGAGCTGCTGTCGGGGAGAACCTTAGCTGAAAGAAGACTAAGATTGACAGTTGGTGAGTAACCAAGGCTTCTGGACCAGCGGGTTAGCAGAGAACAAATGATTGTATGGATCTTTTAGGCATAATAGAAGGGGCGGACAATTGGTGGTGGCTATACAATCTTTGCAGAGAACAAAAGATTGTACAGATCTTTCGGCAGACTAGGAGGGGAAAACCATTTATAGTGGCTCCTCAACCTTGCGATATAGCGTTCGAGCTGAGTAGACGTTTCGCATTTCATTATTTGAATGAAGACTCATACATTTCACTATTCGAGTGAAATGTCACATTTTACTATTTGAGTAAAGCATATATTTTTCATTGGACCATATAATTTATTATTTGTGTGAAAAAGTCGACGTCTACGTGAATCATTTGAATTCGTTGTATGAAATCATTTTGAATCGTAAATTTCTGTACTATTTAAAGTTCTTTGCTTTCGTATCAATTCAATTTCATTTATATTGCATTACATTATCATGTTCGCGCATATTACGTTAATTGTCCAACATCTGGATCTTTTATGCGTACAAATTTAACATAATCTTTCCATTGGATCATTCATAAATATGCATTGTATTATTGTTACCAACATTAGTATTCTTCGTTATAATCCGACCCCATCCCAGTTATATCGTTCCACGGTGGTACTAGCACGTTAGCGATTTGCTCATCTACATCTTGGTTTGCTGTAGCATTAGTATCATCAATATACTCTTTGAAAAACGCAACCGACACCCCGCTGTTTCTGATTCCACCATCTTTAGTGATATCAGCCAGGTTCGTTGTGACCGCACCTTTCAAATTTACAATAATATCTTGAATATCGACATTAGACTTTTAAGTGTTATAACAAGCTCATCTGGATCAACACCAACAACAACACGACTAGTAAACTCAAATTCGCTTTGGTGGCAATATATGTTCATGTCCACATCAGCACCGTATAGTCGGGATGAGTAACGTCCATACATGTTAATAGACATTATATTTTGCATAATATTCAGCATATTTTAATATGAAATCAGTACGTGCTTGCGTTGATGGTGAACGCAACGATTCAAAAGCAAGAAGACCGCATATGGGTTCATCTAACCGAATTAGTACTGGTATATTTGAAAACGCATATCGTCCAGGTCAACAGTGCCTGTTTAAATAATTAACAACTTCAACTTATGGTGCAAGTTTATACGAGTCAAAATCCAAACGACGTTGTGGTGTTTCCACGTATGCAACCCAATGAGTGTCAGGTCCTTTTGTTAAATCCACTTTGATAATGACGGTTTTACGTGTGCATGGCACCATCAATCCAAGGTCACTTCACATATGGTCACCACGAAAATGTTAGATTTTGCCATCGCTAGCAAATCAAGATTGGTAAATGTATGCGTGGTCTTTTATGACCGGGTAATAGATGACTTCTGCCTGTTCCATTTTTACATTACAATAAGAGGTTCTGCCAGACGCTATGCGTCCACCAACCACCTTTGTGTCGTGCCATTCCTTTTGCATATCTGTCAACCACTAAAACCGTGGTCTTTGCAACCGTTGAAGCCTCTGCCGCCTACAACGCTGAAATCGTTGCAAGGAATAGAACTATTCTACTGGTGGTTTGCATTTTATCGCTTTTGTCTTGGATAATTTTAATGTCACTGTGGTACTATAACGCTAGGCCACATTAAGCTGAACGAGTTGTGTTTTAGTCAATCTCACGGTGACATTTCCACTTAATTTTCTCAGAGAAAGTTTTATTGTAACCCCACAATTGTTTTTATTGCGGGTTTTTTTCCAGCTGATTCTCACTATGTCCGACCTTCACTTAGCGATAGGACATTATTGTTTAATTACGTAAGAGGCTTAATTATGAATTCTACGAATTTTCCACAGGTGCATCGATCACTCTCATTCAGCCACCAGCACCATCCAGAAACAGTGTCTTATCAGGAAGTATCTCAGCATATGATCAATAACCAGTGCCAACGTTACCTACGTGGTCATAAAAATACATGTCAAAGACGGATAGTCTAAACAACTACAGATGTTACAATGAAAAGTAATAGACCGGGGACAACGTATTAAAGTTTTGCTGGGAAATTTGTAAAATATTGTCGATGTTCTGATGCCGGCCCATATAGGACCAGTGGTTATGATATGCACATGCAATGATGTGTGGCTTCAGCATAGTCAAGCCGAATTTCTTCAAAAGGTTCCTGATGACAGTTCAACCGCAAGGAGATCCCAGTCATTTTTAAGTGATCAAATTTTTGTTTTGGAATCTGTTCCTGGTTATAATCTGGCAGTGTGAATTGAAACGCCAAGAACACATGTTTTAGTGCCATAAGACCATTTTGGATTCTTATTTGTCAATTAAATTGTCCCACTACAGCAGTTGGTGAGTGTTAGTGGTATGCGCGAGAAACGACACCGTTGAAGCGGTTCCAGATTCCATAAGATATATGTAGCTAATGAAGGGGTTAGCGCATGTATCCACAATGTTAGTGTTTCTAATACAACTTTACCAGATTATGAAAAAGAAAAAGAAGGACCAGTGAGTTGAGATTAACGCTGTGTAAATCCATTATTGAATTACAGATTGGTGTTAATAATCATATCTTATATCCCTGCAGGAAGGAGGACCAGCACGGTCGTTAAGTCCACTAATTCAACATGGTTCGGGTATCTGCATCCTTGACAAAGATCATTGTTGGGCGGTTTTCTTGTAATGATCGCTATACCTGGTAAGTCCAATAATTGTTGTGGATGCGTCAAGGTTGTCAAGAATTGATTCGATTTCCCTTCCATCGATGGAATAACGTGTACTGTTGAACAAGGCCATGGTGCCGTTGTTTACAAATCCTACTTTTACATTGACACATTATTGGCATTGTAGTCGCGTACACGTTATCTCTCAACTTCAAAGAATGCCTCACAGGGAAGAAAATCCTAGACGCGTCCTAACTCGTAATTCTATTTTTACTTGATTGGGGTCCCTGGCCAGGTATAAATAATACTGAAAGTCTTGTTTACTTCGATCAGCAGGCACGCCCATGTCAAATGATGAATCAGATATGTCATTGAAATGAGCCATGTTGAGATTTTAGTTTCCACTTATATATTATTTATTTTGTTAATGCCGCTCCCCATTGCCAGATCACTGAATATAACATTCGTTATTGAGCGGCGTCCTTAATAATTTCACCAACTGTAGGCGACATTGTTTCTGTTGATGGTAGCGTAACTCCTTATGGCGGTACTCGAATCACTAATCGTCAAAGACGATCTCGAAGTGATTGAGCTACCTTCAATCCCAGTTGTTTCATTCGATCCACAGCAGCATTTTTCATAATATCAACGATGTGCATTGTAACTTGTTTAGCCATTGGTGCAGCGAGTGAGGATAGATCTCCGAGCACCTTTTGTGCGCCAGTGAACAATGCACGAATATCATCAACGAGGATATTTCCGTAGTACGGCATGTAAACGGTGTTATTTAGATTTAATTAAATTGTTTGTTTGTTAGTTATTGAAATGTGACATTGTTTGATGGACTTGATCTTGTCCAAAATTGAGTTCATTTCTGCTTGACCTGATTGACTTTTTTAAATTTCATTTATGTAAAGAACTAAAAACAGCTTCATTACTCTATGTCTATGAGCTTATTAACCAAATTATTATTCAAGTAAACAAGACGTTGTAAATATGTTGATCATGGTCAAGGTTTTTGGAATTTAATAGGTCTTTATTGTGTTGCAAGTGATCAAGTCTCATTAAGACCATTGTAGAAGGTTAATTTCGATTAGGCAATGGTTGTTTTTAGAAAATGCTAATGTGACCTGAGGTCATGCGGAAACTTATATTATCTCTTGACTGAAGATTTTATCAGCTTTGCTTTAACATCTAGCACTTTAGGTTGTGTTATGTTGTGACCAGTTTGGGCTGAGTGGTTTTTCTTCAAATTATTGAATTCAGGTGATTTTCTTGTCTGGAAATGCAAAAGTGCTCTGACAAAATTCTTGGATAAAGACATTAATTAGAATTGATGCTGAATTCAAACTTGGAATAATATTTCTATGATTCAACAAGAGAATGTTGACACATCAGTACTTCGCCGACCATAAGAGACATGTCATCGCCTTCAATTTTGGACCATTTATCTCTACTTGAACTCAGTTTCATTCAGGACTTTTGATCACTAGGACTTGTGTTTTTAGTCTTGAAATAAATTGAAAAATAGACATCAGAATCAAGACAGACCTATTCCAAATGCTCTTATTTCTCAGAGGTCAAGATCACTGTCATGTGTTGAAACAATGCTTTTGTTGGATCTAATAAACCGTAGTCTGATTTTATTATGGAGAATTATGAACTATTCATGTCGAAGGGTTCTATATCACTCTTGGGTGATTCGGCCATCCCATCCCTATTAAAATTTTAAGGACACAGGAGCTTCATAGAGTCTTTTATTATCGGGTACATTGCCTTTTTCTGCAAAGTCTTCTTTTAAGGAGAGCGTTCTTATTAAGGTAGTAGAGTGCGGATTTGTTAATGTTCTTCTCTATTATGTAAAATTGTCATCAGACTTAGTCTCAGGACTCTTGATAGTTGAAACAGTGTCTGTTTTACCCGTTGAGGGCATTCATTTATTACTAGGCTACGACCTAGCTGGAGATAAGGTTGCAGATAATCCACTTGTAACTGACAAACCTTGTTTGGATCAGAAAGTCGATCCTATTGAAAAAGAATTCCCAAATTTATACCCAGTTTGTGGCAGTTACCAGAGCTATGGCAAGGAAAGCTTTTGAGAATAATGTTGATAAGGAAAATATTCCTTTAGCTGACACATGTATTGGTCAGGTGTTTGATGAGATCACTTTCACTCCTTGTTTGGATCAGTCAGAAGGTATTGATCACAGTGATCTTTTAACTACTCATTTTCTTTATTATAATCAGGGTGACAAACGACAATCACTTGTCGTCGAACATGAAAAAAGATCCTGAGATCTCCTGTTTGTTTCAAAGGGCCATTAGTGGAAATCAAGCCACAGAAGTAATGTTTGTTATTTCATTAAAAATGGGATTCTCATGGGAAAATGGAGACCTCCCTAGGTACCTGCTGGTGACGAGTGGTCAGTGAACTATCAAATTGTAGTTCCAAAACCATGCAGACAAGAAATTCTTAGTCTGGCCATTAAAACTCATTTGGCTGGTCATTTAGAGATTAATAAGACTTATCACAAGATCTTGACTCACTTCTATTGGCCGAAAATTAAAAGTGATGTTTGTAAATATTACAGACCCTGTCATTCTTGTCAAATGGTAGGAAAACCCAATCAGAAGATACCTAAAGCTCATCTGCGTTTGACGAACCATTTAGCAGAATAATATTAGATTGTGTCGGTCCATTACCCAAGACCAAGACAGGTAATCAATACTTGTTGACCATAATGTGTAAGTCAACAACATTCCCAGAGGCAATTCCTTTGAGGAATATTAAATCTAAAACAATAGTAAAAGCTTTCATTACGTTTTTTTACTCAATTTGGCCTTACCAAATCTGTCCAATTTGATCAAGATCAAATTTTAGGTCTAGAACTTTTCAGCATATTATGCTCGAATTTGACATTCAGCAAATCAAGTCAAAAGTGAAATTAATGTTCGACAGAACTTCAATGGAGAGAACTTTTGTGTCTGGTAATAGGGTTCTGTCTCTCTTGCTCATAATTCAAAAAAATTCTTCAGATTAGTTACTAGGGCCATTTTAAAGTTAAGAAGAAAATGAAGTAGTTAAGATATGATAATAGTTCTACTGGATTGTAAACAAAACTTAAAGCAGTACCTGTATGCTGAGAGAGATAGCCAGGTTAATCGTGTTATACCCGTTCTACTCAGTAAGGATTTTCGCGAAGGAATGCAATCGGAATCTACTGATTTTGGAGTAGCATTCAGAAATTATGAATAATCTGGACCAGAAAGTTTCACATTTGCAACAACAGTAAAGGTATGCACTTAAACAGTTATTACTGGAATATTAGCACTTATTTCCAGATGTTACTACAAGTACAAAATAAATTGACCATGGCGTTGAAATTGTAAATTACACGCCTATGAAACAACACCCGTACAGGATGAACCCTCTCAAACCGGAATACTTGAAAAAAGAAACTCAGTATTTGCTGGAGTATGATTTCATAGAACTGAGTGAAAATGACAGGAGTTCACCACGTATTCTTATTCCTAAACCAGTTAATTCTTTCCGCATATTCTCTGATTACAGGAAGGTGAACAGTGTGACTGAAAGATTTATTTTTATTACCAAGCATCGATGGTTCATTGATAAAATTGGAAATGGAAAGAATGTCACCAAATTTGACCTTCTGAAAGGATTTTGACAAATTCTACTGACGGAAATGGCAAAGGAAATTTGGTCATTCGTGACTCCAGATGGACTTTATCAATATAAGTACTTTTCAACGTTTAATGAACATGGTAACATCTGGTCTCGATAATTGTGTTGTTTTAGTTGTTGTACCGCTGTTTTATTAGTACTTCATTGGTGGTGTTGTTTCAGTGGCAACTGGTGATGCATACAATACAATTATGGGTCTTAATGATTCAAGTATATCAGTCTTTCTCATGCGACTTGGTATTTGTATTCAATGTTGCCGTGCAGTCTTTATTAGCTGATACACAGTGGTCATTCTAATATAAGGGAAAAACCATCTCTAATTAGGAAGTCCATCAAAGACTTGTTTTAATTTTTGCATTTTACAAGGATAAGAAGTTGCAATCGCTTCAATCCTTATTCTTATTTGTTTAGGGGTTTTAATTTTTTATATGTCTGTACAGCCACAGATGTATGTCCTGTCGGTTTATTTTTGCGCACCTGATAGTATTTACGAACATATTCACAGGGCCGTCAATGTTGATTATATGACTTGACTCCGAAATCACATTTAAGACACCAGGACCATTACGTAACACCAGCGTTTTTGTTGTAAAGCATTCGTACTGGCAGTTTTTGCCGCAAAGTTCTTACCTTCCAAGTCTGACAGCTTTGCACTAGTTACGTTCCAGTGCTATGGAGCCTTATCTAATTGGTAGACACACAGCTACAGTTCAGATGTATCCATGTTTTCGATGACCCGTCGACGTGTTTTTCTCATTTCCTTCTCTGCATCATGTAGTACACTGATATCAACTCTGGGCTGATAGAAAGCTTCACAGAGTTCATTTCGCGACTTTATGGTATTGAAGTTTTTGATGATTTTAGTGAAGCTTGTTTTAAATCAGGGTTTCTCAGATAAAATAATTCGTTAATTTCGATACCATTAAAATGATTTACAAATGTGAATAAAATATAAAAAAATGCCAGTGCAGTATCGTCCCAAATGAGCTCGAATGACCAATCACGACAAAGTACTGCACCAACTCTAGACTAGCCACACTATATGCGTTCGAATCCCATGACACAAAATTTCCTAGAGCGCTGGTAAATTTCCATTATCGTTTTTGCTTTGTTGCTTTCACTAATAACGTCTGAAAATTGTTGACGCTGCTTGCGATGCTTCTCTCTGCGTCATTATAATACCTTTCATATATCCACAGAAGAATGGTGAGTTCGGACGCCGTACCTATATTAATGCCCAAAAGTATTTAAATAATTGATTTGCTCTTAGATAACCTCATCATTAGAGTTAGAACAAGCTTCACTAAAATCATCAAAAACTTCAGTCTCAGTGAGCGTTTTATTACTCTTTGGAGACTGTACCTTTTAGGACACATTATTACAAAGATTCTCTTTATTTGAACTCTCGTAATAGACATACTCTAGTTTGTTTACTTTCATTTCTACGGTCACTCCCACGTTAACTAGCTTAGTAATGTATTCATAAAACGACTATATTAACACATGTAGAATATTTTGAGCCTCTTTGATTGATCTGTATGATGTATTTAATCGATAACGCAATCTCAATTTTTCCGTTGCACTTTTGGTATTCCATTCGTTTGGTAAAGTAGTACCATTGTTAGAGACCTCCATAAATTCCTTCCAAATATTATGAGAATCAATCTGATTTTTGCCATTTATATACCATAGTAATTTCTTTAATAAAAAATTATATTTCTCCGTCCGCGCTATGCTTGTTTGAATTAGTTGGTTGTATTTGTTGGCACGTGACGAATTCTAAGCATGATTCATGTAAGGCTTTACGGTCAGTTGATGTGATGCAGTTTAGATCAGTTTTAGATACGATTAAAAGGTTATGAATGCCATGAATCCATCACTGATATCGACTTTACAATCGTCTAATTGACATTTATTTTTACATTTCACCAGCGGGACTATGTTGTCTCCCTACTTATCTACACTAAAACATTTTACTCTGAAAGTTAGACATGATACGGCAATCTCGTGTCTTGTGTCTCAATGTACAAAACTCTAACTCCTATAGTCACTATCTGTGTTAAAAGACTGAAATAAAATTCTCTTGTTTTCACGTTAGAAAATTGCCTTGAGAAACAAGTAATAAACCCTCCCATAATGAGACCAATATTGTAAAACATACCATTAGACTATCGTCTATGTTATCTTACCATCTTATCCAATTTGTAATAATAACCAGTGCAGCTTCAGCTTGTATATAAAATAAGTTTTGAATTTTCTTAGCACGCCGAAATAAATACCGCTCAAAATAGCTCATATCTCTCTTAATTTAGATACCAACTACTCTAATTTAAGCACTTGGTTAGTCTGGCTATTTTTAGCACGTGCACAAATATTGCATAAAAGAGGCCTGATTATGGGCCTAAACATTTCTGCTGTGATAATGTATTGTGGGTCGCCGTTATCGATTGGTAACGTATGCATACACATCCATAACAAGTACAGTAGCGACACGCTGCAGGGTTTTATCCTTTTGGGGAATCTTTTGGGCTTTGCAAATATACGCCATATACGCTACCCTCTCCATGACTAGTCGCTTTCGTCAACTATCAATGTTAATCATTTATGGGTTGCACATGGCATATTGTAGGCCTAAAAAGTCATGGGGGGTAGAAGCTTTGACGTGTATCAGGGACCCAAAGGGGTCAAAAATGGCAACCCCCATCTTTTCAACTTCTTGGTGTAAAGGACATACTACCTTTTTGGATGGATTAAAAATAACTAGCCAAAGTTTGCCCAATCTGATCATTTTGAAGATATTGTTTTAGTACAGTACGAACCTACAAGGTTCGACAAAGAGTATATTTGTTTTTCTTTTTTTAATTTTTTAATGCTTTTTATTTACTTTTTAAATCTTGTTATATGTGGGTATTGTTGGTTGTTAATGCTTTTTCAACAATTTGTCTCTTATCTGATCTCACGTCATAAATCTGAGGTAAACCACATATGGTTCACAGGTCTAATTACGAGGGAAATTACTGTTGCTAAAACAGATCCATAGAACAATTTGTACAGTTATTTTGTCCTTACATTAATAAACGGATTCATTCCCTTGTACGTACCAATTAATTTCCTGAATAGGTCATAATTTCTTTTTGTCGAGCCTGACGTTTTCTTCGAATGAATTACTTTTGGAATAATCTTGATTTATGCTAACAAGTGTGGCGCTGTCAGCAGACAGTGTAATAGATTAAATTATATATTAATATGCTGGTATGATTATCGGGACGAGCAGGTTCGCAATGTGCGTGGAGACGTAAGCTGGTTCATTTATGATGTTAATCAGACTGCGTTGCACTTAAGATCGTGTTGTTTATTGTTCATTAGTCTACGATGGGCACTTAACTCACCCGTGAGGGATAATTCACTCGTAGCATTAATATTGGACAATAAGCTCTCCCAAAATCCTATTGTTGACTTTGTCGGTATAAAAACCATGCAGATTGATTTTGTTCTAAGCGATAGCTGTAGCCAAATCTTTTCAAAACCAATGTATTCAAGATCTGGTCTCCTTTCGCAGTATATAATTTGGATGACTAACATTGCCACATCAGCCCAAAATGCTCGAAAGCCCTGTAGTATTGTGTCCAGAACAATAGAATCTGGGTGAGTTTCAGCAAATTATATCTTATTTGCGTAGTTGAGGTGTAACTTCATCAACTTAAATTTTTGGACAAATATTAAGATTCATGACCCTGGTGAATCCATCATTAATCGACTTCTCTAAAGCGAAATCCTTAAGTTCTGGATCTTCCTCTATCACCCTCAACAATTTTGTTACAGTTTCTTATTTTAAATGTCTGATACCCATTGTCTTGATATGGTTCTATGACAAGAAACCTCTTTCACAAGCCACTGGTGTTATTGTTGAACCAAGTAACACTTCATCATGAATAAATGAATTAGCTATGATAAACATCTATAATATGTGTTAGATTGTGATAAGCATATGAAATAGTTCATAATCATTTGTATACGTTATGATCACTCATTCATGAATGTACGCATGCACACACTCACACTGTATGCACCTAGGCAGCATTAGAGCAGTCAACAGACGGTTTTATCTATACTCTTTGTGAGTCTGGTTTGGTTAGGTTTGCTGCTTTTCGGCACAACAACACCGAGGTGACTGAAGTAAAGTGTCTTCCCCTTGTTGGTCCGATGACAAGATTTGAACCCGCACCCTTTCAGGTGAGTCCACCATTCTAACCACCGAGCCACCGATGCTCCCCGCTCTGTGTCAGGAAATGTTGCATAGAATTAGTATTAGAGTCCAGATAGTACGAATGTTAAGTAATGTACATAAGGTTTACCATACAAGAGCCATTGTCTAAGAGTTATGAGAACACTATATATGGTATGGAAATGTCATTTGCATAATTTGGTTTAATTTATGCATACTTAGTGGTGACAGGAAATTAAACGAAACCTTATAAGTATGTTCCATTTACTGTTACATTTAAAACTGATTCTGTAAAATAAAAACTATAACATTAGAAAATAATTTTTCATGTTTCTAAAATTTCCTGTCAATCGCAGTAGTACAAAAATACCGGAAACTGCATGACCCCTTAGGTCTCATCCACATTCGGCTTGCTTTACACGTCTATTATTTTCATTTCATTTTTTAAATCATTTTTCTTTTGCAACTCCGTCAGGGTATTAGTGTTAGTAATTATCCTTTAAATCCCGTCAGCATTTTGTCCGCTTAAATCAGTCATTAACATTTTAATGTAGTGATTGTTTGTTGGATTCATGATTCATGTAAAGGGTCCTCTGTGATTGAGGAGTGTTATAGTCTTCAAGAGATCTTTTATCTTCTTCATGCCACTATCCAAATCATACATCTCTGTTGAATGTTAGGTATTTCGTTTGTTATCCCCAAATACCATGATTTTATTCCATTTGAATCTTGTCCGTTATGTTGATGAAGTAGCAAGTATGCTGTTTAAACAAGAACAATACGCAATTAAATTGGATAAATTATTAACAATGGATTGTTGGAAGTAGTCTTGAACATAGCCAGCAAATATACAAGACAAATTTATAAGGATTACAAAATTGATAATATTCAGGAAATCCAGAAAGCAAAGGTTTTTAATTTATTACCAAAGTAAAGACGGGCTTCTAAAAATGCTAAAATATTGCCATTTGCTGGATTGAGTTAGCGCAGTCACAATATTAGATATTATTGGAAAATATAATCAATTGGTGATTGATGATCTCGACACATACTTTATTTCCTTGCTGAACATGTTATTTTAATTGGCTTTGCATTATTTGGTTGATGTTTTCATTTTTATAAGAGGTGTAAAAGACATATTATATTTAGATGTTGTTCCTAATGTTTACAAATAATCTAAGATTTGTACTGTAGTTGTTCGAAGTGGCAAACTCATAATTTAAGATTTAAAAAATATAGCTATTGTAATATAGTTTTAAAATATTTTCAGTAGCGTTATTTGAAAGAATTTTCCTTAGTGCAATTCGTTAACTCGGAATATCACAAATGTTATAACGGGGGCTGTACCAATGAACATTGTTATCAATGAAGATACACAGCAGGTCATGAAAGTATACAGAGGCAAGTTCTAGTCATTGAGCATAAGTCTAAATGCAGCCAATTGTCATGCAATTAGTTGATACCAAATGAATGATCAATTACCCATGACCTGTTCAAGAGCACTTTAATTTCTCGTTTGGTAGAAGAGGCATCCGGAAAACATCTTCATAACTTTCTTTACGTTTGATCACGTACCTATTTGTCAGAAATAGGGGTAGAGTTGTGCATAATGCAACTGCTCTATCATCTCATGAGGATTACCGTTTGAGCTTCGTACTACTTCCTCTAAGTGTTACATTTCTAAGAATGAAAAGATGTAGGATTCGTGCTGAGAAAGGCATTTTCAATATCAAGAAAGAGATGTGTACCCTGCAGTAAATAATTATATTTATAAAACAAAACATACATCTACACGGGTTGCACGATTCTATTATTCTGGTCTTCGTTATATTTCATAAATGACAATATGTGAGTCAGATTTTTTTAAAAATCACAATTACTCAATCGACATTCTTGGCTACAAAAATATATTATCATTAACACCCTCACGTACAGAGAGAGAGAGAGAGAGTCAATCCAGACATTCATTTCACGAATCTATCAAGCAAGTTCATGCTGGTACTCTGTAGTTCACAGAACAGTTTCTATTTTTTTGAAAGCTGAAACAGACTCAATGAGTCAAAGATACAATCTTAATTCTGATCTTAAAATGTTCCAGAAAAGAAATCTGCCATTAAGTCGACCGATTTTTCCTAGAAAATGGTAACTGAGACCTAGGTCACAAAAAGGAGTTTGTGAACTTGTTTACTTAAGATTTATTCATTCCTGCCTTAACATCCGAGGCATAATCAGTCTTATTATTGCATTCAGTTTTAAATTTGGGTGGATTTATTTATACATTATTCACTGGAATTACGAAGTGCTCAATACTCTTAGACAAAAACATTAATTTTTAATTATAGGGAATTCGATCAATGATATTTTGGATTATATTATTGTGATTCATAAAAAGACTGTTAGCACATTGCCACATTCCAGGCATTGGCATATTAGCACATTCGAGACCACATGCACATACACATTCCATATCGGAATTTATTTGGAACACAACCGGGATTCAATTGGAATATCATATATTTAGGACTTTTGGTGTTTAATTCACAATACTGTAAGTTCTTATTAAATTCTCACTTTGTATTCAAGAGAAAACAATTATATTTTGAATTTTACAAACTTGATTATTTTCGTTGTTTTCTGCTATTTAATTTAAGACCATAAAGTTGTAAAAGAATATATCATGTAAATTTATTATTGCACCTGAAAGTACAAAATGCTTACCAAAATGTATATTTTATCACCTCGCCAACAGCTGGAAGGGAATACAACAAATTTCTATTCGTTTATGTGTTCCTTAGCTTATTAGGCCCTCAATACTTTGAACATTTATTAACCTACATTCGTCATAAGTGGTGTGCTGATGCTTGGTATCCACACCAAATCAGGACACTGTGACCTAACTGTAACGCTAGAGTGACTTTTATTTACATATATTGACCTTTTATTTTCAGCTATACGTTCACCTAACAATATGTCGGACCCTATAACATAAATATTCAATACCATTGGTAAATGGATATGTCTTAAGAAAAGTAGCCAGTAAAATCTAGGTTATTGTGACCTAAGTGTCACGCTGTGGTGACTATTTTATTTTTAGTTATCCGTCCCTTATACGCTCATAATCTTGAACTATTTTTCACCTAGACTCATAAAAATTTAGGTTTGGTGCATCACAAGATGAGTAACGCAACAAAAGTAGATCAGTGTCACAAATTAAACCCTATTTCACTTACAGTGATTAAACTTGGTGCATACATGAATAAAAAAAGTATTAATAACTTCGTCACTGTGACTTGTTGTAGACTTTTGCATTTTAAGTTATTTGTTTTCTTATATACTCTGTATTGTTAATCATATTACATCACGACTAATCAAGTTTTGTTTCGATCATATACTGATGAAACTTTTTTTTGTATGTTAGTACCTTTGTGATGAGTACTATATTTTATTTATTATTTTCTATATTCCAGTAATACTTCCTTTCTCCACATGGTGACTTATTGGTTAACTTAGACTCGCAACCAATGGGTAATGGGTTCGAATACTATCAATACCAGGTTAGGTTAACACTCATGACGTATCTCCTTACAAGCCTCCTAACTCCAATTTCCTCGCCTTCAGTCCTCTGTACCACTCAATGTATTATCGGGCTACTCTCCTAACTCCAGTTTCCTCGCCTTCATTCATTTGTACCGCTCAATGTATTATTGGGCTATTTTCAATGCGACCCTGATTTCGAGGTGATTCGTATTTACAAGAAATTGTTGGCGAGGGGGTTGGTATGTACGAGTAATTATTTATGACTTTCACTTTCTTCTTTTGACATGTATATGTAAGACTGCCCAGGTTTTGGCGAAAGGTAACCCTTAGGATCAGGACAAGTGGAAAACATCAGAGAAAAATTCATACATTTCTAATACTCGCAATAATAAAAAAAAATGACCAACTTGGATTGCAAAGGTACGAGGTCAAAATATGAATTGACATTGTTTAGAATACCATTAGAACATATGTATTGTCTGCTAAACATGTGGTAATATATACAACCCCCTTAGAAGTTGTAGTCAGCATTTAAATTCAAGATATATTCATTGGCACCAATATAGCCTTCTTGGAGAAAACGCAATCTTCTGATAAATGGTAATTAAAATACAAAATAGAAACAACATAATATGCAATTGTAATTTATGAAAATACTTATGGTGATGAAATAGCTAGTCCTTCGGCACGTCTGGTTGATAATAAGTTGAAAATTAGAGGGAATCTTTTATGTCAAAGAAATACCGCAACGCCTATCAAACAAACAGAGGAGTAATTCTTGTTTTTATCAGATAAAAGTGTTGGGAGATAAGAGTTATGTTTCCAACAGAGAACTTTCAGTGTAACAATCAATGTCTGTGATTGAAGCATAAAGAACAGTATATATCATCAAGCATAAATGACATTGTAAATCATCAAAGCATAAGAACACTGTAAACCACATGTGTCAAACTCAAGGCCCGCGGGCCACATCAGACCCGGCGTAAAATTATATCCGGCCCGAGAGAGAATTTTAGGCAAAAATATTTTTTAATGGCCCTGCGATATAAAGTGCAAATCAAATTCCCTAATTAGCAGCCTTGCCAAACATCCAGCTCAGACAAACTGGCATAAGAGCGAAAATGGGTATGCGAATGATTTTTTATTATTAAAACTTTTTTCTGTTTTAATTTATATTAATGTTTAAAAAAGGTTTAATTTTCCGCTTATTGAATGTTTATCCTGTTCGGCCCGCAACCTTACGTGTGATTTGAGTTTTGGCCCGCTGAGCGATTGAGTTTGACACCCCTGTTGTAAACCATAAAAGTAAAAGAACATCGTAAATCATCAAAGCATAAAAAGCACCGTAAACCACCAGAGCATAAAGAACACCGTAAATCATCAAAGCACAAAAACACCGTAATTCATCAAAGCGTAAAGAACATTGTAAATCATCAAAGCATAAAAGACAGTAAACCGTCAAATCATAAAGAACACCGTAAATCATCAAAGCACAAAGAGCACCGTAAATCATCAAAGCACAAAAACACCGTAAATCATCAAAGCATAAAGAACACCGTAAATCATCAAAGCTTAAAACGACAGTAAATCATCAAAGCATAAAGATCATCGTAAATCATCAAAGCATGAAAGCATTGTAAATCATCAAAGCATACAGAACACCGTAAATCATCAAAGCATAATACGACAGTAAATCATCAAAGCATAAAGAACATCATAAATCATCAAAGTATAAAGAACACCGTAAATCATCAAAGCATAAAACGACAGTAAATCATCAAAGCATAATGAACACCGTAAATCATCAAAGCATAAAAAACACCGCAACCAGTACATAAAGAACACCGTAAATCATCAAAGCAAAAAGAACATAGTAAATCATCAAAGCATAAAACGACAGTAAATCATCAAAGCATAAAACGACAGTAAATCATCAAAGCATAAAACGGCAGTAAATCATCAAAGCATAAAGATCATCGTAAATCATCAAAGCATGAAAGCATTGTAAATCATCAAAGCATACAGAACACCGTAAATCATCAAAGCATAATACGACAGTAAATCATCAAAGCATTAAGAACATCGTAAATCATCAAGGCATAAAGGACATCGTAAATCATCAAAACATACAACGACCGTAAATCATCAAAGCATAAAGAACGTCGTAAATCGTCAAAGCATAAAATAACCACCGTAAATCATCAAAGCATAAAGATCATCGTAAATCATCATAGCATAATTTCATTGTAAATCATCATAGCATAAAGAACTCCACAAACCATCAAAGCATAAAGGACATCGTAAATCATCAAAACATACAACGAACGTAAATTATCAAAGCATATAGAACGTCGTAAATCGTCAAAGCATAAAATAACCACCGTAAATCATCACAGCATCAAGATCATCGTAAATCATCACAGCATAAAGATCATCGTAAATCATCATAGCATAAAATCATTGTAAATCATCATAGCATAAACTCCATAAACCATCAAATCATAAAGAACATCGTAAATCATCAAAGCATACAGGACATCGTAGATCGTCATAGCATAAGAACACCGTAAATCATCAGAGCATAAAGAACGCGGTAAATAATAAAAGCATGAAAACATTGTAAATCATCAAAGCATAAAGAACACCGTAATTCATTAAAGCATAAAAGAACACAGTAAAGGCGTAAATCATCAAAGCATAAAAGACAGTCAATCATCAAAGCGTAAAAGACAATAAGTCATCAAAGCACAAAGAGCACCGTAAATCATCAAAGCATAAAGGAAATCGTAAATCATCAAAGCATAAAACGGCCGTAAATCATCAAAACAAAAGAACACTGTACGTCATTAAAGCATAAAACCCCACCGTAAATCATCAAAGCATAAAGAACATCGCAAATCATCAAAGCATAAGGAACATCGTAAATCATCAAAGCATAAAAACATTGTAAATCGTCACAGCACAAAGAAAACCGTAAACCATCAAAGCACAAAGGACATCGCAAATCATCAAAGCATAAAGAACATCGCAAATCATCAAAGCATAAAAAAATATCGTAAATCATCATAGCATTAGAACACCGTGTGTCATCAAATCCTAATGAACACTCCTATATCGTTGTTTAGGATCACAACAATTTTATCTAACACTATATCGCAGACAACGAAACACGTAGCACGCGAAGATAAATAGTTTGCTTTGAGAAGCATTGAAAATATATTTTTAAAAAATCCAAGTATGTTGTTACATAACAAACGTAGTAATATGCATCAGTTAAACGTTATCTTACGTTAGTGACAATCAATTAAATCAACATGAAACTATAAACAATTTGTACATGTGTATATGAAAATGCCATAACAAGCATGGACCAAGACATTACACTGTCACCTAAGTTAAGCTATATCAATATATAAAATTACTACATATTGTATGATATACAATATGCAACACAGATTGCATTAAGTCATACAATATGCTACAAGACCTATTAACAAATACTATATGCTACATGTTGTGTTAACATATACATTGCATTAATATATACAATATTCCACACGTTGAATTAACATCTGACAATCCATAGTTTTGATTGTGCTTTCTCTTAAGTTTTGAACCGAAGTCGACTGTATATTTGCCTCTTTCTCAGTTCCGAAAGTATGAAGGTAATTGGCTTACAAGGCCGAATTAAATCATGGATGTGATCTTCTTATCTCTGACTTTAGGCACTCCACCCTCAAAATATTTTGAAATCGTGAATAACCTGTATGCGAGTGAAGAAATCACAACGAAGCTTTCTAAGTATGTTCTTTTTCCGACTACTGTCAATTGTGAATTAGTGAAATTGCAAAGCAGATGAAGAAAAATTAGAATAATAATTGGGAGTAATAAGATCGTAATTTTTAATATTTTTTAAAATACAAAATATGGAATATAAACACAGAAGGTAAACAAGAGAAATGCAAATTCAGAAATGAAGAATACGAAGATCAACTTACGAGTACGAATGTCAAATCTGCTTTAAAATTTAATAAAGTGAACGATAAAAACAAAACTTCGCACAGTAAATCAAACTGAATAGTGCAGTCAGTACCGCAATACCCATTAAGTACACTGGCACGTGCTTAGGGCACCATCCCATCAGATACACCGGTAAAAAATTCAAATTAATTGTTGATCATAAAATTCAATTAATTATATATTGCCATTTCGATCTGCATGTACGAGTATTTTGATTTGGCATGTGTCCACCTTTTTAGCGTTTAATATAGTTTTCTTTGAATTTCACGTTTTGTAGGTAGTGGGCACCATAATATTTGGCCTTAATCCGGCACTGAGTGCAGTTCAGTTTCATTAAGGTCCGCAACGTTTCATACTGTATGATGCTTCTTTAATGATGGTCCCCGACGTTTCACATTGTGTGGTGCTTCTCTGATTAAGGTCCTGGCGTTTCGAATTGTATGGTGCATTTCTCATGAAGGTCCCCGACGTTTCTCACTATACAATGCTTATGGAGGTGTATAAGAGAAATCTGATTGACGAAGCGTATATACATTCTCATGGCCTGGCCCTTGATTAGATCCTCAGTTTTATGCCCAATAATGACAGGCCTGAAAAACTGACGACAGGTGTAAATAAGTAAGATGAAGAAAGACGATTTAACATACAAGTCTCACGTTCGGAACCAATCCTCACTAATTTTCATTGTATTCAGGGGAGCAATTAGGTAATTGTATTATTCCCAGGATTAGTTACGAAATAACAATATAACAGTGCTAATTTTTAATATAAACTTAAAAATAGACATTTCACTTATTGACAATAATAATAATAATAATCTTCTCTGACAAAAAACAAGATAAAGCTCATTTTAAAATATTCCTTTCTTCAAAAACAGATCAAATGTATTCGAAAATTGAGCTAATTGCGTTCAAATCAATGTATTTTCTTTTCTTTGGAAAACAGTTCAATAAAAAGTTAAGTAAATCTCGGTTAGATGGATAGATAAATCGATATATTGATAGATACATAAATAGATGCAGAGGAAGACACTTAGCTGGAAAAACGCATGAGAGCTGTATTAAGAGTATTCTTGATAGATAATGTTTTAAATATAGTTTTGAAAATGATATATGATGATTCAGCGTTTCTCGGGATACATTTTTTTTTAAAACAACGTTGATGACGTCCATTAATGGAAATAAATCGCCATGTCCAGAGACAAAGCACAACAGCCGAACAGGTGATCATTAGCATTAAAGTCCGGCAGGATGACAACTGAGCCCAACTGGCTCCCCATTAAGTGACAATTTTAAAGTTGTACGGAGTTTTAGATGTTTAAAAAATAATGTGCATACAACATATGCATCACGAAAGAACAACAATATCACATGTGGAAGTTGAAATGTTTAAAATAGATTTCATCCATAATTTACACGAATCAATATTGAACACTTGAAATTACCATACCGCTGTCAGATGTAAAGAATTTTGCAAACGATCAAAGACCTAGTTTGTCATAGATCACAGTGTCACGGTGGGGGAAGGGTGATCCTTTTCTTAAAAAAAATAAAAGGTCTGCGGATTTTTGAGTCAAACGTGAAATTAACACAGGCCACCATTTCTTTCTTCGCAATATAGGGACAATGATAAATTAACATTAGACCTCCACTGATGTGGGCCTCTACGAACAAGGAGAAATCCAATCTTGAAAACGTCCATAGGTTTAACATCCTTTATGACTGACCAATGGCTATTGATCTACTATTCAACATATCCCACTCATACCATGCACATGACTGTATAGCGTCTAACGGGAAATAGCATTACGCTGTAGATTTAATATATTTCTGCCTCTATAGACTTTAAAACGAATTAACTTTACGCTGTTTTATAGTTTCTAACGGGAATTAATATATAAACCTGTAGGCATAATGTACGCGGGGATATCTAGCCTCTAACGGAAAACGTAATGTTAAAAAGATCCATCGGTTTAACAGCACTTTCACTGACCAATACACAGTGACTTACTATCCATTACCACTACCTATACTATCTAATACCTGTTTTTGAATGACTATCACTCATAGTTAATTGTCAACACAAGATAAGGGTATGATGTATAATAAACGGATATAAAGCTGTATTTAAATTGCACATAAATAAATATTAATTCTATATTCCCTACCACCCTTTATATTATGATAAGCCGTGAATTACTGGATTTTCCAAATAAAATAATTGTGATAATTCGCTGGAGTGAAATACGAAAGGTAATTTTACTGCCGTGTGGATAACCGTGAAATTTAATGTTATTCTTAGACGCTTACGTGGCCGTGTGGTAAATATGGCCACCTCCTGTAAAAGACGACTCGAATCCATGATAGTTTGATCACGTTAATCCATGCCTCGAGTTCTAATCGTTCTGAGATGTCGTTTAAACTACCAAATAGCAAAGTCAGTATATCATCATCTAACTGGCCCCGAGTGGCCGAGTGGTCTAAAGCGCTCTCCGTTACGGATCACTGCCATCTCACCTCTTTCTGCGTGGGTTCGAGTCTCGGATTCGGCCAATGTGGGTATGTGAGAAAGCTTACCAGTAGCTTCTCGTGGGTCGGTGGTTCTTTCCGGGGTTTTCCCGGGTTCTTCCTCAAACATTAATACTGGCCGCCATGTATAGCCTATCGTGTGCTGAAAAATGGCGTTAAACCTACAACAACAACAACAGCAACAAAATATCATCATCTAACGGATTATAGAAATCACGGTATGTCTCCGGAGGCATGTACGAAAATAGATTTTCCATCAATAGTTACTGTCGTCTAAGGTTTAGAGACAATTCATCTAAATGTGTAAAAATATGGTGATCGTTTGTTTTGTCCTATAGGGGACACAGTCTAGATCTTACTTGCATTCCTCAGATACAATTAATGACCCATATTTTTTTTCTGCTGGTGTCAGTGTTAGTGACTTTCCATAAACAATGCTGTTTTAGTCCTTGATTAATTTTGTAAAATCGACCCAATCCGTCCCATGGATTTCTGATACTCACTTCATGTTTCTCTCTTCGAATATCTGTATTATTGTCCCCATTAAGGTTTTCCGTGCTAATTTTTCTGGAAATTTTCCAGTGAAAATAAAGTTGTTGAGATAGTCTCCTAAATCATACTTTTTGAGCACAGTATTTCTGTCTTATATAAAAGAATTGTAGCAATGCTGAGGGTGGGTGAGTAACAAAATCAAATTGCCAATAGCCCAGAGAAAAAAAAAAACATTTCAGCAGTTAAGTTTACCAATGTTCTACACATGCGACATAGGAAAACAAGAGTTTGCTTATTTATATAATTTCCAAGCCTGCTGTTGTAGATCCAATTGGCGATTTTTGTGGGAAACCTTGTAATCTTCAGCGAAATATCGTTATATTTCTCCACTGTTTAAATACCCTGATATGTCATATTAAACCAGAGTACTTAGCCATACAAAGCAGACGACAATACAACTCTTTCCCAGACTTTCCCAGATAGTTCATGTATCATTCCATTTGCATTTAATCCAAATGACTATAGTGAGCATATTACATGTTTAGCTTATCCTAAATTAGTCTATACGATCATTACTTTTCATTGACTGGGAAAAAGTAACTCCTGCAAATTTCACTTTTTTTGCTCATGGAATATCCTGTAATCCCAAAGTAATTCCATTTGACGAGTACACTTAGTTTTTTCGACTGAATATCATCCAAATACCATTGCTAGGATTATATTTCAATTTCCACTTCTGTGCATACTGATAAACTGTATTCGCGAGTATATGTAATCCATTCAGCGGATTAATTCATTTAATATATCATTTATGCACACGAGAAACAGAAAAGCGGTCATTACATTCCCTTTTCCAACGCCCCTTCGTAAAGGAATTATATTCTATGTGTGTCCTCTCCATGCTACATAGGCACTTGACTGTCTGCAAGAATGGGCGATTATTCTCCATATTTTTGCATTAAATCACAAATATTTAAATATTTTTTAATAGTCCACATTGCCACAGTCTATGGAATGCCTTTCATTGTCTAGAAAAACAGCATATACATTAGAGTTATGATTAGTATAGTATATCAGACAATTCTTGAATGGTAAATGCAGTAGAGAAATATCCAGCCTCTTTATGAAATCCAAACTGGTTGTGGAAAGTTTATCATTCATCCAAATTATTTGATTCTACTCCACGGAATACAGTATTACCACAGTCTGATTTATCTTTCCCACTTTCTCGTACGACTGCAGAGAATTCGTCTTTTCCCAATTCGGCACTCGTTCCTATCTCTTCAAATAAACACTCGTTATATACCCTTTTCTCTAGCCTGTGTTTCTTTCTGAACTGTCTTATTGCATCTTTGCCTTTTCTGTTGCTTTTACAGTCTGTAATTCTAGCTTTTACTGCTTTTATCCATTCCCCGCGCACTTTTCTCATTTGTTAATGTAAATTTTCAAGGCCTCTTTTCTTCCAATATGATTTCAACTGTGATTTGAATTCAGACTGTAAAATATGAATGGGCGATTATTCTCCATAGTTTTCCTTATTACACCCTTAATTTTCAGTATACTTCTCTATACCTTCTACCTTTTTACACTCATAAGTGTGTGTGTGTGTGTGTGTGTGTGTGTGTGTGTGTGTGTGATTTGGATTTTTAACGCAGCTTTAACAAATTTTTAGTTATATCGCTACGATGTCTGCAGTGTGACAGTTTTTAGTGATGTCTAGCACTGGGGCATCATGCCGCAGACATGTAGCATGCTGTCACACGCAGTCACATTATCCTGACACTAGGCCGACCAGTCCTAACACAAACCTCTTAATGCTGAGCGCCAAGCGAGGCAGCTTTTAGTGCCATTTTTGTAAGTCTTTGGTATGACTCGGCCGGGGATCGAACCCACGACCACATAAGTGAAATTCAAGAATGCATTAACGTCAGATTTATACATATTCATTTCTAATGAATTCACCATGTTACATTTAAGACTTAGAAATACACGTGTCTTCATATTTCCTTTCAGCATATCTTTTGCAAGTACCACTGTCACAAGTAGCTGATCCAATACTGCAAAACCAGTTAAATCGTTTAGTATGTCTTTGTACACCACCTCTGATTATTTCAGGTATATGTGTTGTTACGTGTTTAGGCTCGAATAAACAGTAAGACAAAAATAAGTGAAAACAACAAGCCTTGAAAAAAATTATAATTTATTTTCCTGGAAAAAGTCTGCAAAAAATGAAAATATATGAACTTACGGTTTTAAAGAATCAAATCCAAAAATAATCCAAGAATAATCCACGAATTAAAATTTTGAAGTCCTAATAATAAAATGTTTCAATGATTTCAAGTTCTTGTCCCGACGAAGAATCCAAGATGGAAGACGATGACGTATGCTGTAACATGTAGAGTTGAAGTCTACAGTTCCTTGTAGAAACAAGAATTATCACTCAGGTCTCGGATATTTAAATAAACTGTTATAACTGTCCTTTTTCAACAATTTCACATGATCAAACGTATTTCCCAGGAAAAAAGAATTAATCTTTTTGAACCCAAGTAATCTGAAATAACTCCAATCCATGTAATTTGAAATAACTCCAAACAGCACAACATACAACTTCCAGTGTCAAAAAAACCAGCTTTTACTGAGAATAATTCCCCAAAACAAAGGTTATATCGTCTTCTAAAACGCAAAAGTGGGTCACGTGATCATGTTCCAGACCCCAGTAGGAATTAGGTACTTGTTAAAGATGACGTACACTCCACTCAGTGTGGCCCTGACGAAAACCAATCATTTACACTAAGAAATAAAATAAAAATTGTTTACATCTTAAACACGTAGTCCCATCATGACCTTGACAACAACCTATCATTTTAAAAGAAAAAACAGAACTTATTTACGTGGTTGCAACTAATTTTGAATCAAGGTCAGTGTCTAGATCAACACCTGGTTGTTTACAAAACGAACAGTCAAGGTCAAATTATTTTCTGGAAAAAAAAAGTATCATCTCTAGTGAATAAATTTACATTACAATAGCATGTAATGATTTTTTTTAAACTGACAAATAACACTGGACAACAAATTTTTACAAAAGTCATGTTACTGAAATAAAATTAGTCAATTCTTATCAATTTTTATGTGCTGAACACGAATATGACAGTCAAATTGCAAAATTGGCTCTAGTTTTTTTGTAATCTGCAAGAAATTAATGTTTACATAACGAAATGCATTCCAATAGTAAAAGGTCAACTGTAATAGCCTACCTATAAAAAATCAAGTCATTGACTACATCTTAGATTTCTTCGCCTGTCTCTTGTACAGCTGTTCGGGAGCATCTCTGAGGAGTGTCCAGCAGTAGTCAGCCAGCATTGTAGTGGACCATTTTCCCTGGTATCTTTGTTCCATTGTTGCGATATCTTGATGAAAACGTTCGCCGTGTTCATCACTAACAATACCACAGTTGCTAGGAAAGAAATCCAAATGGGAATGAAGGAAGTGAATCTTTAGAGACATATTGCAGCCAAGTTTCTTATACTTCATCAACATGTCTTCTACTAGTTCCTTATAGTTTTCTGCCCTAACATTTCCGAGGACGTTTGTAGAAACTAGGCGAAAAGCATTCCATGCTTGTTTCGCGTCACCTTCCAGCAAGTTGTTGAACCGGTCATCTTTGAAAAGCTCTCGAATCTGAGGACCCACAAAAACTCCCTCTTTAATCTTTGCTTCGCTGAGTCGAGGGAATTTTTCATGCAGGTATCGGAATGCTGGCAAAGTCCGGTCAATGGCTTTCACGAAGTTCTTCATCAAACCTAGTTTGATGTGAAGGGGTGGTAGCAAGATTTTCTGAGCCTCAACCAGAGCTGGGTGTTGGATATTCTTCTCTCCAATGGCTACATTCTGCCTGTGAGTCCATTCCTTCCTCATGTAGTGCATTTCCCTTGCTCGGCTATCCCACTCGCATAAGAAACACATGTATTTTGTATATCCTTGCTGCAGTCCCATTAAAAGGGCAACTACCTTCAAATCACCACAGAGGTGCCAGCTGTACTTGTTATACTCAATGGAATTCAGTAGCTGCCTTAAGTTATCGTATGTCTCTTTCATGTGGACAGCATACGCTACTGGAATAGATGGAAGAATGTTTCCATTGTGCAAAAGCACAGCCTTGAGACTCAGTTTCGAAGAGTCCACAAATAGTCTCCATTCTTGTGGGTCATGAGTGATTTTTAAAGCATTCATGAGGCCCTCAATATCGGAACAGAATATCAGATTACTTTCCTTTCTGAAGAAAGGCTCCAATTGCTGGTGGCGCTTTCGATATGCAGTAATTGTGACATCTTCTTCTAGAAGATTCCATTGTTGGAGTCTTGATCCTAGCAATTCTGCCTTGTTCTTTGATAAGTCCAAATCACGAATCAGGTCATTTAGTTCTTCCTGTGTTATTCTGTGTGGGGTTGATGATGCACCACAGTGAAAATCTGGATCACTGCATGCTGATGGACCAGGAGAAGAACAGGTCGACTCACCTTTGTCTTCGTCAGATGAATCAAGAGAATATTCTGCTGGAGGTTCTGGAATAGGAAGTCCCTCACCATGTGGAACTGGTCTCAATGCAGACGGAATGTTTGGGTAGACTATTCTCGACTTCTTTCGCTTCGTTATTCCGCCGGAAAGAGGAGGAACCAAGCAGAAGTAACAGTCATTTAGGTGGTTGCTTGGCTCTCTCCACACCATTGGGACTGCAAACGGCATTGATGACCTTTTGCAATTCAACCACTGTGAAAGCTGTGTTGTACATGTAGCACAGCATATATGCGGAGCCCAAGGCTTGTCTTGGTCACCAACCTTGCATCCGAAGTAAAGATGATATGCCTTCTTCACTTGAGAATTGATACTTTTCTTCTGGTTGGCAAATGTCACTTCCCCACAAATATAGCAAAAATTGTCCGCGGTATTAACACACTTTCGAGGCATTACTGTTCTTTATTGTACGTAAATGGATAAAATAATAAGTTTTATGTAACAGTAGCTTGAACTGTCTCGCACAACGTCTAAAATATTTTAAATGCTGAACCTATCTGATTGGGCTTTATATAGTACACTGCTTACGTCAGCTTCAGCAGCCGCCTGGCATTAGTATAATAGGCCTACACATGTATAGTACACTGCTGACGTCAACTTACTTCAGCAGCCGCATGGCATTAGTATTGCATTGCATCAGAAAATGATGCAATCAACTGTGGATGATGTGAGCATGATGGTATTATGCAATGTTACATCATTATTCCGGATGTTGCTGCAGTCCTACTGGAGAAATTTACACAGTGAAACATAGAAAATGAGGTATATGAATATCTTCAAAACGAGAGCCAATACAAATTTTTCACGGTTATATTCGTGTTCGGCACACCAAAATACTACAGATTAGGGCCTTTTCAAGTCAGTAATGATTTCACTGTTGACCAGTGTAATTAAATTTAAATAAATATATATTAAATCAGATTTAATTAAATACAATATACATTACATTATATAATCAAGTGTGGACGTCCGTGACATGTCATTTGATCTATACGTGATATAATGTTCATGAGGTTTTATCACTGAAGTAGCAACGATAGTTCTCTGTTCTATTCTTTTCTTGAGAGCAAGTTCTTTACTTGAAGCATTTTTATACAAGATCTGCATTCATGTTTCCTATAATTATGTATATATTTTCAACAGAATATTATCATACACATCCAAGACATTGTCACAAAATGTCATATAAATCGTCAGTTCTGTTTGTTGATAAAAGGTAGGTTGTGATCAAAATGATAGGTTCCAACTCTCCCACTATGTATTTCACCGCCATGATATTTGGCAAATCAGTTTGTAAGGTGCTTACTTCACATAGGGATGATCTATAAAACATGGCAATCTCTTCAGTAGGAAGCGCTACGACTTTAAAATCGTCATGTAATTTATCTAAATTCGTTAGATTCTCTGCACAAAACTAATGTTCAGTAATAACAAACAGGTTTGTGTCTGGTAACAATTAAACTAATGTATGCGTTCTGTGCGTTACACCACGTACATTCCATGCTGAGATGCTGAGCATAATTACAATTAGGACACAACTGCCAGTGATATGCTTGTGTTCGTTGGTACTGCGTGTTACATTTCTTATACTTTTCTTCAGATGCAGTGCCAGATTGCCCATTAAGCACAATAACCACGTGCTTTAGAGCACTAGCCCAACAGGAGCACCAGAAACGAATTCAAATTATTCGTTGATGATAAACATGAGTGAATTATATACGGCCATTTCAATCTACAAATATTTTTATTTGGATTGATTTGGTTTTTCCTCGTCATTCGGAAGCAATCTTTCATCCGGTGGTTTGATGTGACCTTTTGTCCTCTATTGGTGCTGTTTTCATTTATTTTTATGTTAGTTCTTTCTGTACATTTTAACCTCTTTTGCTGATTTTTAGTTGTTCTCTCTCTCTCTCTCTTCCCCCCCCCCCTTGCGTTTTTATATGTTACTTTGCTGTTTATGACTCACATTTGATGTTATGTCAATCAGATCCATTCCTTAAAAGCGGGGGAAGTCCTTCAATATGAACACAATGGGACCATTTCCAGACGAATTTGATGCAAGGGGTTTAGCAGGCTCGTTGTGTATCTCGTTCCGACTAAATACTATATTTTCTTGATCAAATGTAATAGATGTACCTTGCATGCTGATTGTTCACGATTTTCTTTCAGTTGCAAGTCTAAGTTTCTTCCACTTCCTTTGTTATATTGATTGTATGAAAGTATGTGTCTTGTACAAATTGTATCTAACTTTCCCTCCATATAGTTTATCCATTTCAGGATCACATCTCGATGTTGGTGTACATGTGCAGTGATTCCTTTTAACCCGATTTCCCGGGTTGCCTTTGTTGGTATCTGGATATACATTCTTCCGTTTTCATTCATTAGTTTGTCCTCGTTTGTTGATTTGTTCTTGTTATGTATATTTGATTTAATTTTATCTGATTTAATATATATTTATTTCAATCTAATTGTTTGTCAGTTTTAAAATTATTTTATTTTTCATTACATGATATTGTAATGTAAATTTATTCACTAGAGATGATACTTTTTTTCAGAAAATAATTTGATCTTGACTGTTAGTGTATAAACACTAGGTGTTGATCTAGATGCTGACCTTGATTCAAAATTTGTAGCAACCACGTAAACAAGTTCTATCTTTTTAATGATTGGTTGTTATCGAGGTCATGATGGGACTACGTGTTTAAGATGAATTTTTTTTATTATTTTTTTTATTTCTTAGAGTAAAATGATTGGTTTTAGTCAGTGCTACACTGGGTAGACGTGATCTTTTACAAGTACCTAAGTTCTATAAGCGTCTAGAAAATGGTCACGTGATCCCCTTGTTTACGTTTTAGAAAGCGATATAACCTATGTTTTGGAGATTTATTCTCAGTTGCAGCTTGGCGTTCTCTTACACTGGAAGTTGTATGTTGTGCTGTTTTGTGTTATTTCAAATTACTTGGATTCAAAAGGATTAATTCAGTGATTTTTCTAGAAAATACGTTTGCTCATGTGAAATTGTTGAACAAGGACAGTTTTTATAACAATTTATTCAAATATCCGAAACCGGAGTGATAATTGTTGTTTATACAAGGAACTGTAGACTTCAACACTACATGTTACAGCATACGTCATCGTCTTCCATCTTGGATTCTTCGTCGGGATTCGAACTTGAAATCAGTAGAACATTTAATTATTAGGACTACTAAAATTTTATTATTGGATTATTCTTGGATTATTTTTGGATTTGACTCTATAAAACCATAAGTTTATATCTTTTTTCATTTTTACAGAATTGTTCCAGGGAAATAAATTATTGTAGTTTTTCAAAGCTTGTTGTGTTCACTCTTTCTTGTGTTGCTATTTGTTTGAGCCTAAACACGTGACATAAGATTCTATCTGAACGTTAGCTTCTTGAAGTTTCTTCTGTTTATTTTTCTTCAGTTAAATCTGTCTTTAGTATTTGAATGTCATTTTTTCCCTGTGTGGCGATATCACCTAGCTGGTTTTTAAATCGGGACAAATTTTCTTCAAATTTCTCATTCATTGTCGCTAGCTGCGCAAATATTGTGCTCATTCTATCAGCATCTTCATCTGTTCTTTTTAAGGCGTAATCATTGACTGAAGCTTTCGGACTTAGGGGTATAAAATCGCTGCAAACATAAGTCAAACGCTGGTAGCATCTTGTTCCAAAAATATGCTTCAGTGCCCATTTAGATATGCAGGCTTTCATATCACTGTAATTATTCTCTCCTTCAAAGAAGTGTTATATAGTATAAATATATTCCGACAACTTGTCCGCCACAGAAGCACTGTTTGTTCGAGGTAAACGTTCTACTAATCGACCATCAGGACAATCATATATCTTCCTTATTGCTACATCAAACAGAGCTTGCCGATTATCATTGAGACCTTTGATATCAAGTGTTGAATTCCTTTTCCTTTGAATGCACTTTTAAGAATTCAAAAGTTGGCTCCGATACGCATATATATGTCTTCACTTTATATGACTCATGTTCTGATATGCATATAGATGCCTTCACTTGATATGACTCTTGTTCTGATATGTATATAGATGCCTTCACTTTTTATGACTCGTGTTCCGATATGCATATAGATGCCTTCACTTGATATGACTCTTGTTCTGATATGCATATAGATGCCTTCACTTGATATGAATCTTGTTCTGATATGCATATAGATGCCTTCACTTTTTATGACTCTTGTTCTGATATGCATATAGATGCCTTCACCTTTTATGACTCGTGTTCTGATATGCATATAAATGCCTTCACTTTGTATGATTCTTGTTCTGATATGCATATAGATGCCTTCACTTGATATGACTCTTGTTCTGATATGCATATAGATGCCTTCACTTGATATGAATCTTGTTCTGATATGCATATAGATGCCTTCACTTGATATGACTCTTGTTCCGATATGCATATAGATGCCTTCACCTTTAATGACTCGTGTTCTGATATGCATATAGATGCCTTCACTTGATATGACTCTTGTTCTGATATGCAGATATATGCCTTCACTTGATATGACTCTTGTTCCGATATGCATATAGATGCCTTCACTTTTTATGACTCTTGTTCCGATATGAATATAGATGCCTTCACCTTTTATGACTCGTGTTCTGATATGCATATGGATGCCTTCACTTGATATGACTCTTGTTCTGATATGCATATAGATGCCTTCACTTGATATGACTCTTGTTCTGATATGCATATAGATGCCTTCACTTTATATGACTCTTGTTCCGCCTGCGAAACGATTCTCCATATCATTCACGAATTTAAACCCAGCCTTGAATTTATATTGTCCTCAACCTCACTGTCTAATACGTCCTTAGCAACATAGAAATGATGTTCAGACTTTCTTTCAATATCCACACCATCCATATAAACAGGTTGAGACAGCACTTTTTTATTTTCTTAAGAATATCTCCACATGCATTAATATATGTATTTATTTTTGTTTTTGTTAGTAGTATATTTTCATTTCAGTCACATTGACAACTTTGGTCTAACTTATTTCCAACACCATAGATTCCTAATAAGCTCACACTACTTGGATGAACAAGAGGTAACAATTATCAAGAGAGCCTCAATCAAATTAGCTACTTAGCTCACATTAGCTCTCACATGTACTCACTAGTAGCAGTAAGGTTTGACTAAATATAGTGCTAAGTTATTAGTATCAGTAATCCATGTTTGAATTGAATATATGAGAAACAAACTTTTTTTAAAACCAAGACTTGGAAGAAACCTTTCCAAGAATAATAATTACACTACTAAAAAGGTGATCATATATATCCTTCTCCATTAGTGAATACAATCACATTTGGCCGTCCAATTTGGTGAAAAACCGGGAGCTGAGACACACCTGACTTGCCATAAAGGTGCCATCTTGAGTCCCTGAATCAAAAATAAAATTTCCAAAAACACATAATAAAAGTACAGTGTTCTTATTTTTACTGTCTTGCCTTTTTAAATCTTCAGCCCGTCAGAGGGCAAATGCTTCTTTACATTTACGGACGTACTCCTTCATGCTAATGTATGTGTCAGTCACCTTACTACCTGTTTGGAGAGCCAGCGGACACTTCATAAATACGAGGATGGCTTTAACTGGTCAAAATAAATGATCATGGACACTGACACCACTAGTACATGGTTGCGAACTTCTGGCAGTACTGCATGATGTCAGGTCCAGATCCCAGAAGCTAACATTTTTGTGCGGCTTGGTCGGAATTGATCTCTGAGAGAATGTTTCTTTCGAAGCCGCCTCTGAGACATAAGTGTATGGGCTATCTAATGCTTTTATATAACATTCGCTTTCTCCACGTCTCTATAGTAGATTGAAACCCCGGAATTTTAGTTAACTTTACTATTATAACGGGGTCATAGTGACAATACCATTGTAATGGTGAACGTTGGACTAACCAGTCCTAAAGCTGGACCAGTGCCCTTCAGAACGCTAATAACCACTGGAGCCTAAACCCACGTGCAACGGCGGAAGATTACCTACGTACCTGGATTGGATAATGCTATTGGTTGTGCTAGGTCACACACTACATCTCAGATGTGTAATACATTGTAACAACTCTCAAAAAGATATTAAAGGACGCCTTTTATGTAATGCCATTTTCCTAAGAGCTGTCGAGTGGAAGAATAACCTTTGTGATAACCAATGGGAACCTTTCTTTTATGTAGGCCATTCCATATCTGGCTTTACAGAATACGGCTTTTGCGTTGGTACGTGCATGGCCGAAGTTTAATGTCTATGTCTACCATTTAAGGTTCTGGTCTATTAAACGTGATGCATATGAAAATAAAACAAACTTCAGAATAATCTTTATTTCTCGTCAAGGTCAGACTACTTATCGGAGTGGTAAGATTGACGATTTAAACATTCCATCCAGTATCAAATCAAACAAGCATTCCCGATCTTTCCGGTGCGACACCCGAAGATAACCCTCACATCTACTCTCTAAAAAACATTAGCGATATCAAGTGTGACTCGTGTGCAGGCTCTTCTCGTTGGCAGGACGGCTTATCGTCCACCGTCTCCGCGTGAGGGATCAAAGCACACTGGACAACAAATTTTTACAAAAGTCATGTTACTGAAATAAAATTAGTCAATTCTTATCAATTTTTATGTGCTGAACACGAATATGACAGTCAAATTGCAAAATTGGCTCTAGTTTTTTTGTAATCTGCAAGAAATTAATGTTTACATAACGAAATGCATTCCAATAGTAAAAGGTCAACTGTAATAGCCTACCTATAAAAAATCAAGTCATTGACTACATCTTAGATTTCTTCGCCTGTCTCTTGTACAGCTGTTCGGGAGCATCTCTGAGGAGTGTCCAGCAGTAGTCAGCCAGCATTGTAGTGGACCATTTTCCCTGGTATCTTTGTTCCATTGTTGCGATATCTTGATGAAAACGTTCGCCGTGTTCATCACTAACAATACCACAGTTACTAGGAAAGAAATCCAAATGGGAATGAAGGAAGTGAATCTTTAGAGACATATTGCAGCCAAGTTTCTTATACTTCATCAACATGTCTTCTACTAGTTCCTTATAGTTTTCTGCCCTAACATTTCCGAGGAAGTTTGTAGAAACTAGGCGAAAAGCATTCCATGCTTGTTTCGCGTCACCTTCCAGCAAGTTGTTGAACCGGTCATCTTTGAAAAGCTCTCGAATCTGAGGACCCACAAAAACTCCCTCTTTAATCTTTGCTTCGCTGAGTCGAGGGAATTTTTCATGCAGGTATCGGAATGCTGGCAAAGTCCGGTCAATGGCTTTCACGAAGTTCTTCATCAAACCTAGTTTGATGTGAAGGGGTGGTAGCAAGATTTTCTGAGCCTCAACCAGAGCTGGGTGTTGGATATTCTTCTCTCCAATGGCTACATTCTGCCTGTGAGTCCATTCCTTCCTCATGTAGTGCATTTCCCTTGCTCGGCTATCCCACTCGCATAAGAAACACATGTATTTTGTATATCCTTGCTGCAGTCCCATTAAAAGGGCAACTACCTTCAAATCACCACAGAGGTGCCAGCTGTACTTGTTATACTCAATGGAATTCAGTAGCTGCCTTAAGTTATCGTATGTCTCTTTCATGTGGACAGCATACGCTACTGGAATAGATGGAAGAATGTTTCCATTGTGCAAAAGCACAGCCTTGAGACTCAGTTTCGAAGAGTCCACAAATAGTCTCCATTCTTGTGGGTCATGAGTGATTTTTAAAGCATTCATGAGGCCCTCAATATCGGAACAGAATATCAGATTACTTTCCTTTCTGAAGAAAGGCTCCAATTGCTGGTGGCGCTTTCGATATGCAGTAATTGTGACATCTTCTTCTAGAAGATTCCATTGTTGGAGTCTTGATCCTAGCAATTCTGCCTTGTTCTTTGATAAGTCCAAATCACGAATCAGGTCATTTAGTTCTTCCTGTGTTATTCTGTGTGGGGTTGATGATGCACCACAGTGAAAATCTGGATCACTGCATGCTGATGGACCAGGAGAAGAACAGGTCGACTCACCTTTGTCTTCGTCAGATGAATCAAGAGAATATTCTGCTGGAGGTTCTGGAATAGGAAGTCCCTCACCATGTGGAACTGGTCTCAATGCAGACGGAATGTTTGGGTAGACTATTCTCGACTTCTTTCGCTTCGTTATTCCGCCGGAAAGAGGAGGAACCAAGCAGAAGTAACAGTCATTTAGGTGGTTGCTTGGCTCTCTCCACACCATTGGGACTGCAAACGGCATTGATGACCTTTTGCAATTCAACCACTGTGAAAGCTGTGTTGTACATGTAGCACAGCATATATGCGGAGCCCAAGGCTTGTCTTGGTCACCAACCTTGCATCCGAAGTAAAGATGATATGCCTTCTTCACTTGAGAATTGATACTTTTCTTCTGGTTGGCAAATGTCACTTCCCCACAAATATAGCAAAAATTGTCCGCGGTATTAACACACTTTCGAGGCATTACTGTTCTTTATTGTACGTAAATGGATAAAATAATAAGTTTTATGTAACAGTAGCTTGAACTGTCTCGCACAACGTCTAAAATATTTTAAATGCTGAACCTATCTGATTGGGCTTTATATAGTACACTGCTTACGTCAGCTTCAGCAGCCGCCTGGCATTAGTATAATAGGCCTACACATGTATAGTACACTGCTGACGTCAACTTACTTCAGCAGCCGCATGGCATTAGTATTGCATTGCATCAGAAAATGATGCAATCAACTGTGGATGATGTGAGCATGATGGTATTATGCAATGTTACATCATTATTCCGGATGTTGCTGCAGTCCTACTGGAGAAATTTACACAGTGAAACATAGAAAATGAGGTATATGAATATCTTCAAAACGAGAGCCAATACAAATTTTTCACGGTTATATTCGTGTTCGGCACACCAAAATACTACAGATTAGGGCCTTTTCAAGTCAGTAATGATTTCACTGTTGACCAGTGTAATTAAATTTAAATAAATATATATTAAATCAGATTTAATTAAATACAATATACATTACATTATATAATCAAGTGTGGACGTCCGTGACATGTCATTTGATCTATACGTGATATAATGTTCATGAGGTTTTATCACTGAAGTAGCAACGATAGTTCTCTGTTCTATTCTTTTCTTGAGAGCAAGTTCTTTACTTGAAGCATTTTTATACAAGATCTGCATTCATGTTTCCTATAATTATGTATATATTTTCAACAGAATATTATCATACACATCCAAGACATTGTCACAAAATGTCATATAAATCGTCAGTTCTGTTTGTTGATAAAAGGTAGGTTGTGATCAAAATGATAGGTTCCAACTCTCCCACTATGTATTTCACCGCCATGATATTTGGCAAATCAGTTTGTAAGGTGCTTACTTCACATAGGGATGATCTATAAAACATGGCAATCTCTTCAGTAGGAAGCGCTACGACTTTAAAATCGTCATGTAATTTATCTAAATTCGTTAGATTCTCTGCACAAAACTAATGTTCAGTAATAACAAACAGGTTTGTGTCTGGTAACAATTAAACTAATGTATGCGTTCTGTGCGTTACACCACGTACATTCCATGCTGAGATGCTGAGCATAATTACAATTAGGACACAACTGCCAGTGATATGCTTGTGTTCGTTGGTACTGCGTGTTACATTTCTTATACTTTTCTTCAGATGCAGTGCCAGATTGCCCATTAAGCACAATAACCACGTGCTTTAGAGCACTAGCCCAACAGGAGCACCAGAAACGAATTCAAATTATTCGTTGATGATAAACATGAGTGAATTATATACGGCCATTTCAATCTACAAATATTTTTATTTGGATTGATTTGGTTTTTCCTCGTCATTCGGAAGCAATCTTTCATCCGGTGGTTTGATGTGACCTTTTGTCCTCTATTGGTGCTGTTTTCATTTATTTTTATGTTAGTTCTTTCTGTACATTTTAACCTCTTTTGCTGATTTTTAGTTGTTCTCTCTCTCTCTCTCTTCCCCCCCCCCCTTGCGTTTTTATATGTTACTTTGCTGTTTATGACTCACATTTGATGTTATGTCAATCAGATCCATTCCTTAAAAGCGGGGGAAGTCCTTCAATATGAACACAATGGGACCATTTCCAGACGAATTTGATGCAAGGGGTTTAGCAGGCTCGTTGTGTATCTCGTTCCGACTAAATACTATATTTTCTTGATCAAATGTAATAGATGTACCTTGCATGCTGATTGTTCACGATTTTCTTTCAGTTGCAAGTCTAAGTTTCTTCCACTTCCTTTGTTATATTGATTGTATGAAAGTATGTGTCTTGTACAAATTGTATCTAACTTTCCCTCCATATAGTTTATCCATTTCAGGATCACATCTCGATGTTGGTGTACATGTGCAGTGATTCCTTTTAACCCGATTTCCCGGGTTGCCTTTGTTGGTATCTGGATATACATTCTTCCGTTTTCATTCATTAGTTTGTCCTCGTTTGTTGATTTGTTCTTGTTATGTATATTTGATTTAATTTTATCTGATTTAATATATATTTATTTCAATCTAATTGTTTGTCAGTTTTAAAATTATTTTATTTTTCATTACATGATATTGTAATGTAAATTTATTCACTAGAGATGATACTTTTTTTCAGAAAATAATTTGATCTTGACTGTTAGTGTATAAACACTAGGTGTTGATCTAGATGCTGACCTTGATTCAAAATTTGTAGCAACCACGTAAACAAGTTCTATCTTTTTAATGATTGGTTGTTATCGAGGTCATGATGGGACTACGTGTTTAAGATGAATTTTTTTTATTATTTTTTTTATTTCTTAGAGTAAAATGATTGGTTTTAGTCAGTGCTACACTGGGTAGACGTGATCTTTTACAAGTACCTAAGTTCTATAAGCGTCTAGAAAATGGTCACGTGATCCCCTTGTTTACGTTTTAGAAAGCGATATAACCTATGTTTTGGAGATTTATTCTCAGTTGCAGCTTGGCGTTCTCTTACACTGGAAGTTGTATGTTGTGCTGTTTTGTGTTATTTCAAATTACTTGGATTCAAAAGGATTAATTCAGTGATTTTTCTAGAAAATACGTTTGCTCATGTGAAATTGTTGAACAAGGACAGTTTTTATAACAATTTATTCAAATATCCGAAACCGGAGTGATAATTGTTGTTTATACAAGGAACTGTAGACTTCAACACTACATGTTACAGCATACGTCATCGTCTTCCATCTTGGATTCTTCGTCGGGATTCGAACTTGAAATCAGTAGAACATTTAATTATTAGGACTACTAAAATTTTATTATTGGATTATTCTTGGATTATTTTTGGATTTGACTCTATAAAACCATAAGTTTATATCTTTTTTCATTTTTACAGAATTGTTCCAGGGAAATAAATTATTGTAGTTTTTCAAAGCTTGTTGTGTTCACTCTTTCTTGTGTTGCTATTTGTTTGAGCCTAAACACGTGACATAAGATTCTATCTGAACGTTAGCTTCTTGAAGTTTCTTCTGTTTATTTTTCTTCAGTTAAATCTGTCTTTAGTATTTGAATGTCATTTTTTCCCTGTGTGGCGATATCACCTAGCTGGTTTTTAAATCGGGACAAATTTTCTTCAAATTTCTCATTCATTGTCGC
The DNA here is from genome assembly GCA_028554795.2 of Sinohyriopsis cumingii. NCBI lineage: Eukaryota > Metazoa > Mollusca > Bivalvia > Unionida > Unionidae > Sinohyriopsis > Sinohyriopsis cumingii. The sequence continues at coordinate 155,888,345 of CM068825.1, read as the reverse complement.
TAGCTGCGCAAATATTGTGCTCATTCTATCAGCATCTTCATCTGTTCTTTTTAAGGCGTAATCATTGACTGAAGCTTTCGGACTTAGGGGTATAAAATCGCTGCAAACATAAGTCAAACGCTGGTAGCATCTTGTTCCAAAAATATGCTTCAGTGCCCATTTAGATATGCAGGCTTTCATATCACTGTAATTATTCTCTCCTTCAAAGAAGTGTTATATAGTATAAATATATTCCGACAACTTGTCCGCCACAGAAGCACTGTTTGTTCGAGGTAAACGTTCTACTAATCGACCATCAGGACAATCATATATCTTCCTTATTGCTACATCAAACAGAGCTTGCCGATTATCATTGAGACCTTTGATATCAAGTGTTGAATTCCTTTTCCTTTGAATGCACTTTTAAGAATTCAAAAGTTGGCTCCGATACGCATATATATGTCTTCACTTTATATGACTCATGTTCTGATATGCATATAGATGCCTTCACTTGATATGACTCTTGTTCTGATATGTATATAGATGCCTTCACTTTTTATGACTCGTGTTCCGATATGCATATAGATGCCTTCACTTGATATGACTCTTGTTCTGATATGCATATAGATGCCTTCACTTGATATGAATCTTGTTCTGATATGCATATAGATGCCTTCACTTTTTATGACTCTTGTTCTGATATGCATATAGATGCCTTCACCTTTTATGACTCGTGTTCTGATATGCATATAAATGCCTTCACTTTGTATGATTCTTGTTCTGATATGCATATAGATGCCTTCACTTGATATGACTCTTGTTCTGATATGCATATAGATGCCTTCACTTGATATGAATCTTGTTCTGATATGCATATAGATGCCTTCACTTGATATGACTCTTGTTCCGATATGCATATAGATGCCTTCACCTTTAATGACTCGTGTTCTGATATGCATATAGATGCCTTCACTTGATATGACTCTTGTTCTGATATGCAGATATATGCCTTCACTTGATATGACTCTTGTTCCGATATGCATATAGATGCCTTCACTTTTTATGACTCTTGTTCCGATATGAATATAGATGCCTTCACCTTTTATGACTCGTGTTCTGATATGCATATGGATGCCTTCACTTGATATGACTCTTGTTCTGATATGCATATAGATGCCTTCACTTGATATGACTCTTGTTCTGATATGCATATAGATGCCTTCACTTTATATGACTCTTGTTCCGCCTGCGAAACGATTCTCCATATCATTCACGAATTTAAACCCAGCCTTGAATTTATATTGTCCTCAACCTCACTGTCTAATACGTCCTTAGCAACATAGAAATGATGTTCAGACTTTCTTTCAATATCCACACCATCCATATAAACAGGTTGAGACAGCACTTTTTTATTTTCTTAAGAATATCTCCACATGCATTAATATATGTATTTATTTTTGTTTTTGTTAGTAGTATATTTTCATTTCAGTCACATTGACAACTTTGGTCTAACTTATTTCCAACACCATAGATTCCTAATAAGCTCACACTACTTGGATGAACAAGAGGTAACAATTATCAAGAGAGCCTCAATCAAATTAGCTACTTAGCTCACATTAGCTCTCACATGTACTCACTAGTAGCAGTAAGGTTTGACTAAATATAGTGCTAAGTTATTAGTATCAGTAATCCATGTTTGAATTGAATATATGAGAAACAAACTTTTTTTAAAACCAAGACTTGGAAGAAACCTTTCCAAGAATAATAATTACACTACTAAAAAGGTGATCATATATATCCTTCTCCATTAGTGAATACAATCACATTTGGCCGTCCAATTTGGTGAAAAACCGGGAGCTGAGACACACCTGACTTGCCATAAAGGTGCCATCTTGAGTCCCTGAATCAAAAATAAAATTTCCAAAAACACATAATAAAAGTACAGTGTTCTTATTTTTACTGTCTTGCCTTTTTAAATCTTCAGCCCGTCAGAGGGCAAATGCTTCTTTACATTTACGGACGTACTCCTTCATGCTAATGTATGTGTCAGTCACCTTACTACCTGTTTGGAGAGCCAGCGGACACTTCATAAATACGAGGATGGCTTTAACTGGTCAAAATAAATGATCATGGACACTGACACCACTAGTACATGGTTGCGAACTTCTGGCAGTACTGCATGATGTCAGGTCCAGATCCCAGAAGCTAACATTTTTGTGCGGCTTGGTCGGAATTGATCTCTGAGAGAATGTTTCTTTCGAAGCCGCCTCTGAGACATAAGTGTATGGGCTATCTAATGCTTTTATATAACATTCGCTTTCTCCACGTCTCTATAGTAGATTGAAACCCCGGAATTTTAGTTAACTTTACTATTATAACGGGGTCATAGTGACAATACCATTGTAATGGTGAACGTTGGACTAACCAGTCCTAAAGCTGGACCAGTGCCCTTCAGAACGCTAATAACCACTGGAGCCTAAACCCACGTGCAACGGCGGAAGATTACCTACGTACCTGGATTGGATAATGCTATTGGTTGTGCTAGGTCACACACTACATCTCAGATGTGTAATACATTGTAACAACTCTCAAAAAGATATTAAAGGACGCCTTTTATGTAATGCCATTTTCCTAAGAGCTGTCGAGTGGAAGAATAACCTTTGTGATAACCAATGGGAACCTTTCTTTTATGTAGGCCATTCCATATCTGGCTTTACAGAATACGGCTTTTGCGTTGGTACGTGCATGGCCGAAGTTTAATGTCTATGTCTACCATTTAAGGTTCTGGTCTATTAAACGTGATGCATATGAAAATAAAACAAACTTCAGAATAATCTTTATTTCTCGTCAAGGTCAGACTACTTATCGGAGTGGTAAGATTGACGATTTAAACATTCCATCCAGTATCAAATCAAACAAGCATTCCCGATCTTTCCGGTGCGACACCCGAAGATAACCCTCACATCTACTCTCTAAAAAACATTGACGATATCAAGTGTGACTCGTGTGCATATCAAGTGTGACTCGTGTGCAGGTTCTTCCATCCAGTATCAAATCAAGCAAGCATTCCCGATCTTTCCGGTGCGACACCCGAAGATAACCCTCACATCTACTCTCTAAAAAACATTAGCGATATCAAGTGTGACTCGTGTGCAGGCTCTTCTCGTTGGCAGGACGGCTTATCGTCCACCGTCTCCGCGTGAGGGATCAAAGCACACTGGACAACAAATTTTTACAAAAGTCATGTTACTGAAATAAAATTAGTCAATTCTTATCAATTTTTATGTGCTGAACACGAATATGACAGTCAAATTGCAAAATTGGCTCTAGTTTTTTTGTAATCTGCAAGAAATTAATGTTTACATAACGAAATGCATTCCAATAGTAAAAGGTCAACTGTAATAGCCTACCTATAAAAAATCAAGTCATTGACTACATCTTAGATTTCTTCGCCTGTCTCTTGTACAGCTGTTCGGGAGCATCTCTGAGGAGTGTCCAGCAGTAGTCAGCCAGCATTGTAGTGGACCATTTTCCCTGGTATCTTTGTTCCATTGTTGCGATATCTTGATGAAAACGTTCGCCGTGTTCATCACTAACAATACCACAGTTACTAGGAAAGAAATCCAAATGGGAATGAAGGAAGTGAATCTTTAGAGACATATTGCAGCCAAGTTTCTTATACTTCATCAACATGTCTTCTACTAGTTCCTTATAGTTTTCTGCCCTAACATTTCCGAGGAAGTTTGTAGAAACTAGGCGAAAAGCATTCCATGCTTGTTTCGCGTCACCTTCCAGCAAGTTGTTGAACCGGTCATCTTTGAAAAGCTCTCGAATCTGAGGACCCACAAAAACTCCCTCTTTAATCTTTGCTTCGCTGAGTCGAGGGAATTTTTCATGCAGGTATCGGAATGCTGGCAAAGTCCGGTCAATGGCTTTCACGAAGTTCTTCATCAAACCTAGTTTGATGTGAAGGGGTGGTAGCAAGATTTTCTGAGCCTCAACCAGAGCTGGGTGTTGGATATTCTTCTCTCCAATGGCTACATTCTGCCTGTGAGTCCATTCCTTCCTCATGTAGTGCATTTCCCTTGCTCGGCTATCCCACTCGCATAAGAAACACATGTATTTTGTATATCCTTGCTGCAGTCCCATTAAAAGGGCAACTACCTTCAAATCACCACAGAGGTGCCAGCTGTACTTGTTATACTCAATGGAATTCAGTAGCTGCCTTAAGTTATCGTATGTCTCTTTCATGTGGACAGCATACGCTACTGGAATAGATGGAAGAATGTTTCCATTGTGCAAAAGCACAGCCTTGAGACTCAGTTTCGAAGAGTCCACAAATAGTCTCCATTCTTGTGGGTCATGAGTGATTTTTAAAGCATTCATGAGGCCCTCAATATCGGAACAGAATATCAGATTACTTTCCTTTCTGAAGAAAGGCTCCAATTGCTGGTGGCGCTTTCGATATGCAATAATTGTGACATCTTCTTCTAGAAGATTCCATTGTTGGAGTCTTGATCCTAGCAATTCTGCCTTGTTCTTTGATAAGTCCAAATCACGAATCAAGTCATTTAGTTCTTCCTGTGTTATTCTGTGTGGGGTTGATGATGCACCACAGTGAAAATCTGGATCACTGCATGCTGATGGACCAGGAGAAGAACAGGTCGACTCACCTTTGTCTTCGTCAGATGAATCAAGAGAATATTCTGCTGGAGGTTCTGGAATAGGAAGTCCCTCACCATGTGGAACTGGTCTCAATGCAGACGGAATGTTTGGGTAGACTATTCTCGACTTCTTTCGCTTCGTTATTCCGCCGGAAAGAGGAGGAACCAAGCAGAAGTAACAGTCATTTAGGTGGTTGCTTGGCTCTCTCCACACCATTGGGACTGCAAACGGCATTGATGACCTTTTGCAATTCAACCACTGTGAAAGCTGTGTTGTACATGTAGCACAGCATATATGCGGAGCCCAAGGCTTGTCTTGGTCACCAACCTTGCATCCGAAGTAAAGATGATATGCCTTCTTCACTTGAGAATTGATACTTTTCTTCTGGTTGGCAAATGTCACTTCCCCACAAATATAGCAAAAATTGTCCGCGGTATTAACACACTTTCGAGGCATTACTGTTCTTTATTGTACGTAAATGGATAAAATAATAAGTTTTATGTAACAGTAGCTTGAACTGTCTCGCACAACGTCTAAAATATTTTAAATGCTGAACCTATCTGATTGGGCTTTATATAGTACACTGCTTACGTCAGCTTCAGCAGCCGCCTGGCATTAGTATAATAGGCCTACACATGTATAGTACACTGCTGACGTCAACTTACTTCAGCAGCCGCATGGCATTAGTATTGCATTGCATCAGAAAATGATGCAATCAACTGTGGATGATGTGAGCATGATGGTATTATGCAATGTTACATCATTATTCCGGATGTTGCTGCAGTCCTACTGGAGAAATTTACACAGTGAAACATAGAAAATGAGGTATATGAATATCTTCAAAACGAGAGCCAATACAAATTTTTCACGGTTATATTCGTGTTCGGCACACCAAAATACTACAGATTAGGGCCTTTTCAAGTCAGTAATGATTTCACTGTTGACCAGTGGCATTAGTCAATGCGGGTCCTAGCTGAAGGTAAGCTGAACTTCATCGCGGACATAGTCTCTCAGGCTCTCTGGAATGCATCGATGTCTGAAGACAAATTTACTCTCATTCTGAATGAGATTTGAAAGAAGAAAAAACAAAAACATATGATCCTCGTGAACGAAATACGGAAGGGCTTCCAGAACCGCCCATTTTATGGTATCCATTATCATGCCGAAAACACGCGTTCCGGGTCCATTATTCTGGCACAGATAAAGACAATCTGGTCATTAGGGCTATTCTGGAGGCTATAGCATGACACGCTTTATTTGATTTTCCTGCAACAAATGCTTGTTACTAATCACAGCTACAAACTATGTGACTTTTCATCTTATTTAATTTAGTTCCCTCAACACATATATCGATATCATTTACTTTATTTATTTTGCCTTGATCTAATTATTGTACAATTGTTTGTCTCTGTATTGAATTCTATTTAACTGGTTTCACACTACCGAATAACACCATCAAAGTCCTGTAAATGCCGTCCAAGAAAAGGGATTGCATCACTCATGGTATGAAATTAAGAGATTGTATCGTCTGTGTGCGTGCGCGCGTGTATATGTGTGTGTGTGTGTGATTCGGATTTTTAACGTAGCTTTAACACTTTTTCAGTCATGTAACTACTATGCCTGCAGTGTGGCAGTTTATAGCGATGTCTAGCACTGGGGTATCATACTGAATACATGTATTACGATGTCCCAGCCAGTCACATTATCCCGACACCAGACCGACCAGTACTAACACTAACCTCTTAGTCCTGAAGTGTATCGTCTGCAGTGGCATTCATATGAAATGATAAATCATTCATGAAAACGATCAAGAGCGAAGGACCAAGAAGAAAGTATTTAGGGACTCCAGTTCTAACTTATTGTAAAAAAATGTAGGACTGGTCACATCAACCAACTGTTGCCTGGCAACAAACCAAGCATACGAATTGTCATTATTTCTTGATCTACGAAATAAAACGCTTTTTTTCAAAACTCTTAATTGCTCCAACTATTATTTTGTTATCTACAGCTGCTAGACATGTATCTACCAACTTTCTGAAGGCAGCTTGGCATGAATGCTTTTGTCTGAAAGCTGATTCAGAGTTATGTATAATATTTTATATTTCTTTACAAATAGTCGAAGATGAGAGGCGATCTTTTTTTTCCTTTCTTTCTCTTCAAAACGTTTAGATATTGTTATTAAAACTGACATAGATCGATAATTGTTTGCTGAAAATCTATCACCTTGTATAAAGATTGATAATTTGGTTAATTTCAGTATAGTTAGAAAGATTCCCGTATCAATACTCACACGTATGGAGCTAGCCACTGAATGGGCGGCTATTTGAGCTGATAGTCTGAGTATTTTTTGATGAGATTTCATCTAGTCCTGTTTATTTTGTGCGATACAGTTTCTCTTGAGCTCGTATGGAAGGAATTTGGAAAGATATATGAGATGGGACTTTCGATTCTACAAAATATATAAGGAGTGAAAATTCTTGCGATGTTGAAGACTATTCTCCAAGTATTGAAGTTATAGATATGAAAAGGATATTTCGGTCGTTTGCAATAAATAATAACTTTGTTCCATTATGGCCACGGGTTTTTAATTCAGAATGGAAATCATGAACTTGAGATCTTGAACGAAGTTCTAAAACATTTTCCGTATTTTTCTATCATCACTTTTATTCTGAATTAATATTGAAAAGGGACCCTTTTTAGCTTTAGTGATTAAACCTTTAACTAAATTTCAGGGGTTTCTTTATTTATTTATTTATTTATTTATCTTCGTCACGCTGTTTGTAATAGAAATAGCTAAGTTTTGTGGCTTCCCTTATTTCATAGCTAAACCAGTCGATTTATGAAAGCACAATAAAATGCAGTCCAACGTAGTACATTCAGGTCTGGATTAATAAAATTAGATTGACAGTTACTTATATATATTTCAAGTCGGTCAGAAAGGTATCTTCATGGAAACGGTTATAGGATTGGTACATTAGAGTGGTATGGGTTTTCCAGATCTTCGTTCTTGTGCTACCGATTAGGCAGTGGTCACTAACAGAATATGTTCCGCGAATGTCAATACTGTAAATTCAGGGTGCGAAGAATAAGTGTGATTAAGGTCATTAACTTGTCCATGACTCAAGTAGGGAATGAGATTATACGCATTCTTCAATTTACTTTGCTGGTCATTCATCATCGAATCAATATTGAGAGTATCCATTAACAAAATTTCTCAGCTAGAGTTAGAAGTGGTAGACGATTCATTTGCAGATCTCTCAAAGCAAAACGATTGTGAATTTGGAGGATGAGAGAGAGAGAGACAGAGACAGAGAGAGAAAGAGAGAGAGAGAGAGAGAGAGAGAGAGCAGAAGGATGGGCTTAGATGATGGTTGGTTCAGTTCAATACAAATCGATTCCAACTCAGATGACTTTGTACCCATTATATATATATATATATATATATGTGTGTGTGTGTGTGTGTGTGTGAGAGAGAGAGAGAGAGAGAGAGAGCAGACAGCCATTTTCTTGTGTTTCAAGCTTCTGTTCCAATTGGAAAGCGTCGTTGACACCAAGTGATAGTTAGTATTATTGTTTAAGAAATGTTTCGCGGATTTCAAAAATAACATCCTGTCGGTTGCAGTATGCTGGAGTTATCTAGTTTTAGGAATACGTGCCGAATATTGATATTTACCACATATACACGCTTCTTTCAAACGTACGTCAGAACTTGAATGAGATTAAGAGGTTTCCTGATCAAGACTGGCATTGGATCGAGTGTTCATCGACCTGTTTGGTAATAGAGGCACCGTTCCTTGATGGACAAATGAAATTCATTGATGGTCAGTGGTAATGTCGGTTTCATTAAAGAATATATTCCAGTACTGACATTTGCAGTTTAAATGTTTTTTAAATTATAAACGCTGATCAAAATGTGAAACTCATTCCGGAAATTAAATGCCAGGTTATCCTCCAGATTATTGTATGTGTAATTCTTTAATCCTCGGTAAAAACTGTCTGAAATAGGAAGCTGACGCTTTCGTGAGATAGGTAACATGGTTCAGATACCAACATAGTAGTCATGACTGTGGGTATCACAATGTGCAGAATAACTAATGATGTCTTCCTTTTGACTTTGTCTTGGGCGTTTTTTGTGTGTAACAAAGTTCCAGTTCCAACAGACAGACGAGCCATGACTTTGTCTTGGGCGTTCTTTGTGTGTGACAAAGTTCCAATTCCAAAAAACAGAGGAGTCATGGCTGTAAGAATCGCAAGGTGCTCAAGTCTTGTCTTGCTTTTGTCTGTAATTATCTTGTCTTGAGCGTTCATTGTATGTGATGCCTCTATGGTTGTTTTGCCTGAACGAGTACTTCGGCGTGATCGCTGCGTGTGCGTCGAGTACTGGCTGCTTTGTAGGTTGCTTGATGGTCTCCGTGTGTGTCGAGTACTGGCTGCTTTGTAGGTTGCTTGATGGTCTCGTGTGTGTCGAGTACTGGCTGCTTTGTAGGTTGCTTGATGGTCTCCGTGTGTGTCGAGTACTGGCTGCTTTGTAGGTTGCTTGATGGTCTCCGTTTGTGTCGAGTACTGGCTGCTTTGTAGGTTGCTTGATGGTCTCCGTGTGTGTCGGGTACTGGCTGCTTTGTAGGTTGCTTGATGGTCTCCGTGTGTGTCGAGTACTGGCTGCTTTGTAGGTTGCTTGATGGTCTCGTGTGTGTCGAGTACTGGCTGCTTTGTAGGTTGCTTGATGGTCTCCGTGTGTGTCGAGTACTGGCTGCTTTGTAGGTTGCTTGATGGTTTCATCGCGAGAAGGATACGATGCACGATGCCAATGTTTTACAATAGAATTGAAACAACATCATTTCTCAGGTGCACACAACTCTCTCTCTCTCTCTCTCTCTCTCTCTCTCTAAACAAAATTGATAACATTTCTCCTGCTCCCAATTTGAATGAATTGTAAATATGAATGTATTTTACATCTAACTTTAAATAGAAATCTCGTAATACCCTATCAGAGGGACTAATAATAAACGCTTCCTCTTCAAAAAAGATCAGAGACCATCCCATTGTGACTTGGTACAATCGCTCTGTTCAGTGACTTGGATTGAGAATAGAATGTATTTTGATCCATGCTTTGATCGACGTCATTTTCCGCGATATGTATGATTATTGTCCACAGTTCTCAAGATCGATATTTTCAAATTTTTGTTTTAAAGAAGATATATTGGCTGCAGAGCGCATACATATACATTGGATAGAAAGCCAGAAAGATTCATGGGTTTAACAATGGAACTACCAATGACAAGAGTTTAGGGCTTTTGAGGGTGGTGTTACGTGAAATTCATCTTGCTGTTGGAGTAGCGCAGCAAGAGAGTCTGTGCCTCCCCCCACTAAACAAAATTAATCTTCAAGTCTCTACCAACAAAATATCGCATGGTTGATGGGAATTTTTCCACCGCCCCAAACGCAACCCCGGCAGTTACGCAGGCTGATTTGGCGGTTGCTACACCAATGGATGTTGGTGATTCAGTTCTACTTCACGTGCAACATTGTTGTTATGAGCTAGCGCAGTAATGGTAGGCAGTATTTCAAGCAGTAAGAGTGTGCTAGAGTGATTAGTTTCAACTTTTCTAAGTTTGTCTGCTATTGACTGTTTTGTTTAATATTCAACATATTTTTACTGAATATTTTGTTTCTATAACTAAAATTATGGTATCAAAAAGTCTGGTTTTGTTGAGAAAAACGCTTAATCGATGCAACATACTTCATTTTTTGGTGAAATGATCTTGATTTTGTATTGAAATAAGCTTGATCAATGCACGAAACTTGATTTAGTGGTGAAATACATTTGATTTTGTAGTGAACTATGCTTGATCAATGCACCAAGCTTTATGTTTTGGTGAAATACGCTTGATTTTGTGGCGAAATACGCTTGATCAATGCGCCAAGCTTGAATTTCTGATGAAATACGCTTGATCGATGTAGTAAGTTCATCACTGATGCCTTAAGCGTTGTGATTGGGGTTTGTTATGAAATACTCTTGACCACTGCAGTAGACTCATCCCTAATACTGTACATGTTGTCACCGGGTTTAGTGATGGAACACGCTTGATCAATGCAGTAAACTCATCCCTAATACTGTACATGTTGTCACCGGGTTTAGTGATGGAACACGCTTGATCAATGCAGTAAACTCATCCCTAATACTGTACATGTTGTCATTGGTTTTAGTGATGGAACACGCTTGATCAATGCAGTAAACTCATTCCTGATACTGTACATGTTGTCATTGGGTTTAGTGATGAAACACGCTTGATCAATGCAGTAAACTCATCCCTAATACTGTACATGTTGTCACCGGGTTTAGTGATGGAACACGCTTGATCAATGCAGTAAACTCATCCCTGATACTGTACATGTTGTCATCGGGTTTAGAGATGAAACACGCTTGATCCATGCATTATGCTGATCCCTGATACTGTACGTGTTGTTACCTATCCGCTTGCACAAGTGGACCATGGATGTATCCTTGTACTCACGGAGTATAGTTCCTTGATTATACATTGACTGGAATAGTGCCGTCAGATAATATGTCATGATGAACCTCCAGCTTTGTACACATCCGTTTGTATGGCATCTGTTCCAGGTGCTATGCAGTTCTACGACGGGTCGTTTGCTTTCTCAGTTTCAGTCAGCTTTGTATGATCAGCAAATGATATGTGTATTTCTACTTGGGGAAGGTGATCAATTTCCCCCTCGATGAAAGATTACTTTTAACGGAGGATTTGTTGAAGAGTTCTGCCCAATTTCGAAACATCTTTTCTTTGTCATTGAGAAGTGTGGTGCTGTCAGTACTCAGTATTGGAGATATTCTAGATGACTTACCCCTAGATTTTCTTCAAACTTTCTTCGAATCATTAATGTATGCGTATTTCTGAATTTCTTCCATCTTATTTCTCAGCGATAAGTATTGCAACTCTCTGTGCTTGCATTGGACAGTCCTCTTCATGTCGTTGAAGGCTGCCTTTATACTTGATGAAGAACTGTTTCCTAAGCAGGCCTTCTGTAGCAGATGTTTCTCATTCAGATTAGGGATGATGTTTTCGTTTGGTAGGACCAAGGGTTTTGGATGCAGTTGATTAACGCCCAGTCAGAACCGATTAAACCGATTATTTTTAGTTGGATGCATAGCTCTTCGACAAACGTCTATTTTACTAGGTCCTTCTCCAATTATGAGACAAACAGCTTTTGGGGCATCTTTTTTGTTGTCTGCTATTCTGCATCTGGGTATTTAGCTTGGAGACTTTGAGCCCGTGTTCAGTCCACAGTCCAGCATTCTACTCTTTGTCCCTCGGATATCCTGGCTGTCTCTTCATCTGACAATGACGAAGTCAGTGAGATGCCAGTGCTTGTAACTTGGGTGCTTCCACCAACATACTCGTGCGACAGGAGACTCCAAGTGTTCATAAAATTTGCCTTTGATCTCAACTCGATATGCCATGGTGGGTGCATAGGCACTGGTTATAGGTGCGTGTCTCTTTCCAAAATGTTTGGATATTTTTTGCATTGTCTGTCATTTGCGACCTTTGGGAGATTTGTGAGCTTGCTGACTAGCTGTGATTTCATGGCAAACCCATCACCAGCTTCACGTCGCTCTTCTTTACTTCGGCCACTCCATCAGAAAGTATAGCCAGCTCCATCTTCGGTGAGTTGTCCTTTCTTAACTAGAAGAATTCACTCAGGGATGCTATCTAGATGTTGAATATGGCCTGTTCTCTACCAACTATAGCTGTTATTCTCCTTGGTCTATCTGCTAATTTAATATCCATTATTATGCACGTTCCAACCAACTATGGTGAAATGAGTCACCGTTACCTTCTTGTTAGGTTTTCGACCGTTAACGTGGGATACGTGCTGACCAAGGTTAAGGTTAAGCAGGCGACGTTTAGGGCATCTTTTTCATCCCATTCCGCATGCTGCGGAGGTATGCAGTGTGATCTTCATAAGGACTACTTGACAACCTAGGCGGCTGCTGAGTTCTCCTTCTGCTCGATCCAGTGAGAAGCGACCCTTTGACTGAGCGGCCTATGTACAGGTCAGCAGCTGCTGATCCCAGTATATTCGCGCTTACTGCTTTGCCACTCGTCAATCGCTACAATATTTGATGGTGTCTGGTGCGGAGGGGGATATGGTCAAGATCTGGATATGTGTTGGATTTAAATGATGGACTGCTGAGCACAGTCACCCTCACTCTTTCATTCAGGCCTCTCTGAATCCAGTAGCAAGACAACGACGATACGTCTTGAGACAGGTCTGGATTAAGTGGATAGCCGTCAGTTCTTACTGCACCTGAGTTGATGACCTGCACTGTCCACATTCCTCCTGCAATCTGCATTCACATCAAGGGAATGAGCGTATATTCTCGGCCGTCTGATCGACCAGGCTTTCTAGAGGGAGCAATGTGCAGCTGTCCACTCTGGGTCAACAGTTATGGTATTGTCTGTTTATCCAACCTGTTGAAATGATAAATTCCTATATGGCACCATCGAGTCAAAAAAACCTCGTAGCAAATGTCATAGGGAAGCAGAAACAGCTTATTATATATATATATATATATATATATATATATATATATATATATATATATATATATATATATATATATATATATATATATATATATATATATATATATATATTGGTCAATATGTTGACGAGATTGAGTCTTTGTACCATTAGACGACTCTGTCAGGTGGTATCTTACAAGAATTAAGTTCATTCTGTTTGGATGAGTTAGGTCACATGGATATGTATTTCGCAATATTGGACTAAGTTGTAAAATATGTCACGTGGGTGTTTTTCCGACCTCTTGTCGTAACAGACTCTTAAAGATGTGTATAAGGAGAGAACAGAGCAATCAGATTCATTCCAATGTTGGAGTCACTCTTATTTCTTGTGTTATTTTTGTAATATCAAGTCTGCAGGCTTATGTTATGTTGTACTTAGATATTATCTGCGAGGAAAGCAGCAGAGAGGGTGAACAGTGAACAGAGTTTTTGCTGGAGCGTCGTTTTTTTGAAAACTAAAGTCTTCTACTTAAACTGAGTTAAAGGGTCAATAACGTCAAAACCAAAGCCTCTAACCGACCGAGAGTTTCTCTCGTTAGGTTAGTTGTTTTTTTTTTTGTTACTGTATTTTTGTCGTCGTCGTTGTTTAGCAAGGATGCTCGCGTGTTTACCCACCGTGACGCTTCATTGTACTCGCACACCCTCTTTGCTGATATAATTAAATCATTGTTATATCAATAATGGCCCCAGCTTTGGAGTCGTATACAACTAGATTAGCTCGAGAACGACTAGAAGCAATCAAAAATTTTATTCCCGTCAGAGATTATGTGAAACAAAAACTACAAGAACGTCAAGAATCTTAAGTTGAATTTGCAGAAAGTGCAGAACAATTATTTAGACCCGTTACAAAAGTTACAGAGAGAGTTTCTGAAGCTAATGAAGGTTTTCTTCCATCAGTAAGACAAACTGCTGAGCAAAATGAAAAAATAGCAAGAAGAACTAAACAAACAAAAAGGATTTTACAAACTCTTCCAGCTGATATAGCTGCTGCTCAGCCTTCACCCTTTAACGTTGCCACGGATGAAGATTCTGACGACAAACACGAAGTAACATCAAAAAAGGGTAGGAAGGGAGTTAGTTTTATGGATAATTTTACTGACGATGGTATACAAGTTACATAAAAAAGATACTGAAATGACTTAGGTAGGTTTGCTGCTACAAGTTTTCCCCAGAGGAGTTGGATTTATAAAAAAAGAGTATATTGAGGATGTAAGTCACGAAACGTGTTACAAGTGGAGTTTTTGTATAAACCTTAGGGTAAATCAGGTAGATACGAGTGATCCGGCATATCAGATTTATCGCGCTAGAATAGAACAATACTTCGAAATGATAGAGAAACTAGGAAAACTCAGCAAGATTGCCGAGAAGTTAAAATCTTCTCAACTAGAACCTCTTGAGCAAGAACCTTCATATCAACTTCCTTCATCGCAGCAACATATATAACGATAACATAAGAAATCACAGTCTTCTAAAAAAGAACAAGAAGAATTTTACGATGCATCTGACATCGGCGCTACTGGGAGTGGTCTGTCTGCCGTTGCCTGTCCTAACAATGTTCTCTATGACGTAGAACGACTAGAAATTCTGATTGGAAGGAAACGTTCTGGAAATAATTCTCCAGAGATTATTAATGAAGCAGCTGATATTTGTCGAAGATTATTTACAGGCGGTATCATGGACATCTCTGTTTATCGGGAACTTATCCACGAGATCACCGATGACAACTTCATCAGTGGTTACCACAGTGATTAGATAAATAAATAATAAATAAGATGATCGTATATAATGCTCAACGTGGACCTGTAATGGTCAGAGAGATGCATTTGCGATTACCTACTTATGAAGCGATTTACGGTGATGGGCTAAGCGATGTTGTTCAGGGTCTATTCAGAAGGATAGCCCCAAAAGCATTACTGATTGCAAAACAACTATCAATGAAATCTATTGAAGTTGTTCGTGATAAGGGTATTGGTGCAGTTCGTGATGTTGCTGGTAAAGCATTCTCAGCAATCAAGGATATACTAGCATGATTAATACTTTGAAAACCACAGCAACGTGTAAAACTGGTCAAAGTGAAACTGGCTAGTGCTTAAGTTATGCTTGCATATGTCAGTAAAATAATAAATCAATCCGCAAATCAAAAGCTAGCAGAGCTGGTTGGTGTGCCAACCTTGACATCAGTCAAGGCAGAAAAAGAAAAAGAAAAGAATGTAACTGCAAGTCTGATAAGAGGAAATGAAATTTCCTGAAGTGGTCTTCGTGTTAGACGATTATGATTTAGATCATGGCAATTATAATAAAATGTTCAAATATGTATCTGACCCAGTGTTTGACCAGTTCTCAAAGATGAGTCTGTGCGTGATTATCAGTATTATTCTTATGATGCGCGTGTACCTAACGCACGTGAAAGAATCGAATCACAAGTTCAGGTTACAAGTAGATATTTCTTGCCCGCATAGGCATTTATCGAGGTTGAAGGTAGACTTTTAAAAGCAGATGATACAGCATACAGAATTGGTGATAGTTTTGGTTTTGTTAACAATGGTGTTATGGCGTTATTTAACAGTGCTTTATACATCACTGACGCAAAAGATATTGAATCCTGTCTTGAAAACTTGCCACGAGTCTTGCGCGATACAGTGACGATTATACGAGATTGGCAGGTCCAACAACGATGTTTGCAAAGGATACAACTGATCATCCAGAAAACAGAAACGTAACAATGAACGAAGCTGGAACTGAAATTGCATCAATGAATGAAACTTTCAACTTAGGATTTTCCGCACGACGAGGAATGCTAGGCGATGATGAAGAGTTTTCATGCACAATTCAACTGTATCATATTTTTGGATTTTGCCGAAATTTTAGAAAGGTTATATTCGGCGCTAAACACACCGTGGTACTTGTCAGAAAAGTCACTGACAATGATCCAATCTGGCGAATGTGGATTCCAGTAATAAATCCATCTATTGCTGAAGAACAGCGATTGCTGTGTTTTATGAACTCAGGTGGTAAATCAGTGTTATAATGGCTGGCAATGACCACAGACAGTATTCAGGGTAATGCTGCTGTGTTATTCATATGGCAGATATCATCACAGCAGAGAGTGTCAGCACCACGACATATATTCATCGCATTTCAGATAAATACCAGATTAGACTCGCAGGAAGGAAATCCAGCGGTATTTGACACATTTGAGTTTTTGAAATTGCTTTAAGAATACACGGACACCAGGAACCTTCTGAGGACATGGTGCTGAATTTTGAACACAATCATGTAGCACATGCATATCATCGGTTGATGACATTTATGGGACGTGATCAAAATGATGATGCTGGTTTGTAGATATCTAAGCGGGATTTCACAACGATGTATCCGATCTATTATTTTTCTTTGGATCATTTAAATTTATTCAGGCAATCTGTCGTTGATATACACTTCTAAGCTCGTGTAGCTCGACGACCCGCTTGTGGCTATAGAGCAATCGCTGTTATACTCAGTGACAAATCAATGTTACGCAAAGGTGTTGGTGCAAGAATGCGAGTTAATGACGTACCAGTGGAAAATATGGAACAGGTAATTAGATCACCGTTGATAATAGGATGTCATATCATCACGTCAGTGTCAATGTGACTCCTGGTCAGATGAAAAGGATTCAGTCGGAATCAGCAACGCGTACTTGGAGAATAATATCACTAAAGCGAGATCAGATCACAGGTGGTCAAAATAAGTTATGGTTGACCGAACGTCAACTCAAGCATTTCAATGATGCCAAACAATCAAAAACCTGTGTTAAACGCAATTTTTCTGTGCGTGCCATCAGAGACTCGATTAAAACAGGAGGCATATTTCCAATTCTTGCGGCGATAGCAGCGTTGATAGCTGCTGAGGTTTCTGCTGTTGCAAATGCAGCCGCGTTATGTGCTGTTCAAACCGCCGCTGGAATGGCATTAAAGAAAGCAGCTGTACAAGTAATGTTGCACGCAGAAAGCTTTATAAAAAAAGAAGTTCACGCCAACAAACACCAGGAAGATGCCAGAAACAACCAAGTATGCCTCAGCCGGGTCGACTAAGATAATCGGCCTCATGGCACGGAAAAGGACTCAGACTTACCGGGACAATACCTCGATAGACACAAAAATTACTCTTCCAATGTCTAATTTGATTTAATTAATGCTGCTGAAAAATTAAGAATAAAAAACCATAGAGGTGTTTTTATGCGTGATCAATTACCGAACCAGCACAATGAAGTTGAAACCAGTATCATTAATCTCGATAATATTTCTGGTCCAGGTACTCATTAAGATGCATACGCAATTGATCCACGTGGATCTGGGGTTTTTTTTTTATTCGTACGGACGTCCCCCGCCGAAGGAATTTATTTTATATCCAAAATCCATTCCGATCTGGTATTCAACATTAACAACACAGACAATAACTGATCCGCCAATATGCGACCGTGAAGCAATTGCTGTACGCGACGCTATACCAAAATCAAAATTACCACCTCACAAACTCGTGCCCAATTATACAAGTGAACGTTATAACGAATAGTGGTGGATATTTATGGAACACAAGAGAAAACGCTGTAACGTGGATTTGTCAAATTATGCTACCAAAGAGGAACTTGCTGTTATTATGAACCTCTCTGAAGTTGACCGAGATGAAGTTGTTTTTTTCCAGGATAAAAACGGAGTTTTAAAAACAAGTAATATCAAATGGAATGACAGAGTTCGTAGAGTTCTCGGTGTTACCACGGATAATATTCCAGTATTTACTGACGGCGGTAGAATCAGAGATTTAAATATATCAATTGCAGCTATTAGAAATGAAATGAGTTGACGAGTATATAATTAAAGCAAAACAAATATCATAGACGCGCAGTTGTTATTGATATTATGGTCTATTCGGCGTCTGATGTTATTGCTGAGACCGGCGTAACTTTTGCAGCGTTGACGCCGTTGTTCGCAGTTGTAACAATTTGTGTCTCAGCACCAACAGCGTTTGCTGGTATTTTTAATATAATCGCAAACAAATATCTACATGCACGAGTGTAAAATTATGTAATTATGCAGTAAAATCACACTGCAACGTTAGCGTACTCTAAATTATCCTAATTGATATCGTCAAACCTTAACGATGGAATGATATCAGATTCTGAGTTTGACGCGCGGTTTAAAATATGCAATGAAGCACTTGATTCCACTAACCGTGATTTAAATCATGGCAGTTTGAATAATGACAGAATTACTTCAGCAGATCGTTACAAATACTGCACCGTTGAAAACCACAATGATATCAGTAAGCTCAACCAATCCTGAATTTAGTGTTAATTTTCCAACTGCAATTTCAGCAAAAGAAATCGCATAGGCGCAGTTCCGAGTATATTACAGTTGGTCTAATATTAGGTCAAAGTCGTTTGGTGAATTACCGTCAAATAATTCTTTGGTATTTGCGAATAAAAATAAGCCAGTTGGAACAACTGACTGTCACGGTGTAGGAATACCGACCGAAAGTTATCAAATAGAACAAATCAATGATGAATTTCAACGTAAAATAAAATCAGTGACGGGACGAGAATCCAAGATAGCTACAGCCGTCCACGAAACGACATTATCAGCCGCGATAGAAATAAATTCACCAGATTACTTCGTTGATATATATTCGAGTTGGGTCACGTCCGTGTTAGGTTGGCCTGAAATTGCTCCGCCGGCACCTGCATCGATACCTGAGCCTAAGTTAACTGATTTTACGTCAACAAATCGATCCTACCATGAAGTTACCATAAGTTATTACCAGAATTACTATTATTATTCTTTTTTGGTCTTCGCAAAATATCGTCCAGACGTTAGCCAAATCACACATGAGCCTGATGATTCCATAGCATGGCATTTTCCGTACGAGGGCCATAATTTTCGAAAAAAATCTTGAAGACGCCATTAAGCTTATTAATGAGGAATATAAGAAACCAACAAAACTTGACATGTTTTCTCGAAGAATTTATAATTGCTGAGGATGTATTTGCTTAGCAAGTATAAAGGATGAAATAATCAAGCAAGTAGAAATATTATATCAAATTATATTTGACGCTAAACTTGTTCACAGGATCGTTAATTTATCAGTAAAAATACACAGGATGACTATGTAAAACAACATTTTTACAATACGTATTCGACAACAGAAGCTGATTTTCCAAATTTTAAATTTTCCGGACTTGATATTGATGAAATGCGCAGCGAGGTTAAAAAAAATACCGATGGTCTATATATAGTAACACAAGCCGACTGGAAAACAATTAAGCCACCTACTGAGAATAATATTATCTGGTACAACAATGGTCAGCATGGTAAAGGTGTCATATTTCACCAGGAATAGTAAATATAACCTCAGCGATCGCAGTCAATCTTGTATGCGATGCAATCGATGGTAGTTATCAGATAGGTCTTGGAAAATCAAATCAAGCTCGGTAAGGATATACTCCCGGATATTTGATCGTGCAAGAACCGATCAATCCGGGTATCTACGATGTCATAATCCGCTATCATCAAGGATAAATTTCAAACTAACTGACCAGACCGGCCACTTGCTTGTTTTAAGGGATGAATTTCTGAGTACAAATGTATATGTGAAATACTAACGATTTTAAGATCAGTATGTTCGTGATCATAACTATTTTTAATCATAAAGAGTGTTTTACAAGGTACCAACATGTGACACGACGAACACGTACTTGAAAATGTCATTGACACCGTCCTGTTAAAATAAATACGGCAATGAAGAACAGAAGAAACAACAATTACAGACAAGATCGAATCAAGTAAGTATATTATTTTTTATATACTGAATTTGATGGCCCCACGATAGAGGCCTCAGAATTACATTTCATCCAAATAAACATGGCCACGACAAGAACCTAACTTTCATTTTCATTACTATAGTCGCTGACAGACTTTCGCTTTCGCTCTCTGACATAATCCTTTTTAATTGTCTCGCACGTGTGTTCATAATTATTTTTGTTTCGTATTCGTGAGACAATTCCAATCTAATTGTTTCGATCGCGCACGAAAGTGATAAAAATGTATCCACTTCTGTTTCCTCGACAATAGTCAAAAACTTGAACATAGATTTCTGAATTTGCTTAATGAATTTGTATTATGATGGTGGTTTATTTTCAACATCGAATTTACGCTCTTGTATTGATTCAAAGTCACAAATAATGTTTTCAGGATTTAGTTCATCAGATATTTTTAATATTTTAATTGCTGAAATAAAAGCATTTATATTTTCATACTTCATTATTCAGTATATAGTATATACCGAATATGTATTTACAAAAAAAAAAAAAAAACGTATATACAATCTTATGCAACTTAAATTTAAGGATGGCACAACACTTAAATTAATTCTAAGGACGGCACAACATGCAACCTTATCTAACTTAATTTTAAGGACGGCACAACACTTAACTTTATTCTAAGGACGGTACAGTACATATACCAGGTTATTTCAGTTGCATAAAGACAATTTTCAAATCTACCCGTGCCGTTATGTTATCGACCGGTTGATACGCGACGACGGAACATGGACGCTGATATACAAGTACTCTTGACAGAGTCAAGGAGAAAACAGAATCTGCTTGCAACAACTTTGTTTTTGACGATGTTATCGACAATAATATAGTAAGAAAAAATTAGTTGGTTATAAACAATATGATCACCAAAAACAGGCCACATTGATCTCGATGCTGAATTTATAATGACGCTGAAAAACTGCAGAATAATCAATGTGCGAGCTGTAACACAGTAATGTTGTGGAGCAATATTCTTAATAATCAAAGACAATTTACCGTAGACAGAATTGCCAGTAGTCTTGGTCATACACGCGAAAACGTGATGCTGACCTGTCTTCAGTGTAATCGACGTAGGGGTGCTAGCACCTTATAAAAGCGATCGCGGATGTAATTGTGTATCCTCGGGAATAACCTGTAATTGTTCCCTTGGTTTTATTTTGTGTGATCGTGCTAATATGTTTCATGGCAGTTGCACGAGTAATTTCATTATTTAATGCCGCTATTACACTTGGTAGTCTTGTAACCCATTCACGAGATCTTTTGTCTTTCTGATTATTTCCTTCGCGTATTGATATCCAAATAACCGCTCAGCAAGCGTTCGATTAAATCGCTCAACAATTGCCTGATCACGATGAATTGCAGTATGTCCTCGTCTGATTGTGACGTTATGTTGTTTCATCAGTGACAATACTGCACCCTGAAATTCTTTACCAGGATCAACATGTGGCAGCTGTGGCCATCGTAGACCACCTTGTGGTCCAGATCATCGCCGATAAATTCATTCAACCTCAGAAGCAACTCAGTTGCTGTTTTAGTAGATAACGGTTCCGCCTCATTGTATCTACTTGCAACATCAACGACGGTAAGCGCGTATTTGTATATTAATTAACGTCTTCCAATTTGAATAGTATCATGTAGTAAAAATAATATATCCGCCTGATGAGCTTCATATGGAACGGTGACATCAAACTGTGCCTACTCGATTCGTTTAGGCGGCATTAGATAAATTTGCCATATTGCCTGTCGTGCCTACCACGTTGCGACCGCAACACGTGTAACATTTGCTGCGTCGGTGAGTTTACTAATCGCCGCTGTACCCTTCCAATGTCCTCTCGGGCTATAATAAGTCGATTCCATTAAATTAATAATCGGTTGATTAATTACCGGCTCAGGAAACTCAATTTTATAATACTAGTTTACTTTTCATCGCAGATCTTACCAACCAATAAGCTAATGATTCTATGCAATATTTATTTTTTATAGAATTTAACGCATGAATTAATTTCATATCTGTAATATGTCGCTGTTGCAGATTTTTACTTTTATAAGCTACATCATGAACGTGACATGCTTGATCAATAGCATTTATAGGATAATATCCAGGTCCTGGCTGATTTTGGTTATCAAGTATGATATCAAGCCGGTTACCAGGGCCACAATAATGATATCCAAGATGTTTTCTCCAGGGTATTTAGCCCATGGTGTTCCTGACAATTTTCCTAGCGAAGTAGCGATATCACCACCTGTCTTTTTGGAAATAAATATATATATTTGGACCACATTGTACACACTTGTCTGTAAATGCACGCTTGTTATTTTTTGCTGTTACTGTTGCTAGTCCACTCGTGGGGGTGGATGCTCTACATCGAACACAATATAGATTCATATTATAAATATATGGATGTAATTGATTTATCAGGGCAAAAAAAAAAGCCAGTCAAGTATCATCCAGGGCTACCAAATTATATTCGAATGATAATAATTGGACCGTCATAGTCTGGTAAAACAAAATTGCTATTTAATTTGATAATGAGATAGATCAAATGGGATAAGTTGTAATTATCCCATCCGTAGATGATCAGCGATGCTACAAGGTGCTTAAGGATTTTAATGTAAGTGCAAGATTGTTAATTGAAGATGGCAGTGATATTATTGAATTTATTGCTGATATTTATGAAGCCCCATCTGTAGATGACCTCGATAGATCTTTTAATAATCTAGTTGTGTACAATGATGTGATGCTGGACAAACAATCAAATCCAGCTAGAATATTTTCTCGAGGCAGGCATAAAAACACAGACGTGATTTATGTTACTCAAAGATATACACAAGTACCAAAAGTGATCAGAGAAAACTGTAATATTTTAGTTGTATTTAATGGAGTTGACACACATACGCTGCAAAATATTCATCAAACTTGGTGTAGCGGAGACATGGATATAATTAAATTTAAAAACTTCTTTTCGCGAGCACAGTCAACTCCACACGGATTTATAACAAAATATTTACACGACCCCCGATTATGATATCGTATAGGCCTTGATAAAAAAAATTGGATGAGGGCAGCAGATGGGAGCAGTGCGAGTACAAATAGGTCATGGCGGGTAAACGCGCGTGCATACTTGCTAAAAAGCGACGATGACAAAAAAACTAACCTAACCAGAGGAACTCTCGGTCGGTTAGAGGCTTTGGTTTGACGTTATTGGCCCTTTTTTTTTTCGTTTTTGTCGGAGGCATTAGTTTTCCAAAAAAAATGACGCTCCAGCAAAAGCTCTGTTCACCCTCTCTGCTGCTAGGAAAAACATTTCTTTAAAATATTCAGTGGAAACGGAAAGGATTATACTATTATTTGGAACTATTGTGAATCATTCAAAGGAATAACGCCATTTTGGCAACTTCACTATTCTTGGCTGACCAGTACGTTTCCGGCTCTGAAGTTTATTTGGAAATTTGTATTCTTTTGGACTTTTTATGATTATTTTGGATTCACTTCATAATACTGTCAGTTCCTCTCACATATATGGCTTTGATAATCAAATTGTTATTAAGTTTTACAATACGTTTTGGTTTTGCTTCGCTCTGTTACTTAGTTTATGACCACAGAGTCGTAACAAGCGAATGTTAAATTATCGTAGGAAGCTGTAAGCCACTATTGTTAAATTCCAGTAGAGAGTTATACTGTTTCAGATTTGACGTAATGTTATATTCCCATAACCGTCTTAGTTGCTAAACATATAATGTTAATTTCCCATACAAGTCCACAGTGTAAACAGTAATGTTAAATTCCCATTGGAGGCTCTAAACAGCTTCATTTTCCGTAGAGAGCCCTATAGTCCAACAATTGATGAAATGTTGAATCCTCATAACCGCCATAGTGGCCCAAACCCAATATTAGTTTCCCATATGAAGCCATAGTGTCATCAGTAATGTTAAATTCTTATAGGAGATCATAAAATATCAACCCTGGTAACACGGATTTCAAATAGAGTTCCGCACTGTCCCAATATTCTGATATTAAATTCGCATAAACACCATAACGACCCAAATGTAACATTACATTTCCTAGCCACCTCACCAACAAACATCAAATGTTATTTTCTTTTTGTATCGCCAGTAATGGATATGTTAAATTCTTCTAGGCTCCCATACCGGCCCTAACTTGCCGTAATAAGAAATTGCCATTACTGATGTTATGTATATTTAATTATATTTATATCTATATATTTGATTTAATTATATCTGATTTAATTGCTTGTAGGTTTTTTAAAAAAATATTTGTCCCTTAAATTTCATTATATGTCAAAATAATGTTTTCCAGAAAATAGGTTGACCGTGACTGTTCATTTTAATAACCACCAAATGTTGCTCTAGATCCTGGCCGTGATTCAAAATTTGTCGCAGCCAATTAAATAAGTTCTATTTTTATTTTTAAAATGATTTTGTCGAGGTCATGATGGGTCTACGTGGTTTAAGATGTAAACAATTGTTTAAATTTTATTTCTTAGAGTAAAACGATTGGTTTTCGTCAGGTTCATGTTAGGCGTACGTGATATAAACATGATCACATGAATCCCCACTTTTTTTATTATTTCGCAGCATGGGGATTTTCGAAACTGCATTTTAAAATACGTTATAACCTTTGTTATGGTGAAATATTCTCAGCTGGGCTTTTTTCTTTACACTGGAAAGTGTCTGTTGTGTCTTTTGGAATTATTTCAAATTATTTGGTTTCAAAAGGGTTTTTAAAAAATTCCTGGAGATGTACGTGTGCTCATACGAAATTCTTGAAGAAAAAAAAAAACCTCTTATAAAAATTTATTTGGATTTCCGAAACCGGAGTGATATTTCTTGATTCTACAAGGAGCTGTAGACTTCAACACACTACAGGTTACAACATACGTCATCGTTTTCCATCTTGGATTTTTCGTCCGGACTCGAACTTGAAATCATTAGAAGCTTTTATTATTAGGACTTGTAAAATTTTATTCGTGGATTAATCTTGGATTAATTTTGGATTGATTCTTAAAACAGTAAGTTCCTTTTGTTTCATTTTTACAGAATGTTTCCATGGAAATAAATTATTATAGTTTTCAAAGCTTGTTTTCACTCTTTTTTGTGTTACTGTTTATTCGAGCCTAAACAGTAACATAAGACTGCCTTATCAAAACCCTTAGATTAGATTTGATTAGATCAGAGGGATAGATAGATAGATAGATTGACATACAGACAGACAGACAGATAGATAGATAGATATATCGGACAGGTGGGTGAGTAGTTTAGTAAATATAAATAAATTAGGCTTCAGACAAAACAAAATATAATTTTTGGTTTTAATTTCCCTTAAGGTACACTGTGTTTTAACATATAAAAGAAAATATCAAATTGCCTATAAAGAACTAAATAGTAGTGTATAAATATAAATCTTTTTATAGGTAGATGCAGACGGAAATATTCGTTTGTCCAATATTGATTGCGTACAAAATTTATATCAGTACGTTGTTGAACTTCAAGACAAACAACATCCTCAGTCCAGGTGGCAATCAACTTCTCACACATTTCCGTGACCGAAAATATACTTAAAACTTATTCTCGATATTACAAAAATGGCAGAGTAGTCACGATTGTCTCGATGGATGAAAACGAAATCAAGTTTCGTCGTATGGGTTGTGGACAAGAAGATATTTTGCACAATGTTACAATATGCAATGATGAGGATTTGTTATATTGTAAAATGCCTGCTTGGCACGCCGAGATTTAGATTCGTTTGCAATTGAAAGCTCTGTATATTATTTACAGTGACATTTTATTTACTGTCATTACATTCACACAGACTTTTTTCTTGGTTACTAACCTGTGCAAAGTCTCGATGTCAGAAAAAAAGTAGAGGAGTAATTTCATTGATTGTCAATTACTTTCAGGGATCTTTTAATTATTCATATTGGCAAATGATATCCACTCGAACTTAGAGAAATAAAAAAACGTGTGAAATATTTAATTGGTTTACACAAAAGAGAATTTTCTTTCATAGGTCTGTCGCTGACAATACAAAGTCGACCTAAGAGCATTGCCTTTTCCTCTCTTATTTGGAAGGATCCATGACAATTTTACATGCACTTCCGCTGAAAAGCACTTTGAATGCCTCCTCAAACTTGGACATAGGGAACCGATGAGACACCACCATGCTGACGTCCACCTTCTTGTCAGCTACCAACCTCTCTATTTCCTTCCAGGTGTGGAAAATTCGCCTGCCATGCACGGTTCTCAGCGTAAGGACTTTAAATACTGAAAAATGCGGGTCTTAACATTACTTAAGTGTTGTAAGTCCCTTTTTATTCTCATATATCTCCAATTAACTAAAGTATAAAATGCAAAATATGTATGAAAAACCTGCGGCCATAATACGAGTATATACAAATTTCTTGGTCTAAAATAAATAGCTATAAATCTGGGAACTGACAATGAGATAAAGTTTTTGTTAAGTGAAAAAGGACGTCAAATATCAACAACAACAACAATAAACTTTTATTCTCAACGGCATGCGGGGCACTCACGGGGTTAAAAGGCACACAGACTTCAGCCGTTGTTGATAAACACATTCAACATAGATGCCAAGGTAAGGGGAGTATGTGTACTACTTTGTTATTATTTTTAAGAAAATTGTAGAATTACTTGAAAAACTTCCAATACTGTGATAATATTGTGTTTCAGAAAAACATACACGTCAATAATATATACGTGAAAACGTAAGCGTATAAATAAGTGAATATAATTTCTGCCTGAAACCTATTATCCATCCATTAAGTGTCAAGTTATTCAAACTGAAGGTACAGGTACACAGCAACATTTAATGCAATGTTTCCATCGTTGCAAAGTCACTTGACACTTTGCCATACAGTTTTGGAGTTGATCCCAAGGTCAAACTTTCGATGCTAATGATTTTAATGTCCACATTTATGTTTAAGTCCAGATTTATGTTTTGCTGGTGAATTCCAGGCCTGGTATTTTACTACTTCTGTTCGACATCAAGGTCAAAAGATGAAGTTGAAAAGTCTATTTTGTATACTTAGGTAGGCAGAGATCTATTTTTATCAGTTTTCAGATTTCAGCTTCAGATTTTATTTACTTATCTGCAAGTAATATGGAAACAAAGAGCTTATCATAAACTTGAATACTGGTCATGCGTTGAATGCACCAAGACTCATCCACTTGAACATCAACGTCGCCATCGTTTTGTGGGTGGATACTGTGCGTGAAGCAATCCAGAATTTTATTATATAAGTCGCAGCTGTGATAAACCAGTATGAAAATGTATCATTTCGTGATGTCATTTATGATGAACACCATAACCCTGATAATATCTGATTTGTGATATTGGAGAAATGTGTACCACATAATGTACTAAAATATTTATGGCGACTATTCTGAACATTGTTTCAAATAAATCGGAAAATAGAAATTTTTAATTTTAATCATATATGATTTGGCTACCAAAAGCATGTCTTTCACCGTATTGTAAAATCATGAATAGAAATTTAACTTTAAATTTGCTCATCTCAATATACTGGGTCACATAATTCTTCCTTATGGTACAACAGTTGTATAACTTTTTACCGATATCCTGAAGTACATTTTCCACGTGAAGCGGTTGCTTTGGCAATCCGATCATCACAACCTGTCCGCCCTTCCTCAGGTAAGAAAACATGTTATTCACAATCATGGGGTTTCCGGTGCACTCACAGATACGGTCGATACCAACTCCGCTTGTCCGTTCCATGATAAACTGAAATGACGGAGGTGCGTTTAAAGTGTCAGAGCAAGGAATGTGGGATGATGGGAAGGCAAATGTAAAAAAAAAAAAGAATTGTTAAAGTGTAGATGAACTTTAATGACAAACGGGCAGATGTGGGAAGATAAACAGATGAAACCCGGATTTCATCAACATCTT
Source organism: Sinohyriopsis cumingii (assembly GCA_028554795.2). Classification (NCBI taxonomy): domain Eukaryota; kingdom Metazoa; phylum Mollusca; class Bivalvia; order Unionida; family Unionidae; genus Sinohyriopsis; species Sinohyriopsis cumingii. The sequence continues at coordinate 155,860,303 of CM068825.1, read as the reverse complement.
TGTTTTTGGGGTGTCTCAACTTTCAACGAAAACAATTATGTTCTTTATTAACCAAAACTATATCAAGACTCTTTGAGTCGTGTGTGTGATTTGGGTTTTTAACGTAGCTTTAACAATTTTTCACTCATATTGCTACAACGTCTGCAGTGTGGCAGTTGATAGTGATGTCTCGCACTGGGGCATCATGCCGCTGACATGTAGCATGATGTCCCACCCAGTCACATTATCCTGACACTAGGCCAACCAGTCCTAACACTAACCTCTTAATGCTGAGCGCCAAGAGAGGCAGCTGTTAATACCATTTTTATAAGTCTTTGGATGACTCGGCCGGGGATCAAACCCACGACCTCTCGCATCCGAGGCGGACGCTCTAACCACTAGGCCACCGGTGCGGTTGGAAGTGAAGTGAAGAAGGAAGTGAAGAAGAATAAATAAGATAGGTCTAATTATAGAAATATAGGAGCGGTTAGAGTCGTGTGTGCCATTCTGACAACTCAGTCTCTTTGATTATATCGTGATACACGTGCAAGACTAACAATGTATGAGAAATTACCTTCAATCATTTTAATAATAATAAATCAGGCAGACGGGTAAACGAATATCCCAAATTCACCCTTTTTCTACATTCCCTTGTTCATTTTAACAAAATATTTTTATTCATTCTTTATCAGGAAAACCGGAAAGGAATTAGTTTTTAAATCTTAAAATTTAAATGTATTACAAGCATCACCAGCAAGAACATAAGAAATAAATGAACAAACTGTAGATATTTGAGGGGCATTTTAAGCAGCGTTTAGTGTTAATATAATTTCTATAACTTTGCATCTGGTGCTAAATCTGAATCTACGTGTTTACGAGTTGCTGTAGAGAATAGGAAGAATGGATGTACAGAAATATAAATCTGGTTCAATTTAAATAAAATCTGCGAGATTCGATAAAGTTTTAAGACGCAGCTTTGTATTTTTCCTAAGAAATGCTTGTGGCTGATTCAGACAGCAAATGAAAGAATGAACGAGGGGCTGTAATTAACAATCTAATTATTACGTTTCTGTGCAAATATCAAAATAAGTCATGCAACGTTATCTCCCTTATAATGAACCCCGAGAAGACCTATCGATCTACAGGACACATGTAACTAATTCAGTTTCCACAGTAAACCTTTGCAAACACCATATTAAAAATTTATTAACTTTAAATTTCTGAATGTTCATGGTCAAACCTATATTTATCAGTATAAATGAGACCTGGATGTCAGCTTCTGTATAGAGGAAGGGATATGAACCGGATCATTTTCTGGACCTACATGTGTTTAAAACATGTGCTTTCAATTCTCCACCAAAGAGTCAGGTGCTAATTTCAGTATTGAGTGTTCCAAATTCAAGACTGTTAAAGAACTGAAATTCCTTCAATAAAACAATGTCTCTATTTTTTCAGCTACAACTAGGATAAGCTCTCAAAAGATTCTTTTTCCTAAAACATAACTTACATTATTAACCAATACTGGCCAGTCAAACCCAAATATATTCTATTTTATGTTCATCCATTTCCAAGCTGGTTCCCATTTTTCCATACAATTAGTACCGTGTGTCCTACAGGAAGCTAGTGGCAAGAGTTTTCCCCACACGACCACACTAGCTCAGGTCTAAGAACGCAGTTAGCACTCTCAGTTACGGATGAATGTTAACTGTTCCGCTTCTGCCATACCTTCCTTAATCTGTGCAAACTAACATTGTTGATAAAACTGAAGAGTAGCTGAAAATAGTATCCCAAGCGGTGTAGCAAAGCTAATTTGTCTGAAACGTTACCATGTCACTGAGCGCCATTTTTGTGGGGGTGGGGTACTTTCATGATACTTTTAAATTTTATAATAAATACTATTGTTATGCAAGAATATAGTTACATCACCTGTTTTATATCCATATTCTTAGTGTTAACCACAATATCAGCTCCCGCCTTTTTAGCCAACTCTAGCTTCCAGTCCTCAATGTCAGCTGCAATCACTCTGAATAATAATAATAATAATAATAATAATAATAATAATAATAATAATAATAATAATAGTAATAATAATAATGATAATAATAATAATAATAATAATAATAATAATAATAATAATAATAATAATAACAATAATAATAATAATAATAATAGTAACAATAATAATAATAATAATAATAATAATAATAATAATAATAATAATAATAACAATGTAAGACTCAGCCAATGTGGGCATGTGAGAAAGCTTGCCAGTAGCTTCTCGTGGGTCGGTGGTTCTTTCCGGGGTTTTCCGGGTTCTTCCTCCACCATTAATACTGGCCGCCATGTATAGCCTATCGTGCTGAAAAATGGCGTTAAACCCCACAACAACAACAACAACAACAACAATAACAATGTAGATTGGCCGTTCATTAAGCTCTTTAAACACAAATTTTTGCCATTACACTTGGCTTCAGTTTGGGTTGCCAATACCCATCATGATCTTTGCAGCTGGTCTATGACTGCAGGTAGAGCAGTCTTGTTGCCACCCATCATTCGGGCCGATCGGCTCAGTTCGTCCTCGTATTCAAACTTTTAATGACACTCTTTATTTTGTTTTGCAAAGCGTTAACGAAAATAATTTATGAGAATAGGCATGACATTAATTTATACCTTGTGGGGATTTTTGTCAGCCTTTACGTAAACTTGAGGAAATTTAGTTTTAAATTAAATAATTTTCTCAGCATTGAAAAGTTGCTCAACCTCTTGGCACCCATGACTTTAGCCATTTGCTGTGATAGAAGTCCGACTGGCCCACATCCAAGAACCAGGACGTCCTGTCCGCTTGGCTCCAGTCTCTCCATACCGTTGTGAGCAACCCCTAGTGGCTCCAGCATTGTGATTTCCTCCGCACCTGTAATACAAATCTCTTTTTCAAAATAAAACGTTTTTAATGCGCAGGGCCGGATCAGATGGGTGTTTCTGGGGTTTCCGGACCCCCCCACCTCCGCGGCTACAAACAAAAACAAACGTAAACACACAAACGTACAGTCATTTGTCGCTTGAAATGTGATCATCATTTTATTCTTGTGCATGTTTATTATGAATTATGCACACTTTGAGTAAATTAACACAGACTTATGCTTTAGTGCCCTTTCTTCGAGGAGGGTCAGGGCCCTTTTGAAATTTTGGAATCCCCATGTTCAACACTTGACCTGATCCGGCCCTGATGTGATTAGCAATTTCATTAAGTTTTCCGTGATCAGATTATTTTTGTGTAGTCGATCTGTGTTTTCTTTATTTGCTATCACTAGTGTTTAAGCCCATTAAAAAGCTGTAACAGTGTCCATGCACGAAAAAAATAGCGTATGATCGAACAGAAAGAAATAGTCCGTATATTTAGCGGTCAGCCAAATTTCGTATTAGTTTCCATTAGTGCTAAAGTCGTGTATTTCATGTAACTGACATAAACTGTGTTACTCACGTCTCTTGTAGGAAAAAGCACCGAACGTTTACGGTTATGTATTGTTTTGCTGGTCAGAGAAAAATAGTATGCCTAACAACTTCAATATTCGTCGCAAACTTGTCTCGAAACTTCATTACAAACTTTACTAAGATAGAAGTAGAGAAAATAAAAGAGCTATTCTCGGCATCGGCTGAACGGACCCTCGATTTTGATATTTAGATTACCCTAGTGTCCAATAATGTTGTAGATAAAACTTCCGCCCGTCGTATGAAAGAGTAACGGTTCGAGTCCAGTTTTCAGCGCAATGTTTTTTCGTTGTCTTGATCTTGCCATGCAACTCTTCCTTTTGCATAACTCAAATGATGTTTGCTCAAGACATTCATTGTTCGTAAGGAAATATAATGCTTTATATGTGGGCTTCTCGCGAGCTCCCAGCTATGTTAGCTGGTACACTTTTGAGAAGCCCCCCCCCCCCATTTGGCCGAAATGGAATGCTTAGTACTGTGTACTGCCTTATGGAGATACTGTGCTGTCTTTGTAGGCCCTTCTGACCGCTAGCTTTACAGTTCGTAACAATTAGTACACACCAGGGTAAAGTGGAAGGTGGACTCCACTGAGCTGCCGCATTACAACTGTACCCTTTCAATATGCATAGAGAATCTCGTAAGATGTTTGAGTAGATCTAATGAATAATAAAGAAATATTTCACGAGTGAAGTGGAAATATTGTTTTGTGAAATTAATGCATGTCTTCGAGTGAAAATGACGAGATTTTATTTTCTTTAAAATATTTAATTAGCAGATGGCTACAGGACACATGTTACTAATTATATGAAAAAAATGGGAACTAGCCTGGAAATGGGTGAACATAAAATAGAGTATATATGGGTTTGGCTGGCCAGGATTGGTTAATAATGCAAGTAATGCTTAAGAAAAAGAATCTTTTGAGAGCTTATCCTAGTTGTCAGTGGAAAAAAATAGAGACATTGTTTTATTGATGGAATTTCAGTCCTTTAACAGTCTTGAGTTTGGAACACTCATTACTAAAATTAGCACCTGACTCTTTGGTACGGAAATGAAAGCACATGTTTCAAACACATGCAGGTCCAGAAAAGAATATATATATATATATATATATATATATATATATATATATATATATATATATATATATATATATATATATATATATATATATATATATATATATATATTTGATCATGAGTACTCGGAAATTATAAGTTACTCAGTTTTTAATAGCATGGTGTTTGCACAGGTTTACTATGGGAACTGATTTAGCAGTATGTACCGCGAGTCCTACAGTGAACATTGCGAACAACACTGATAGGGTGGGGAGTATTATAGAAACTTGACCGACCGCTCTACCGGAATACAGACTACAGGATCATTAAACAACAGAATGATCGTGAGTTTACTTGTAAGGTTTTTGGATGCTAGTGTTATTTATTTCTGCATTCAGATGTGACTGTGTGTGGCAGGCTTGCAGTCCATAGAGGTAATAGAGGCTGTGCCCTTATTTCGGTTCTCACTATATTCGATTTGCAATCGACAAAGACAAGATGATTGTGATGAAAGTTAAAATTGTTACTTACGAAATTAAAATGTATGTAACGGGCACAGTACTGTATTGGTGACATAGAATATTAAATAGCAAAAGGTTATGCAAGTTCAGTCACTGACAATTTGCAAGATTAATGTGGAAAACTAATTGTAACAAGTTAATACTTGAAGCCGGCTTTCTGTTGTTTGGTGTTCATTTGTATTGATGGGTCTTTTCAGTTATTTGATGTTCATTTTTAAGCATTATTGAAGGGTCTTTTCAGTTATTTGATGTTCATTTTTAAGCATTATTGATAGGCCTTTTCAGTTATTTGATGCTCATTTTTAAGTGTTATTGATGGGTCTTTTCTGTTATTTGATGTTCATTTTTAAGTATAATTGATGGGTCTTTTCTGTTATTTGATGTTCATTTTTAAGTATTATTGATGGGTCTTTTCTGTTATTTGAGAGTCAAAAGTGTTGACACATTTTAAGATCGGTTCATTCTGATCCGTTGAGTGAGATGAAAGGTTATAGAGAGAGAAGAAAGTGATGTGATGTGATCTGATTTTGATTTTAAACGTAGCTTTAACAATTTTTCAGTCATATCGCTACGATGTCTGCAGTGTAGCAGTTTATAGTGATTTTAGCACTGGGGCATCATTCCGCAGACATGTAGCATGATGTCCCACCCAATCATATTATCCTGACACCAGGCCGACCAGTCCTAATACTAACCTCTTAATGCTGAGCGCCAAGCGAGGCAGCTGTTAGTACTATTTTTATAAGTCTTTGGTATGACTCGGCCGGGGATCGAACCCACGAACTCCCGCATCCGAGGAGGTCGCTCTAACTACTAGAGCGGTTGGAAGTGAAGTGAAGAAGAACAAATAAGATATGCCTAATTATAGAAAAATAGATATGAAGAATATGCATACGGGCAGATATTCTTCCTAAATGGAAAAATACATTAGTACCAAAAGTGATATAGCCACTGTGGTGATAAAAGTGGTATAGCCACTGTGGCGATAAAAGTGTTATAGCCACTGTGGCGATAAAAGTGTTATAGCCACTGTGGTGATAAAAGTGTTATAGCCACTGTGGTGATATCATTTTTCTCCAACTTATATATTTCATTAAGATAAAAATATATATTCCCGTCATTAACTCAACAGTACCTAACACTTGACATAAAATGGTGCATGGATGAACATACCTTTGGGCCGGAAATAAACCTGTAATAATCTGGGCTTGTGGTAGATAGTTAATATATAATGATGTATTAATTAATTTGGCTTACGTAAAATTTACTACTAAAAAACTCAGACCAATTATCTTAAATTATTGGGACTCTGTACTACAAAGAGAACAATACTCACACAGTGGTTCGGTGATGACGTACAAGTATTGAGAGGAGACAATGGAGTATTCACTACAGCCTCCGTGCTCTGTTTTCCTTCCGTGTCCGTACTGGCCCATGTTTGCACAAATTTCCCTCATGTCATGCTGACATTGGTAACACTTGCCGCAGTAGAAGTGATTTTCCACCCCTACCCTGGTACCTACAGGGATTGTGGCATCAGGTCCACATTTAACCACAGTGCCTGCACTCTCGTGGCCAGGTATAAAGGGGGTGGTAGCGATAACACGAGCGACACTGTCCCACTTGTACAACGCAATGTCTGACCCACAAATAGATACAGCGTCCACTTTAATCAAAACCTCGTTACCTTTCGGCTCTGGAACGGGGATGTCAACATATTCATACGATTCTGTGTCCGTTCTCTTAATGAGCGCTTTCATGTGAGTGGGTAGCGACATTTTAGCTCCAAAGATGCACAGTGACGATAGCAGCTTTTCTCGCAAGAAACCAGTCCAGACAATGTGAGTTTAAAATCCGGGCTTATGTGTTCTATGTCCGCTAATCATGATGTATATGTTTATTGACGAAGATTGCAGATGTCATCACACACCTTGTCGTAGTACGAACAGAACATATGCGTAAGGGGAAGCCTTACAACAAATATACATGAAAGGACAATATCTGGGTCATAATTCACTGTTTGTGATAATGTACAACTGTAAGCATATATGTTCACTATCATATACAATGCCAGATTTCAATGTTGAACCATTTTAATTGGCAAGAAAAAAAAAGTAACGTACAAACATGTATATCCGTTGACTGCAAACTGGTAAATATTTCAAATGCATCGTGTCCTCAGGGTGTTCTCGGGTATTAATTCCTTCCCCTCTCTTAATTCTACCACCAGCAGCCTGCCACAGCTGTCACTTCAAAAGTGAATGAGATGTCTATGTATAATGGTCATGTAATTGGAGCGATGAATGAACCCAAACTCGTGCGCATAATGCTCACCAATGGATTTCACAGAATGATGAGTTCAAGAACTGATATAAATGAAATTATATCGTTCTAAATGGAACTGATCAGAATATCAACGAGTAATTAAACAGGAATCAATGTTTAGGACTTGTAAACGGATATGACTGATTTATGGGATTTATCAGCATAAATGAATAACATGATTATATCACCAAACGTGTTCAATGTATAGAATTTTTACAAAAATATGAATAATGTACGTTTCACTCACAAGCAGGATATGTGTTATTAACGTGTTATTAATTTTCACTCATAGAGCGATAATTGAATTAATAAGTTTCACTCATATAGCGATCTCGAGTTGTATTAATTCAAAACTGGAACGGGACCCTGAATAGTCTAAAGCGCTCTCCGTTACGGATCACTGCCATCTCACCTCTGTCTGCGTGGGTTCTAGTCTCAGATTCGGCCATTGTGCTGAAAAATGGCGTTAAACTCTACAATACCAACAACAACAACATGCATCTCGTTGCGTCCAGTTGACAGTCGCTTTGTTTTTCCGGTTATACGGCTATTATCTAATGATCAGGGACCCACCACGCATAGCATGCCCCTCCCAGTCTCAAAAGGATCACACGAGAGCGTACTTAGTTCCTAAAGACCTGCAGGTCCCGAAGCTTTGGTCCCTATCTGTGAGTAAACCAATACCGCCATGGAAACCAAGAATAATCTCACTGAGTTTTAAGAGTTCTAACATTACTGGTCCTTTAATGCATGGAATGAAAGAATTCAATATGTCCGTTCGGTTATACAAATGGCTAACTTGAAGCAGAATATAGTCTGTCCTGTAGTGTTGTGTTATGTCACAGGTCTCACTCTCTGTAAAATTTCGAACAAATTTACGTAACACCAAAACGTAGGGTTGTTAAAGCACACCCAAAATGACCATAAAGCGTACTCACCGCATTTGTTTTATTCCAAAAAGTATGGAGACGTTAATACCAATAATGAGATGTGTATATCTTGAAACAGAGAAAGGCTATGTTGCAAGGTCAACGGATTCTTTGAACGATCAAGATTGTTTTAATAATTAAAAATTTAAACAATTTTTGGAAGGTTATTTCAGGCAATCCGAGTAGTCTTATAACCAGATATGGACATGTTTTTAAGATATGTAATATTTCTTATATAGTTAAATTTCGTAGTGATGTAATCTCAATTTGCACCGCCTGTGAATTAAGAGACACAGTTATCTATTTTTGATAGTAGATGCTGTTGCAAGAGCTGGGTACCATGACCAATTTTGAACTGTGGTATAAAGTGGTATTTCTGAACATACCACGGTATAAGGCAATTATATTTGGGACCAACAATTTTATTAACGTTGACTTCATAAATGTATGTAATACTAGTGTGAACCGATAGCGGTGATGAGCCTCCAGACATAAACAACAGCAAGCGAGTTCCTGCAGCCACAAAAGAGATTATCGCATCCATAATGCCAATTTGGACGACTTTGCAATTAGCAACACTATTGGCACATATAATTGCATCACTATAATTAAGTTTTAAGTACATCGCCACTGTGTTTAGCTTCGAAAATGGTCTTGCAAACACTTATTCAAAACCCAGATATGTGGCTGAGAGGAATCGTACACGAAAACATTAACAGGGTCACGTGAAGATCCCATCCACACTTTGCTAATCCAAGGTTATAATTTTCATTGGACACAGTGTTTGCGGCTTCTACATCTGCATCATTAACAATGTTGCTCTGAAGTTTAGGTCTCCGACGTACATGCTGGAGCTTATCTGCTTGATCTGATCCATTCTTGTAAAATATTTACCATTTCTGCTAATTGTTCAGGTGCACGCCAGTAGTACAGTAGGGCACTTTACGGACAATGGAAAACCCAGTCAAAAAGGTCGTGGGCAAGATTACGGACAAGGTTTTTCAGACCCCCTGTGCACGTTTACGGACAATGGGAATTTAACATAAGGAATGGATTGGACCTGTATAGGATCAATAGGAATGAACAGGGGTGACGTCAGGGTATTGAACACTGGCAACAATGTTGCAACAATGGTACAAGTGGCTAACCTCAATCGGGACCAAAAAGCGGAAAAAACCCAGAACGCTTGGCGGGAACGGGACTGGCGGGACATATACATATATATCACAAACAACCAGACATAGACTGAGGACTATCAATCTATCACACAAACAACTATACAACCGACTAAACACAAATTTTAGGCAAGAAAGCAAAGAAACAGCAGAGAAGAAAGAAAGTCTATGAGAGAAGGAGGACAGTGAAAGTCAACCGGTGACGGTACTCTCAGACATTTTAACAGAGTCCTCTTACTCCTGTTGTTTCTTAGGGCATTCTGAAGACCAATGTCTTTTCTCTTCACAATGATAAAAGGTATATTGAATTTTGTCTCTCCTGACACCTGTCTTGCTTTTTTGACGGTCTGGACACTCTGTTGTCCAATGCCCTTTCTTCTTACAGATATAACAAGTATCTTAACTTTTGTCTCGAACGGAGGGAGACTTTCTTATGACACCTCGCAAAGCTCTGGTCAGAAGTTCGATCTGTGTGGGCCGTTCCATCTTTCTGGTCGGTTTGAGAGTCAAATGAATACTGGAAGGGATAACACTGACCCTTTATATATACACTGGTCTGACATGGATATAAAGGGACTCATGGCGTTTAAAATGTAGTCATTTGACATTCTGCAGTCAAGATGAAACAATAGCATCATTTCGTAGAGAAAGAAGAAAGTAAGAGGCAGAAACGTGACATCGCCTCGCACAGTAGCTGAAGTCTTGGCTCAGATTCATGTCAGCGATTTTGAAGATGACATGATTGAGCCAGAATCCAGACCCAGAGAGTCTACATCAAACCAAAGTCCATCACCATTAACCCCTCAACACTACTACCGCATTCGAGAGACGGAAAAGCGATCCTCTAGAAAACCTAGAACTACGGCTTACACGTACACTGTCAAGTTTAAAGATTTAAAGTCCAACGTATCGTTGGAGAAAGCAGATCACCGATGTGTGGGATTCTTTGTTAACCACACTGAAACGGGAATGTCAAGCCAAAGAAGACGATCGCTTGAGACTTTCCAGTCGTCACAATATTTTGAAGTCCCCTAATTGAATAGAGTTTAGCAGCCCATCAGAACTGACACCTTACAAAGTCATCGATAAGATTCAACACGTGCAACAATCCAACGGTAAGTTTCATATCACCGATGGAAAAGCGACACTGTTCATGACCCACGTGTCTCTTCCGCAATGGACAGGACGCAAAAAGTTATTGGTGGACGACCTTCGCAGCACCAGAAAGAGTCTCGTCCGAATTAACAGCCCTCAGGACCGGATGTGTTTATCCCGAGCTATCCTGGTGGACCGAACGTATGCCGACAAGAACGACACGGTAGAATGGAAAAGAGCATGGCAAACTGTTTAAATATCGAATAGAGCCAAACAGTGAAAAGAAGCATAACTCTTGTTACAGCAAGCGGGGCTATCCAAATACACACCATGTGACATTCCTGAAATGCAAAAATTTCAATACGTCTTAGCTTTACGCATCACCTTGAAAGTACACCCTCAAGGAGTGCGCGGACCTTTGTTGTTTCGAGGCAAAGATTTCAAAGACGGACAATACATTCACGTCTATTATCACGATGAACATTTTGATACGATCACCAGTACTCAGGATTCCTGGGATACAGTTATTATTGTTAGAAATGTGACTATAGCTATAACAATCGAGAGCAACACAAACATTGTGGATCGAAATGTGAGGGATATTTGGCCCCTCAACCCTGTCTTGTCAAATGACAAGAATCCTTGCATTGCCCTCCTTCTCAGCGCACTTTTATCAGCCCTGACTGTTACCAACAACATTTGAAGACGCAGTGTTCACAGCAGAAAAGTGCTTGTCAACTCCTGAGATTGTGCCCCACTTGTGGACAAGGCATACGTACCAATAATGCCAAGTCACACTTATGTTCAGGAAATAAACGATGTCACATTTGTCACCAAATCGTAGACTTGAAACACAAATTCTATATTCAAAAATACCATTCAAAACATTAAGAGAAAGACGTTGACCAGAGGAAAGACAATTTCATCTTTTCAGATTTTAAATGCATGCAAGAGGCCAGCATTCACATTCCTAATTTCTGCGTGGCTGATCGATCGTGCGAGAAGTGCATCAAACAGTTTGTCTTTAGTGATTGCCCTCACTGCAGCAAGATTCCTGGAGACGTGAAAAAATATTTCGGGGACCTAACTCGCTTGCCGATTTCGCCCAATGATCCTTAGACCCCACTGACGAGACGTGGAGCCAAGAGGACATCGAAAGCTACGGCCTGTGGTGTACACGTCCCCGTCGTCGACTTAACTTTATCAATCGAAAAAATCTATAAAAACCTCATACAAATTGGGTTTGTCCCACACAGCGTCAACATGACTTTCCTTCAGTCTCATCTTCCCGTCAGATTGATTCGTGTCTTGTACAGCATCAGTCAAATCCACAAATACGTGCTCGTGTCTTAGAAGCCAGTCTCAAAGAAGTCTTACTATGGTTTACGGTGAGAGCACGTCAGTTACTGCAAGGGATCATTCACATTCCTCATCGAACCAAACGCTTTTGTGACAGAAACAAAGTATCCTTGACGCATCTGGCTGATTTCCGCATCGACACTCAGACCAAAAAGCAAATGATTTTGAAACCTGGAGTTAGCGGTTCTCTAGGAGGTGTCATCATTCGCTCCTCTTAAATTGGGATCCTAATGCCCCCAAAGTCCTCCCCAAGAAAAAAGCCACTCCCACAATTGTCAAACGTACCTCATAAAAGAAAGAGAGCAACGCTGTCAAGACCAGGTCACAGCCCCAGAAAAAGAAAAGCCCACAGAAAACAGCTTCTACCCGCAAGAGAGATACTTCGGCAAGTTCGCAACCTTACATTCACAAACCACGACCAGCAGCGACGGTGACCACGTCTCCAGTAGCCTCAGGGTCTTACGCTTCTCTGTTGCTGGTGATTCTAGCCAAACCCAATTTGACACCCGTTCTTCCTCATCTGATGAAACAATGGAAACTCTCGTTACCAAAACTTTCTCCTCCCGATGTGACACCCTCCTCCTCTTTAGATGCAGTGGCAGCTGTTCACAAAGTACCTGCTGCAAAATCAAAGTCCAAGAGAGATCGGACATATTACAGAGTTTACTGGATTTGTCCTATTAAGAACTTTCTCGATTTAGTCCGTTTTGAACCCTTCCACGACGCGTGATGCCTGTCATCAAGTTGATATGACGTAAAGACAATCAGTGGCGACGCATTCCAGTATAAAAAAGACCTGAGGCAAAGAATTGGAATCAGAATTTTTTTTGCTCCTGAACACCCAAAGATGTCTCACCCCCTTCCAGAAGCCATCCTTCTTCTAACCCCAAAGGAAAGAAAAGGAAAAATCTGCCTTCTCGTTTAATCTTACATGGAGATATGTTGTCCGTCCTGCCCAAAGCTTCTCCACCCATGCGAGCAATACTCATTCAAACAGCCTCCGAAGACGCCATCGATACATTGTGCGACTGTTTTTTGAACGTATTGAAAGGCACGATACCTTTGCCTAAACACCAGAAAAAAATGCTTAGCCAAACATCGTCACATTCTTCACCAAATGGTTCAAAAGAAAATACCCATTCGTCAAAAAAAGATGTTAGTATAACCTGGAGTTATTTTACCCATGTTGGTAGGACCCTTGCTGAAAGGAGTATTGGGAACAATGCTGGGAGGACTCACTGGAGGAAGATAAAAAGTCCCAAGAGGATAAAAGGGACCTTTTGGGTCCAAACGTCTCAGACGTGACCATTGAAACCGATGGAAGGACTAAAACTAGCTTTAGTGTCTTACAAACGTGGATGGTATACCATCTTTGGCAAGACCAACAGACCCCACATTTGCCTCCTAATCCTCATTTGACCGATATATGCCAACACAACACGAATTGCAATCGCTGATGGATCGCAACGATTTGTCCGAAACAGAAAAATCACAAAAGTACGGTCAACTGTTACAACGATTGCAACTCTTTCACCAGAAAACTTTAGGCGAAACAGCACTACCTACTCTGAAAGATTGTACGACCCTGATGAAAAGTCAGTCACCACCACCACCACCCCAGCGGTGAAGACAGATGTAGCGCCACGAATGCCTCAGGAAGAAGAGGTACGAGAAATTTTTCAAACACCGTCAGCAGCTCCAATTCATAGTAAGATTTGAGCGTCCTTGTTGACCTATTTCCCCACTCCCCCAACAAGAAAAACTTAAAGAATGTGTTAAAAAGATGATTGATGTCCACTCCTCCTTCGACAGAAGTCAAAAAGAAAGAAAGGAAATCAGAAGTGAATAAAGAAAAGAAGATCAAAGCCATCCAATTACCATCGACACTACCCTCGACTTAACTCCCGTGGCACATCGGACATGTAAAGCCGTTTCCAAACCACCATCTCGCCCCGTCCAAAGTAACATCAGCGAAGAGTGGGTGACTTATTATAAATGGAGAAGGTGTTAGCCAGCATTTACTACTATCCATCCCATCCTGCAGGTTACGGAGGTGTTCATAAATTGTATCGTGATGCCAAAACTCGACTGAAAAGTCTCCGTTTACCTGAAGCATAGCGATGTTTACAAGAACGAGCCACCTACACTTTACACAAACCTATTCGACGAACATTTTCCAGAAGTCGAACCTGAGTGGAGGGCATTGATCATCAATGACAAACCGATTAAGCTGATGTATCTCATTTGGCCACCTACAATCGTGGCTACACATATTTGTTTTGTGTCATCGACGTCTTTTTCAAATTTGCATCTGTCGTGTCATTGACTTCCAAATCGAGCAGTGAGTTAGTGCGAGCCCTCGAACTGGTGTTGAAACACAGCGGTCGTCAACCTCTTTGATGAAGAACCGACAAGGGCACCGAATTTCTGAACTAAGCTTTCGAAAAAGAATTTAAGAAACGTGACATTCATTGTTTCGCCACCGAGAATCCCGAAACCAAAGTCAGCATTGTGAAATGTTTTCAACGCTACTTGAAAGAACGCATCTGGAAAGATTTTACGCATCAACACACTCTCAAGTACGTCGATGTCTTACCCCACTTGGCTCAAGTGTACAACCCATCTTTCAATCGAAGCATCGGACATGCTCCCCAGGAAGTGACTCCCTACAACGATATGGCCGTTTTTGAGCGCCTGTTTGGTACATCCCCGGTGGTGGCTGTCCCCAAGAAAAGTGGAGTTTTGTTAGCAGCAGTTTGGGTGCGCATTGTCAAAACCAAACGCACTTTTGACAAAGGTTACTTACCCAACTGAACCACCGAATTGTTTCATGTCACTGGACGAGTGTGTGGCCGTCATCATGCCGTCCATAAATTGGAAGACATGAACAGGGAGGTGTTAAAAGGAACGTTTTACTTGCCCGAGTTACAACGCATGACCAAAAAAGAAGGCGAAGTGTACGACATCGAAATCATTGTTGAACGAAGAACCCGTAAAGTGGGAAAACGCCGTGTCAAAGAAAGTCAAGGTACGTTGGAAAGGTTTTTCTCCCAGTTTTGATTCTTTGATCGAAGCTTCAAGTGACCATCATGCCCTTTCACACAGCCTCAACCGCTACCATCGCAGTGACCACTCCTTCACCGAGTTCTTCTCTGCAAGATCTACAAAAGAAACCCTTTTGGGTGTGGTGTGGAGAACGTGTGCCTAAGATGCAAATCGTCATTTTCCGCCAAATCTTTGTGGTGTATTGTGTCATCGAATTTGAAATCACGGGACAGATCGAAGATTACATCGATCTGAATAGCAGTTACTTGTACCTGAAAGTGGGAGTGTTAGAAGCGGACAATACCAATCCAGAGGACGACGATAAAGTAGACCCCGTCAACAATTTAATGTATTCCTTGTTCAGCGAAGTGGATTTGTATTTGAATTACAAACTGGTCAGCAGCAGCATGGACACATACCCTTACCGAGCGTACGTTGAAAATCTCTTGACGTACGTAATAGAAACCACGAACACCCATATGGATGCTTGCGTGTAATGGGAACCTGACACAGTGGATAAGTTCGACGATATAGAGAGTCAAAATAAGGGATTCGTCAAACGTCGAAAGAAAACTGTTTCAAGATGGTAGTTTATAACTGATGGATCGTTTGAATTTTTACATGTGGTTGCAAGATAACAATTTGCTGAACGACGTAGATGTCCGTCGGAGACTGAATCGTAGCAGTACCGCTTTGAATTTGATATCTGATGATGCTACTACTTACAAAACTGTCATCCATGAAGCCAGACTCAGCGTGCAACGCGTGAAAGTTTTACCTAAAGTGGAAAACGACATCAGTCACACTTTGAGCTGAACGACCGCCAAGTATCCGATACGACATTTGGAAACGAAAACGTTCACCATTGCCACTGGACTACGATCCATGATCGAAGATCATCTGTTCCAAGTACAGTTACCTAAACGTTTAATCATCGGTATGGTGAGCAACGTAGCCTTCAACGGAGTCCCGGAAAAAAACATCTTTTCAACTTTCAACACTTTGGCGTGTCCGAGATCGAAGTCAATCGCGATGGCAAGACCTTGTTTACCAAACCCTTTGAACGTGGCTTTAATGTTAGTGATGAAGAAGAAAAAAGAAGAAAGCCAATTACTTGAGATCGTACTTATCCCTGTACGAAGCCAGCGGACAGTTAGGGACCAACACCAGTCACAGTATTACGTACGAGGATTATGAAGGAGTCTCTGCTTTGTGAGCTTTCGATTTCACTCAAGACCAAGGCAGCGACGAGGGACATTTCAACCCTATAAAATCCTGCCAGATTCGTGTGGAACTTCAGTTTAAAAGACAGTTGAAGGAGACAGTGAAAGTCATCCTGTATGCTGAATTTGATAATAGCATAGAAATCTACAGTTTGATGGAAGTCATTCTAGATTATTAGAAGCTATGGAAGACTATAATCCCTCTTTGAATAGTAGAGTATCTAGTGAAATGGAATGGGAGGATACCGTCGAAGTAAAATCCCAAGAAAAAGACGAAGAGGACATTGTGATGACATCCAGATGGCCAGATCAAGAACAACATTTAGTCTCCTGTTCTGCCAAACACCTGGCAGAAAAAAAATTACGGAATTGATCAAGAAAGATTACTATGGATGTCAAAACGATCACCCCAGTGAAATTCATCACGATAAATGTCTGATGCTGAGTCAAGAAGAAAAATTGGACGAGTATCTGGACGAAGCTTGGAGTTTCATCTCAGAAGAAGTCCTGTTGCATCAGTAGTAGAAAGACTTGCGTGATCATTCCTCTCCTCCATTGACTAATAGAGATCCATTACATCAAAGGTCTCTTGTCTCAGATTGCAGAGACGAAGCGAAGAAACGGTCACTTGTCAGACATTTTCGAGCAAAAAGTTCGGATTAAATTGATGACTTATCACTACCTGTGAAAATACAAGAAGAGAAAACAACAAAACAAAACAAAAAATGGATACCTGGGAACTTATTACCTTTTGAACCACAGTTCATACACTACTTCTTGGAATCCTGTCATGTGTGCTAAAGACGAGCTGCCTCATCGCAAACCTCTACATCATCAAGCATATGTCATCAACACGGACGACGACAGTCATCTCATTCGAACCCACTGGGTAGCTGTCTACTTTCCCCGTGATGGTTGTGTGGAGTATTTTGATTTGTATGGATTGCCACCTTTGGAAGACGACATCATTGACTTTATGAGAAGAAATGCCCAGACGACACGATTCAATAATGTGAAATTACAAGGCACAGATTCCATGGTGTGTGGACAATATTGTGTGTATTTTCTTCATTAACGCATTCCTGGATATTCTTTAGAATATTTAGTGACTTATTTTGACCGTCACTCTTCTAGAAACGATCACAAAGTAGATCGATGGTTTTGTGACCTTTATGGTTATCTTTTGTTTTTAGCTAGAAAACTTAGTATACATCAATGG
This sequence comes from Sinohyriopsis cumingii, assembly GCA_028554795.2. NCBI lineage: Eukaryota > Metazoa > Mollusca > Bivalvia > Unionida > Unionidae > Sinohyriopsis > Sinohyriopsis cumingii. Next base: position 155,842,889 of record CM068825.1, on the reverse strand, counting down.
CCCAACCATCAGTGGAAGTCTAGCTTCACTTCACAACGTTGTCAACCTTGTCATAAATAGATTTTTATTTGAAAAATGTTAAATTGTTAATTGTTGGTTGTTTGTTTGTTTGAATAAAACTGTGTTTTGAAAAAATGTGTCTGTCGTTTGATATCTCTCTATCCCTCTCACTCAAGTCAAACTATCACAGCGTTCCGGTTCTAAACATTGTAGGGATGTTTCCTATCGCGTCCGCGCGTTTTAAATCTCTTGTAAAGGCTATTACTAAGCAAATGCCTCTTATTTTAAGGGTTTCTACTTTGACTTAGGAGGCGCTCTACAGTTTCATAATTTTGCATAGGGTTAGGAGTTTAAAGAAAAAGAATTTCCCCGGCTTTCCTCACTGGTTATACTGGCTATTTAAAAAAGACCTTGCATAGCTTAGGTGTAATTCAAAGAACCTTTAATTCCCTATATTTTGGTGTATGATTGATGGTTGTAATATGGGTTATAGAGTATACAGCTTGGCCTTACTCGACTTGGTCATTTTCATTTCCTGAACTTCAGAGATAAATTGTATAAAAAAGAGCCGATAACTGTTTTTTTACATTTTCTATATTTGGTAATTCATTCATTGCACTTTCAGAAGCTGGTATTGTCTAGTCTGGCAAAATTCATTTTCCCTATTTTTATATCTGCTATGGATAGTGTCATTTAGAATAATTCACGACGATTTATTAGTACAAGGGAGCAGTCTTTTAGTTAGCAGTGTGTTAAAGTCATGTTCAATTTCCAAAAGTACAATATCCAAAGAAATATCATCAACATTACCTGAATGTAGCATAGAGGTATGCCAACATTCTCTCCATTGTGCATGTTTTAAATGCAAACAACTTCACCTTACATATGTCACTCTCTCAAAAGTACATAATAACTGGTGAGCGCCCCTTTACCGGGTTTGACTGAACTAACAAATCGAATTTGATCCTTCGATGACTGTTTAAAAGTATACCATTTTCAAAACCTAATATGGACAGAAATTGTTATTTACTCTGACTACATTTAAATTAGAATTTTGTGAAGCTTAGGACAGTAGGAAAATGTAAGACTTAAAATGAAACGTGACTCTAATTACGATTGTGGCTAACACAAAATTGGTAATAGGGACTCCCGAAAAATTTCAACTGGGACAATTTGACTTAGAGTAGGGCTTTGGCGTTTAAGTACGTTCCTGTAGGCTGTGCTTGCCTTCTCCCGGGTCCCTTTCCCTCTAATGTACGTTCGGACATGTTGCCAATCGAAAAGTGCGACATTCGCGCATAAAAGCGGGACTGTAGTGGCTCTATTCCTACAGTCCCGACCAATTGAAAATCTGATATTCGCAAAAGCACTAGTATGAGTAAGCGACTATAATTCTTATTCAGTTCAGTTCAGTCTGACCATCCATTGATGATTCATCCTTCTATGAAGATACCTTCTAATTTAGCTAAACTAAACGAAGCTTATGTGCATTTGCATCGTGTGAAGCAAAGCCTGATACCATAGCCTGAAGAGATACAGAATGTCAAAATGCTGAAAGTGGTCGAAAACCTGATAGGAGAGGTATTCAGAGAGGAAATAAAGAAAGGGCAAGAAGAATTGATGGAGAAGTACAGACTTCAGGAACAGACTTCAGGAGCAGAGAGAACAGCAGCAACAACAGCAATAGCAGGAACCAGACAGAGGATTTGTTGTCTGTCCTGTAGATACGAACGAGTTCTCCTGCTATTTCCGAAGAAGCAGACCTTATCCTGTGGGAAATCCTGTCGCCAGACCGGGACACAATTTTAGACGATAAAAGATTGCCATAACTCCCCGTCCACAAAAGTAACCCTTTTCAGGGCTACCCCAAATCTCTAGAAAATAAATACTAATTCAATTGCCAATTGTATGTTAGTAATGCTTTAGTCGACACCACATGATAGGCAGTCAGCTATGAACACAGGTAATTCTTTAGTCGTCACCACATGACAGGCAATCAACTCTGTCCAAAAGTAATGCTTCAGTCGTCACCACATGACAGGCAGTCAACTCTGAACACAAGTAATGTTTTAGTCGCTGTCACAAGTAATGCTTCAGTCGTCAAAACATGACAGGCAGTCAATTCCGAACACAAGTAATGCTATAAACATGACAATGCAAGTCCACCGCGTCCAAATATCCAAAATATCACAAGATACTCTCGAAATACTTCCCGGATTCAGCAAAACGTTTACATCTAAGAGGAATATATTTCGCTCTGTTGTCAGTATTTTCCCCCAAAGAATTTGCAGAGCGTTGATTGATCAACTTTAAGGACTCACTTTATTGTTTCACTCCATCCCCATTACATAGAATACTAGTAAAATTTTCGTCCACGATTCAAATGCTACTGGCGTAAAAGTTACATTGATGTTAGTGAAGTGAAGGAAATCTCCCATGAATTTCAGACTTCATATCAATATAGCCTCTTCACAACTGTGGATTTTTAAGTAAGACGAGCGATTATATATTCTTCTATTTTTAAATATGTAGAGTTAAAGCAAATTCGTACAAGATGGGTTCACACTATATTTCTATCGTATTCTATCTATATCTGGCACAAATCCAATTTGATCTGAAGAATTCTTTAAAGCACTGAGCTACACGTGTCACAAACAATCTCGAATAAAATGCACACAGCCGATTGAGAAAAGAATTAGACTAATTTTGTCTTATCTATGTAAACTTCTACAGACCTTAAGCCGCCTGTACTGCCAACCGCTTCTTTAAGTGAACACTTATTTAGGCTGAAGGTAATGTCAGCTGCTTTTTCAAGTGAGCTGCTGCCTTAAGTGAGCTCTTGTCCGAGCCGGTGATTATCTTTGACAGGTCTCGAGTTTTGCATAAGAAAATCTGAGATGCTAGTCCATAATTCCCATCTGCACAGTATGTAGGGAAATATAATTCTCCGCCATATTTTTTTACTTTCTAAGGGATTCGTACCAGCCATCTATGACACTCCTACAACAGAATGAATGTAGTAAATAGTTGCCTAGGTGACAAGCTTTCTTCCATAGCCTCATTTCGATTGGAATATGATGCAGTGACTACACCTGCAAACATCATATTTTTAAAGATCGATATGGTCAAACGGGGAATGGTTATTGATGCAAAAAAAGAGTCTTTAGAAAACTTCACAGAAAATGTCAGCTTATTTTAAGAAAACAATAGGGGCATTAATACATTTGCAGAGGTAGATCAAATCCAGTTTTGGAGAGCTATCATTTATGGAGGTAGATCAAATCCAGTTGTTGAGAGCTATCATTTACGGAGGTAGATCAAATCCAGTTTTGGAGAGCTATCAATTTTCGAAAACAGAAATCACAAGACTCTTGAACTGGAATTCAGCGATATTATTTTTCGTGATCCTGCAAATATTATGGATCAGTGGGTAGTATAATTGGAAAATTTGTTTTCGTCTCAGAAAATAAACAACAGAAAGCAGGATTAACAAGAAAAAGTGAGTGAAATTGTCTGGACATGGAAAGAGTCTTCTTGTAGTAGAGTTAGCTTATATCATACAGGGTGAGCTTTTCGTCTTCAATTTTGAACCTGGAAAGGAAAGGTGGAGTAAATAATATAAATTATGAACACATATGAATACTGTGAATTATGAATACTGTGTTAAAGTATGGCAGAATAAATACCAAACTTAATGAGGAAAAAAATTGTAAGTATTTAGTTTCATTTGAATGGAATAAATTTTAAAAAAATAGACTTAAAACTCATACAGCGAAGATTTTACGTTAAACTATTGCAACTCCCCGAGCCTTGTATATTTGTGAAACTTGATTTAACAGAAATAATCAGAATATACGTGTACTAGAGAGATGTTATCTATTTTATATAGCATATGAAAAGTATCTCTCCTTATACACGAGATGATGTTGCGTTACGCTTATTAGGTATTTACTAATGTAAGATTTCATTTATATAGACCAATAATGTTATCTGCGTAACTTTGCAGGCTGTCTGCATTTTATCTTGCAAAAGAAGCATTTTTCTCTGCTTTTTTTCTATCCCAAAGTTGCAAGTGAAACATACTGGCTTTATTCCAGATGTTTCTAAACTGATAGATAAATTGAATCTAAATTACGTAATCGTACATTCTTCAAGGCCGATTCTCAATTAAGAAATCTGAATTGATCAATTTTGCTAAATTCTAAGGCCGTTTGTTGTATGAAAATGCGTTTAAATGTAGAATTTAGGATGATATTTCTCTTAGAAGTGATTGCTCGATGGAACTTTGATGCCCTCTGTAATACGGTTAAGTAGGAAAATAAATCCTGTCGGCTCATTGCCAATATGCTGACTAAAGCAGCTTGTATATGCATTCAAACAGTCTACACTTCAGTCGCTGACAATGTTCTTTCTGTGCGTATATTTGGACACAGTACCATGCTATGTTTTGGTGTCGTATTATTGACAAATTTGGGGTGCTTGTTTACATACACTTAGATTCAATGACCAATAATAATTTTGTCTATACTGTCCTTGGAACTGATGACACGAGATTTTTTAAAGCAATAAATAATTTGGAAAAACTTCTGAATGGGAAATGGGGTTGATCTTCATTTTGGAAGAATCGTAGTGATTTTGATTCCCGTTGCCAGGTTTCCATTATTTCTGTCCAACAGTATATCTGAATTGGGTTCGTACTCCAAAACTCAAAAGCATTTACATATTTGCAGTTTTTCTTACCCTTTTCTGTTAATAATGTAACAGTAATTTTTGCCATTGAGCCGTATATTTTGTCCGAAATGTTCGTGTATGCATAGTTTGTTTTGTATTTTGTTACGTGGAGGTGTGGTTATCGTTATCTAGAGGATGATAGACCAGAGTGTTATTGCCCAGATCGAGTAAATAATAAAATAAAATATGAAATTTACAGATGAAATAAACGGAGATCTGAGCAGAGATATATAACAACACGAGCCCCCGTATGGAAAGTATAACAATTTAATCAATTATATAAACAAAATGAAACTGAACATAACATTTGAAGGATACACTTTTAGAAGAAATAATTACCAAGGTTATAAAAAAGAATACAATTAACCTTCTGTTTATACCGATAATACAAATTTCATCATGAAATCAAGTGAACGATAGAACTCAATTGCCCATCCTTCATAACCTGGTTGCTTGCCGGTCACTCCAAATTTAACGTTGGTGTCAGGTTAGATTCGATATGTACTCTCCCTCCTTCCCTCTCTCTCTCTCCGGGTCATGAACGGTAATTTGGTTGTTTCCTCCTTTTGCCCACAGTATGAGTGTATATATGGAGTTAGTTTCCTTTTAGAATAAGTAATAGACAGCCTAAATATTTGTCAGTTTTTTCTTCTTCTTGACTGCCTATCAGACACATTGGGAATGGCCATTCCAACTGTCCTGCTAAGGGTAAGCTTCAGGATGCGAAAATTTCTTGCAAACATTCTGAAACTGACGACTGATTCCACTGTCGCTGTGGATGAAATTTCTGTAGGATGTAAAGAAAGTGTTTACTACTTTATCCAAAGAAGTGACAGAAGCATTAAATCAGTACAATGAAATTTCTTACGATAGCGGTGTTTAGCAGTCAAACAGCGGAGCATCGCTGAAGCTTTGAATCATGAGGTTCAAAGGTAATTATTATTCAGAGATCAAACATAGTGGATGAAGTAGTAGCAAGTAAAAGAACATATGTTCCTTTAGAGCCCCAAAGTTCAAACGAGGACATAAGTGAGGCACATATGTAATTTATCTCATTAAATTAGAGAGATATTACAATAAGAGCGTGTTATGGTTAAGCCCTGGTGACTGAAGTTCAGATATATACGTCTTGGGCGTAAGTTGAAAGCTGTGGCAAGTTCTCCGGATTAGCAAGCCATAGCAATATCAATATCAAAACAAAGGATATTGGCTATGTTTAGGTACCAGGAGAAGTTACGGATGAACAACAAAAAATTTGCATCGGCAGAATTTAAAATCCCCAAAACTATACGAGTACACGCACTCACTTACTGCCCCGCTCGATCATCGAAAGGTAAGGAATAAGCAAAGGAACGACAACAACAACAAAAAACAAGTTGATACTGAAAAGAGTAACATCGCTGATTATATAGGCAAACTTCTGCATCATGTCATACGTCACGACCTGTTACATATTAAATATTAGAGGAAAACAGTTGGACGATTGGATTAATGCTGATAACATTTTGTTTTAAGAAAGCGTGTGATGACGAACTGACTTTATGACAATCAAAATCACTCGACTTCTTTAATTACTCTAAGAAGAAACGCAGGGATCCATAACTCGAAAAAAATGGATGAACCAAAATGAGCTAGTAAATTTGGGAGGTGGTATCCAAACAACAATTCTGAAAGTATTAAGTACCTGCTTACACAGTCTATCAAGTGGAAATCAAAAATTCTTTTGAACTTCGTTGATGCGAATAAAAAGCTTACAGAGGTTTAGTACAAAGATATGAAACCAGCAATAATTGGCACTGGACAGTTTCGTCGGACTGACATGCACAGACAGTTCAATGTGGAATGGACTTTTTGAGTCTCGATTACAAACGAAGAAAGACGGAGGCTAAACAATATTATTTTGACATTTTATCCCCAAAGACTTACGTATCTTTAAATCATTAGACAGACAGGCAGTAGCTCTATAACTATAGGCGAACAATTAGACAGTCCAAAATAAGAATCAATGAAAGGAAAACAAAACAGAAAGAAACAAAATATCTTTAAGAAAAATTCGAGCAACCTACATATACTGAACAGGCTGAAGCAAAGTGCTAAACGATACTTTTCTCCGTTCAAGAAATTTGAATTCTCCGATTGTCAACGATTATTTCATCATACTGGATATTCGGTTTACTTTAAATGGCCAGGGATAACAAAATATTCTGTTAGATAAAGCTTTAATAAGTGATGTCAGTCTCCATTTTTTGACGAATTAGCGAGGACACCTACCCAAGTAGTTCAAGGATATAAAGCGCCTTGAATGTAATAGAAAATTAATCGACATTCGCGAATTTTATGTCAATATATTCAATTTGTTCGTATATGTGTGTGGTTTGGATTTTTAACGTAGCTTTTAACAATTTTTCAGTCATATCGCTACGATGTCTGCAGTGTGACAGTTTTTAGTGATGTCTTGCACTGGAGCATCATGCCGCAGACATGTAGCATGATGTCCCACCCAGTCACATTATCCTGACACCAGGCCGACCAGTCTTAACACTAACCTCTTAATGCTGAGCGCCAAGCGAGGCATCTGTTAGTACCATTTTTGTAAGTCTTTGGTATGACTCGACCGGGGACTGAACCCACGACCTCTCGCATCCGAGGCGGACGCCCTAACCACTAGGCCACCGGAGCGGTTCAATTTGTTCGTAAAGCACTGAATTGGTTATATTCAAATGCATGCAGTCGATCTTCGTTTTGTAAGACTGAGAACATGAACCAGCATGAAAAATACTGTCACATCGTCGCAGTTGTTTGACACTTAAAATCATCCCTAAAGAAAGAAACCTGGTCAGGGTCGGACGATGGATGGATAGATGCAGACAAGCATTGTCAACGTGCAAGCTAATGAAATAGTTCGTCTTTTAGAATAGGCTGCTGGACAGAATGAACCATAACCTCAACGCGAATAAATCAATTCGAATGTCTCACGTCTATGACGAGCCAACGTTTACCGTCTGCCATCAAGGAAAAGACACATTTGATGTAAACTCTTAGTTTCACGGTTTTCAACTATTTCAACCACCCGTTTAGCAAGGGTGCATGTCTAAACCCAGAAGCGTTGCTTTACTGTTAACAAATTGATCGAGACTTCCTTAAGTTGAGCAACCTCTCTCCAGGAGAAATGTGAGGTGCAATATAGTCGTGTCCCTTTATATTTATTGCAAACACTGGAAATGTATGGTGGTTTAAAAATTCTGAATGCGTTAGGTCATATCTATTTTGTTCTGATTTTGCCTAGAAATTTACTAATAGCTATCTGATGTAGATTTTGAAGCCAAGTAAACAACTTCCAGCTGTGGCCATAAAATGGAAAGTCTTCAAATCTGGATGTTTTTTAAGTGAGAGACACGGCAACAATACCAGTTTAATAACAATTTTCTGAATTAAAATTAACAGTATTCAATAGGTGTAATCCGACTAACAGGTACATATAGTACCGTTTTTAGATCTAAGTATTTGGAGTTCGAGATGAAGACCTAACCATTACCCTTCATGAAATCCTCAAGTTTAAGATCTTGTTCTGAAGTACTGACTGAAATATGTGGCTTAATTAACGTTGTTAAGATATTACTGAAGGAGATCTCTCTAATCACCATACTTACGAGTATTATTTAAATACAGCGACTTAGTTTATTGTAGAACTGTGGTGCATATTGAGGAAATAACCGTGCTTTTTCCCACATCCAGTGAGGCATTCATAATGCAGTAATTGTAACTGCTGATTATGTCATGCAAAACCAACCTACCCTCAATATACCTAATATACATGGACTTGATATACCTAATATACATGGACTTGATATACCTAATATACATGGACTTGCCGAAGTCATTATTGTTTTAATTAATCATCTAGCAGAAGTCATTATTGTTTTAATTAATCATCTAGCAGAAGTCATTATTGTTTTAATTAATCATCTATGTCAAATCATGAAAGCCATACAAACTGGTTCATTTATCCCAGTCTTCTGTAAGGTTGGGATCCCAAATATTTCTTGATCTTTACAAATCTGTCTAAATGTACCAACAAAACTATTTGAAGGTACACTAGACGTTGAAGGCACAAAATGTTCTTTAATGAAGTTTATGGATCAGATAGATTTTGTACATTATTTTTTATTTAAACATGATATTTTTATTCAACCAAAAAACTCTGAAAGGAACTAGAATCAGTTTTCTAATGAACTGATGCCAGTAACATGCTCTCACATATCCCAAAATGGGATTAATTGCAAACTCGGTTGTATTATAGTTTCTGAATTTAACCAGTGTTAAAATACTAGTGTTAAGAAAAAATTCAATAAATTAGATGCATTAAAATTAAACGAGGAAGATTTCATTTGTTGTTTATATATGTTGTTTATATATATTTATAGGTTACGCAAAGAAAATAGTGAGTCAAAAGAAAGACAACTAAGGTAACCTCTTTAAGTGCACTGAAGTGAAAGAAAATAAAGCCAAACTATGATAGTTCAATGAATAATTGTATTTACATTGATTATTTTATACAAGATTCAATAAAATGAGTAGGGTTTAGAGGGGTCAAGAACATTTGCACCAATTGTACCACTACAATAACTGCCATCAACTTTATCCATATTGTAACAGCTGCCTTATCTAACTTAGATCAAAACATGAAAATCACAGTGAACCAATAAAACAATCAACCCTTCCCACCGGTATATACATACACACATATCATTCTTATACAACTTTAGATTTACTGACATGTGCATTTTTTTTCTAAGCAATATTCAGTTACTATAATTCCTACCATATGCAATAGATAAATAGATATGTTTGTGTTGCTCATCACAGTCAAACCCATCTTTAGTAGACACCCCACTCCCTGGTCAGTGAAAAAAGAACCTATGAACGTCATAAAACAAACGGTTACTGAATAAGGACTGAATTGCTACAACAATTGAATTTAAGTGGACTTGCAAAATAATAGAGACTGGTTGGCTAGTTTGGGCATGTGATTCCTTCAAATCGGGTTTGACTGAACAGAATAACAGAAACAATGTTGTAACCAGAACTTAGAAAAAACCATTAATACTGCATCTAACCATGATTTTCAAGCACTTATAAAGATATATGATGTCCCCTGATTAACTAGCTACTGAAGGAAACAGAATATAGCTCATTTGTACAAATCTGAAACGTCTTTAGGCAAGGATGCTTTCCATAAAGTTTGGACGGAATAAAATCTGCACTTTCAGAAAGTCATCTGAAGTTTTCTTTTCCAACTCGTAGTAATACGTGTATTTCCTTTTTTAAGTATTAGCAACATATTTCAATGCAAATTAGCATATCTATTTTGTACAGACTTGAAATGTCTTTTGGTCAGGAGGCACTGTCAAAATTTTATCAAATTCTGCTGTGATGAGAAGTAATTTAAAGGTTTTTAATATTTATAGTAATGATGATCGTTTCCGAATGGGGAATCTTCATGCCAGTATGCTGTGCCAGACAGGGTATAAATTGGTCCAGTGGTTATTTATAAGTTTAAAATATATGTAGCAATTTGTGGACGGATGCATGACACACAGACAAATGAAAATTCATGTGTATCCTTTTAGTCTGAAAAATGTTCTGGATCCTTCAGCTTACAAATCTGATCAGGTTCTATCCAATTTCTAACCAGGGAGATATTACTATCCATAACTAAATCAAAATCCCATTAGAAAGGTTATGTGAAAGTCGTCTCACTAAGCAATGGCTCCAAACCAAAGCCCAAATCTAGAAGTCTTCTTTGACTAAATAAATAATTTAACTCTCTCCTTAACAAGTCTCTGGAGATGAAAAATGTTTTAAGTTTTTACAAAAATTCAACAAAACTAAAAAGATTAGAAATTCTGTCAAAATCAGGAATATTCTTGATAGCTTAGAAGTTCTTGTCAAGGTGATGAAATCTTGACCACTATGCCTTCCTTGTTTAAGCTTTTATTTAGGCTAAGACAAAAAAATAAAACTTTCTACCAGATATAACAATAAAAGCATTAACAATAAGTCTTTTTTTAAATACAATTTCAAATATAAAATGTCAATATCCACATCACAAAATACATATATGTGAAACATTCCTTGTTCTCAAGCGGGACTAATTTTTACTGCCTCACAAAAATAAATTTCAAAACTTATAAAACATATAGCTAAATGAAACTTGTGCAAAATAAAGATTCGAGACAGATCATGGATCCAACTCTGATTTAAGGAAAAATAAAAATATGTGAAAAAACAATCACATGGAAAATGCATCAAATGTATACATATTCATTTCAAACTTTTCAGCTCATCAATAAATTAAAAAACTGTCACAAATTTAACCAAAATGTACTTTTCTTTCAACAAAACAAAATCTTAATGAAACAGTCTATAGAAGTAGTGATTGTCTCAATATGTTTTAGCTTCAATTTTGACTTTGAAAGCAGTCAGCAGTTTGAATCTGAAAAACACTCAAATATCAAGACCAAGTAAACCATAATACTGTCCAGAAATATTTTCATTTTCATCCTTATAATGCCATGTGTGAAAATACTGGCTTAATCTACCATCCATACTTGCCTAAAAGTCCAAATGTAAACAAGATAAACCTTGATCTTCCATTGCATAATGTAGCAGCAGATCAGGGTTTATGTTGTTTGTTCTATTGATTACTCTTAAACTGCTGAGATCCATATCTGCCATTGCACAATCTGCTGATGCACTAGCAGATCTGAGTCTATGCAGTTTGCAATTAAATCCAACTTATAAGTATTAAGATGGTATTTTAAAGGTCTTGGACTGTGTCCAGCAGTTGCAAACTGTAGCTGTCACCATGAAATTATGCAAATTATGAATTAGTTGAATGACCTGCAAGATATGATAAGCGCTAAAAAGTGTGTCAATTTTTTTAAAATTTCAATACCATCTATAGCTTTATATTGATATCAAAAGCTGTAATGTTTTGTTATCATTAACAACATTCATGTATAATTTCACAGGATAAATTAGTCTCTAAAAAGTTACACAATAACTGAATCCATACAAAGCACATTGCAAAGCACAAAGCTGCTGTCTCTAACCTATCAGTGCATTAATTTATAAAAAGAATGGTGGATAAGACCATAACTTTAAATATATATTCTAGATTTATTTGTAATCATCATATATATAAATATTCTGAGACAGTCTAATACATGTGCTTAATGCCGATACAAAAAAACATAATAATCTGAACCAAGAAAATCATAAAAGAAGCAGTTATATAACTGTTAGTCATATATTCAAGAAAAAAAAATTCTTACTGTAGTGAGAGAACGGAATTCACAAAAATATTTCAAGATTAAAAATATTTGCAAATTATTTTGTGGAGTATGCATTTAAGTCAACATTAAATTGTTAACATTTTTTTTTATACAACTATCACACATTTAACGAAGTTGCAAACAGTTAATAATAATAATGAAAAAATAGTATGATTTACATACATAATTAAAAATGGAAATATGGGTTATGGTAGCTGGAGCTGCTATACAAAATACTGAATAATAAAGAAAAGTCTGGCCTGTAATACACTGATAAGGAAATTATCTCCTTTTAAAGATTGTATGCTTTTACAGTTGCATGATGAGATGGAACTCTTAGAACACTTTGCATGCAAGTGAAGAAAACAGTGGGCTTCTCCAGAAAAACACAGAGAAGGCCCATTTATTGTGAAGTCTCCCATACATGCAATTTAGAATTTGGCACTGTCTTCATATGAACTAAGTAAAGTACCCTAGCGTAAATTTTATAGAAAAAAGCCTCTTCTGGATACCTGTTTAAACCAAACAAACCTCAGATATTATGTGTTAATAATTGAAAAATTAAAAATAAATTTTGTTTTTGGATGTAAAATTATACTGTTAAATTGGAGATGGCTATGTATATCATACAGAAAGTCACAACTCGATTTTCACATACACCTTAATATATGTCACTTCAAATGTTGGTCAGAGTATTTGTTCAATTTAGTCTCTTGACTAACATTCCATTACTGGTGTATTTACTTAAAAGTGAAGAAAAAATTAACTTAAATTAAACAAAACCTTTAGCAATTTCATGAATTTATGTGGTGGATACAAGCACATGCCAATTATTGCAAATACAGGCCACTTTGTTTTGATATGTGGACTTAGAATGATGCATAAATGTGCATCTATAACATGGGCAAACCTTGCAAAGATATATATTATGCTGGTATACGAAGACAGACTATTATATACCTGGGTCTCTATGTAATCAATCGCAAACCTGATACATCAGTTTTTTGGTGATATGATAGATTAGGGTATATAGCATAATCAGTTCTATATAAACCATGTTTATTAATCAAATGTAAAAAATGAAAATGTCCTGGTGTTGTGCATAAAATCATGATCCATTAATCTGCTATTACCTTCTTACAGTGACAGAACTCTTGGTACAAAGTATATATAAACAAGAGTATCATAAATGTCACATTATTATATGCCATAGTTTATCATCTAAAGTACAGTGTAACCCACTATAGCATGCTTTGTTATAGCACAAAATCGGATATAACACAACTGTGGTGTGGCTCCCAAAATTGACCACTCTGGTGGCCTAGTGGTTAGAGCGTCCGCCTATGAAGCGGAAGGGTGGGTTCAACCCCCAACCGAGTCATACCAAAGACTTACAAAAATGGTACTATCAGGTGCCTCGCTTGGCGCTCAGCATTAACAGGTTAGTGTTAGGACTGGTTGGCCTTCTGTCAGGATAATGTGACTGGGTGGGACATCATGCTACATGTCTGCGGCATGATGCCCCAGTGCTAGACATCACTATGAACTGCCACACTGCAGACATCGTAGTAATAAAACTGAAAAATTGTTAAAGCTACGTTAAAAATCCTAATCACACACACACACACTCACAACATTTTTATATTTGTTTGTTCATGAAAAATAAATTTTCCTTTTTCAAAGTATGAAAAGAAATGTGTAAAACATTACTTATCATTTTGGGGAAGATATCATGTATGAATTCAGATATAACACAAATGTAGTGTGACTCATGAGATTTAAAAATAATTTCACAAATTTCTTGAAGAAATGCAATGTTCTGAAGCCAAATTAAACGAGTTTGATTTAAAAATATGGCAAGATGTGACGCGTTCTTTAAGAAAATTGTCGTATGATTGCATCTTTTTTATAGGAAAAAAGTTTCTATAATTTGTTAATATTCCTTTCATACGTGTCAGTAGTCAATACCCTTTGACGTTAGCTTAATTCTGAAAGTCAGCTCATTAAAAAGCTAATTAGTGTTAATCTTATTATTACTCAACTAGGATCACTTAAAGCCATTAGTCTTTTCCTGTTTTGTTCAATACGTTCTGTGTACAATTTGTGCTCAACAGAAAGAAAAAATTCTCATCCGAATTTATAATCAATTCATTTCAAAATTGCTATCATGAATGTTAATCTCACTACTAAAAGTTGCCACAATTATGAGGCAATGATATATAAAACACCCACTTATCCCCACCACCAAAATAAGAAAGCCACCAACATGTGTATGTGCCATTGTGGTGTTAACAATCGTAATACATTGAGTTGACCGGTGAACACTATTCTGCATTTCCTATAAAAATTACCCCATTGTTTCTTAACAATTATTCTTGCGGGCATTGTTCAAATAAACAGTAGTCAATGAGTTAGTTAGTATTTACAATGAATAACGATACAGAAACAAGAAGCTTGAAGCCCTGGGCATGATTAATTCCTGAGTTAAACAAATGCTTCAAAATTTTGTGTTCACAAGTCAAGCAAACAATGTGTTGGTCTAAAAGAAAGCTTCTTAATTCTCATTAATTTACCTACAATTTTATCGGAGAACAATAAATCATTAATACCCACTGAAACAAGTTTATGGCCAGAGTTGTCAGCAGTTTTGGTCAATGCCACAGACATGTAAAACCCCACCCAACTATCATCTTAGCCTGTTTTAGTTTCTGGCTTCAAGTCAGTCACATTTACAAAGAACACTGTCCTTCTAGCGTCAACACTGGCTGGAACAAAACCACTTAAGTTAAAGGGGTGGAGATTGGCTGATATCAAACAGTCTATTCTCTGCTGCTCTACACTGAAGCAAAATCAGTTATAAAACAAATGTGTCAATGAATACCTGGCTTATTTTTGTTATTGTTTTCCTGTGTCCTTAAGATAATACGCAAGATATTTTATTCAAGAACTCACTCATTTGAATGGGTTACATCCAAACTGGTTTCAGGCAGTTTACATGTACACACACCTGCTGAATTCTTGTTGCAAGAGCATTACTAGGATAATATCTTTGACCTTTTTCAGCTGATGTACATGCACTATTCAAGCCTAAATATATGTTTCTTTTTAGAAACTGTGTCTGAATTATACATTTTACTGTTGGTCAGGAATCAGACCCTTGGACACATCAAGCAAATATGAATGTTGCGAGAAAAAAGTTACGTCTTATGCAACCAAAAGTCATGTTATATCTGGGTCACACTGCTGACTTACTGTGCAAGTGAAACACAAAGTTTGGTCCTGGTCTGTTATGTAAAACTAATGTTATTGTGCAGAAATTATTCTTCTTCTTTCACTAACAGTGACCGTGAATTTTGATCTTTTGACTCCA
This sequence comes from Sinohyriopsis cumingii, assembly GCA_028554795.2. Taxonomy (NCBI): domain Eukaryota; kingdom Metazoa; phylum Mollusca; class Bivalvia; order Unionida; family Unionidae; genus Sinohyriopsis; species Sinohyriopsis cumingii. Next base: position 155,827,451 of record CM068825.1, on the reverse strand, counting down.
AAATCATAAGTGTTCATCCTTACCACAAGAAAAAAGCTATCCACAAAGTTGCTGACTGCTGATCGATAATGAGCTGCTGTGCAGAAACTCACTTGCAGTCACAGTGACCTAATCTTTGACCAACTGTACCTAAACTCAACAGGTTCTTCTGTAATACATCTTCTAGCCTTCCACATAGTTTGACAACTATACTTGATGTACAGGATATGCAGAAATCATTTTTGTTCTTTCAGTCACAGTGACCTGACATTTAAACTTCTGACTCCAAAACTGATAGGCTTCTTCCTTATCCTATGTGCATGCCATCCAAAGAACTTGAAAATTGTAGATGGGCGATAACTTAAGTGACTGCACAGAAACAATCTGGTAAGAGATGGGTATTTGGACAGACATATCAACATAACATGCTTTGCTATAGGGTTAGCATAAAAAAAAACAATACTATATTTCCTATAATTATCACTATGAAGGGATTTGTTTTATAAAACCTCTTTTACAATGGTTTGTGTATACTGCAATGAGAAAACTATGAAACGACCATCATCTGCTTATAAAACAAAACCTTTTCTCTTGAACAAAGCTAGTCACAGCCATATTTAAAGCCATATATTTCCCATGCGATGACATTATATCTGACTTTATGAACTGCAAGGAGTGAAAACTGAACTTTAGAAGTACTGATCATGGCACATGAAAATTCGCATTCACAAAAAATACTTTATAAAATCACAAACAGCATCTATAAAATTTATAGTACAGTCCTCATATTTACTTTTCTTAAAATCAGAAGTGTGTTCCTGGAACACGGTGACAGTGCTTGAAAACTGACCTTGATACAAAATGCAACCTACGTGTGGTAGATGGATGGGCAATAATAACACCATAGGCCCTTTTTGACATCATAGAGTAACATACAAAATGACTAAATTAAATTGCTTAATGAAAAAAAACAAAGACATTAATAGGAGATAAAGGGTGGACACAACACTGCCTGACTGAGAACCAAACTATGACATGTCCTGAATATAAATACTTTCAAAAACTTTAATACAAAATCCTAATCCTTTGAAAAGTGCTACTCATATCTTGTCCATGCTTTGCTGAGGAGACAAAACTATATACGATTTTAAAAATATAGAAAAGCCTATGATTCACCAATGCATCAACAAGTATACATTATACATGGGTAATACGGTAATTATGATACAGCAGTAAGAGGAAACTTACCTTTCAAAGAGATAAAAGATAAAATAAAGATACTAAGATGCTTGTTTGGGTTTTGTGAGCTGAATCCTCCAACATTATTATAACGTCTGACATGATATATGATGTCTGCACATGACACTGAGATTTAAGAAAGTTGGTGTGTGTATATAACATTGACTTTTTAAGAAATCTGGTAAGCATGTGACATTGAGATTTTAAGAAATTTGGTGCATATCTCTGACACTGACATTTGGTGGACATGACAATGACATGGTAAGAACTTTGGTATGTGACATTGATATATTAAGAACTTTGATATGCATATGTGACACTGGCATTGTAAGAAATCTGGTGTGTATGTAACATGGAAATGTTAAGAAATTTGGTGTGTGTATGTCACTGACATATTAAGAAATTTGGTATGTGCATGTGACACTGACATTTTAAGAAATTTGGTGTGTGGATGTGATATGGAAATGTTAAGAAATTTGGCGTGTGTGTGTGTGTATGTGACATATTAAGAAATTTTTGGTTTTTGTATGCCACTGACATATTAAGAAATTTGGTGTGTATGTCACACTGACATGTTAAGAAATTTGATGTGTGTATGACACAATGAAATGTTAAAAAATTTGGTGTATATATGTGGTGACTGAAGGAAAGATATTACTGATACTAGTTCAATTTTTCCTTACCAAATAACAGTCACATTTCAAAACACTGACTTGGATATAAAATTTTAACTTCTTCACTATCACAAATTCTATTCTTTTTCCAAAATAGGAAATAAAGGAAACACAGTTTATGTACTTGCAACAGTAAGTTGAGCAATACACTAATTGCCCAAAAAGCGAATGAAAATGAAACATAACTTTGAGTCACAACTTAATTTTCAGGCTCAACTAGATTTTATATATATAAATTTATACAATAAAACAATGACTTTAACTTTTCTTGCATCAGGGTGATTGAGTTACATGCACAAAAGTATCACAATTAAGCACTATATTAAAATCAGAAGGACAAAATAAACAACTCAATCTGAGGTTTCTATTCCTACAAGGAATCTTAAGTAAGCTATACTATGTCCATATTGTTTTTTTTTCTATACCTACAACAACTCCCTTGATTTTTCACCCTTAATTTTATGCCACCCTCACTTAGTGCCAACAAAGTTCGTTATCTCTACTGTTCTGTAAACATTATGGGAAATCTGTTTCACAACCCTAGAGTTTCGCCATTTTCACATGGTAAAAATGTGAGTGAAAGATCGAGGGATCACTGTAAATCATGTTACATTATATTATGTGCCTATAGCTAAATATCAAATTATTTCATAAAGAAACTTGGCAACTTGGCAAAACTATGGAAACAGCAGTATCACAGATGAATGATTCCACTCCAAGGACTAGAAAGCTGAATGGTGCTTTGATAATAGTGCTTCCAGTAACTTCAACTTTGCTTTTACTTGCTGAAAGAGATAAGAAATATTTGCTGGATGAATGCATGTACATACTCTCAAAATTACTTCTGAGGGCTGTTCCAGTAAAACATATACCCCCGGGGGGAAGGCTCTTTCAAATTCAACCAACCCACAACAGAAGCAATTAAAAAAAATTATGATCCACCGTCAGATGTGTTTCAATCGAGAAACACTACCCCCTACAGAAGTACATTATTTTAACATAATTTCTGGCTATGGGTTAGTGGGTGGTAGAAGCAAATATTGGGTTGGGGACAGAAGCGATTTAAATGACAGCTGGCTGGAGGTAATCTACTGAATTCATATACATCATATAATCTACTGCATATTTTGATTTGTATTCATTCATTATTATCAGTCTTTTGTCCTTTTGTTTGTTTGTCTGTCAGCCAAGTATGTCTCTGATACTGTGAAATCACAGATTTTCATGGTGGCTTATTATTTGTAGATGTCACTGATCAGTCCCTTAATATCTACTAATTTAACATCCATAATACAGATTTTATAATAGATATTTCTATTCTAATACAGAAATCATGAATTTGTATTCTTACTAAACTCTGTGTTTCCTAAAGTGATCAATATGTCTTGCTATTTTTCTTTGTTCTCAGGCATGCTGCTTTTGATTAGAATAATAGTTAAATTTTGTATTGCTTTAAATGTGTGGTCAGATTCTATGATTCATTGTTATTATTTTTTCCAATAAATGTTTTGGTAAACTTATATGATTTGTCAGAAAAAACCCAATGATGCCTGTGGAAGTGATGTTGCATCATTTGTCTACTTTTACACTATATCATTTCTTTTAAGAACATCTTTTTCAGTTACCGATGTCTTATTTTTACACCTTGTTGCAAAACTAATATAAAGTTATAAAAAAACATAGCAAGTCAAACATTTTTATATCATAGATTTAAAAAAATGGATGAGAGTAAAGGAATCATTTTTCCCAGAGCACTCATAAAATCAATGTCATTGCAGTTAACTGTATTGTCAACAGCATCATAATCATCACTGATGGCCTAGCAGTAACATTCTGCACTTTCAATCCAGTTGTCACAGGTTCTATCTCCCACTTCTAGTCTTTCATATGAGACCTATACCTATGGCCTGAGGGGCTTTCATGGCAGAGTGGTTTAAGATGCTTGTCTTGTGATACAGAACTGAGGGGCTTCCATGGCAGTGGTACAAGATGCTTGTCATGTGATTACTTGCCTCCAATGTGCTAATGAGAATGTTGCCAGTTACTTGTGGAAGGTCAGTGGTTCTACATAAGTGGTGTTTGGTGTCTCAAAAGGACTGGGATTTTCTTCAGCAGTAAAACTGGCTGCCATATATAGTCTTTCGGGGTTCTTCCTCCACCTAATATATTATAAAAAAATCACCAAAAAACCCCAAATCAAACCACACTGAATCAACCAACCAATCAACTGTGGCAACAGCAGCAAAGGTACTAGTCAATCAGTTTTGCCACAGCTGTATGAGTTTATAACTTTTGACTCCAGTAATTTTTGCAGACCTTAGAATATCGTCAATTATGCCTTTCTGACAGTTACCTAAAAGTCATCATCAGTTGGTGCAAATGGAATTTTCATGGTGAGCATACGAGATGGAAAAGTCTTAAGCAATCCTGCATCCCACACTGCTGAAAAGTTTACATTTTAGCTCACTTAAATTTTCTCTTAACAATGTTCATTGTTCCAACTAGAACTGTTATAACTTATTCAAGCTATATTCACCAATATCTGATGATATGCATCTGTAATAAATATTTGTAACAAAGTATGAGAATGCATCAATGTTTTCAATGATGCATTTGAATTGAGCAACAACCACAATCAACAAACCAAGAAATTAAATTTTTCACATCTCTCAGGCAGAAGTAGGGTATAATCATAATCTGCCAAAACATTTTTCATTTTTTAAATTTGCCAAATATTTTTCAACCATACTGATTCAGTGGGCATATCACCAGAATGGACAAAAACAGACCAGAAGGTTAAAATCAATTTGATACAGCTTTTAAGTAGCTCAATTCATATTGGTTTAGTTAACTGTACACCCTTTATTGTCTTCCTTTTGATGAAATTTCTTACTGAAGTTAAGAAAATAATGTTGCACACATAAAAAAAGAGGCACACTTCTACTCATTATTGTTTTTATTATACTTCTCCATTCCAGCCTGTTCTTATGACCTTGTCCCCCCACATACTGTTTGTCTTGTTTATGATATGTATCTAAATTTCTCACTTACTTTTCCTACTACTATACAAATGTTCTGTGAATATGCATATCAGTGTGAAACACAATGGGGAGACTAAATCCAAGATTGAAAACCTCTACATTTCTGGATGTATTCTGCTTGGATTCCATATTTCTGCACAAAACTCAAGAGTTCAGGACTCTGCACTAATTTAGTTCCCACTGTAAATTTGTGCAAACATCACGATATTAAAATTTAGTAACTTAAAATTTTGAGTGCTCATGATCAAATTTATATCAGTATAGACACATCTATGACGACAGCTTTTGTGAAGAAAAAAAAACACAACAGCCGCACCATTTTCTGGATCTATACAAATTTGAAATGTGTGCTTTCAATAGTGCACCAAAGAGTCAGCTGCTGATTTCAGTAATGAGTTGTCCAAACTCAGGTCTGTAAAGGGATGGAAATTATGTTAATAAAACAATGTCCCTCACTTTTTTTAGTTACAAGTAGGACAAGCTCTCAAAAGATTTTTTTTTACTAAAATCTTACTTTCATTATCAACCAATCAGGGACAGTCAAACACATATATACTCTATTTTATCTTCACTGATTTATTGTATGGTTCTCGTTCTTTCACATCTGAAGTAATGTGAGTCCTTGAACAACTCTCAATGGTTGTAAGCCTTTTTCGACCATGCTGAATGGACACACTGTAAGATAATGTTCAAGTAACAGAAATACCATGGGATAACCAGAGACCAATAAAACTGAATAGTCAAATTATCTCCTCTGCAGGGATGCTGCCAGGATTTCAGGATGTACTCTAAGTTTTGTGTGTGTGTGATATCCAATGAGGAAGTGGTGGTGGTGGGAATAGCCATTGTTAAATATCTCCCTAACACTTAAATATCTATCACTCTTTCTTACTGTTCCACTCTGTTACAGCTCTACTGAAATCAAAATTCTCGAAGAGATGTCATCTCTAGTTGTATAGCGATTATTACTGTGATGTCATTGGGCATGGTCACATGGTTGTGGTGGGGTCTTGGTTGGGATGGCATAAAGACTATAGGCTTACTCCATATCTGACAGCTAATTATGATGTTGTCAAAAGAATTCAAAAATTCCTAACAATTCAGTTGGACTTGGATACTTGATTCATAGTCACTGAACAGGTTCTAAAACTGATATGTTTATTTTGTAGCTATGTTCCTCCATCACATTCAAGATTTGGATATACCAAAGGTGAAATTGGTACAGTTGCATCCTGAACTACTATCATGGCTACTTCAAATGTTATTTAATGTGCGACTTTAATGCAAGAACTCGTAGCTTCAGTGATTTTTGGGTTAAAAAAGTTAATTTCTTCTCAAACAACTCAATTTGGTGCAGATTACATTGTTTTTTAATGACACGGTGAGAATTCTTGATGTGTAAAAATTGCACAAGAAATGAACATCAGATCAGAAAATTACTACCACTGGGAAAATACTGATAGGAATATACAGAAATAATGACATAATTATTTAAGTAGAATATATGGTGATAATACGACCACTAGTTCTACAACTTTGTGCAAAATACATCTTGTACGACTATTGTTGTTTCTAACAGCAGTGTAATATGGCAATAATATCTGTCCACTTTTTACTTTAGTCCCTTGCTAATTAATAGTTTTAGATTTTACAACACTAAGCACATTTTACCTTTTGACAATAACACATCATTACAAATATTTAGATTGCAAGAAAACAGAAGTTACAATTTTATTAAAAGTACTGGTACCAGTAAGACTAAAGGAGATGGTAAAAAAATAAGAATCAGGATGAACAGATTAGTAGTGCAGTAAAGAATCCATATATCAGAATGACATCAAGTATTTTTTCATCAATTTCATCATCAGTTAATGATACTGCTTAAAAATGTATTGTACTAGATAATAGACTTTTTTAGTTATCCATTTTGCAATACAAATACCAAATGATGGCTTGGAACAAAGTGCCAAAAGGTCTGCAGAAAATACCACCATGAACAAAATATACATAGGAAGAACCAAACACAAACAGGACAAATTTTATCCATCTTGCTTTGAGTTTACACAGATCAGGCAGTCTCTTATGTTTAATGTCATTTAATTTTTGCACATAGAGAGCATGTACATCATTTTGTCATACATCTGCATGATACAAAAGTTTGTCTTTTTATTCTTTTGTTGCTCAGTGGTTCTGCCAACTTGAGATCTACACACACTTAATTATGTTGGATGGGGATTCTCTGATGTTCCCTTTGAGCATTAATCTGTTAACTGTATCTGAATTTAATAAGATCCTCCTCCTCTGTGTACGAATATTTTTCTGTGCTGTGAACTCCTTTCATTGCCTGCTGTCTGAAACGCATATGCATAACTAGCTTGAACAAGTTACTGTTCTCTATGGTTGTGCAATTTTCAACATCTCACATGTATGGCCCCATGGGTATTCTCTCTTGGATATCTCTGTCCCAAAAAGAAAAGTTTTGAACCAGAGGCCTCGTTAGGATTTTAAAACTAAGAGTCCATGGCTCCCATTTTGGTAAAATTATGAGTCCCATCAGGAAAAGTTGCAATCCCCTCTCAGAAAACTATGCAAATTATAAGAACTATTGGTTGCCATTGAGTTTAATTTCTACATTCTTTATAACACTGACATAGCTCTTGCTTGTTCATCAGAGTGAGTCTGAATTTTTTCGATCCAAAGAAGGTCTTATTCAAAGCACTAAGCTAGGCATCACACACTTTCTTACACTTGGCTAATGTCCCTTTCCAACTATCAGTTCTAGCAACTTTAGCACTCTCCTGAATCTCACAGTCTTCATCAATTTGCCACTGAATCCCAAAATGCTCATTCAAGTCTATGTCTCAACATGTCATGATTCCGAGGTCACGTGCACTGCTTATTCCGTTACACTCGGAAATGAACACAATAATGAAAGCTAAAGTTGTTTATTTGATGTACTGTTATAAATGACCACATGTACATTTCTGGGTATTTCTTCCTCTGAATTCAAGCACTGTAAATATCAGTAGATTTTCCCACCCAGCTGCCAGTCAAAGCCTTTGATCTCGCCGCTTAGCTACTGCAGCATGTTCTTTTGATGTACTCTTATAATGGTGAAGACCTGGGGGGGGGACTTTCAACCACTAAATTCTGTCATTGTAAATATCATCACAACTAACTGATCAACACATTTTCCCACTATGTAGGTGACTGAAGCAGGACTGGCAAGTCTTTGAATTTTACCGCCCACCTAAATAAAAAAAAATTGGCGTCCAAATATGCGTGATTATAAGCATTTCTGAGACCTCTCTCAGTTTTCACAAACATGAACCCTGCCAAAGATTCACTTCCCTGAATCAGTGTTTTGCTGCCTCTTATGCCAGATTCATCTCTTCCATAATGCTGTATTAGGGTTTTAAGTCCAACATTCCCATAGTCTGCTTGTTTAGACATGGGTATATTTAATAAATATAACCGGCATATTGTCCATCCAACACGTACATCGGACTCGCACTCAACATCAATTTTGGGCTCAAAATCACACACTGGTATTTCCAGTGACATTTTTCCAATGTCCAACAGACCGATATACATGAAATTCATTGTCATCATAGCTATCACCAGCCAGTATTTGCCGACTGAAAACGTCTGAAGACAAACCGTGCTGTGATTCAACCATTTTAGTTTCCTGTGTGGCCCTTATTGGAAACACGCATTTGTAAAACTTCCACGACGAAAGTAAGGCTAAAACTCCATAAAATGCATGTTCCAGGGCCAGTGAACGAATCAAATTTAGTTTAACAGCCATTCATGTCGAACCGAAGTATCCAGATATCTGGATGTCACATCAAGTGCTGTGAGAAAGCTGCGGCAGCACAAATTACGTCGCGAAATGCACTTTTAAAGTTAAAGTTAAAAGTTTAATAAACATTGCATACTGTGCAAAGCACATTTTTTTTATTATATCCGTGGCGTTGACGTAATTTGCCGAATGCGTATCACTGCTTTAAAAGTATGTGAATTCGTACAAATTACGTGCACTCATGTGTACTGGCATCATTTTCTGACCCAATGTTTTATTCACGTTAGACCGCTAGGAGGGGGGGTAGATGCGATTTTAAATATATATTCGTTTTTTTCTTCTTCTTTCTGACAATCCCATCAGCAATTTCTCATTTTGTTAGCACAACCCACAACAGAAGTGATTTTCTTAACCAACCTTCCACTGTCAGAATCAAAATAGTTCGAAACACAACCTCCTACAGAAGTTTTTTTGAAGTGCCGTCCCCGGGGGGATATATGTCTTACTGGAACAGCCCTGAGGAATATTATTGTAATGTCTTTAATATGCGATCATCATACAAAGAAATGTGAATAATATACACTAAGTGGTTATGACATCTCCTTTCATCAGCATTCTTATTTATCAGTGCGTAAGTCATAAACATGCTATCTAGATTGATGTTGAAAACATGGCAGACTTACAATGTGTAAAGAATTTCAAGTCATACAGGATATATCCTTTAATGAATTCATTCACTGATGATGAAAACATGGCAGACTTACAATGTGTAAAGAATTTCAAGTCATACAGGATATATCCTTTACTGAATTCATTCTTAAGCCTCGTCATTAAGATAGGTAACTGGTTCATTAACTAACTCGTGAAGGACATCTGATGTCAATGTGGTCTGTGTGTGTTTGTGCATGCATGTGAGACAAAATACAACTTCAGAATCATTTGAAAGAATTCACTGAAAGTTGATAAGATTATTGAAGGTGACAAAAAATAATTAGTCATTTACCACAATGTTCTGGTACCTGTTCAGTATATGTAATTTGCTTGTTAACACACTTTGGCTTTTATTCTTGGTCATGTAATGGAAATTTCCACCAGATATAGCTTTTGAAATATGGAGTTGCCAGTAGCATAAACACTGTATGGTTTGCAGGACACGTTAGATTTTGTACCTACCCATACCTCTCAATTTTCTATTTTCTGTTTGATTTTTATTTAGGCTACAAGTACCACTCAATTTTCAATTTGAAATTTAATTTTTATTCAGTGTCAGAAAAAAAACATATCTTAAAGATATGATTAGTGATGTAAGGAGACTGATTACCCAGTACTGATCGAACAAGTAAATGTTTAGAGGGATTCTTTGAAGCCTTCATTGCATAAAGTTTCCCAGGTCTAATTTTTTTCCTGAAATTTCCTGCTATTAAAATAAATCAATGAAAATATGAATTTTTCAAATGCTCGATTTGAACAATGTTAAAAAACCTATTACCTTATATTCATTATATTCTGCCTGCATCGGTAACCTATCTTCTCGTTGGACTTTCCTGGAAAAGAAAAATTTAATTTGGGTTGTATTTCTTGCTTATAAACTGTAAATACAATAGACATACTAACACTAACAAGATCTCAGTAAGGCAGTCAATATTTTCCCATAAGTTAGACAAGTTTTCAGTAACGTGCAACAAAATATCATGTACTGCTCTTATCAATTTGGAAAACATGCTTTTCTTAAAAGTTCAGAGGTGTGATTCGAGGCTGATGCAGCAGCAGTAAACATTCTGTTCAACTAAAAGTTTTAAAGTACTTAGACCTTAATTACCTCCAGCTGTTATGCACTAACTGTTGTGTTGTTAAAAGACTTCCAATCCATGCATACACAAACAGCAGCACCAAACTCAATGGTTTCTTGCTATCTCTCAACTGGATGTAATCGCTGGCTTTTATTTTTCAAGCGGCAATGGCAATTATCTCTCCCACCCTGAGACATACTCAAATCGGCATGTGATATCCAATAAGATTAATTGTTGCCCATCCTGCTTTCTTTCCCTCAAAAAATCTGAATATACCTTTATATTCTTCTGTACTGCTAAAACTTTTTAAAAGGCTTATTGTCCCTTTCATCTTGAACATATATAACTTATTTGATGCCACTCTTATAAAATGCTATAAGTAACAGCTCAATCATGCACACAGTTTAAAGCATATGATGTACTCCTGAAAAGTTAGTCTGGTTTCCTCACCAACTCCACTGAATTTAATATGAAACACTGATCAAACATGATGGACAATCCAGTATCATGATTTTACAAAAGCAATCAGTTTTCAACAATGTTTGCTTTTATTCCATAAGCCCATATTTTAAGGGTCATTAATAACAGTCAAATCATAAGTCTTATCAGGTTTGCTACACTGTAAAATGATGTTCAACAACTAAAATATGGTCACAGCAAACAACTCTGATATGGTGAGGAAAGCACTCACTTGTCCTTCAAGTATAAATGAAACTGAACCACAGCTTCCTTCATAGAAACATTTGATTAGGGTTATAAAAAAATGACCAAGATGTGCAAGGGGGCTGATATATCAGAGGGGTTTAAGCAACTTTATATTTTACCATTCACAAGACAGGTTTATGTAATACTGTAAGAACATGACCCTATGTAAACTATCTACATGTTCATTGTACCCAAATTACTATAGCAAATAAAACTTCTTTCCGAAGATAAAAGCATAATTAATATGCATATACTCTTTCTCATGATCAAAATATAAAGTCGTTTACCAAGTCCAACATGTGATAGAATCTGGACATCAAATGAGCAGATTTCAAAATTTTAATCAGTACATATGCTTCTGAATCGGTTGATTTTGAAAGTGCCAATTTTTTTAGTGACAAATATTACATATTTTAAGAGGACTGAAAACAAAATAAATGTATTATGCTATTATTGTGGCAATAATAATTAACACAAGTCAGGTTTGTGTCATTCTAATGAAATGAAAGAGTCCTTTATCTCTAAGTTCACTGCAAAGCTTTTTTCTTAATACACAATCCACAAGCATATTTTGTTTCCATCACATGTTTATTGGCCAGTGTCCACTGTCACCAATTTAGTGAGGAAGCTGGTCTATAGAAGGGGTGAACCAAGGAAACCCTTAAGAATGGTTCAAATGGTGTCTTGTTTAGCCAGGTTAGGACCCAAGATAGATTCCATTTTGGGAAGAGAACCAATATCTTTTGATGTGTGTTAATGAAATTGGACAGCATCATATAGGTCTTGTTTATATTCTATTGGAAGTGAAAGCGACCCTCTGCGGGAATCCAATCCACAAGATCCCAAAACCAATGAGAGCCTGAATAGTCCAAACGAAAGTAAATCAGTATTTTTGTCCACCTCTTCTACATATACATTTGTCAGGAGAAATGAGACTTCGAACAAAGAGAGAAAAACTGGAACAACCAGTTACAGAATGCCCTTGAGCAAAGCGTTTGCTACTACCTTCCCAATCAATTCCACTTCATAAAGTGAGAAAACTTCTTTCCAAATATGTGAAATAAAAAAAAGTATCTGACTACTTCCTAGAGTGTGGCCTTAAAGGGAAAACTGCTTGAGGATTAGAAATTAATCAACTCAAGAAATTCACAAAGCATACCCAATGTGAGCCAAGTGAGTCTGCCCCATTTTCAGAAATGAAACCTCTTATCGTGCAGACTGCGAGAGGTTGGTACATGAGGCAAAGTCTCAGCCTGTAGTGGGACAAAAATATCATTTGTAATTGGCGTATAAACAGGAGACCAATGATGATGAGGTCCACTGCCACACTGAGAAAACCCAGAAGGCAAAGTAAATTAATGAGCAGAGGGATTGCAAAGTATAAGATTGGAAGCCATCATTAAACTGATTTTCAATGCTCGTTCCTGAGGAAGACATACTCTCGGTGTTGAACTCAATGCATATGTGGTCAACATACTGAGATGGCAAGAGGTTGGATTTGTCCTCGTTAACAAGGAACCCAAGGTTGAGAAGTGGAGTAACAAGAGACATCATGTCTTGCTCAAAGAGATAACTCACCTATGTTTTGCTGAATGTTGTCCAGGTAGTTTTATGTTCTACTGTGAAGATAGTATAGACATGGGCAATTACCTGGTCAATCAATCATGTAAAAACCCTGGGACTGATGTTGAGTTCAAATGGGAGTGCCGTAACTGGATATGGTGTCTTTGCAGGCAAATTTTGCAGGAACTTCCTGGAAGCCATGTGAATGTGGTTGTGAAGACATGCATCTTGTAAGTCCACAATGATAGTTTAGTCTCCCTCCTGATAGTTTAGTCTCCCTCCTGGAGGGCATTTAAAACCTGTTGCAGTGTTTCCATCATGAACCAAGGGTTTGAATAAATTAATTGTATGTGCTTAGGCTAATGACAACTTATATAGCCCTGTTTGCCTTTGGAACTAAAAACAGCCTCAAATAAAACCCCCGAGAATTTACATATCCATAAAATGTTTACTTCCCTTTTTCAGATGTCATTGATTTCTTACTGTAGTGTTGTGGCTATGAAAGGGTTAGTGGTGATTTTTGTAGCTGAGGAATGCTAGACAAAGGAGGTGTGCTGAAGGTGATGCCAAGTCCCATTCGGCAGCAAGAATTGGAGCATTCACCCCATTGGCAACTGTGGACAGTATGAAGACAATGTCATATTTTAGAAAGGCTGTTTTGGAAAGAAACACTTGTGAAAACAAACCACCTTCTCTCTACCTCTTGTCCACATTTGTTTGGAAGAACAGTAGTTTTTGTCAGTTGTAGAGTTGGTAGGACTGCTTCCCAGTGGCCCATGTCCTAGATGCATTCTTGTGAACTTCTTGTAAATTTCCCTGAAAATCCCTCCAATTTAGCTGAGACTGTGTGAGAGAGAAATTTGTTTCCTTGGTGGCTTGTTTGCATATATCATCAACCTGACCATTAAAGAGGAGATTTTATGATAAAGGTTGTTATCTTATGGTGAACTTTAAGAAAGATGGAGGTACAGAGCACGGTATCTAAGCTAAGTTAGTTGATGCTGTTATGGCATTGGCCAGAGTATGTTGGGCAGCTCTGTTTAAGATGTGGGCCATTCTGGAAACAGACACCAATGTATATTCTGTTCCGCCTATTGAACGATCGTCAAAAATAACAGATCCATCAGTGAGCCCACAGCACTAACTGTTGTGTGTTGTTAAAAGACTTCCAATCCATGCAAACAAAATAATATTGTTCTGTCATCCCCAAAGTTCTAATGTCTCAGCTGACTGTTAGGATTCAATATGGAAAACCTGTAATTGATCATGCAAGCAGCCCAAAAGCTTAGTAATTCTGAAAGAATGTGGAAGTAATCTGAAAGTCGATTTTCTTCCTTTCGTTCAATAAATCAACTGATGCCAGAACTTTAGACCAGGCAGTTGATGGAACAGGAGGAGGTGGACAGAACTCCAGTGGTAGTAGGCAGAAAACTTCCTCAATGCAAGCCAGGAAGTCTATGACTTTGAACATTATAGTAAGATTTAATAATGATGAGGAGAGCAAGTCTGGTCACCTTTGGATAAAAATGGTGATGCCAATGACTCTTGAGCTACTTGCAAAAGTAGCTGGATTAGAATGTTGAGGACGGTGGCTACCTTTGCCTGGACATGGTGACTTCCAAACCATCCCTCAGCAAAGGCTCCCTCTGAGTGACAAAGGCCTGAGAGCAAAGTGAAGTGATATCTCTTGGAAGATGTGGCACTGAGCTTGACTTCATTTGCAGCGAGTGTCTTGTGGTTCTATATGGGTTCGATTGATCCATGAGACTGAATGTATTAAATGGGTTCATCCAACTGGACAAAAACCATTCTTCTGGTAGCTAATACTGGACTGATTGTGGTGGTGACCCATTGTGATAGAACAGGGCCATCTTAGTTGGCATAATGTCCAGTTTGTGACACTAGGATGGGGTAAGGGATATTTGATCCATATAGCTGGTCTGTAAATCTGATATGCAAGATGGTAACTGAGACTGTTTGTTTTGCTTTCTAGGTTGCTTCCCAGCAAGTGATACAGTGATAAAGGTTTATACTGATGTGGTAGTGAAGGAGGAACCTTGCTGTCTCAGAGTATAATGGTTTCTGACGCTTCAAGGCTAATGAATGACGTGGGGTGTTATATCCTTTTGAAAGTAACTCCAGGACTTAAGAGAAAAATGCATGGATACTTATGGCGGTGGTGGCCTTAAATGTACACTTCTGCTCCTTCCCCTATATGCCCCAAGAACAGCAGCCACTTGACAATTAGTGCATGTGGAGCTAAATTGATATGCTAGATTGGATGGCAATCAGAGCAAAATACACATGTAGGATGATTGTCAGTCACATATTTCCAATGTTTACAGATCTTGCATTAGTCTTGTCCATGGTCTAATCTGTAAGACAAAATAGGGCAGAAACTATATACAGGTGTAGCCCAGTATACAGCCTACTTTATGAAATCAGAGTGCAGAACTACATGCTATGATGATTTACCTGCAAAATGGTGCATGCGGCAGCCAATACTGGTAGAGCATTGGAGCATTGCTATAAATACTTACCAAGTGGAACCTAAAATATAGATTCTAATAAAAGTTACCTACATGAATGGATAACTGACTGCCTATATAAGTAAAATCCCTCAAGTGTCACTGACTGCCTATACAAGTAAAATCCCTCAAGTGTCAGTGACTGCCTGTACAAGTAAAATCCCTCACTTATAACAAATATATGCTATGACTAAGCCGAGTAGAGAAAACTTACTTTTACATATCCAACCAAAGCGTAAACTATACAGCAATATAACAGAGTTTTCTATAGCACACACAATATCTGCACATAAAGTAAAGGTGTTGCAATGAAATGTCACTATTATTACTTAAAAAGTGGACAATATCAATTTTATGACAATATCACCTGTAGGAAAGGCCAAAAGGTAAAGCACTACATATAAAACTATGAAGTGGACACTAACACTAGATTATTATATAAAAAAATTACTTGTATTCAAAAGTAATAGAAATTATACAACAATATTATTCGAGTTTTCAACATAACACACTGGACCTTAATGTGATGGCAACTGAGGAATGCCAATGTAGGATTAAGTAGGGACACATTTGTTGCACAAAACTAAGAAAACTACATTAATATTGACTAAAGCAATTAAATAGGTATTTTGCTTCATCAAAAAAACTTACTCCTACTAAAACCAACTTTCTCAGCTACCACAGCATTTCAACTAACTGACATGTATGTCAATGAACTTGAAATGCAAACACCTACTCATATCCAGATATAATCTACCTGGAAACAGGCATCAGAATTAGTATAGTCTGACTAAAACAATCAGACTTTAATCAGTGGAACGGTGTCTATGTGGGCTGACAAGTGTACGAGATATTCTTCAAAATTTGACCTCTAGTTCCTCAGTCAGTCGACCTGGGAACATACTAAATATACATCGTTTGTGCTGGAAGTAAGATGTCCTACCCATTACACCAAAAATATCAGGGTGGACATCCTATATTACAGGACTAGGATTTTCATGTGCCAACAATTAATGCCTGTAATCATAGTCACTGAGAGACTTGGATCCAGTGCCAATTTGCCATTTCATGCCTCAGTAATTAGGAACCAATTGGGTTCGGTTAGTCAATGTTACAGACAAGGTTTGAATGCATAAATATTGCATATGTTATGATTATAATGATTAATTATTATTATGCTGATTCAAATGCACACAAAATTACAACAAGTGTGTACCTTCCATTCTGAGCAAAAAAATCCTCCTCAAATTCTCTCAATACTTTTCTTAACTTCTTCTTCTGATTCCTAGACTTGATCAGCTCATCATGAAGTTGTGACCTACAAAAAGGTTTAACATATCAGTTAATGAAAGTACATGGCTGGATGAAGCAGATATTGAAGCATACTGAAAGAACATCCACACCTATCTATGAATTTAAATGGCTTCAAAAGGCAGACACCGAACCTAATGAAAGGACATCCACACCAATCTATGAATGTAAATGGCTTTACAAGGCATACATCCATCTGAAAAGACATCCACACCTATCTATAAATGTAACTGGCTTTACAAGGCATACATCCATCTGAAAGGACATCCACACCTATCCATGAATGTAAATGGCTTTACAAGGCATACATCCATCTGAAAAGACATCCACACCTATCTATGAATTTAAATGGCTTTACAAGGCATACATCCATCTGAAAAGACATCCACACCTATCTATGAATTTAAATGGTTTTACAAGGCATACATCCATCTGAAAAGACATCCACACCTATCTATAAATGTAAATGGTTTTACAAGGCATACATCCATCTGAAAGGACATCCACACCAATCTATGAATGTAAATGGCTTTACAAGGCATACATCCATCTGAAAAGACATCCACACCTATCTATAAATGTAACTGGCTTTACAAGGCATACATCCATCTGAAAGGACATCCAGACCTATCCATGAATGTAAATGGCTTTACAAGGCATACATCCATCTGAAAGGACATCCACACCTATCTATGAATTTAAATGGCTTTACAAGGCATACATCCATCTGAAAGGACATCCACACCTATCCATGAATGTAAATGGCTTTACAAGGCATACATCCATCTGAAAGGACATCCACACCTATCTATAAATGTAACTGGCTTTACAAGGCAGACATCCAACCTAATGAAAGGACATACATACCTAGCTATAAAAAACATATATCTTAATTTGAACCCCGAAGTAAAAATCAATATTTGATCACAGCTTCATAACGTATTTTTTAACAACTGCTGTCACAGTAGGCACCACAATATGAAATTCTGCTCAGTTTTGCAAATCAAAAACTCTGAAACATTGTTTTGAAAGTCTGAGAAATTGAATAAAAATGTATATTCAAAAAGATTCTTCAAGAAATGAACAGCCTGAATAAAATTTTTGAAACAATATTTGAAGAATGACATAAAATCATGGGTACTGTAAGCTCTAGGTCATGGTAGACAGAACAGACCAAAAGAAAAGAATAATGAGTTACTTACGGTGTTAACTCGTGTAAATTTGACTCTATGGAATTTCTATTTTCATTATTTTCCTCCATCTCATCCAGGACAAGTTTCTTTTTGACTTTTGGGGAGCGTCCATGTCTTTGCTCAAATTTAGTGAGTTTATCAGATTCATGTAAAATATTAAAGTCCCTTGTGACAGTGAAGTCCACAGTACCACCATACCGTTCATCACTATCATCCTCCAATTCTGCTCTTGGCACATGAACATGTATTGGATCTCGCTGCAACAATACAAAGACACATCTTGAAAAAGTTTACATGAGTGCTCAAGTCATACGAAATTTATTTTAAAAAATGTTGAATAATTCCTACTTGAATCAGACTGTACATCTTTCACTGATATGGATCTTTAGCAGTACAGGAAGTTTAGTCACACGGAAATAAATTTGTAAAAAATGTAAGAAAGTTACTATTTTGATCTTAAACTGTACACTTATGACACTATTTCAAACTTAAACTGTACACTTATGACACTATTTCAAACCTAAACTGTACACTTATGACACTATTTCAAACTTAAACTGTACACTGATGACACTATTTCAAACTTAAACAGTACACTTATGACACTATTTCAAACTTAAACTGTACACTTATGACACTATATCAAACTTAAACTGTACACTGATGACACTATTTCAAACTTAAACTGTACACTGATGACACTAATTCAAACCTAAACTGTACACTTATGACACTATTTCAATCTTAAAATGTACACTAATTAACCTAATCATTAATGCAATAAAATTATGAGGAATTCATGACATACCTTTCTCATTCAGTAAATGAATGCGAGATATATCTTGAACAAATTCAAAAAGAAGATTTCACTTCAATCCTCAAGTTCCTCTTCCTGCTTGATGCCAATTCTATCATCATGGATAATACATAGTAAAGTTAGGGCTGTTAAATTAAATCATACATGGGACCCAGAGAAGGCACCCGTAGATGCAAACTTAGAATTTTCTTACCATTTTTAATATGAGCTCTGTGAATCAAAGTACCCTGGCATATATTATTTAAAAAACTGCCTTCCCTGGGTACCATGTATGTTTAAATGGAAAGGCCCTTAGTGAAAATTCTTCATCGAGAAAGTGGTCTCTCTCTCTCTAAAAATATATACATAAAGTTACAGTTCTGTGTGATTCAGCTCTGTCCACCACCACCATCCCCCTCTCTCTCCAAGAATATACATATGTACACTTACAGTTTTGTGCAATTCAGCATTTTCCACACCATGCTCTGGTTCCTCAGGCACGGTATGTAACTCCTGTGCATGGGGCTGTAAGGAAAGAGAATAAGCTGCCATGAAATAAACTCACAATTCAATAGCATGTCATTAAATGATAAAACAATAACTGAAAAAATGAATTTCTTTTCAAAAATATGTTCTAAAATAAGAATTACATTAATGTATTCTTATCTCCCCTTGCACTTGTACATTACCATGCCTTAAGTATCCAATTGTCACTTTTAGTTGATGAAAATGGTTGGAACTGTTTGAAGCATGAGTGAGAAAAGATTAAACAGAAGAACCCCCCTATTTCATGTCACTTCATGACTCAAGTTATTTTTGTAAGTGAACCTGTCCTAATGCCATAACCTTTTAAGTCACTGTCAACAAGAGGCATAATTATACAGAATCTCATGAGATTGTTCTGAATAATCTCCTTATGTTTAGGTCATGACGATGATGTCTACTAATTTTCAAAACTTTTTATCCCCAGCTAATACAGTCTTTGAAATAAACACCATTCTGAAGCTGTTCAGCAAGTAAATATTTCAAGAAATACAAATAAATAATGCAGATGCAAACAAAAAATACTGCCCATAATCTTGTTTGAAATCAAAAGCAAAAATATTGTCCAAAATCTACTGTTCTTTCATAGTATATAAACTGCTAAGTTTCTAACCTGAGTAATCCAGTCATTATTTGCTACCTCTCGTTATTTGCTACATTAACTCCTGAAAGTGGTGTCATTTAAAATGTGTCGGATCAGAAGTTATAGAATGGATATTATTTCCTAGTTCAAATAATTTAGTGTCCGGAACCAAAAGGAGTAGAAAACAATGATGTGATTATTTAGGTTATTTATTTATTTTCTTACATCTAGTTTGAAAAACATTAAAAGCATGTGCAGCAGAGCATATACAGGCAAAGTATTTATGCTGAAGCTTTGTGTCTTCCATTTCAAATTTTCAAAACTTATTTGGATACTTGTACTGTGAAAATTCATTAGTACCATCCTTATTGGATGTATCCAATGGCTGGTCCAAATCAGGCAGCTTGTGATGCACTTTTTATGTATGGAGCGTTCAAGCCCTAGTTGAAAGAATTTGAATAGCTGGGGTACGAGATGAGGCGTACTGGGGTACGAGATGAGTACTGTTCTTGATGTAAAATGAATTCAATAAACCCTTGCCATTTGTCAGAGGAAAGAACAACTTCCAACATTAGTGCTGTCAAAACTCACCAGGATTCAAATATGGATACAAAGTGCATTTCTCTTTTAAAAGATGCATCCAAACTAGTGGCAATTAGTGCACCAGCTAGCTCAGTATTTATTTAACTTAAAGCAAGCAGAATATGACAAACTGGTTGCAAAATTGAGAAGTGTACATACTCTAGCAAGCATGTCATCTGAGCTTCGCCTTTAACATTCAACAGAACAATGTCTCTTAGACAAGGCATAAGGCCTAAAAGTTACTTCAAACCATCTCAATGACATTAGCAACTGCCATAGCCAACTGTGTCAAATAAACTGGAGACATCCAGATTTTGCAATTTTGAAGTTGGACAACTGACTCACAGGTGATGACCTTAAGAACATTATATGTTTGAACATACAACCAAAGCAAAACTGAGTACACTTTTCTTCATATTTGACTTGCAGATTACTCTTCCAGACAAGATATACAGTGGTCACCCTCTAACATGGCCATCCTTTCTGCAAGGGGAATGTGGCCATACAAGATGGGTGGCCTTTCCAGAGGATGACAATATTTGTTAGATGTGTATGTATGTGTATATAGCAAGAAAGCTACATATAACTAACTTAAAGCAATTAATATCTTTATTTAAAAGTAGCATTAATTATTAAACTGTTCTTCTTGTCTCAAAAACAGAGTTATTTAAAGGTAACATAAATTAATAGCTCTTATTCTCAGGTATGAAATGTGAGTGGAGTATTCTTGGCATGCGCATTACAAAACCATTCAAAAACATGTTTTAAATCTTGGAACATACATTGTTTCATATTTAAGTTGAATACCTTTTACTTTTTCTTATTATTCTAAATAATATTTCTCCATTTAAATGATGACATGAAACTTTTTAAATTAAATGCCTTGTTTATAAAGGAAGTG
Organism: Sinohyriopsis cumingii; assembly: GCA_028554795.2. Lineage (NCBI taxonomy): Eukaryota > Metazoa > Mollusca > Bivalvia > Unionida > Unionidae > Sinohyriopsis > Sinohyriopsis cumingii. Next base: position 155,806,221 of record CM068825.1, on the reverse strand, counting down.
ATACATGTACTGTCAAGTATTTTTGTCTTGTACCCCTGATTGATACAAGGTTAATTTCTGTGTTCGTTAATCCACAAAATCTATATTAACCTATACTGACCACGTTGTGATCTTGACAATTATGTCCTATTGTAATCATCAATTTTTTAAAAAAATCACTGTATGAAGCCCAAATGTCGGTCAAAACATTGCTGACCCCATTTCTGGTAAATGTTGGCATTAATGATATAATAGTAACCTTTGTAGTACATGTACTTTAGCCAACACTTCTTTCAGTAATGAAAACCTGACATCCAGAAACAGTCATCAGGAAAGATAATTAGGTTACTTACCTTACTGTAATTAAAAATTGGTTCTGGACACATATTAATAATAAAATGTGGTTGCTTGTAAGGGGTAAATTTTACATAGGTGCACTAAAGCTGGTTGCATTTGAGGGGTGGCCTATCTTGTGGGGTACTTTTAAACATAACCTCATTGGTGCCAAGGGATTCTGGCTGTAAAGAGTGGGTGGCTGCTGGTCAGAGGGTGCCGTCCATGAGGAGGACCATTGTATATCAACATGTCCAAAAGGTCTTCAAGACACAAGAGATGGAGACCATTATGAATTAGAAACTAGCAGGATTTACAGTTGATGGTGCATCAAATATGCAGGACAAACAAAAAAGTATGGGGGGCCCCGAGTGGCCGAGTGGTCTAAAGCGTTCGCCGTTACGGATCACTGCCATCTCACCTCTGTCTGCGCCGGTTCGAGTCTCAGATTCAGCCAATGTAGATATGTGAGAAAGTATGCCAGTAGCTTCTCGTGGGTCGGTGGTTCTTTCCGGGGTTTTCCCGGGTTCTTCCTCCACCATTAATACTGGCCGCCATATATGGCATATCGTGTGCTGAAAAATGGCGTTAAACCCCACAACAACAACAACAACAACAAAAAAGTATGTTTCTTATAGGCTGGGACCTCTAAGTCTACAGAACCAGAATTATGAAGTGACAAGTCAGATCGTAGCAGTTATGAAAGTGATCAAGATATGATTATGAAATGGAGACATCAGAAGAACTGTTTAATTCTATTATATATTCTTTCATTAAGACTAAATAAGAAGAAAATGCTATGCTTTGCTCATTTTTAACACAACTTATTTATGGTTAAAGTCAGTCTAAGGTTATTATGAGAAATCACTATAGCAAGTTTAATAATTTGATTTTTTTCTGTGGGCCAATGAAATTTAGTTTGGGTCAGTGCATTTTAGTAGTTTGCCCAGTATGACAGTGGCTTGAAAAATTCAATATGCCCTGGTTCATATTCAAGATGGGCATATAAAAGTGTTTGTTTTTTTTTTAAGAAGGTTTTTCAATTCTTAGAAATGGTCACCATATTTGATGATGGATTTGCATCATTTATTTGAACCTCAAAGCTCTTCATGCCAAAATTAATTCTGTCAAATTTTGCCCAATTCTGTTTAGCAGTTTTAGAGAAGAAATCATTTAAAGGGTTTTCTACTTGAAAACCTTCATGCCAGGATGCTCTCTGCCAAATTTGCTTGAAATTGGCCCAGTGGTATTTCTGAATTTAAAAATAGCAAATGTTGCTGAATAACAGATGAGACAAGAGTGGTATGGGCCATACCATAAGTTTACTTGGCCTTATGGCTACTTGGGTAAAAAATGTACTTTTTGCTTACCGATAATGGCTGTCTTGCTATAAGTCGCTTTATTGTCCTGTATCTATCATATAAAGGTCTCATGAGAGACTTCTCTTCTTTGGTTTTCTATGAAAAAGACAAACAATTACAAATCAGAACATTATTTCTGAAGAAGCTTTGTCTATGCTCCAGGGACTGGATCCTCTATCACATTCTTATTCCAAGTACCCCAAAAATACTGATAAACTTATTCAAAAAGAAATGTAAGTGAATTTTTAGTTACAGCAAAGTAGTGATTTAGTTCTAAATCATAACATAATCCAAATTTTCATTACCATTTTATTTATAAAGAATTCTACTTAAAACTGTTTTTACTAGTCTCCAGAATTTGAGAGATATGATGATATGATGGTAGTACTGATAATGAAATATGCTGATGGACACTGAACAACTTAAATGCTTTGCACCTTACGAGCTGTAGCACAGGTTATAATATAACAGAAAACTATAAAGGAAATTCCAGTTATCAACAAATGAAGAAACAAAAAAATAATGAAAATGATTTTACACAAAACACATAACAAATGAATAGCCTAAGCTGTCAGAATTTTTAATCTTCCGGGACCCACATACACTGGTATAAAACTGTTATGATTATTTACATTATTCTTTCTCCTACAGATTGTGGTTCAAAGTATACCATGGCACATGGAAAATATTTATAGTTACATTTAACTTTGTTCATAAAATACCTTATACCTTGGTGGTATGGATTTCAACTTGAATTCCTTAGTCACAAGGATAATTACATATCACAGTTCATAATTATAATTACTTCAGATAGTAGGTTGCTTCAATGAGTAAATTACCATTAATAACAAATAGAACTTGAGACATGAACTAATATTACTTCAAGTCAAAAGATAGTCATTCAAAGAAGACTGTCCACAAGTTGTTTGGTACACTGTACTTACCGGCCGGCCATGGATCCCTTCAAAGTGTAACAAGGCTTTCTGAACAGCCAATTTCTCCTCCTGAACCTGTTCCCTTGTCATAAGCTGACAAAATGATATATAATTTGTTTGTTTATTTCAACTTTACTCATATATTCAATAATTCGCTCCTTCACCCTCTCATTCAATTCATTCATTTTATCCATTTCTTTCTTTACCAATCAAAATATAATTGAACAAATTAACTTTTTATAATCTTTAACTTTCCCCCAAACATCGACCTTTTGTTTTTAGATAAGTTCAGATTTTTCTTCTCCTTTCCATTGTTTCTTTTTTTTTGGTTCTTCATATTTACTTTTCTCTAACTGCCAGCTCCTCCACAAAATAAATATTGATTTATCCCCAAGCTGTCTGATGAAAAGTGACTTAACTTCACTAGGATCATACACTGTTTTCTTGATGCAAAATTTTACTGAACCAAAATGAAAGAGGTTGAGCTTGAAAATTCTGTTTACAAAGTCTTCAGCACATGCTCTGAAAAATGCTTCATGATTATTATTCTTACATGATCAATTGCTACGTGCAATAACTGTAATACGATCTAAAACAAAAGAACATTTTTATATGAAACAGGCTATACTCAAGAAGCATTTGACAGTTTGATGTCTTAGAATGAATGAATTCTGAGTAAGCCAAATATCAAACCAAAACCAGCACTGTCCAATCATTTATGAATATCAGATAAACATCTTTTTACCAGCCATCTACAGGATATTTTTCTTCTAATTAAGTTACAATTAAGTGAAATTCATTAAGATTCAATATTGCAACATCTAATGAGTTATATATTCGTCTATACAGTTTTATAAAACAATAGAACTTGCCAAAAATTATTTTAAAATATTACAAAATATATAAAGCAAAAGTGCCTTCAATTAAATCAATAGGTGTACCACAGATAATGTTTTTAACTACCGGTATAGATGTTATGCAAACAACTATTCCAAGGTTTTCTATATTTTATCTTCATCCATATTTGACGGCACACCAGCATTATCTGCCCAATATTGAAGACCTTTATGCCAATAAAAATTTGTGGTCAAATCTGAATGTGGACTGGCATCATTTGTACAAATCAGAGAGCATGAACGCTTTCTGTCAAACTTTTGGTCAAATACTCTTGTGATTTGAGGGAAGTTGTTTAAATGTTTTCTGTTTTTATTATAGTAGTATGGCTGTTAACAGAGGGATATCTTTTGTGTGAAACTGAAAGCCCTTCATGCCAGAAAACTTGCTAACAGATTTGGTCAAATCATCTAGAGTGCCTTTTAAAAACAGGCTATTCATAGGTATTGCTTTTGCTTTAGTAATGGCAGCCATATTTGAAGATGGATTTGCATTATTTGTATAAATTTAAAACCCAATCATTCCAGGATGTTTTGTATTCAATTTGGATAAATTCTGCTGGGTGGTGGGGTTTTTTTTGATGAAGTTGTTTATAAAAGCAATTTATACCTTTTGTAATTGCAGTCATTTATTAAAACTGCTGTAATTAAAAAAGGTAGAAATTTCATCAGATGGCTCAAAACATATTTTGTATAAAATTTCAAAGGCCTTCAGATAATGATGATTACTATTTTACAAACGACCTTCATGAAACAATGATGTCCATAAAAAAGGCCTTCATGTAATGATGTCTTTAAGAAAAAGGCCTTCATGTAACAATGTCTATTGAAAAAGGTCTTCATGTAATTATGATTTCTATCAAAAAGGACTTTGTGTAACAATGATGTCTATAAAAAGGGCCTTCATATGATTTTGATCAAAAAAGCCTTCGTGTAATAATGATGTCGATAAAAAAAGGCCTTCGTGTAATACTGATTTCTATCAAAAAGACCTTCATGTAACAATGATTTTTATCAAAAATGCTTTCATGTAAAGATGATTACTGTCAAATTTGGTCAAATTCTGTTGAATATTGTTTGAAAAGAAGTTACTTTAAGGTTTTCTCCATTTCTTTCTAATGGTGGTCATATCTGCTGGTTGATTGTCAGCATTTGAACAAATTTAGAATAACTTCATGCCATGATGCCTTATCTCAAATCTGATAAAATCATATACTGTAAAGTGATTCAAAAATATTTATATAATAAAAGTAATTATTAAATTAAAAGATCTATGGTTACACTAAATCTTAAGAATAGTGGTTTAATATAACAGATCTTGATTTATTTGAAAAATCTTTAAAAGATTTCATGCATTATGAAATTAATAATGTATAAATCTTATAGGATAGTATGTGGAGATCAACATATACAAAACTTCATTTATGTATGATACTGGATCTACCTTCATCAAAACTTTGCAATCTCTGAAAAGTTCATTTGGGTTTAATGCACTGAAATCTTGGTCATATTTTGTTGACAAGATCTCTGAAAATTGGGATTTTGTCATATCAGGTAGGTCTTTTTGGTACAACAAAAATATCAAAACAAATCTCATAAAATACTGCTAGAAACAAGCAAGTTCAGTACATTTATGTCATCCCACCCCACTCCCAGACCATGGTGAGCAAAATAAGTTTATAATCATGAAATCCAACAATGACATGTAAGAAAGAGGAGCTAAGTTATTTGGTAGATATTGAAAGTTACTCAGTATCTCATTTTCCAGTAACAAAAGGGTATGAAGTAAAAATACTGATAAACCCCCGAATGATCAGCAACCTTGATTGTAAAGATAAAACCTTGACTGTGAGACACAAGATGCCACCAAACTGGGAAGCTCAAGTATACCATGGTTTCTCCTTGTACCTGAAACAGCTGTTATGTTATCAAGCAGTAACAAAAAAGGCAAACATGTAGTTACTCAAGGCTGCTTACATCAAACCAAAGTACATTTGCATTACTATTATTTCCTAGACTTCCTTATCATATTTTTGAGACATTATTGAAGTTTAGTGCAGCGGTACCTATGATTAAAACCAAAAGATGTACTTCATTCAGCAAAAGTTAAAATCTTCAAGGTACATGTGGTGACAGCATGATGTAAATGGTACCACTATAAATGGGAGCAATAATCGAACACCGTTTTCATTGTTTTAATACTGGTACATTTTCATGAGTTAGATATATAAATGTTCATGGCAGAAAATGTTAATTACTGTTGACCTTTGACAATTTTATTGCAATAATGCATAAACTGATAATAATTAACTTGAGCAAAACTGAAGTTACTGTTAATACAGTTACAACATTTTGCTAATGCTTCAATGCTTATCATTGTCCAATTAAACTATACTTAATTTGAAATAGGTAGAATGATAACAAAACAGGAAAATGTAATATTTTTTTTTGTTTTGCATATACATATTATTTTACAATATTTTCATCTAATAATTCATAATGATAGTCCCTCAACCGTGAAGTTTTTTTCTTAAAAGAAAAGAAATAACAGTATCATTGATAAAAACACCATACGATCAATAGAAAAAAGATGTCAAAGGTGTCCCAAAACTTTAAAGCACATGAATATAATGCTATAATTTCATGTCTTCACTATATAGGACATAAAACAAATTATTTTAAAAAATAATTATTGGTGTCCCAAGACTTACCGTCATTTTGGTAACTTTAAATTAAAAAATATAACCTGCATCATCTTTAAGTTCTGCAGTGGCACCAGTTTAGCTTTGATGTCATACAGGTTGAAATAGCAAACAGGTATATGTGATATTAAAATCATATGCTGATGACAAATTTATGCTGCACTCAACATCAAAATAAAAGAAACTCTGCACCAATCAATGACTGAAATGTAAACTATTTTGCCAAAATATACATAGGCCTAATGCACTATCCTGCATGTCATAACAGGAAACTAATGGAGGCAGGAGTCACATGGTCAGCATGCCAGACTTGTGACTGAATGGGTGTAAATACAAATCCAACCATCGAATTAGTTCAGCTAAGCTACCATGGTGTGCATGGTGTGTACTTAAGCAAAGCATTTTACTCCACTAGCCCTGGCACTTATTAACTGACCTTTGTTGTTCTGCCATAAAACACAAAACCGAACCAAATCGAAGAATTGGGTATATAAAGACACCACAATATTTGTAGTTTCAGAATTACTTTTTATATATTTATCATTGAGTCACAAAAATTTTACTGGGACAAAATGTTTAAAAAGAAAAATTTGCTAAAATGGAATAGTTTCAAAATTGTCTGATGTACCTCAATATCTTCAGGTCTTTGGGCTTCATTTCTCTTTTCCTTCAGCCGTTTCAGAATGATCTCTAGCGTCTGCTCCATAGTGGGAGGTAGATCTGGTGGATCAGTTCTCTCCCCTGTTGACGATGCGCCACTGCCATGCCTAGATCTGCTTTCCATCTCTGCCTCTTCCTTCACCTCTGTGATCATCATAAAATACGAAACTTAGTTTCAAAATAATGCACTTGATATCAGATTAAGCCAATATGGTCAATGAAAAACGGAACTGTATGAAGATTTAAGGCAAGTATGATAAACAAGTTTATATACATATCTAAGTAAAACTATATACTACACTTTCTGTACATGCATCTGTATATAAATAAATTTATGTTTGCTCTGAAAAGTAATTAAAGAGAACAATAGTAAAACAAATCTGTAGACTAAAAGAAATAGGTTTTTACTAAGTGCCCAAAAAATCAAGATACTAATCTTACCAATGCACATACTTTTTATATAGGAGTCAACTACTACAGACCAGTGGCAAACATTATCGGCTTAAAACTTTCTTCTATTCTGCTATGTTAAACTTAATTACAGTCAAATCTGTCCTAATGGTCACCCGAGTTTGGTGATCACCTAGTCAGCATGGCCATTCTAATTCCCACTTGCCGATTTCATCTATATATATCATGTAATCTGCAGTCACCTGTCTTCTGTGGTCAGTTGTCATGTGTTTTTAAACCAATCAGAGGTTTTACTGTGCCTTCTATGGCTAATAGCCAAATGTTTCTTAACCAAATAGTAGTTTCATTCTGTCTTCCGCAGTCACTGGAGCTTATTAGCAGTGACTGAGTCAAGTGTGTAAATTAAACTTCTTTTGTTTCAAGAGCAAGGCATGGTATATATAAAATGGTATATGTAAAGGCATGTTACGTGAATCAATTTTTAAATGTTTCCTATTTCAATTGTACTTATCATCATCCAGTGAAACTCAATGGTGTCAATATGTCAGCTTTGAATGTAATACGGTTTTCATCATTCAAGAGAAGATCAAAGCAATTTTATTTTAATTGATTTTGCTTTGTTTGTCAGTGTTAATAGGAGTAGAGATACACTACCCTTAGACTAGTAGTGTTATTCCTTAAGATTTAGATGTTACCCCAGGAAGCTTATTTTCATTCTATAATCATCAAAGGTCACAAACAAAAGTCAACTGTTTTTTTATTTCCTTGAGTTTTAGCAACAGCTTACTCTATCGATTGAAGTGTAAACACGTTTTCATGCCTCATTTATATGACAACTGCCCTAACTAAAATTCAGTTGTGTGCACTTCACATGAAGTACAGGAGGCATACATAAACTGAAAGGGTTTGAAAATCCATCATGGACAATCAAACATGCTGAAATCAGTGATGGAAGTTTCGGTCATTGCATTGCATTGCTAATAGCATTAGCTTTATTATCAGTAGTATTATCATTATATAGAGATGAAGATATGCACAAAACAAAGATCAATAACTTTTTTAAGGCTTAGTTATCATCTAATGTACAAGATGGATTAAAATGAAAATATAGTATCCTGGTGTGGAATTCATTTTATTAAATTCTGTTATTTTTCTTTGTGCTAGAAAGCTAAACTAAATGCATGTATCCTGGTAGCATACTACCAATACAAATAATAATACATGTGAAATAATGATAATGATGATAATACTACTGAAAATAATACATGTAAAAATTAATAATGATATTACTACTGATAACAATATGTGTAAAAACTAATAATAATGATATTACTACTGATAACAATACATGTAAAAACTAATAATAATATTACTACCAATAATAATACATGTAAAAACTAATAATAATATTACTACTGATAATAAATAATACATGTAGAAAATAATAATAATATTACTACTGATAATAATACAAGTAAAAAATAATAATGATATTACTACTGTGTTACATATATCTGATTTAATTCATATTTATTTTAATTTAATTGTTTGTCAGTTTTAAATTTTTTATTCTTTTATATGCTATTATAATGTAAATTTATTCACTGGAGATGATAATTTTCCAGAAAATTTGTTGACCTGAATCATTCTTTCATAAACACCAAGTGCTGATCTAAATCTTGACCTTGTTTCAGAATTTGTAGCAACCTTCGTAAAAACAAGTTCTATTTTATTTTAAAATGATTGGTTGTCGTCAGGGTCATTTTTTATTTATGTGACACAAACACAATCACATAACCTTTCGATTTTGCAATTGCGGTTTTTCCATTACTATGCATTCAGTTAGTTTTAATAGAGATACTCTGAGACAGATTTCTCAGTTTTGGGCTTTTTACAATGATGTCAAGTTATTTTGTTGTAGCCAGATTTTTAGTTATAATTTTCTTCAGATCAGATGGATTTCAAAAGGATTAATTTTCTCTGGAAATATTTTGAGAAGTCCTCACACAGAAATTTTGGAAAGACATTGCTTAAAAATTTAATTTGGATTTCCAACACCGGAGTGCCATTATTTGTATTTGTACAAGGAACTGTATAAAATCACAGTACTGACTACAGCATACATCATCAACATTCCTCTTGGATTTTCTATCAGGATTCACACTTGAAATTATTAGAACATTTATTACTAGGACTTTTGCAATTTAGTTGGTGGATTATTCTTAGAGTAGTTTTGGATCTGATTCTTGAAACCGTAAGTTCTTCTCCTTTTTTCATTTTCACAGAATTTTTCCATAGAAACAAATTATTTGTTAAATTTTAAAAAGATTGTTCTTTTCACACTTTCTCTGTTACTGTTTATTCGAGCCTAAACATGTAACAACTGATAATAATACATGTAAAAAAGAATAATAATGATATTACTACTGATAATAATACATGTAAAAAATAATGTTAATACTGATAATAATACATGTAAAACAACAATAATGATAACACTACTGATAACAATAGTAATGATAATACTACTGGTAATAATACATGTGAAATAATAATGATGATAATACTACTGGTAATAATACATGTGAAATAATAATGATAATACTACTGGCAATAATACATGTGAAATAATAATAATGATAATACTACTGGTAATAATACATGTGAAATAATAATAATAATGATAATACTACTGGTAATAATACATGTGAAATAATAATAATGATAATACTACTGGTAATAATACATGTGAAATAATAATAATAATAAGGATAATACTACTGGCAATAATCCTAATGCTAGTCAATTCACAGATAGTACATAAATTTGACATGAACCAAGTTTGAGAGCTGATCCTGCCTTATGAGGTCACCGTCTCCAACAGCCACTTTTGCCTTTTTCTACAGGTGGCTGTTGTAGACAGGTTTGATTGTTGTTGTTGTGGGGTTTAATGCCATTTTTCAGCACACGATAGGCTATATATGGCGGCCAGTATTATGGTGGAGGAAGAACCTGGGAAAATCCCGGAAAGAACCATCCCGGAAAGACTCATTAAATCTTCTGCCTTTGCTATTGTAGATAGCATAACATTCATAATTAATTTAAGTATTGCAACCTCATCTGTCCCCAAAATATGGAAAACTGTAAAAGTAATTCCTATTCACAAATCTGGTTCTAATGATGACGCTGATAACTACCGACCAATTTCAATACTACCAAACTTGTCAAAATTGATTGAAAAACATGTCCATGACTCATTCATGTCATATTTAACCAAACACTTGCTGTTACACCCTAATCAATCAGGCTTTAGACAGAACCATTCCTGTGAGACTCCCTTGATCTCCCTAACTGATAAATGGCTTCAAGCACTTGACCAAGGTAGAATAATAGGAACTGTATTTGTAGATTTCAGGAAAGCTTTTGACATGGTGGATCATGAAATCCTTTTGAAGAAACTGAAAATCTACCAGTGTGATGAAAGAACAATTAGATGGTTTACTTCGTACTTAAATGAGAGAACACAACATGTTTACATAAATAATGTTCTGTCTGAACCTGAAACAATTAGATATGGAGTACCACAGGGCTCAATTCTAGGTCCACTACTATTCATTTTATTTATTAATGACCTACCACTTTTACTAAGAGACTCAATATCATCTACAGATCTCTATGCAGATGACATAACATTGTCAGACATCCAAAACACAAAGCATGAGCTCGAAATTTCTTTACAGAATGCACTAAACAAACTGGAAAACTGGTGCACATGTAATGGCATGGTGGTAAATACTGGTAAAACTAAAATATTACTTATCTCAACACGGCAAAGAAGGACAAATCTTGATAGTGATGAACTATGTCTGACATGGAAGGATACAAATCTGCAAATAGTCTGTCATGATAGGCTACTTGGTGTTCTGGTAGATAATAACCTATCATGGACTGAACATATCAAACATACCAGTAAAAAAGTCAATTCAAGTTTATGGCTTCTCAGTAGGATAAGACATTTTCTCCCTGAAAGGCACAGGAAACTATTTTATAACAGTTACATACAACCCTATTTGGACTACTGTAGTACAGTATGGGGTAATTCAAATGATAAAAACATAGCAAAGCTGGCACATCTTCAAAAAAGAGCATTTGGGCTAACATCAATCCAGAAAGAAAGCAAGGAAAGTTTAGCTGGTAGGTTAAAAATACTACCTATTAAAGACCGAATCTGTTTGAGAAAAGCCAAATTAATGTACAGGATATCTCAGAATAGTGCTCCTGAATATTTACAATCACTATTCCAGTATAGGCTACCTGGTAATACTCCCCACCTGCGATCCATGTCTACCAAACAGTATAAAATTCCCAAACCAAATAAGGAGTTATTTAAAAAAAGTTTCCAATACTCTGGAACTCTGCTCTGGAATAGTATTCCAGCTGAGATTAGAAATGCCCACTCTATTTCCTTCTTCCAAACCCAATATATCCAGTGGCTTCAGAGATGCAGCTTAAATAAATGAATTCCTTTGTATGAGGGCCTCAAGGTAGATTAGTTTTTAGCTAATTGTGTTACCCTCTTTAAATAAGGTCATTATTATTATTATTACTGACCCACGAGAAGCTACTGGCAAGCTTTCTCACATACCCACACTGGCCGAATCCGAGGTTTGAATGTATGTGGTCTAATGAGTCAACATCATAATGTGTCATTCCAGATATTATCTAACCAGTTTCAAGTCCAGTACCAAGAACAAGACTCTCTTTTTATCAAATGAAATACTTAAGTAATGACATATATAATGCATGCACATGTCATGGAATAAACTCTGTTTACAAAGTAAATATCAACTATTTTTTTCTTCTGTGTTCCAAACTTCCAATATTTACTGCTTCATATAAAAAACATAATTATGAAGAAATCTTCTAGTAATGACCATATTCATAAACTTTAATAGCAACGCACAGTACTTAATAAAAACTTTTTCAAAAGACAAAATGTGTCTTGATCTTTGAAAGTATAATCATACTTTTAATTTCTTTTCTTGCTTTGGTCAATTCTGTAATGTACTTCTTCACTTCAGGCCTGGCAGACTTTTCAGCCTGTGATGGCTGTTAACAGAAGAAAAGAAGAATGCTAGTATAAAAATTAACAATTCATTAGCATCTTAATTACAGTTAGATTTGTATTTTTAAGTGGCAGCATACAAAACAAGAGGCTCGAGTGGGCCTTACACCACTTACCTAACAGTCAAAACCAAGTGTAGTTCACCCAAATATCTTGCAAACGTATCATGCTTTCTAACATTTAATGTTTTTCTAAGGTTTTAGTAATGTCAGCAATATTGTTGATGCAGGGGTTAATAAATCTAGAAACAAATCCACTCTGGCAAATACCCTAATTTTTTTTTACACACTGTGAATAAACTCTTAACCAACCAGATATTATAGAAATATACAAGTTGATGATTTGAATAACCTAAATGACATCATTTATTTTCTCGAAATTATGTGATCCTTCTAACACCATTCTTGAAGGAATAACAAACTGAAACTAGTCTGCTGAGCATCTGGTAAATGTTAACCAATAACGAAGATTGGGAGTCAAGCTAATGCATGAGTTTGATTAAAACAAATGGAAAACTAACTTCCAGCAGAAAGGAGGGACATCACATAAAACTCCCGTACATTTGAAGAAAAAAAACATCTGAGGCCTCTGTTATTTCTTTTTTGGGTTGAAATTAATTTTTGGTCTACTTATAGCCCAAACTGAAAGAAATCAACAATACTGAAAGAAATCAACAATGCTCTGATACAGAAAACACTTATTAAAATCAAAATCTGCTTTATTTTGAGTCTCTGTAATACTATCTCAGTTCTAACCTGAATAAAATAGCTATCATGCACTAAAACACAGAAACAAGTATAGCTGTAATGAAACAAATTTAACCGTGCATATAGTTTAATTGAATTGTACAGGACAAATATATTACATTTTAATACTCCATTTAACTGCAAACTGTCAGAGATGAAAAAATAATAAGGAATTAAAAAATGAAGGAGTTATCTTTTCTTCTTAACTTTCAGAAGAAATCATAATGATTGATCATAAATGACAATATGAGCAACCAGAAGGGATCTATTTTGAAAGACAAATATAACGTTTTTCTCCACCTGTCACTTGACTGAAAACAATTTTCACTCACAATTTCAAGCTAGACAAGTGAAATTTCAACCCCTGTGGTTGATAAGCATCATTAGTGCAAACCTGAAAGACTTTATGCCAGGATGCTTTGCATGAAATTCAATCAACTTATGCTGACTAAATTTTCTTAGAAGTAATTTATAAGCGTTTCTCTTTTCTTTGGGTAATGATAGCCACAATGATGAATGGCTATGCATTTTACGTAAGCAAAACTGAAAGGGTTTTAAGCCAGGATGCTGTCAAATTTGGCTAAATTCGGTCAACAAATTGTTAAGAATTCAAGTTTTTTTTTTAGTACTGTGATCAAATTTGATGGCAAATCAGTATCATTTATACAAACTTGAAAGACCATTTTACCACAGTATTTTGGTAAAAATGTGGACAAATTCTATTCTACAGTTTCTGAGATTGTGTTTAAGGTTTAACTACATTAAGTAACAACAACCATACTTGATAGGGGATCAGCATCAATTGTATACATTTTAAAAGGCTTTCCATGCTGTCAAATCTGGTCAAATTCTATTATTAATTTGCAAAAGGTTGTTTAAAGGTTAAAATAATTGTGGTCATATGTATGCAAGTACTTCTGAAGATAATCTAGTGCTTATTAGAGCACCTTAACCTGGCTAGATCGAGTGATCAACCTGACACTCCCCAACATTGATAATGCATTCAATGCATGTAGATACTTCTAAATTTACAACCCTCCTGCCCTACACAAAGTAGTCCGAAGTCAGATCACCAATATTCTGATTTATGATCAACTACTTATCCTAAGAAGTCTTTTAGTGAAAACCCAAGATTTCCAAGATGGCTTAAGTGGCACCTGATGCTTGCATTTGTTGGGAAGGATGAGAGGGATTGATATTAACGTAATGAGGTAAGTATTTTCGAAGAAACATTATTTACTAAAAAGCTCTACTTTCATGTCTAAAACATTACCCAATCACATTAACATTAGAAGAATAGTTACGAGGAGGAGGATATGCTTCTGAATCTAACCTCTACCCATTTAACTCTGTATGAGCACAGTGATTGCTCTACTTCAATGATGAACATCTCCAAATGTTAGATTAGCATAACGAAAGATTAAGTGTTTACATACGTTCAAAGGCAATCCATGTGGTATCCCACAACTGGCTTTTGCCTTACATTCAAATGTTCATCAGCTCCATCCAGCAAATTTGCAAAGTGATATCCAGAATTTGGATTCCGCTATCATCAACAGAGTATGGTAACTGCCCAGGCTGCTACCAGCAGGTCAAGAAGTTTCCACTTTCTCCTTTGAGGTCATGTCACACAAATGACTCCACTAAGTCTCAAATTGAGACATTATATTTGAATGCTAGGCTCAAGAAGCTGAAATCTCCAGAAGTCCTATCTGATCTTGCGAGAATTCAGAGTTCTCCAATCTGATAACCTTTCTTATCCAATCATTCAATGCATGTGGGGTTATGCCTTATTTTCAAGTTGAGAATGGAGGCTGAAAGTGGTGTTATGTTAATTTGACACGAGTCATTAAAAAGACATGGTCACTTAAAGCCTACACAGCTTGGTGCAAAATCACTAGTCACAATGGCCACTTTGGCCTTTTCCACTGCATGCCTGCTATAGATAAGATTGACTGCATTTTAATTAGGCTTGGCATTCTCCATTTCTACATTTAATTTCAAAATACTACTTAATATGGGTTCAAAGGAATGCCATATGTTCTTGTCCATCCAGAATCTAAATCTTACTCATATTCAACATTATTGTTGCACTCCAAATCACTCACTGGTATTTCCAGCTCACTTTTCAAGCTTCAATAATCTGACAGACTTCAAAACTTCCAAAAAATGTCATCGTCGCAATCATTATCAAGTATTTGCTGAAAATTATCAGCTGAAGACGAACCATGTTGGGAGTTATCCATTTTAACTTTTCCATGTTGCCCATATTTAAACAAACATTTGTAAAACTTTCTTGATGAATGCAAGGTTAAAACCATAACAGAATGCTTGTTCCTGGGTGTAAATGTACAAATCAAATCTAGCTTAAAAAACATTCAAATCACACTGAATTACCCAGATTTATAAACAGTTGCTTACCTGAAAAATGACACAGGTTACAACAAGAACAATGAGACCTCTACAACTGGTATGAATTGTATTGTGACAAGAACTTTAGGGGATAACAGTTAAATACAAACTGCATACAGAGCAGAGATTCTGAACTAGTGTGGGAGTCCTCAGGCACCACTGCTTTCCAAGTGAGCAAATTTATACACATTTTGTGCAATTTGTAAAATCTATACATATTTTGTGCAATTTGTACACATTTTGTGCAGTTTGTACACATTTTGTACAATCTGTAAAAATTTGTGCAATTTGTACACATTTTGTTCAATTTGTACAATCTGTACACATTTTATGCAATTTGTATACATTCTGTGCAATTTGTATAATCTGTACACATGTTGTGCAATTTGTACACTCATGTGCCCTGGCATCAGCTCTGCATTAGTAACATGACAGAGTTGCAGACAAATGACTTGCAGAAAAAAAAGCTCTCAAATAGCTAGGGTCTAAAATTTTATCCGAGAGACATCTGGCAATTTCTGCAATCTCTGATGATTGTGGGAAGATCCTGAATGAGGGATGGTGGTCATCATCCATGTTCATTAAGGTCTTGATCACATATGCAGTGTTGACTGGTGGTGGAGGAGGGCATTATGTTGGAAATAAAATTCCATATATTTCTTCAATTACCACCTTGAAAATAAATGCCATCCTTTCCACAGTTGGATTGGAATGCCTTTCCATGGATGGATTGGAATGCTCAAGCAAGCAACGCCATGTTGCCCCCCACCCCCCAATTGACTGGGTGATTGTGCTCCTACCTGTGCACTGTATCCAGGGGTACAGTATTCCTACTGCAATAATGATGCCAAATTGCCAACATGCATAACAAAGGTTCTACCTGTCTGATATACTAGTAGAGTCTGCCAAGTTATATCCAGCACAGATTGGGGATTGCTGGTCTGGTGTGATCTGCTGGGCCAGGTTGGATGGCTAGCTGGATGGCTTCAAATGTGATGGCAGTTTGCCATGTACTAGTATCATGGAAAGGGTGGGTCTGGCTGGTGGGTCAGCCATTTAAGTTTGTCTGCTATCACTATCCTGACTCAGATCTTAAGTCCCAACAGAGATCCCTTATCAACCTAGTACTGGCCATTTTCTTAAGCACACCTGAATGGTCATGTTAAGTTATGAAGTGTGAAAGATGCAGAGAAAAAGCTGCCAGATACAAATAAACACTTTGGTGACCATGACTAAGGCTGAAACCTTACACAGGGTTGAAATATGCCCAGATTTCGTTTAGCTTATTAGCACATCATATATTTTTTTTGTGTGGTTCAGATATCATTGCAAGAGTTCTTGCATAATATAGCTAATTTAGGTGACAGATGGTAAATTTTTCTTAGTTCACTTGCATGGCTGCAGCATCACTGTGTGTGTGTAAAGTGGCCATATACACATCATCACTGTGTGTATAAAGTGGTAATACACACAGCATCACCATGTGTGTGTAAAGTGGTAATATAGACAGCATCACTGTGTGGGTGTGTAAAGTGGTAACACACATCATCACTGTGTGTGTAAAATGGTAATACACACAGCATCACTGTGTGTGTGTGCGAAGTGGTAATACATGCAGCATCACTGTGTGTATAAAGTGGTAATACACACAGAAACACTATGTTTAAAGTGGTAATACACACAGTAGCTTAAGATGACTAGCCATAACAAACTTGTGCTTTTGGAGATATGGTCAGACTATGGATTGAAAGGTCATCAGATAAGCTCTTCTGGTCTTGGACCAATCAAGCTAATAAAACACATTCAAACTATTACAAATAATATGAATTTATGGATCATATTTGATTTCTGTTTTTAAAATTTATGTAAGAAAATTACAATACAGATGTATCACCAAAAGTATGGAGGGCACAAGAAACAGTATTTATGAATAGGCCTTTGAAGTACCTTTTAACATATGTGTGGAAAAAAACTTGTAATGAATAAATAGGAAACTTAATGGTTGATCCTCATTATCAGCACAGTGGCTGTGATTGTGTTATGAAAATGGCACAATATCATATGCATTAGGACTGCATGTAACAGCAGAGACATTACAACTAAATACCAAAAGTAGCATATCTGCCATTGTACAACCCTACCAAGTATATCTGCCATTGTATAAACCCACCACGTATATCTGCCATTGTACAACCCCAACAAGCATATCTGCCATTGTACAGCCCCACAAAGTATACCTGCCACTGTATAACCCCACCAAGCATATCTGCTGTTATATAATCCCACCAAGCATATCTGCCATTGTATAACCTCACCAAACATATCTGCTGTTGTATAATCCCACCAAGCATATCTGCCATTGTATAACAACACCAAGCATATCTGCTACTGTATAACCCCACCAAGCATATCTGCCATTGTATAAACCCACCAAGCATATCTGCCATTGTATAACCCCACCAAGCTTATATGCCGTTGTATAACCCCACCAAGCATATCTGCCGTTGTATAATCCCACCAAGAGCAGTTACTAATGTATTTAATAACTGGATATTTATTGAAATCATCTCACTGCTCAACTGAAAAATCAATTAGTAAGTGTTTGGTTTTGGTGGTTGATCTAGAAGCCAAACTCTTATTTGATCATATTGAGATTTGTTAATATTATTAAATGTTGTAGGTTTCATTATGCTCAAGACAAACTGACTTAGATTTAAGGGGGATTCATTAGGCTGAAGACAAACTGACGTAGGTTTAAGGGAAATTCATTATGCTCAAGACAAACTGACTAAGATTTAAGGGGGATTCAGTATGCTCAAGACAAACTGACTTAGATTTAAGGGGGATTCATTATGCTCAAGACAAACTGACTTAGGTTTAAGGGGGATTCAGTATGCTCAAGACAAACTGACTTAGATTTAAGGGGGATTCATTATGCTCAAGGCAAACTGACTTAGGTTTAAAGGGTATTCACACAATCACACACCCTAGAGAAAAACAGAGAAAACAATTTTGTATGGACTTTGTGACTGTCACAGATAGCAACTGTAAAGAATAAAGGTCAGATGTCACTGTATAAAATATAATTTCACCAGAAGCATATTCATGAAAAAGATATCCCCCAAAAATTAACATTTTGGGCAAAACCATGAAAATTTAACATTTATGATGATGAAGGAATCCACAGCAAAACAGCCTTATATATTCAAATCCCAACTGCCAGAAGTTTTGTTTCATCCAAACAAATGCCATAATAAATTACCTTGTAGCCATGTTGTTTTTCAAATTCCTCTTCAAATTGTTTTATCTTCCTTTTTAAACCTATAACAAAAACATATTGAAAATCACAGATACTATTAAGAAATGAAAGGCTGATAAGTTTAATACATGGATGTGTCAAATAATTTTAAAAAAATATGAAAGGAATGGATTGTAGGCAGGGGGTTGAGCTTAATCCAGATTGTTCTATGATCCAAGAATTGAATCAGTAAAATATGATGGGTGGTAGTGTGTGAGAGAATGCCCTTCAAACTTCAAACACAACCCCCTCAATTTAATTCTGGTAAAGTCCTTGATCACAGCGCAACATGCAATAAGACCCTATGATAACTAGTCAAAATTTCACAACATGCAATAAGAGCTTTATGACGCTAGGCTAGATTTCAATTAGATTTGTGTTTGTAAAAACCACATGTGCCTCCAATAAGACAACCACTCCAGTGGCCTAAGTGGTTAAAGAATCTACTTTGGATGTGGGAGGTCGCAGGTTCGAACCTCTACCAAGTCATATCCAAGACTTATTAAGAAATGGTACAAGCAACTGCCTCGCTAGATAACTCAGCATTAAAAAGTTAGTGTTAGGACTGGTCGGCCTGGTGTCAGGATAATGTAACTGGGTGGGACATCATGCTACATGTCTGCAGCATGATGTCCCAGTGCAAGACATTATTATAAACTGCCACACTGAAGCCATCATATGGATATGACTGAAAAATTGTTAAAACTAGGTTCAAAATTCAAATCATACACATGCACAAACACACAATGAGACACTCAATAATTGCAAGAAAAACATTTTCCAAACGATTTGAAAAGTGCTAAGATCTCAAGAAATTCTATTCAAGTCATATACATATGCAAAGAAACATACATATCAAACTTCATCTCTCTACCTAGATTCGTCTTTGCTGCATCATGCCAAGGAGTTTTTGTAAGATAAACAAATATTCAAAGACAAGCATCAGATGGACAAATGTATGGCTGAACAGATGCACAGGACTAACTCTAAATGCCCCCACCTTAAGCACCTGGGACACAAAAACAGCATAACATTAGGTAGTGAGCATGAGAATGAGAAGGAGAAAAGAACATGATAATTATGAATACTGATACCTTGGATCTTCCTACTTAGGGATTTCATTTTGGCTGTGACTTCATCATCTAATGTACTATGACCACTGAAAACATAAAGCATGATGTAAAAACTGCTGATGAAAAGGAAACATGATCAAATATGAGCAGGGAATGCTGCTTGATGGTGTTTCATTTTATGTAAAGCTTTTCTTTGAGGGAACTACATATTTCATTGCGTAGCATATGATGGTGCTGCATGCATTCTTCGTCCTGTCTGAAATCAATGCACGTACATATGCATCCTTAACGACTTGTATCAGATAACCTGAAAGTTTCCAAACAATTAATAAAACAGCGATATATTTTTGAAATTTAAATATAATAATATTCAAAGGAGATAAAACAAACTGTGACAGAAAAGAAAACATTAACAGACTCAGTTATTAAATATACTGGAAAATGTGTCCTTTTGTTTTCTGGATTTGCTGTAACTTTAGTGTTAGCAGTTTCTTCTATGATTAGATGGATACCTGTCAAACTAATTATTTATTAAAGTGACTCAATCCTTCAGAATACTAAAAACTTTCACACAACAACAGTATTTTATTCCACTATATTGTTTTTAAAATTATCAATTAAAATTATTGCAAACTTCACTTGGACCTTAATTACCTCAAGTACAGTTTCACAAACTGCAGTTCCAAACTGTACGGAGCTCAATGGCCTTTCGCTATCCCAACATGATGTAATCCTTTACCTTTTTGTTTTTAAATTTCACATGGTACTGGCAATCATCTCTCCCACCATGATACATATTCTCATCAATACATAATGTCTAATATATGCAACTGTTGCCCTCCCACATTTTTCTTGAGACTTCTTGTCCATTTTGTCTTGAACATGTATCAATTATTGGAAGCCATTTTTAGAAAATTCTATAATTAACAGCTTGATCATGCTGACATTTTGTGTGAAAATATATGTGCAGTTTAAAGTGTCTTAGGTACTCCTGTAAAGTAAGCATGGTTCCCTAACAAAATCCACTGAGCTTATGCACTAATATTACATGGCCTTGTTGGTACATTTCTCTGTATGAGGCTCCCTCACTTGTAACAGTCAATTTTGTGCCTCTCATGAACAGTATTGTAAAAAAAAACATGTCTGAGCAAATTTGTTTCTTGTTCATGGAAATTTCAGTTTTCCAGAAAAACTGTTACTTGCTCACTCAATTACCAGGACATGAAAAACAATACAAGTACACAAGAAAATGGTTGGTGAATAAATTTACATGTATGTGAGCATTAGCAACCAGTTAAAGATATTTTAACCTGTAGTATTCTTGGAAATTTTTCTCTCTTAAGATATATACATTGCGTACATAAATCAGTAAATAAAATTACAATTGTAAAGAACTTTATCCATGACCGACTTCAGTGGATCTATTACATTTGACATACATACTCTGCACCAATTACACCCTACACTCTAAGCTCCACATAAAGTTTCATTTGACCACAAAAATACCATCATGCAATAGTGAACAGTTTCTATTAACTTCTTTATCATACCACTCTGGTGGCCAAGTGGTTGGAGCATCCACCTCGGATGTGGGAGGTTACACGTTTGAACCCTGGCTGAGTCATCCTTATAAAAATGATACAAACAGCTGCCTCGCTGGGTGCTCAGCATTCAGAGGTTAGTATAAGGACTGGTCGGCCAGGTGTCAGGATAATGTGACTGGGTGGGACATCATGCTACATGTCTGCAGCATGATGCCCCAGTACTAGACATCACTATAAACTGCCACACTGCAGATGACAGCAATATGACTGAAAATGTTTAAAGCTATGTTAAACATCCAAATCTCACACACCCACATTAACTTCTTTACAAAAAAACAATAAGGATTTTATGCATTCAGGTTACTAATCAACTAAGCAACCTCTACTATCAAATATAAATGTTACAATTATAGGCCCTAAAATTACTATAATTGTTTCAGGGTAATCCAAATAGGTATACAATTGCATGTACTTCAAAGAACATGATGGACTGTCACATCACTTCTATCAGACAATTATAAAGCAATTCATTTTTTTCATAAAGGAGACTGACATGCAAGACATTAAAGTGCTCTTCAGTAGTTGACAATATTTGACTCACATTAATTAATCAAAGATTAAATCTATTATCCAAAATTGTAATCCTCCATTGATTCAGTAAATAAAGTCAGTGATGCATGATTGACTCATTGTTTCCATTAGCCAATCAAAATATATGATGATTGTTCTATGTGACACTGTTTCCATTAGCCAATCAGAGAGTCATTTTTAAGTCAGCTAATTAGAAAGTATAATGATTGTTCTATTTGGTACTGTTTTTGTTTGGGGCCCCAAGTGGCCAAGCGGTCTGAAGCGCTCTCCTTTACGGATCACTGCCATCTCACCTCTGTCTGCGTGGGTTCGAGTCTCGGATTCAGCTAATGTGGGTATGTGAGAAAGCTTGCCAGTAACTTCTCGTGGGTCGGTGGTTCTTTTTGGGGTCTTCCAGGGTTCTACCACCACCATTAACACTGGCCATCATGTATAGCCTATCATGTGCTGAAAAATGGCGTTAAACCCTACAACAACAACAACAACTGTTTTTGTTAATGCTTAAACTTGCAGCTTAGCTTCAACAATACTAAGTAAATCAGTAAAATTACTAATAATGTAGTTGGCACTCTATCAACAATTTCTTCTGGCAAGCATGAAATGTCATTCCAAGAGATTAAATTATCAACAACTGATTATAAATTTTGGAAATGCACACTACTCAAAGTTACATATTTAAAATAAAATAAAAATCTGCCACAGGCTAATGTCCTGGAATATTTTACTAGCCCTGATGTCAGGCTATCATATTTGTTGAATGCTGAATTTATATTTAGTAATTGGCTCAAGCCAGAGAACTGAGATCACTACCTCTTCTTCAGCTTGCTGGACCTGGGAGACGTTATTTCCTTTTCATCATCAACTTCTTGTTCAGCCATCCTCTGATAGGACATTGACTGGCCCTTCCTGGCTGGTATGGCATCTAGTAAATGGAGCACATCAAGGAAATGGTTATCAAATATAGATATTTTTCAAAAGGAGTCCAATGTCTCTCAATGCAGAAGTTAATCTATGCAGACATGTGGATAAATGCATGTACATTGTTTACATAATAATATTTAACTTCATAAAGAATGGAGACAAAATCAAACTGCCCTTTGCATAATATCACCATATGCTGATGGGTGCTCTATAAAGTTCCTATATAATTAGAAACATGTTCAAGGAACATGGATGATCCATGACAGTGCCTAAAACTTATCTAAAACACAAATTATAACTAAAGTGTGATGGACAGCATGCATAGTGTATTTGTGTGGAGATACTTCCCACCATTATATATAGGCTGGCTAAGCACTTTGTTCATTTTTCCTCATCCTGGCCAAACCACTACTCACACAGAGGTTTCATCAGGTACATTCAAATGACCATTCAGAAGCAACAGAAAACAAGAGGCTCACCTGGATGACATCTACCTCTGTGCCCAAGTACAAGGCAGTTGGTCAGGAAATCTTAATTATGATGCTTGATGACCTTTTAAATGTTTTTCTGGTTTCATTAACAGAGACCACATTTTAAGATGAATTGCATCATTTATATAAACTGAAAGGTGTTCATGCCAGGATGCTTGCTGTCAAATTCTGTTTAGTGGCTGCTGAGAAAAGTCCTTTACAAGTTTATCAAGTTTTAATAATGGCAGCCATATTTTTTTGGCTGACTGATATCATCAGTACAAAAATAAAGGCCTTTATGCCAGGATGCTCTGTCTGATCTGACCAAATTCTATTAGGTAGTTTTTGAGATAAAGCCATCTAATTGGTCTCTAAGTTTGATGGCAGAATGCCACCAATATTAAAAACCTTCATGTAAAACTATTTTCTGTTAATCTGATCCAATTCTGTTAGCTATTATTTTTTTAAAAATTTCAAATCTGAAAGCCTTTTTGTCAGGAGACTCTAAACCAAGGGTGGTTAAAACTGAAGCATTTGTGAGGAGAAATTAGAAATAGCATGTATTGATCTAAAAGATGACCCATGATAGACAAAGGCCCATACCATAAAATCACTTGGCCTGGTCATGCATGCTAGTATTCAAATTATGTTTCCATATTTAAGACACGGTTGCATGGCTCTGCCTACATTTAATCTCTCTTCAAATCAAGACAATTATGCTATTATTCTTTCAAAACCATTAGACTACTGTTCTGTAACCACTAGGAAGCACTTTTTTGCATAATGCTCTAACATTTACAGCATCTGAATGACTGCAACTAAACTGAACAAGAGTATCATTAATGCTAGGTCATTGGCCCATTTTATACTTAATAGTTCTCTATGCTGACACCAGAAGGGCATGCTTGACTTTGGAGATTACTGGTTAGTAGGTCTTAATGAAGGTTATGTAGCTTTGAACAAAAATTACCGCGCAGAAACCATGACTTATTTTTGTATTAAACTAATCATGACCTTGTACTCCCAAATCTATCTTTTGTTTCTTTCTTAACCTAAGTGCAAACCATCCAAAGTTTTATCTTGAAACTCACTCTAGAATAAAAGTTATCATGCACTGACCATTTTTCTTTCAAGCCACAATTCCCTTGATCTCTGACCTTTTGGCCCCAATATTAACAGGCCTATTTCTTACCCTCATGTGCAAGAACTCCACAAAGGTTTGTTAAGGTAAGCAGTTTAGAAACAAAGTTATGGATTTTTTTAAACTCTTCTTTCACTCAATGTGACCTTGACATTTAATATTTTGACCCTGAAATCATTAGGCCTCTTTCTTACCCAAAGTGTAAGCCATCCACATTGGTGAAGGTACATGGTCCCAAACAGAAGTGCCGAAACAATTTTTATTTCCCGGTCAGTGACAATGATCTTTAACCCCAAGCCAATAGGCTTCTTTCTTATTCCAAACACAAACCATTCACAAAAGTTAGTCCTGATCTGTGATATAAAACATTATCTGCAAAATCATTTCTTTTAATAAGTAAACTAATTTTGAACTCTAGACCCTAAAACTTTATAGGGTTCTTCCATACCCCAAGTGCAAGCCGTCCACAAAGTTTGGTGTAATTTGTCACACAGAACAAATGTTATTCTGGAGAAATCACTTTTTGTTCTTTCAGTCAGTGACTTGACTTTACACCTTTTGACCCCAAAATCAATAGGCTTCATTCTTACTTGAAGTGTAAGTCATCTAGAAGGTCTCGTAAAAACAGATGGTGTAAAACAGAAGTTATTTCTCAGAAACGAAAAAGGTAACAGACCAATGAATGTAGAGACAAATTTAAGGACAGACATGGGAACATTATACACTAAAAACAACTTATCTACAGTTTCACAATGGTGATTCAAAATGACTGCAATCAGCAATATACTGGCAAAACAAGTTTTAAGTACTGGTTACCTGTCTCAAAGATAGCTCCTGACTGGTCAGGTATATGATTCAAAATTCACTCAGCCAATTAAAATTTTCACTATCCATTTCAGGATGAAATAAATTTCAATATGTTGCATCTTTTTTTGTACCTGAATTTGCACTCTGGGGTAGAGTTCTATTCTTTTCACAGAAGAATCATTGTATGTTGGATCTTTAAATCTGTGATTTGTACCGGACAAAAAACACAAGATTTGAAGTAATATGTCTCATCCATAATACATACCCAATCACAACACCTTAGGACTTTGACTACCATCTTGCAAATCCAGCCCTCACAATCTCACTTTAGCTATTATAAACAAAGTTAAAACTTGTCTAGCCATATAGATAGGAGTTAATCCTACTGAACTGAGAGACTGGCACTGAATCACATCCATACTTCAGTTACCATTGGAGCAAAAATGCATTATGTCAATTTAAGGTGTAACTGAGGGCAGGTTGGGAGGTATCACCATATTATGATTAATTATCTAAAAGAACCATATTTTACTTTGAAACCTAGTTTCTTTTTAGAATACATTACCTGATAAGGAAACCTTATGAGAAAAGTTAAGAGGTGGAGATCATTACCCATTACTCTGTAGAAGGCTACCATCTCTAATCACCTTAGGTACATGAAACAGTTTAAAATATTGTTAAATAAGTGGGTTAGAGTAGTGACTCCTATTACAGATATCTATATTACATATTTTATAATATAGTTTTTATTTGAGTCACATGGGTCAATGACAATATTCTTAGGGGCACCGAGTGGCCGAGTGGTCTAAAGCGCTCACCGTTCCGGATCACTGCCATCTCACCTCTGTCTGCGTGGGTTCGAGTCCAAGGCTCGGCAAGCATGGGACCATGGGAAAACCTGTCAGTAGCTTCTCATGGGTCAGTGGTTCTTCCCTGGGTTTTCCAGGGTTCTTCCTCCACCAGTTATACTGGCCGCCATGTATAGCCTATCTTGTGCTGAAAAATGGCGTTAAACCCTAGAATAACAACAACAACAACAACAATATTCTTACGATTGGTATTCTGAAACTACAGAATGCACTTTAAAGGTGAGGCCACGTCGCATGTGTACATGTACATTTTCATTCAAGACTGAACTGCCAAGTTCACATCAACATTATTTTATAAGCTGTGGGTAAGGAAAACATCAGATGATCTAGGTAGTACACTTGTACTGTAGAGATGTCATGACTGCCACAGCTAGTGATTGGTCAAATTATTTAAAAAAAGTTGTGTTGGCTGTTAAGGTATTTTGAAATATCAAATGTTTAAAATGTCTGTTAATCTTTTTTCTAGCAATTCAGATTTGTTTATTTGCTGTGGATT
The DNA here is from genome assembly GCA_028554795.2 of Sinohyriopsis cumingii. Taxonomy (NCBI): domain Eukaryota; kingdom Metazoa; phylum Mollusca; class Bivalvia; order Unionida; family Unionidae; genus Sinohyriopsis; species Sinohyriopsis cumingii. The sequence continues at coordinate 155,779,454 of CM068825.1, read as the reverse complement.
AAGTGAGTACAATCCTGGTATTGATTCTTCTGCTAGCCTGTGTTGTGCAAGTCTCTTGAGACATCTGTGGTGATGGATAATGTTACAATGGGCCAGGAGCATATAACACAGTGCTGAGGCCCTTCAAAACTGTCTGCATCATCAACAGACCAGCAGGACACTGTCTCTTGTTACGAGAAAATGTTGAATTCCTCCAAAGGGCATGTCAGAAAGGAATTACAATCATGATATTAAAATCATGAGATAGGGAAGAGATATCTTATATTGCACTATATACCTTTCTGTTTGTTTGATTTCTCCAAGGAAATGAGGGAGGGTATGGCACTGGGTCCATCATGGCTTTATACTGGAGAAAGGCCATGCATTCCTTGATGCCAATGCCAGTGCTGTGATATCCAATATATAAACAACCATAACCAATCCACTCATGCATACATAATGTCCACATGGGATTTACTGTTGACTATAACCAAATGGCATCATTTTTTTTTAGTCCAGTTGTGATGTTACAGGGCCATTATTTCCTTTATTCTAGTATTGGGCTCACTATGCTGAAAAAACTATGGGGATATGTGATTGCTATAACCAATCGCACCCTGCATCAGTTGAAGTCATGTTAGAGCTGGCACTGACCAATACTAATCAATCCCGAATGCCATTGCCTGTCTAAATGGGTAGCCATACCTATTTGAAATTAGTCCTAAAGGAGGTACTGTCAAAGATCTGTTCTGATTGGGAAGACAGAACTAGAGGTGTGTATGTGATGCTTGCGATGAAATGGTCTAATTGATATTTTTTTTAAAAACTGCTTTAAAAATTCTGCCAGTTAAAAAGATGTTCACTGAGGTGGTGTGGTGGTGCATTTTTCTGCCTTCTCAATAGTTAGTCCATGTGTACTACATGGAAAAGAAGGTACACCATAGATTCTCTCCATCATGTGCAAATATTGCATGTAGGAGTCGAATTTGAGCCAAGCATGTAGCATGATTATCCACAGCCAACACAGTTGCACTCAGAGCACTTAGTCCTGGCCCACTGTGTTTCCACCTGCAAATACATACAGCAAAACAAGAGCCTGAATAAGACCTACCAACCATAACCAGACCTACCTGGTAGGGAAGTCAATATCTTTCCACAAGTTGGACTAATTGTCAGTCATGAAATATCACGTTGTCAACTTGGAAAACATGCATTTGCAAAGTTTTCAAGAGTGAACTGTTGTGATGAATGGAAAAGTATGTTCACCTAAAAGGTTTGCATAGTACACTTTGACTTTAATGACTTCCATTTCAGTTTCAGACACTGTAGTTCCAATCCTCATGCAAGTCAACTGCAACTTTATAGATCTCAAATTCTTTGTAGTCATTGAGGTGGGGTGGGGATATTTCACACAGCAGCAATACTCAAATCAAATTAACATGTTATTCAATAAATGTCACTGCTGACTTTCCTGCTTTTTTCTTTCAGGTTAAAAATCAGAATGTTCCACCATCTGTTTCAACCTTGTAAGAAACATGGCCTCTTTCACTTCCATGTGTTTGGTCTATTGGATGATAATGACATTTATAAAAACAAAATCATTTGCATGAAAAAGACAGAAAGATTTTAAAGTGTTTGAGGTAATCCTGTAATTTGGTCTGGTTCCCTGACCAACTTCACTGAATCTGATTTGAATATCTCAATCTAAAACAACCCTGGACTTTTTGTATTTATTTCTATTATCCTGTGAAGGCTTATGGTCAAAAGGTAAAGGTTACAATATCTGCTATACAGGTGTAAATCAGTCAAGTGACAATTAAACTTACTGTGAAGATATTAACAACCAACACAAACATTTATAGTAATTACGAGCATGGCCTTTTCTTGTACGTAACGTAAGACAGTTAGGGACGGAATTAAATTCTAGGTCAAATACACATTATTTTAATGAAACTACTTACCAAAGGGCAGGTAACCAAAATGATGCCAAAATTTACATCACATGGTGAGCAGGACCAATAACGTCAGAAACTTTGTCTCAAAAAATGTTGCTGTAGTTGTTGTAGTGTTTAACGCCATTTTTCAGCACACGATAGGCTATACATGGCGGTCAGTATTAATGGTGAAGAAAGAACCCGGGAAAACCTCGGAAAGAACCACCGACCCACGAGAAGCTACTGGCAAGCTTTCTCACATACCGACTCGAATCCACGCAGGCTGAGGTGAGATGGCACTGATCCGTAACGGAGAGCGCTTTAGACCACTCGGCCACTCGAGGCCCCCTTATCTCAAATAAAATTTTAAAAAAGGTGATATAAATATGGATGGAGTATACTTCCCTATGTGAGAAGACTCATCAGTCTTACTCCCATCAGAAAAATGCCACCAAGCGAAAACAGCTTTGTCTCTCATAAAGCATGCTTCGTAGCATGAATGTTACTAAGTAGGATTTTAATTATGGATGGAATCTGGCACCAATCTCTCTATTCAATGGCAGATCACTCTTATCTGACTCCATTTATGTGGACAGATGACTTAAGCTTTTCTACGGCTAAAAACTAGCCTGGGGTGGAATTTGTGGTAGTGGTCATACTTCTAAGGATTTTGAATGGGTAACATCTGGTGAAGAAAATGGTGAATTTACATTACCAAGTTGTTAAAATGCTTACCATGGCTTTCCACATGCTGGTGAAGGGTAGAGAGGTCAAGCAGAGGGATGAATGGTTTACGGCTGTTAGTCGGAGACTTTTCAGGAGAGGAAGTGGGCTGTTCAGTATCACTGATACGATGAACGTCAAGAAATGCTATCCGAGTTTTGGACTGGTTGTTTTTTATATCCTCCTCTGTATTATTATCTAATGAAAGATGATACAAAAAAAAAACTACTTTCATTTCACTTTATGGGGATACTAGTAGCTAAAAAGGTTTCTACAGTAATGTTTGCTAAAATATAACAATTAATTCAAGTATTTCTTTACAATACGATGTGAAACTTTCAAGAGAGACAGTATTGTGAATTAAATCCAAAATAATTCTAAATGTCCTATCACAAATCCAAATATACAGAATGTTCCAAATGTATTTCAATAGTTCTGAACTCCAATTATGTTGTTTATCCTTATTTATATACATTTTCACTTGACATACATTGTAATAGAATGTGAAGATTTGCACTGGAAAAAAATAGTCTACGCATAAACAAGACTGGCCTTGAACTGTTGCTACATAAACACATTGTTTGCAGCTTACATTCAAGGACAAAAGTTAAACACATACTATAAATTAAATATACATAACAAGTGTCATGGCAATCCTCTACGTAATTTAGGAGTAGCAGCAACAAACCTGTGCAAACAGATGGATGGACAATGGAGGACAGACAACAGACTGTCCCATAAATTCACAATGTGTACTTAAAGTAATTATTCTTAATATGGGCTTTTTAGACATTTAATATATTTATTTCAATTATATATTTAACCATGAACTATAGAAAATTGTTGGTGAAACAATGACAACAGTAATGAACCAGCTGAGGTACACTGCTTGTGGCTTGGCCTACATGGGAATGTGAGAAAGCTGGAAAGTAGCTACCAACAGAACAGTGGTTCTTCCAAGGGTTTTCCTGGGTTCTTCCTCCACCACTTATACTAGATGCCATGTATAACCTATCATGTAATGAAAAATAGTGTTTAGCCCACAATAACAACTTGACACTAGAACTATTCCTAAGTATTCTTAAAGCAATTTGACAGTTTAAAACAACCAGCACATGTATTCATGGTTTTACAAAATTACTAAATTGTAAGATTTGCATAGAAAAGTGGACTACCTAAAGACATCCAGTAACAAAGCTGTGAGTGTACTTGACACCAAATGAATTGTGTTAGCTTCATAATGATTAATCCAAATGCAAAAAAAGTCCATCAAGGGCATTAGGAAATATAAGCAAATGGGAAGGAAAAAAAACAGCAATCAAAACCTAATGCAAATCTACTATAACTGTGAGCCTGACACCAAGGTTATGGGTGAGTGAGTTTGTCACTGAATGGTCTTAACTTCATAATAATTCACTCCAAATATGATGAGAATCCATCAAGGAGTAAGGAAATATAAACAAATGAAGACCTTTAACTAATGCCATAACATACATTTTTTATGACTGTGGCATTAATCCAAAGTGATGTGGGTAAGCAAGTGTGTTGCTCAATTCACTGTCTTAGCGACATGATGATTGATTCCAAGGATGATGAGGATTTTGAAAATATTAAAAAACTAAAACAAATTAAGCAAAACCTTAACAAACCTTAACCCTGACCTTGGCCAAGGTAATATGGGCAAGCAAGCATGTCACAGAATGAACTGTATTAGCTTCATAATGATCAACACCAAGTACGATGACAATCTACAAAAGGGTTTAGGAAAAATATGCAAATGAAAAACTTTAATCAAAACTGTTGCCATGGCCACTACTGCTGCAGCTTCCATCAGAAAAGTGACAGTAACATCTCACTTTCCACCAAGATTAACTTGACAAAAATGACTGAACTGAGACAAACCATGTTTCTTCTGACCCTGAGACCCATTTAGAGGAAGAGGTGTTATGGATTCATCTTCTGGCTTGTCTTCCTCATCCTCCCCTTCTTCATCCTCTCCTACACTAAGTCGGAACTTTCGGCTTGGAGACCGTCTGTTAGGAGGGCCTAGCGGTCTCTTGTACTAAAAACAGTAAATGGATATGAATTATCACTGATGACTAATAACAAATACTCCCCTCCATCCCACCTCACCCAGAGTTTTGATGTTACATAAAGAAATCTTGCCTAGTACCCAAATGAATCAATTAATCCCAAATTAATCCCAGAGACTAATCAGTAACGACATCAAAGGCACTTACCAAGAGAACTGAAACAGATAAGCTAGTATACAGCTAACATGGATCCAAAATGAGAACAAGTTAATACATAGAAAATACATTTTTATCAATAATTGTGTTTCACCAATACTTACCCAATCACATTAAGATCAGATATAAACTGCTGCAACCTCCTGCATCCAGCTCCCCCAGATAGATGAATTTCAATGCAAATTGCAACTTTGATGCTAAAAATAGTATCTGTGGGAAACAACTCTTCCCAGATACTACTATTACCTCTCCTTGTCAGAGTTAGGTGACTATCAATATACCAGATGTTCTTCAGTTTAAGCTTGAGTGATGCATCAATGAGGGTACTCGCTCTTGCAAGGAGGTGTGGATGGCTTATTTGTAATGTGATCGGGTATTCCTAGAGAGAAATAATTTGCAATCAAAATTTTGTTTTTCAATTGAATACCCTGTGAGATGGAAGTTTCTTTGTGTGAACTCAGTGAAGAACCTTTATGATTATGGACCACCAGAAGAATTATTGGACATTTCGAAGGAATGAAACCTATGAAACAAATTTTGACCAATATATTGAAAGTGTTTTATCCTTTGTCTTTAGTTTGGTTTTTTTTGTTGTTTTTTTTTTAAATACTTTTTTCTTAGCTTTAACATGTTTACCTTTCATCTCTTTTTAATGTACTTCATGTGTGTGTATGTATGTATGTATGTATGTATGTATGTATGTTTGTATGTATGTATGTATGAATGCATGTATGTATGTATCCATCCTGATTATATATAAATACATGTCCTTGAGTCAAATTTTAAGACAGGTTTCTACGAGTCATTTGAACTAGTAGAGGTCATACACCAATCAAGACTCACCCCACATGCAAATCCAGCCAAAATTAACTGGTTTTTCATAAACTCTCAAAATGGATAGAACCACCACTGTATTCAGAAAGTTACACCTATATCTTGCAATCAGCCAGAACAGGTAATGTTTTTCATGAGAGAGAGAGAGAGAGAAAGAGAGAAAGTATAACAGTACATCAGCACAATCCTGGCTATATAGTGCCAGATTAAAGTTTAATTCTATTAAAATATGAGAAAATATTAGGAAAACTTTTAGGATGACAAACCCCTGCAAATAAAAAAAAAATTAAGTCCTTCAAATAAAAGTCAAATCTTTTATTAAAGGATAAATATCGCTAAGATCTTCCACAAAATAAACCCTTCTGAACATATTTTTTAAAAAATTCTCTTCCAAGATGAAAGTTAAAAGGTAAAATACAATAAAGTTCTGTAAAAGGTTTTAAAATAAAGGATAACAAATATGACTTGCAGTTTGTAGGTTGATGTACTCTGCAAAAATGTGTTCCACTGTGGGTGGACACTGGCATGACACACATTCCAAATTAAGGTTCACTGTTTGGGAGGTGTACATTGGTCAGGTGTTTAGAAATGGTGAGATAAAGAAAAAAAAATCCCAATTATTTTATAATATGAGAAACATACACTGTTTGCTATATTCAAATATTTGCCAGAAAATGAAGAGTTTGAATAAAATCTGAAGGTTCAAGCATTATTTTGAGAGTTCCAATACACATCTGAATTTTTAAATGTGCAAACATTTTAGTCCTACATGACCAAGTGGTAAAGAAGTAAATTAGTGATTTTTATCACAACAACAAAAAAAAGTACTCAAATGGCATGAGAGATCTTGATGTTTGATTCACTAGTCCTCAATAGTACAAATCAAAAAAGCTTTTATTGGTGAAATGATGCAAGAGACTTGAACATTTTCTTACACTGGACAATGTATCGGAGTTCCTCCTCACTTTTTCAAACTCGGATCCCTCATTTCTGCCAGATTCTCTGAAATTATACAAAAGCAACAAAATCAATCAAGAAAGTGATTACAACTAAAGATGCAAATTATACAAAAGCAATCATCAAGGAACTACAACTGTAAAGGGGGGCCCTGGGTAGTCAAGTGGTCTAAATTCTTTACTGATCTCTACCATCTCACCTCTGTTTGCATGGGTCTGGGTCTCAGGCTTGGCCCATGTGGGTATGCAAGAAATCTGACAGTAACTTCCCATGGGTCAGTGGTTCTTACCAGGGTTTTCCTGGGTTCTTCCTTCATCAATTACACTGGCCACAATAACTATGCCTCTAGAGGTAAATTAGACAAATGCAATATGATCAATCAGGCCACACAAAAAAAATATAGGTAGGTAGGTAGGAATTTATTCTCTTTTCTAAAAACTATATATTATATATAATAATTAGCACATGTAATGTACTAAGCACTTAAGTACTGGGCTAAACCAGCTCAATTAGATGCCAACATCAATTTTGGGAATTGTTTTTTTTAAAATAAAATTATTTATTTTTTAACCCTAAGGGAATAAATTGCTAGGATCAGCAATGAAAAACAGGGATGGACAGCTGACCGGAAACTCATTTTTTTTGTTGCCCTCATCAAGAAGGTGAGTGTAATTTGGATTTTTAATGTAGCTTTAACAATTTTCCAGTCATATCTCTATGATATTTGCAGAGTGGCAGTTGATAGTGAAGTCTGGCACTGGGCATCGTGCCAGAGACATGGAGCATCATGTTCTACCCTGTCACATTATCCTGACACGAGGCTGACCAATCCTAACACTAACCTCTTAATGCTAAGTACCAAGCAAGACAGCTGCTAGCACAATTTTTATAAGTCTTTGGTATGACTCAGCAGGGGGTTCGAACCTGCGACCTCCCACATCCGAGGCGGATGCTCTAACCACTTAGGCCACCAGTGGTCATCAAGAAAGTGACTACAACTGAAGAGGTAAATTGCACAAAAGCAATAAAATCAATAAAGAAAGGGACTACCACTAGAGGCAAATTAAACAAAAGCACAAAAAAAACAATCATTAAGAAACTGACTATAACTGTAGAAGTAAATTTTCATCCAAATTTCATTAATAAAACAAGTTTCTATGGCATTCATCTCTTCTCCTTCCCCTCCCCAAAGCAAATTTTTGAAGCCCATATTTCACAGTCCTTCAAATTTATCACTGTATCTAATTCTATGTGCAATTTAAATTCTAACATATATTCGACATAATTGTACATTAATTCCTCACAACATATACTTTTCTATTATGTAGACTATTCCAGGATAACTTAAAACAGACTTATATTTCACTGACCTGATCCCTTCAGTTGTTCTTCCATTAGATGTCACATCTTCTTGTTTGCTCTTCTCTTGGTCATTTTGAGATACTGCCCCCTAACATACAAAAACCTTTAAGTTCAGTGTCAATAACAAAGATCTGTAATGCCTCCAACTGCCCACTAGGCTGTAAAATACTATATTTAGATATTGATATGTATACCTCTAATTGCCCAATAGGCTGGAAAATACTATATTTAGATATTGATTTATATACCTCTAATTGCCCAATAGGCTGGAAAATACTATATCTGGGTATTGATTTATATACCTCTAATTGCCCAATAGGCTGGAAAATAATAAATTTTTAGGTATTGATTTGTATACCTCTAATTGCCCAATAGGCTGGAAAATACTATAGATAGTGATTTGTATGCCTCTAATTGCCCAATAGGCTGGAAAATACTATATTTGGGTATTGATTTGTATACCTCTAATTGCCCAATAGGCTGGAAAATAATAAATTTTTAGGCATTGATTTGTATACCTCTAACTGCCCAATAGGCTGGAAAATACTATATTTAGATACTGATTTGTATACCTCTAACTGCCCAATAGGCTGGAAAATACTATATTTCGATACTGATTTGTATAACTCTAATTTCCCTATAGGCTGGAAAATACTCTATTTAGATAATCATGTGTATGCCTATAATTGCCCAATAGGCTGGGGAATACTATATTTAGATAATCATGTGTATACCTTAACTGCCCAACAGGCTGGGGAATACTATATTTAGATAATCATGTGTATGCCTCTAACTGCCCAACAGGCTGGGGAATACTATATTTAGATAATCATGTGTATGGATCTAACTGCCCAGGCTGGGGAATACTATATTTAGATAATCATGTGTATGGATCTAACTGCCCAACAGGCTGGGGAATACTATATTTAGATAATCATGTGTATGCCTCTAACTGCCCAACAGGCTGGGGAATACTATATTTAGATAATCATGGTATGCCTCTAACTGCCCAACAGGCTGGGGAATACTATATTTAGATAATCATGTGTATGGATCTAACTGCCCAACAGGCTGGGGAATACTATATTTAGATAATCATGTGTATGGATCTAACTGCCCAACAGGCTGGGGAATACTATATTTAGATAATCATGGTATGCCTCTAACTGCCCAACAGGCTGGGGAATACTATATTTAGATAATCATGTGTATGCCTCTAACTGCCCAACAGGCTGGGGAATAATATATTTTGATAATCATGTGTATGCCTCTAACTGCCCAACAGGCTGGGGAATACTATATTTAGATAATCATGTGTAAGGATCTAACTGCCCAAGAGGCTGGGGAATACTATATTTAGATAATCATGTGTATGCCTCTAACTGCCCAACAGGTTGGGGAATACTAGTTTTCGATAATGATTTGTAATGCCTCTAACTGCCCAACAGGTTGGGAAATACTATATTTAGATAATCATGTGTATGCCTCTAACTGCCCAAGAGGCTGGGGAATACTATATTTAGATAATCATGTGTAAGGATCTAACTGCCCAAGAGGCTGGGGAATACTATATTTAGATAATCATGTGTATGCCTCTAACTGCCCAACAGGTTGGGGAATACTAGTTTTCGATAATGATTTGTAATGCCTGTAACTGCCCAACAGGTTGGGGAATACTAGTTTTCGATAATGATTTGTAATGCTTCTAACTGCCCAACAGGTTGGGGTATATCATTTTCAGGTAATGATTCATATACTTGTAACTGTCCAAAAGGCTGGGGCATACTATTTTTAGGTAATGGTCTGTATGCCTCTAACTGTCCAAAACACTGGGGAATACTATTTTTAGGTAAAACAAAACAGCATGTGGAGGTATATGAATCTACGGTTTTACATTATGACTTAAAAATAATATCACTACTACTGTTGAAAGAATGAAAAAATCATATTGCACAATATACCCCACCCCATCCTATGACCAGCTGAGCTATAAAAAAAAATCAAGATCTATTATTCTCCACTGTGATAAATGTCCCCATCTCATGACTTTGAATCTATAACCTTGTCCCTTAACATACTTCTAGAAACATCATTACATTCTGAATGTGACATTTGCACACACACACACACACACACACACACACACACACACACACACACACACGCGCGCGCGCGCGCGCACACACACACACATGCACGCGTGCACATGCACACACACACACACAAACACACACACACACAATCAACTGACCTGTGTAATTATCCCCTGTAAACTGGCAGGTTTAGGGCTTGGCTTTGGTTTTTGTCCTTTGGATCTAGAGGTAGTGGTAGGTTTCTGTACAGATTCAAACTTCTGAATTCTTTCTTTGACAGGCAGCATCTCATGGTCACTGCTATCACTAGAGACAAAAATCCCATTCTAGCTTTAATTCTTAGTTTTCATTTTATATTATTCATTTTTCCAATAGTTATGTTTCAATACACATACAAATGTACATACAGCTAATTACATACACTTTTTTGTATATATTTATAATGAGCATGGTTTTGATGCATAAAGGCAATTATTAATGTACGTGTTCTTTCCTTTTTTGTAAATGATCAAATGAAAATAGAATCTGCATACTAAAGTATCTCTTTTCTGCGTATTTATTGTAAACCTCTTGGGTATATGCAACTCTAAAACAGTAAAAACAGACTGAAATTATAAGTGGGCACATACAACTCATTCAATTTCCATGGACCAAAATGTTATTTTTGGGGCAAATTACAGTACTTTTGTGGCACTACCAGCAACTCCTACGAATTAGCTATCCAAAAGGAAACTTGTAAAACAATGCAAATGTTATCCTGTGTCACTTGTTTTCAAAAACATTCCCTTTTAGTGCCCATTATAAAAACTGGCCAGTGAAATCTCACCATTTCCATCCAGCAGTATCTGTGGAGCAACAGCATTAAAATGAAAGTAGTTTTAAGTTCATGCCTACTTTTGTGTAGTTTTTACCAACATGTAGGTTCTTCTGAAAAATTACATTACTTTCTTAAACTTTTTGCTTTCAGCAAATCAGTGACCATTCTTTTAAACACAGTACTGAATATATCACCATACAGACTGGTTCCATAGCTCACAAAATAATTACTTGCCCATGACCTATGAACATATCACCACACAGACTGATTCCATAGCTTATAAAAAATATTACTTGCCTATGATCTAAAATCAAAGTTTACTTTCATAATGATTTTTGATAGTCCACAGCATTTTCAATGAAACTGCCTGCCAAAACAATGTTGTCTTGCATTTACCATTCTGAAGATACTAAGGAAGATATTTCAATTTAGAAGCCTGCTGCAAAGACAAACTGATAACAATTTACATAAAAGAATAAAAGTTTCCTTCCAAGACTTTTGGCATATCTAAAAGGTCTCTCAGTAGGAAGCTATGTAGTGTATATCCTAATCTAAATAAATTTCAGTGCACACTGCAATAGGAGTCTGAAAAGGTAGGTAATCCAGGACCATTACAGAGGCTTCCAGTCAATACAAAATATTAAACAAATGTTGAATTTCTCAAAGCTTTAATCAATATTATTGAACATACATAAAATTGGTATCATTTGTCCTTCTTCATTCAGAAGGGCATGTCTGGCAAATGTTTATAAGAAAGGTGTGTGTGTGTACTGTGTGATACATGCCATAGAGAAGGGAAGTAAATTTTCAAACCTACTTCTCCTTCATACACTTTAATTTTCAAACATATTTTATGAAATAATGTGGTCCCTCGCAGTATTACTGAAATCTCAAGTTAAATATTTTTTGGTTTTAAAAGAAAATGTTTCCTTGACCAGCTGTATCATTGTCAAGGTGTAGAGAAATCCACTTGTAATACAATCAATCAATATTTGGAAAACAAATGATAAATTATCCAGTTACTGTAGCAAAACACAACACTTAACAGATAGTGATCATGTAACCCCATTCTTTGCTTTGGTTTTGTCTGGTTAGATGTTCCCAATTTGAAGAAGAAAAAAAAACAGAATATATGTAACCTTTTTAGTACAAAATCACTACATTTTTCATCCCTAACCTTTAATAACTGAAATCATCTAGAATGTCAAGAACTATTCATTATACATTATGTGTTGAAACTGATGACAGATTTTTGTCATTAACAGTGCTGCTTAGACAATCATTATGCAGAATTTTATTACGCTATCTGAAGGAGCCCCGAGTGGCAGAGTGGTCTAAAGCGCTCTCCGTTACGGATCACTGCCATCTCACCTCTGTCGGCGTGGGTTCGAGTCCAGGATTCGGCCAATGTGGGTATGTGAGAAAGCTTGCCAGTAGCTTCTCGTGGGTCGGTGGTTCTTCTCGGGGTTTTCCATTGTTCTTCCTCCCCCATTAATACTGGCCACCATGCATAGCCTATCGTGTGCTGAAAAATGGCGTTAAACCCAACAACAACAACAACAATTAAGCTATCTGATACCCATTTTTTTAAACAAGCATGAGGAAAAATAATGGTACTGATATGTAAAATGTCTAAAACTTGCAAGACAACTTATTCCTAAAATTAAAAACAAATTTAGCCATAGTAGTTGATATGATGGGTGAGAAAGAGCTCAGGCATATCTTATTTAGGTCTTTTTCCACCAGGTGTGTCTTTTTCTATAGTGCACAGACTGCTAATGGCAAATCAAGCATAAATCCTATGAATAATCTATCCAATAGGAAACTTTTAAAACAATGAAAATGATAAGTTGTGTGGCTCCTTTTTCTCTTTAGTTACCCACTATAAAATCGGGTCCTCTGAGATCTCCCGATTACATCCAGAAGTACCAATGAAGCAGCAGCGATAATATGAAAACAGTTTGGGTTCAAGCCTAATATTTCACACAAATCATAGGTTTCTTCTGAAAAATTACATTAATCTTTTCTGGCAATTACTTCTGTCAATCAGCAAACTTCATTCTTTTAAATACATTATTTTATATACCACAACACATCGGCTGGTTCTATAACTCATAAAATAATTAGCTGCTTAATAAGCAAATGTTTATCTTATATTTTGTCCAAAAGCTTCAGTAACAATCTTTACTCTATTTTCTTTCTAAATTCTCAATTCTTTAACATTTGTGACAAATATTAAAAACTTCCAGATATTAAAACATCAATAATTCAACATTGTCAGAAAAGCAAGTGGACACTTTGTTTGCTTGAAATGTGATGCCATGATGATATCTGATATTGCTTGTGTTATTTAACAACATTCTGTATACTGCTGATAGCGAAATGCTGAGAACAAGTAATGTATTAACGTAAAGAAAATACTGAGACAATGGCTACTAATTCCAATCCATTCACTCAGTATAGGCCCAACATAGTCTTTTCAAATAGTACTTATGACTGACTGTTCATCTTTAAAAAAATTTGCTCTCAAATTTCTTTATTTGATGTTAAAATGCTTAAAATGAGAAAGGATTTTGCTTTAATTATGTCAATTTCAATTCTAAATCTGCAGCAATGAGTTAACAATGTTGTTTTTGCTATTTGCTTTTCAGATATCAAGCTGAAACATTATCAATTTTGTTGATGGAAACCCTACCTGTTTACATGGTTCACTCTCTGCCTTGGAGTTGTGTCTGCAAAAGAAAAGTTTTAAAGCCGACGATCAATCAAATGGCAAAATTAACTTCAGCTGGGTTTCAAATAGCGACTAATCCAAGTACCATAAAACCTTGAAAACACTATGGACTCAAATACTTGGCATCATTCAAACAGCTCACTTAGTTGCGGCATAAAGCCTCCCTATGTCTGCAACCATCAAAACAAAAGCATGATGACTGGTAAGCAATCCACCCTTACCCTATGATGAAGAGAAGTAAATAGTCAAACAAAGGGCAGAACTCCTGTGAAAATAGGCCAGTACCATGATTGGTCAATATTCATCTCTTCTGATGAAGATGATAATATAAGCTAAGTTTCACAGCAATCCACTAAAAACTGCTAAAGTTGTTGCATTCACAAAACGCTGTCATGCACTGCACCAAGTCACAATGGGTAGTAACTCTTGCAAAAAACAAGGAAGCACAAAGATTTGTCAATGTGTACATTTTTAGATGATGATAATAATATGCATCAAGTTTCAAAGCAATCCATTAAAAAAAATGAGCTACCAGGATTTGTACAACCTCATGTGATGACCCTAATATTTACCAACTGCCTTGGCAATCCATCAAAAACTCCAGGCTAGCCATCTAAACTCAACTGCAAGTTATTTCAAATCTTACCTGACTGCCAGATGCTTAATCTGATTGATTTTCATATCCAAGATGAAAGATATGTGGAAGTCATGTCACACCATATGAGTTTTGTGAAGTATAAATTGTACATATTATCAAAACACTGACTAGCAAACCTTCCAGTGTTTGTAAATGTGTATTAGATTTCATAAAGGAAAACTTACACTTCAAGTAGACACCTGGATCAGACAAAAAATGGCTGTATAATAAATGAAACTCATCTAGTATGATTAGAATCTGAATGTATGGATAAATGATGAAACTGAATATTTTTAGATTTATTAACCAAAATTTAACTATATCATGCCTTCCAAAAACCACTGACCTGGCACTGGATCCTCTCTGAGGGTTGCATCCAGGCTGGCTCCTAAAAGAAAGCTGTCATCCCCAAACAACTTCTCTATCACAGTCTGGGCTATTATTTTCTCAACAACCCTGAGGAAATATACATGTATGAACTTTATTTCAGACAGAAAAATACAACTCAAATCCATAATTAAATCACTCATGATAAATTATATTGTTTTCTTCAAAATATCATTTGCATGAAACTATGAAATGTGTGTGTGTGATTTGGATTTTTAAAAACAATTTCAGTCATATCGTTATGATGTCTGCAGTGTGGCAGTTTATAGTGATGTCTAGCACTGGGGCATCATGCTACAGACATGTAGCAATGATGTCCCACCCAGTCACATTATCCTGACACCAGGCTGACCAGTCCTAACACTAACCTCTTAATGCTGAGCACCTAGCGAGGCAGCTGTTAGTACCATTTTTATGTCTTTGGTATGACTCTGCCAGGGTTCGAACCTGTAACCTCCCGCATCCAAGGTGGATGTACTAACCACTAGGCCACTGGATTGGTTGAAACTATGAAATAATTTCCTACAAAATTTCTTCTCTGCATTTAGCATGCATGTCTGTATCACTAATAACTAATAGACATTTACATATAAAGTTATGAAACTTCACAAGAAACAGTGTCTGAAAAAAAGACCTAAATACAAATCCTAACTTCAGTGTTGATGCCAGATGTAGGGATGGAGAGACAGACTGTACAAGCCAGCCAAAATGAAAATGAGCCCACTGTCTGTAAAATCAGCACCATATTGGCTAAGACAATAAGCTTTTTTCATTTTGCAAATATGATACAATTTGTAAGAAACCCTTGAACAAGAGCTGTGTTTGCAGAGCACAAATGGCCTTCCCCCATCGAGACCAAAATTGTAGCAAATCTGAACATGAAGGCCTGCATGACATACCCACAATTGCTGTAAAACATGACCTTGAACTCAAGGTTAACATGTTACATAACATATTGCCAAAGCTTCTTAATATTCATCCAAGTTATGAAGAAAATCAAGAGAGTGATATAGGAAATATAAATAAATGAAAAAACTTTAAACAAAACCTTAAGGTAATGTTCTGTGACTGCGGGTCACAGGGCATGGGGCATGTTGCAGAATGGACCATCTTAGCTTCCTAATGATTCAACCCATGTAAGAAAAAAAAGTTGATTATAAGGTTCAGAAAATACAAGCAAATGAAAAAACTTTAATCAAGACCTTAAAAGCAAAATTTTTATTGCTATGCCCTTAACCACAAGGGGCAAACCAACATGTCTGATTGAATTGCAGCAGCTTCTTAATTAATCGTCTCAAGAATGAACCATACCCATCAACGGGTTCATGGACTATGAGCAAATATAAAATCTTCAACCACAACTTTAATGCATATATTCTATAATGGTCATGCCAAAGTCAAAGGGGCAAACCAACATTCTGCCTAACTAATTTACTTAGTATCATAATGATTCATGGCAAATATAAACAAAATCCATAAAAGAGTTTAGGAAATATGTACAAATGACTACAACTTTACCCAAATCTTTGCAAACTACTGAAGTCACTGGAAAAATGACTGTTTTTCCTCATTTTTTCACCAATGTGGGTTTCACAAAAATCATGTAACAGCATGCAACTCTAATCATGTTTTATCTAACCAACCAGATTTCATTTGTCTGCCTCAATTTGGTTTTTGCTTACTCATGTTACCAAGGTTTTTGTGAAAGAAAGTATACATAAAAAAAAGATAACTAAAATTTAAGGTTGCAAAAAAAATGTATAATGGCCTACCAAAAAAAATCAGGTCATTGCATATGAATACAAATACGCCATCCAAATTTCTTTCATCATCCTCGGGTGATTTTTGCTTAATCATGCTAAGGTTTTTCTTGAAAAGTCAAAAAGATATTTTAAAAATTTAAGAAAGGTGAAAAACTGTTGTAATGTCCTGAAAATCTAACCAGTTCATCTACATATGAATACAAACATGCCTACCAAATTTTATTAACAAACTGGTCTACCTAAAGCAGTTTTTGCTTAATCATGCTAACAAGGGAATCATGCTAACAAGGGTTTTGCTAACAAGGGAATCATGCTAACAAGGGTTTTGCTAACAAGGGAATCATGCTAACATGGGGTTTTGCTAAAAAGTTTTTGTCAAAAAAGCTTAAGTTCAAAAATAAATAAAAAATGAAAAAATTCCATGTAATGGCATGACAATCTAATTAGGCCATTTATATACTAACACAAACATGCCAGCAAAAGTTCATTTTTTCTATGCCAAGTAAATCAACCTTGCTAACAAGCTTCTTGGGAGTGATATGGACAGATGGAATACTCAAATTAAGATGCACCCATTGATTAAATTTCTCATTCCTACTGGTAATAATTTTTGAAAGTATTAGAAAATCTTCAAATTCCATTGTCCACTGTTAGCTATACTGGAATCATTTATGCTACAGAATTGTTTTAATTCCTTTTGTGAAATCAGTACACAGTGAATTTTATGCTTACCTAGTGTGAAAAACAAAAGACAGACTTGGTGGGGGGAAAATAGTTTCTGGGGTCATTATAAGTGTAACTAATATTTCAATTTCTGTGTAATTTTGGTTAATATTTTATGTTATTATTTGTAAATCATTTAATACTGCTAATGCATTATGCAAATCTAGAAAAAAAAAACATTTACAAATTTTTAGCAATATCTATGCTTCCTCTATACAATAATGCTTGGCACAGTATCTGTGTTACATTATTACCTGTGTTTCACTATTATCTGACAACATTAATAATGTAACTGTTGCAACAGGTTTACTGATATGATAAATAGGCTGATGTGCAACATTACATGTACTATAAAAATAATGAGACACTGTGATCCAATGTTCAGTTTTCCTACTGGAATAACTTTCAAGGCACTTACTCTGAGGTTCTTGCTGATGGCACTGGGGACTCAATTACACTAAATCCACTGTCACTGAAAATATGAGCACAAAATAATCATTTAAATGTAAATATAGCAGAACTATTATTAAATGAGCAGTGATTATCTAAATTTCAGTCCATCCAAACCAACACACTGTCCCCATTGGGCTGCATCTAGGATTTTGTAAATATGGACACTGTTACTCCTTAAAGCTGAAAAAGGATTGGGACTCTCTATATGGTATAAAAATAATACTAAATTTAAAAGTAGGAAGAAAAGTGTTATAATATATCCCCTATTTTAACTGTATTCACTGTTTAGCACATGTCTTAAAAGTATTTTCATTCCTTTGGTACACTTACCACTAAAAATGGTAATCAGGCTGCATTTCCACAATAAAGTCAATCACTCATATTTCCCATCTTAAGTTTTGAAACAGCACTAAATATCTGAACTTTGCTGTCACATAAAAGAACAATGCAGTGAAGCATCTCCATGAAAACTTTCAATAAAATCTTGCTCTTTGAAAGTATAACAAAGAATTACAAGTCAACACACAGCTGAATGTCGTGTAAGGATAGCAAGGTATTGCGAGTAAACATACAGCTGAATGTCATGTAAGGATAAAAAGGAACTGCAAGTAAACATACAGCTGAATTTAATGTAAGTATAGCAAGGAATTGCCAGTCAACGTACAGCTAAATGTCATGCAAGTATAGCAAGTAACTGGAAGTCAGCCTACAGCTGAATGTCATGCAAGTATAGCAAGTAACTGGAAGTCAGCCTACAGCTGAATGTCATGCAAGTATAGCAAGTAACTGGAAGTCAGCCTACAGCTGAGTGTTATGCAAGCATAGAAAGGAATTGCAAGTCAAAATACAGTTGAATATCATGACAATAACTGTCACATGCATTATAACTGTATGTAACAATGAAGACAGTAAAGCTGAATACCAAAATGAAATTGCATGTCAGGCATTGAACATCAAGTGCTTTGTAAGTGCTTCCATTGTAACAATGATGACGTTAAAACCAAATACCAAATATACATTTCATGTCAGGTGCTGTACATCATCAAAATGCCAAAATGGTTTTCATTACAAAATAATCAAAGTATCTCATTACTCAGCTGTAAAAAGTCATTTAGTAAGTTCTTGATCATGATGGTTGATCTAGAGGTCAACAATTTGTATACCTAGTTAATGAATGTTGAAGATTCCTTTACATTCATGGCAGATATTGTTGGCAATTTCTCTATATATCTGTGCTGTAGTGTTATTAAATTTAGTAGGAATTCACATATAAGCTGAAGCATACATTTTACCAATGCAGGAAAATATCATATAATTGTTTCCAGTTTTTTTAAATCCTTACTGTGATAACCAGAGTGTAATCAACATTTACATATTTCACCTCTACTTTTACTGGTCTCCAGTAGCCACTGTCCACATACAGAAAATAAGTATACAGAAAGTTCAGACTAAAATCTGGGGCTCTTTTCTAGCTAAATATATTTTGCAGTCTTTACATTTTAACTTGCTATCATTTCAAAATTTGAAATGTTACCTTTCAATTGGCGCTATATTGTCAGTATTGTGCTGACATACTGTGAAATCACCTATCTGCTTACACACACACACACAGACAGACTCTCTCTCTCTCTCTCTCTCATACACACATAACAATGTAGAAGTACTATAATGAACTGATAAAAACCACAGATAAATGTTGTTTCTGTATATGTTTTAAAACATTGTTTCTTAAAATTTGCTGCACAAACTAGTATCACTGTCTATCCCTAGCAGCCAGATTTTGCATGGTTAAAATCACTGACTTTGTGAAAGCTTGGAGTGACATGCAACAGTACAATAATTGTTCATGCATCAATAATTACCTTGATTAGCCACAAGAAGTGAGGCTTCACATGACAAGCATAGTGCATGTAGTCCACTAATATCAAATTTCTATACTCATTCACATGTACAATACACATCTGACCTGATGCAGGTAATATACCACAACATACAGGTACAGTTATTAATATGAAAAGTTTACAATGAACAACATTTATTCATGCTTCCAACTGCAAAAAAGTCCCTCTCATTAAGCTAGAATCTTTATATGTCTTGCATGGATGAATCTATGTTATCATGACCACTTATACTTAACCCATGTTAGTAAAACATAAGATGTAGACCACAGTGATCTTCTGTTTGAAGGGTGTAGTAATATAGGTTACTGCATTTGTATGGGAAAATATGAAAGAGTTTTTCGGATAGATATACTGCATGACCTTGGGAGTACAGAATATCCATCTGACAAAACGAGTTCATATCTTCCCATACAAATGCAGTAACCTTTTTATTATATGCTCATTTTCTTTTCTACCTAAGGTTTAGTTATATAAACAAAAAATACACAACAAGAAACAAAGTAACTAAATGTATACTGTATTCCAAACTAAACACAGAAGTGCAGATTCATCATTACTCAACATTAATAATGCGCACATAACTCTGCCCAGATAAAATTGGAATTTAGTAGTGCACTAGACAATGCTTTTGAAAGAAAATGGCATTTTGGTCTACTTAAAATTGAAATTTATAGCCATATTGTGAATGAATGTGCATTGCAACAACTTTTCCATTTAGTCTGGAATGAATAGATTTTGGTATTTTTGTAGATTCTACTAAATTTTGTGATAATGACTGGATTTATCTGTATCAATTCTACATGAAGTACATTTGATTTCAGCGGTGAGGGAGCAGCATGCTGACATCTGCAAGTGTGTTTCTGTTCTGTCATTGGATGTTTGGAATCATAATGTAGAAAGAATATGAAACCTTTCAATTGCAATTATCAAAAAGATACTATAGAATTTCATTTTTAGTGCAGTAAGGAGAGGTAATTGCACTTGGAATGTAGTTGAAATTACAGTACAATTTTGAAATGGGTAATCAAGCTTTAGAACCCATGACATAGACCATGAAATAGACCAGATTAATTTAATGTTGTCTTCCAAAGAAAATAATATACATGTTTTAGGACAAACTGAAACCAAATTAAATGCTAACCACAATGATAATCCATTTCACTGTCAAGGCTACAATAAACCATTATGCAGTTACAGAGAGACAGCAGGGGGAGGTCTTGTTATATACATTAGGGAAGAAGTACATGCAGAAAGGTGACCTGACTCGGAGTCACATGAAATTGAGAGTATTTGGGTGGAAATTTCTCAAAATAATGCAACTGGCTTCATTTATAGGCCACCTTTCTCCAAAGAAATTTGGAATGATAACTTTTTGAAACTAATGGAAAATGTTCTTGCACAAGAGAAAGAAAAATATATACTCAGCGATATAAATAAGGACCTTCTCAATACTCAAATATGGAAAAAAAATGGATGGAATTTATTGAATCATTATGCCTAGTCCAGCTGGTAAATGAGCCCACAAGGGTAACAGAAAAATGAAGCACTCTTATTGATCACATTTATACCAACCTACCAGATAGTGTGGCTTGTGTTAATGTACCAAATGTTGGTCTTAGTGACCACTATCCTGCTTTTTTGACAAGAAAGGTTAAATGCAAGAGAAATAAGAAAACGACACACAAAACGATAATTTACAGTTTGTTCTAAAATTTTAATGAAGAACAATTTTCTCAATGACCTATATAAAGTTCCATAGAATAAGAGCCAAAATTTGGATGACATAAATGAAGCTCTGAGGGTGTGGACTGACTTATTTATGGATGTAGTCTCTAAGCATGCCCCACTCAAAGTACATCGAGCAAAGAATGAAATCCAACCTAACTGGCTTACTACTGAAATCCTAGATGCTATGAAAACATGAAACCAATTCAAGGCTATGGGAAACCATGCACAATAGAAAGTATGGAGAAATAAATAACAAGTATGATTAAAAAAGCTAAAAAAAACTTATTATCAATCATTGCTTGAAAACAAAAAGAGCAACACAAACTCCATTTGGAAAGTCTTCAATGAACTCACTGGAGGAACACACAAAGATCAGACAAATAAAATTCACTCACTTCTAGTAAATGACACCATAGTTACTGATGACACTGACATTGCAAATGTTTTCAATGATTTTTTTTACCAACATTACCACAAAATTAAAAAACCCAGTGATAGACAACAACTTCAATGAACTGAGAAAGTTCTGCAGCAGCAAAATCTCTAAGGAGGTATGTTTATTCCACCAGTATCAAAAAACATTTCTAAAAAATTTCTCAGTGAACTTGATACCAAGAAGGCTATAGGATGGATCAGATTGGTCCACGACTCATTAAATCTTCTGCCTCTGCTACTTTAGATGACATAACATTCATGATCAATTTTAGTATTGCAACCTCATCTGTCCCCGAAATATGGAAAACAAAGTAGCATTATTAACGTGCACATAACTCTGCCCAGATAAATTTGAACTTAGTCGTGTGCTAGACATCACTTTCGAAAGTAAATCATGTTTTAGTCTACTTAAAACTGAAATTTAGAGTCATATTGTGAATGAATGCACATTGCAACAACTTTTCCATTTAGTCTGGAATGAATAGATTTTGGTATTTTTGTTGATTGTACAAAACTTTTGATTGTGGACTGGATTTATTTGTGTCTATTCTACACGAGTACATCTGATTTGTGTCTATTCTACATGAAGTACATCTGATTTGTGTCTATTCTACATGATGTACATCTGATTTGTGTCTATTCTACATGAAGTACATCTGATTTCTGCAGCAAGGGAGCAAATGTGTTTCTGTTTTGTCGTTAACTGTTTGGAATCATAATGTGGGAAAAATATGAAGTCTTGCAATTGTAATTACAGCAGTCCCCCTCTTATATGGCCACCCCTTCTGCACCGGGAAAGTGGCCTTATAAGACGGTGACCTTTCCAGAGGGGAACTCTATTTGTGAAATGTAAATGTGTATATAGTAGGAGAGTTACAATTAACTTAAAGCAGTTAATATCTTCATTTAAAAGTAGCATTAATTATTAAAATAATCTTCTTGCCTTAAAAACAGAGTTATTGCAAGTAACATAAATTAATAGTTCTTATTTTTAGACATGAAATGTGAGTTGGATATTGTTGGCATGCACATTATAAAACCATTGAAAACATTATTTAGTTCTTGGTACATTCATTGTTTCGTACATAAAATTATTCTTTCCATTTACTCCATGTTCCCACTGCTAGAGAATATTCTCCTCATCTTCTGCGATCTTGTTTATTTGAGTCTTCCCCAACATAAAATCTTACAGCAAGTGAACTCTTCCCATTGTCATCATGTTGAATAATTATTACTTTTTCTTCTAAAGTATTATTTCTTCATTTACATGATGACATGTTAAAGTTTTGTAATGATTTATTCCTATGTTGCTAATTGTTCAGTACTGCAATTTAATTTCGCAGACGAAACTTTTGTACACAAAAAGGATAATAAAGGAAGTGATACATGTAATCTCATGTGATTTTTCGGCCTTTATCTGGTACCCTGTTTTGTTCAAAGTTGATTGATTCTGTGTGTATGTGTTAATCTGCAAAATCTATTTTTTGCCTATCTGACCATGCTATGATCTTTACAATTATGTCAGTCATAATCGTCAATTTAAAAAAAAAAATTGCTGTGAGAAACCCAAAGCTCTATCAAAACATTGCGGACTCCATTTCTAACAGACCATGTTATGATCTTGCCACTTGACAATTACATCCAGTCATAATCATTAATTAAAACAAAACATCTGCTGTGTGAAGCCCTAAGCTCCATCAAAACATTGCTGACCCCATTTTCTGCAAACATTGGCATTAATGACATAATAATAACCTTAGTAGTACATGTACTTTAGCCAACACTTCTTTCAGTTACAAAAACCCGACATCCAGAAACCAACATCAGGAAAGATAATCGGATTACTTACTTTACCGTAATTAAATATTACTATATTATTAATATTATAATATAATATAATATTAATATTATTAATATTAATTATAAAATGTGGCCGCTTGTGAGGGGTAAATTTTACATTTGTGTACTAATATGTTTGCCGCTGGTCACGTTAGAGGGGTGGTCTTATTTGTGGGTATTTTTGAACACAAACTTGTCAGTGCCAAGGGATTCTGGTCGTAAAGAGTGGGTGACCGGTGGGGGGATGGGGGTGTCCATGAGGGGGACCACTCTATCAAAAAGATGCTATCGAATATAATGTTCATTTCAGTCTGAGTACAGGAAGGAGGATATAATTACACTTGGAATGTAGTCAAAATTACAGTACAATTTCGAAATGTGTAATCAAGCTTTAGAACCCATGATATGGCTCATGTAATTCGGATTTGCAGAAGTAAATAAGTACATTTTAAGGAAATTCAGGATGTAAAACTGTTAAGTATATTTTTTTGCCATTCTTATTACCAGCTAAAGAAGACACATTTATGCCTTGTCACCTGCATGTTATTTGTAGGGACACGGCAATTTTATGACCTGCCTGGTGTCTTTTGCCAGCCTAAATCCAAAATATTGTATCAAAAAAGTTAACATGCAATACTGCAATGCCGTTGGTATGCGGCAGTCCACGAAACATCTGCTTTAGTTCATTCAGAAACAAATTTAATCAACCAAAACATGAAGTGTCTACCACACGAGTGTACATGATTTGTTTACAAATTAGTTCCTAATACACTATTGGGCACACATGTCGTGCATGTAAGTGCAGCATGAAGATGTGGAATATCATAAACTATTGCATGATTCTGACAATGTAAAGTTAATGGAGACAAAAATAAATATATAATAATATAAACGATGCATCAAAATTTAAAGTTTCGTGATTAGAATATAAAGCACACACAATAAATGATCCACACACCAAATTACATGATTCTAGTCAGGATAAAACCTGAGGTCATGAGCTAAATGCAAACCTTAGACAAAGCTAGTTGATGATGAAAAAAAAAATTAGGTCACAATAAGCTTCTATTGTTGTAAATGTTGTGTAGTAAACAGACTTGATCAATATCAACTTCATGATTTCAGCATGAACAGTGCCTGAGAAATAAACATCAAACAACAAATTTAACTGAAGCCAGTGGAGCATAAGATGATGGTGCAATACTCATGAATATGCATCTTCTCACCAAGTTTCTTGACTCCCAGTATCACATAACTACACAACAGATGAAACAAAAATCAATGTGATGACAGACTAAATGCAAAACCTTAACATAAATCAGTAAAGTGTGAAATGTAGGTCAAAATTACCTAATTTTAATAGTTTATGAAATAAGGGTGTGGAACAAACAGAGATGCATACTATCATCAAGCCTGATGATTCTGCTTTGAACAGCACTTAAAAGTCAGAAGTCAGTGAATCATGAAATGTGAGTCACAGCAACCCACTTTTGTGGCAAAGATGTATTCATCGGGATACATCCACTCACAAAACCTGTAAAAGATGAGATGTAGGTTACCATGAGCTGCTTTTGTTGCAAGGGTGTGGTGCAAACAGAGATGCATACAATCATCTAGTTTGATGATTCTACCATAAACAGAGCTTAAGCAATAAACTTAATACAAATTTAACCAGCAGCAGTAAAGAATAAAATATGGATAACAGTGACCAACGTTTAAAATTTTACCTGTCCAGAACAAAAGGTGAAGCCCTGCCTGCTATTTCGTCATCACTAAATTGTGGACTGTGAAGACTGTTACTGTTCCTTCCTCTGGAGCTGACAGAACTCTCACTGTGGTCAACATCATCATGGTCTTGGTAATTACTGCTCTCATAATTTGGCATTACTTTACTCTGAAAATAAATAATTACCTTTTTCACTCTACTGTGTGGTTCCTGTGCTATCAGAATCAGATATTATTTTGTAATTAATTCTTTTTATCATGTGGAATGTGGTTCCCATATTTATGTTGCTTAGCCACGATTTACAGCAAATATATTAGTTTCAGTGGAAACAGACTTTCGAATAATGCAACTATTTACTGAAAAAAAGAATAATACACAGATAAAAATCACCTAAAGAAGCAATATATATATATATATATATATATATACATATATATACACATTGTATATGTAGGAAAAAGTGAATGTGTTGTATATGCACTGCCCATTTTATCTTCTTTTTTTTTTTTAAATTTTGTCTAATTTATTTACACAGTTTTATTCCCTGTCCTTAGATCTCTTGGTAACTTAGAGTTCTGACTGCTGAGTGACCTTGGGTTGGCATTAGAAGCATAATAAAGACTTTAAAAAAGAAATACAGTATATATATATATATATATATATATATATATATATATATATATAAATTTAAATCAGACTATTTAAAGTCTATTAATTTTTGGATTTCACCAAAGAGACATACAATAAAGGTCCATATCTCAAAGAACTTTTTATTTTAAAAAAATGTCCTAACACAAAAACATGGAAATTCGTTTAGTAAATTAAGTTTTTCTAATGATACTTACATGCTCACAGTAACATCAGGAAATACATTTAGCTACTTCTGAATCCAGCCGTTCGTAAAAGACGAAAAACATCTATCTACTATAGATGAAGGAAAGTAACTCTTACAGATGAACTCCCCATGGACCAACAAGGTGGCCATTGGTATTCTGAATGTTTACCAGTTTAAGCTTGAGAGAAAGCTTTAACAGCATACTTGTATTTATGGAAAATAGTGAGAGATATTGAAAGTAATGTGACTGGGTAAGTTTTGTCAGAGAAACCTAACTTACTAAACAATTTCCTTGATCAAATACATAACATGACTACAGTAACATTAGAATAGTTAAAGGGAGGAAATGCTTAAACTTCCCTTCTCTACCCACTTCACTATGCAGGAGTACAATGACTGCTCAAATGAAAAGATGAATTTCTAATGTAAAGGTTGCACAACCAAAGAGTATGTGTGCAAGGCAGATCTCTGCTGTATCCTGCAAAATAATATGGCCTCATGCATAAAAGAAACCCTGGAATTCCAGTGAATCTTGTAACATCATGCCCCAAAATGAGGTTGTGCAGTCATGAATAAAGTGTGGTAACTGTCTGGGCAGTGTGGCAATTGTCTACCACTGGCAGCTCTCTCCTCTGTGAGCCCATGACAAGTAAATAATAGCTGGCTAACGTAGATAAGAATGCAACCCAACTGACTCAACTATGTCTCTAATTGAGACATTACATTACATTCAAAAGCCAGGTTTGTGAAAATTGCTCATATTTTGGGTTGAAATCTTCATGAGTCATATCGGATCCAGTGAGAATTCAGAGGACACCAACATAATAACTCACTTTAGCCAAGTGACCAGTGTTTGGTCGATTGTGTCTTGCTTTCCCACCTTAACTAATAGTAAGTCTTTAATTGCTGCCATGGATGTTCGTGTGCCGCAGGTCATGCAGCTTTATCTCTCGATAGGCTGACTGAGGAGTAAGGGTGAATAGATACTTTTTGACGGTAATGCTTTTACATATAAAACCCGGTGACATCATTGGCGACTAAGCCATCTGTTCCATTGAGAGTATATGCAGTTCACATACCAACAAGCAGAAGGTAGTGCTTCCAGTAAGAATGTCTTGGATTACAACAGCTTCAGCAAGGTTGAAGATAGGGACACAAATTTAGACGAGTTGAGCCAGGCCAAGAACCAGGAGAAGTTCCATTTCAGGAAAAAGGTGAGCAAGTGGGGCCTGGATAAGCCATATTTGGACAACAAGTCAGAAAGATCCTTGATGCAGCCAATATAGTCTTTTCAGAGGTGTCTGAATGTGTCTGAAATCATGGAATGGTATCCCTTGATTATGACTGGGGCTGCTTTTTGCCCTCCAAGTAGAAAAGGAGGATAGCCAATTGGGGGATGGAGGTTGAGAGTGGTATGATGTTGTTAACATGTTTTACTTCCCTTCATATGCCTTCAAAGTGGAGAGACATCTCACTGACAAGATCCTCTGTAAGAGTGAAGTGCTGATCTCCTTTTCATGCTGGCTTTCTCCATACAAAGATGGCATTATGAAGGAACATGGTTTATCAAAGAACATGGTGATCAATATTTTCTTGGGCATGTCTCTCACTATATCGACAACCCAGGACCTATCACATTGGAGACGGGCAATCTGAATGATTTTGAAAGCTCTGCCCCACATTTTTTGCATCAGTTTCAGTATTATAAGTGCTAGGGGAATGGCATGTCGCCTCAAGGCTGACTGTAAAGGTATAGATGGCCCTTGACTCTGGATACATCAATGGAGAGATGAAGGATGGCAGTTTGCTGTTCCACCTCATTGCAAATAGGTTTACCATCAATGGACCTGATAAAGCATAAATTCATTTAAAGACATACGAATGGAGAGCCCATACAATATGACCACCTCACTGCAAATAGACTTAACATCAGTCGGTCTGATAGAGCACAAACTCATTTAAAGACATACGAATGGAGAGCCCATTCCATATAACCACCTAACTGCAAATAGACTTAACATCAGTTGGTCCGATAGAGCACAAACTCAATGAAAGACAGACGATTGGAGAGACCATTCCATGTGAAGCAGTTGGTCTTTCCTCGACAATGAATCAGCCAGCACAATAAGCCTGCTCATGATATGTCAGACTTGTATGCAAATATGGTACTGAGTACACAAACTAAAGTATTGCCCTACCATTATGCAAGCTCCAGTGATTTTGTCCCTTCTGGTTTAAATCAGTAAATCAAATTGTTCAACACAACCACCTTCCATTGGATCTTGGATGCAGTCCATCCAATGCACAAGAGGCATAAAGAGTGGCCATCACTTCCAAAGACTGATGTGTTGAGCCTTCTCTTGCACCATCTACTTTCCAATAACCATTACAAAAGTGTGCCCCTCCCTGACAAACTGTTCAGATTGTTACTTTAGGTTCTAGGGCTTCTAAATGTATTCCTGTTGCTAGCCATTTTTCCACAGAAGCAGGAACTTTGATTTCAGTCAAGATCATAATCTAGTGATCTAAACAACCTGAGATTGGGTACCACTGTACCAGCAAGGCAATCTCCAGAGGGTGATATGTTAAGACAAATGAGACAGTGCAGGTCTGATGCTGCAATGACAAGGCCAAGGAGTTCAAGAAACCTCACTATAATCAATATTCAGGTGGACAAGATCTCAGATGCAGGAATAACACAGCCAGTGCATTTGGGAAGAAGACAAACCAGGTTAATATACATTATAAATGCCACAACTAAATGAATTAAATATTGAGAAGGGGCAAAATTTGACTTTACATTGACCATCCACCCCAAAATATGAATTAGGCAAAGAAGGTTGAACTAAATCTAAATTTACCAAGTGTTTTAGCAGAATATCATCCAGGTACACCACCATCAGTGCATAGGAGGACAATCTGAAGTATGTAGTCCAATGCCTTGGTGAAGGCCAATGGGCTGAGGTTGAGGCTGAATGGAAGTGTTTTAGAATTAGTACACCACCCCCTGGCAGTTGAAGTGATGGTACTTGCAAGATACAGTATGGATATGTATGTGGAAATACACATTGTACTGGCTGAGACTTATAGTTACACCACACAGACATATGAATGAAGCTGCCATCTCCATCTTGATCTTTGAGGTAGCAATAAACTGACTGTCTCTGCTCAGGTCTAAGACCCATCTCAATTTCCCCTGGCTTATGTAAGCAGAAAAAAAAAACAGGAATAAAAACATGGGGAGTCCAATTTGTGGACTACATCTACTGCTCGCTTTATAAACAAATGCTCTGTTTCCTTTTATAATACATTAACCATTGTGAAATTACCTGGGATCTCCATTAAGAGGAACTACAAAAAGTGGAGGTGGCTGAATGAACAAGATCCAGCGTCCCTCCTGGATGATTTGAATTGCCCAATCATTGTTGGAAAGAAGGTGATCAGAGTCTGGCAAAACAGAAGGAATCTGGCACCCAAATGAGGTTGCCATTAGGTGGGAGGGAAGACAATTCATCAGTTGGTGGGAGGCTTGGGGAGAAGAAACTTTGTTTTCTTATACCCCTCCAGTCTGCTTATGAAAGTTAGGACAAACGACCACCTATGAATCAGCTGGCAATGAAAGGTTATTGTTGTTGTTGCTGAGAAGTATCTCTGCACTCCTGCTGTCAATGGTCATCCATTTGCTGACATGGTGTTGAAGAGATAGGGGATTGCAAGGACACCTAAAGTGGCAAATCCTGTGCTGCCTGCTTTCTCACCTCTTCAATTTGGTCCCAAACACAACCGAATTGGAGAGCACAGTGTTTGCTGTATGGTGGGATTTAACAGAAGATCACAAAAGAACATCATATCACAAGAGAACATCATATGAAGTTTGCCCAAAAAAACTGGGGTGTTCGCCATTGTGTGCTGAGCCACTCTGTTGACTACCCTGGCAATAAGGCATTCTGATTCCCAGATGTAGCTGATCCATACCTACTCAGCAAGGTGAATGATCACAAAAGATGCAAAGTTCAGTAGGGAAGAAATTGACATCATGTTCCTGACCAACTCTGATTTGGCAGGAAACACTTGTCTGTCTCACCTTATAAGAGAGGGTGGCAGAAATGTTAATGATAGTATTGTCTTTATCCAAACAAGCACATCTAATTAGTAGGCATTAGTATGTAACTTATACCAGCGGGTGAAAACGCTGGCAGCAAATGACTAATTAAAAACAAGGCCCTCAAATTACTGGAGTTGTGGCTCAAATCTGAGAGACACACTGTAATATTTTTTACTGTAGTTGTTTTGGGTTTAACACCATTTCTCAGTGCAAGATAGGTTCTACATGGCGGCCAGGATAATTGGTGGAGGAAAAACCCTGGAAAACCCTGATAAGGACAACCAACCCAAGTGGAACTACTGGCAGCTTTCTCATACCCACATTGGCAGAGCCAGAGACTTGAACTCATTGGGACAGAGGTGCAAAGGAAGTGACCAGTAATGGCGAGTGCTTAAGACCACTCAGTCACCCGTGGCCTCCCCTGTAATTTTATAAATTTTTGCCAAATGCATTAATATCCTGAAGGTTGAGTTTTCATTATCTTCATAAATGTCCACTGAAGATCTTGACATTATATGTGGTATTGTCTGCCACAGGAAGGCATTCAGATGAAGGCACAATTCTGTAGATCTTTTTGATTCACACCTAAAAACTGAACTCTGATCTGGTCTGATCAAAATGTTCAGATCAGTCCATGGTGTCCCCTTTGTTGATGGGAAGTGGAGGGTTGCCTCCTCCTCAACGATCTGCATCCAGGGATAAAACATTCCATATGGTAATGATGATGCCCTGTCATCACAATGTATAAAACTGGCTCTATCTGCCCGATCTTGTAGACCGGTGGTGTCATGTCCTGCAGAGAGCACGGTCCAGCAAACAGACTAATTGTCCTGACAGGCAGGTGTGTGGGCAGGGCCAGGGTTCAGACAGCTGTCACCAATTCTAACTTAAGTGTGCTATGTGTCTGTGTCATGAATAAAGCTGGTCTGGCTGGATGATTTGGCCCACCAGTTTGATTTGCTGAATACAGCCGGACATTGTTCTTGGAATGCTAATACTAAAACAAGATACACCCACCAGAACTGTACACTGATTGGTCTTATCACTAAAATGTATGATAAACTGTAATGAATACCTGAAGCACTGTTAACAGTTTCAATGAAAGCTTAAAATGGTATGGTATACAGGTGGCCACCTACCAGTTAATCTTTAAAAGAGGTATTTCACTTCATCCATGATATATCTAGATGGAAAGATGTTTTTTGTCTTTCAGGAGAGCCTGGATTTCGAGATGGCAGATTTCATTTCCTAATGTTAATGTAATCATGTAATGTATTTGATAAAGAAATCAACATTAATATAATTTAAGAAAAAAAGAAATTGTACAGGACAGCAAACTATTTTAAATGTAGTTCAGATTATAACTTTGGCTGTGTGTTGACATGTTTAGAGACCAAAATATAACAATGGTGTATTTTTTGACATGTTTAGAGACCAAAATATAATACAAGTGTGTTTTCTGACATCTTTAGGGACCAAAATCTAACACATGGGGTTCTTATTGATATGCTTGGGAACCAAAAACCAATTTAGGAAGGAAATAATTAAAATTTATTGATTGGACAATTTTCTCAAGGACAATGAATATAACACATTTATAAAAGACTGAAAGTGATGAAATTTTAGTCTTGCATCTTTCATGTTCATTTTTATAATTATATCTTTAAACTGATAAATTTTCTCAAATGTATTACTTTTACATTTTTTTAATTAAGAAAAAGAAGTGTAAGGTGAAAATATGTAGATTAAAGGGCTATTCATATAAACCAAATATAAAACACATGCAAAACAAGTCTGTAATAAAAATTACAAAACAAGAAAAAAAAAAGAAAAAGTCATGACATTTTAAAATTCACTTCACTTGTTAGACTGGAATTTTGCAGTTAGTACAAATGCTTCAATACCAATCTATATGTATACAAGTGCACAAAAGGTACCTTTTACTCACCAAAAAGGTTACTATCTTAATTGCTGTCAAAGGCAAAATGTAATTAAAGGATGAGAAATGAGGATGCGTTATAAATGGTCGAAATAGTGGTCGCACACACATGTTGTAAATCTAGCAGCAAAAGGTTTCTTTTAAATTGGGACACTTTTAATGATCTGTCTAAATGAAATGGTGACATAAAAAGTCTAGCTGGCAACATATTTAACCTCTAAGGTTTAGCAATCAAAGAGGAAAAGTGAACCTTACCTTTCTTGGGGAGGGCACTGTCCTGGTGACTGCTTCAATTTGAAATTTTGGAGGGGGTGGACGAGGAGGTGCTATTTTATGCTTCTTTCTTTCCTAAAAGGGAGGAACCACGAGGAATTTACAACAAAGTATTATTTACAAACTCAAAGTGGTGTTTATATACTTTTAAAGTTTTTATCTGTAATGTGAAAACTGCTATATTATTTGAAAAATCAGGGACTTTATAAACATGATGATGTCATGTAAGGTCAATTAGTGCACTCATGTGGAACAGGAATATCCCATGTGACTTTCCAACAAAGGAAAACTGTCTCACCCTGAGTAAGAGAATATGGAATCTTATATCAAAACACTGCAGCAAAACTCAGTCCTATATGCTTGTTCAGGCTAAGTGACCAAGGTGTGTGATATTGAGCTAACTTCATGTACCACTTCCATAATGGGTCAAATGTACAAGTTTAGTTCCTTAATCTCTTTAAGCAAAGTACACAAGAATGTAAAATGCATTCATAGAATATAATGCACCACCAAAGTGACCTACTTTTAGAAGGATTGTGACCTACTTTTAGTAGGATTGTGACCTACTTTTAGTAGAATGGTTTTGTACTAAAAAGAGTGTATTCATACAAAATTAAAATGACTGCAGTCAACAATTACCAAGAAACCACAAAAACAAAAAATTAAGTTAATGAAGCATGAAGCGGAGGTCACTCTGAGTTAGTTTGGGGGGATGGTACTGTACACTCACCAAGACTCATCCACACAAATCTGCATGACTATGCAGCCAACAATGACTGAAAAACTTATCTGAATGCAAAACTTAAGTGAAGTCACTAAGGTATGAATGAAGGTCACACAGGTTTGTTCTTGCCCTTACAAAGATGCATGATTGTCATGAAAGCTGTCAGTGAAATAAACATATGTACTATAATGTGAGGATTGATATAGTCAGCTCAACAAGATCCCTGCATGCAGCACATGATCTTGAAAAAGTTTTATTTGTTGACTGGCTGGGTGAATCGCTGTGTGTGTGTTTGTGTGTGTGCAGAAGAAAAATAGCTTGTACCAACACTTCATGTAAATTAAGAAACAATGCATGACTGCGAGATAGACATTGAAACCCTTCATTAGTATACTGAATAAAAACTGTAGATGCTAGAGTAAAATTCTCAATTATATCTTATTCCAAGTCTACTGTGTAATATTTATTTCGGTATACTGTATCATATATACACAAAAGGTGTACAATCTATTAAGTTTGGATTACAAAGGTTTTGCTATTATTTGCTTCCTCTAAAGTATATGGTAAAACAAAAAAAAAAACATTTCAAATCAATGTGAAAGTTGAGCAAGAACCTTAACAAGGTGAAATTGGCATAATGCAGGGGAGATAAATAGATTTTTCTTCAGTAAGGCTCATACTCTAATCATAATTTTGATATTTGCCTTCAATAAATGACTCTGTTCAGAATGAATCTGTTCACAAGTTATGGAACTTAACAAAACTTGATGACAAGTATTAGAGTACATTTGGAAATGAAAGTTGAATACATCTTGTGATTTAAGCAGCCTGGACAAGCCAATATTATACAGTTAAATTTCCCCTATGATAATTATAGTTTAATTAAAAACATGACATGGCTAAAATTCCTTGTTTATCTTCCATTTATGTGACCATGAAAGAAATGAGGGTAAACCTCGACTTTAAAACAGTTGGCATGGCTGTATTATGTGACAATGCATCTACAGTATTTGCCTTCAAAAAACCTCACATTTTGTACCCCCTGTACAAAAAGCATCATGGATATCAAAAGTCTACACAACTTAGGAATTTCATTTGTCAGTTTTTAACTGGAGCATATCTAAGGGGTCTATAACACTACTGTCCTTTTAGAGTTTCAACCCAAACAGGAATTTCTTTACTACCACAGCTGCTATATTTGTATGGGCGAGTCTATCTATGCAGATAACAAGGAGTCAAGCAGTTCTTTGTCCTTGATAACCTTTGAATAATTATGTAAATTACTGTGACTTTGGGAGTTGCATTTATTGAACCCATTACACTGCTTGCTTGTTAAAAGACAATATGTGTAGTTCAAGGAACCTCACCCCTTCACTGAATATGTACTTTTCCAGGAACCAAAAAAGACAGCCAGTAGGCTGGATGTTTACACTGAAAACTCCCATTTAATTTGAAAACAAGATGACTGCATTTGGGACCTCCTGGTGACAACCAGCTAAGATATAATATTGAATGGATGGACTAAATTTTGTGCATTTGTATATCTTTGATGCTTTTCATTTTTAAAATCACAAGGGGCTACAAACTGATGGGGGAGTAGATGAATATTACAGTCATGATAGAACATTTGACTTAAGTTTCTTTAAAATATTTTGAGTGGTTTATTCAAGTTTATACCCTGAACAAGGACAAAAGTCATTGATTATTACTATGCATTTTAAAAAGTGTCTGTCCGTCTATCCACCTGTCACACTATGTCCTCATACAATTTCATATGAACATTCAAAAAACCTGGTGCAACAACTCTCCCATGATGTAATGTGATGTGACACCTATTTGGTTTCCATCTCCATCATACCCAAGGCCCTGGAAAGGGGTTGGACCATCAAATCAGAAAAAAGGAATTATTGCTATTGTGTCTACTTGAATGAAATTTTGCTCATGGAACTGACAATCATGGATACAATTCTCCAAACATGAACAGCAAATTCAGCGTTTGACCCTTGGCTCTATTCTCACCTACCAGACACTTTGCACCTGTACCATAAGTTGAAAATTATTAATGTCTCACCTAATAACCAAATAATATACACTTACTAGACATGAGACAAAAAGACAAATTCAGTCTTGCAACTGACATTGACCTTTGGATCTATCCATACTCCCCTAGTAGTCATAACTTGAAAACTATTGATATCATCACCCTGTAACCAAGAGAGGCAATTCAGAGGGAGGTGTCAAAACATCAGTTTTGAGGTATTTGTTTTATGAAATGACTTCTAATTTACATTTTCATACTGCTGTGATAGCAACCATGTGTCTTGATGATTAGCTGTGGTATACAATAAACCATCAACACCGAAAATGTATATGGTCAAAAAATTTTACTAAAATATCCTCAGTGATTACAAATTTATACCCAAACAAGATGCCAGGCACTGATTTACTTTTTCCAATGGACCTTTAACTTGATTCAAGAGGTACGGATAACCTGCATTACAAACCATCAAATCATAATGCATACCTTGGTAAAGTTTAATTCAATTATCATCAGCATCCCAAAGGTTTTAACCCAGACAAGGATTCAGGCCACCAAGTTGGTTTATTCCACTACCTTGACTTTGACCTGGGTACTTGACACACCTGCTTGTCATCATATATACCTGAGCAAGTTTCACCATAATCTCTCAAAATGTTGCAAAGTTATGGGTTGGATAAGAAATTTTTTTACGGATGGCTGGATGTCAATGAACATAGATGGCTGAACAACACAAAAATATAATAAGACCGACCTGAATTGAGTGTATGAAAAAGCAACCTACTTTTAGTTGCAGATTTTACACTTCATCGTTTTCTGATTCCAATCTGTTTTGAAAGCGCTATTAAAAGTGATGGATATACTACAAAGTCCTAGAAATATATGATGAAATACTGTTTCAGAACAAAGGAAATTCAAAGTTTTATCAACAGGGGATTAGGGTTACAGACAAAATTAAAATAAATATCTTGGTCATGAGAAACACAGTTGCAAATTTAGGAGTTATTCTGAACTTAACTGATTTGCATGCTGTAAACAAGTGCTGCATGGCTTAAGGTAAGAATGTATGCCAGCTGACCATCCTGTTTCTAGGCCAGTCCATGTTTTGCTGACATAAATGTTTACATTAGTGTGGAGTCTATATATGCCATTAGAACTGTGTACATTTGGACTCATATTTTTAATTCTTAATAGCAAAAATATTTCCAGTTATTTAACTTAAATGATTGATTCTCCTAAAGACAGAGGGATGGACACATTCACAAATGGAAAGGCAATAACGGTTGCACATCAAAATGTGGGACCCAAATAGTAATGTAAGAATCAAATGATTCAGTGACCATTACTTATAATTATTTTGTAAGTATAGTGAATCCGAACATGACATTCTGCTAAAATCTGAGTTATTTTCTGAAAATGCAAAATTCTAACATGAACACCCTTTATCCCCCCAATTCTATACCACTGTCCAAAAGAGCTATTTATCTTCCACAACAGAAACCTCTTTTTCTGAGCTCATGTGAAGAAAAAAATGCTAAGAATGAAAACATCAGCATAGGGGTACTCAATGAAATAGACACCACTTTTAGTTTCTACAGGTTTCACATGCCAGAGCTAATGGACTGAATGTGACTAATCTAGAAAGCCACTAAGAAGCAACTATGTGCATGGGTAACCTCTGATAAAAGTAAACTATTAAAGCCTTCTAAACAAACTGCAACAAATGTTGACAAACTTAGGTGTATCCTTAATTTTTGGCATGAGAAATAAACCAGAAGCATCTGGGTTTTACACTCCCTTGTTATTTTAAGTCTGTGGTTACAGCATTTTGGAGGAAGACCCATTTCAAATATGAGAATAGCATAAAATAAAAAAGTTTATAAATATCATGAAAATACTTTGAGAATAAACATCAATAACAACAATAAATTAATATTTGCAGGGGTATTATTAATCAAAACAAGGATAACACTGAACATCATGACTTACCAACACACATTACTATAACATACCCTACTGTACCAGATCGTCCAAAAAGTAACACACCTATTTCTCACCATTTGCTGACAAATGATATGAAAAATTAAAAGGTTTGATGAATGTTTGCATCTGATCAGAACAGAATTTCATCCAATACATAAAGATATGCTATGTTAGCCTACCCAATACTGCTGTGGGGATTCCTCATCTTCTTCTTTGAAAAGGACATTATATTGGTCAATAAACTTGTGCACAATCTGATTGGTTGTACCCTGGTCCCTCAGGCCCAACATACCTTGACCACACCTGTACATTAAAAATTATTAGGTGAGAGTGAAAGAGAAATTGGCATATTGTCATGGAATGGTGTAAATGTTGTTAATTAAATACATGTACTCGGGTTTCGTTTCTTTTCGCTGTACAACGATACCTGAGGGTGATTATAATATGGTCTATGTATTTCGAAATAGTGAGTACGATTCATCCTATGCCACACGTGCAAGGTGCCTTCGATAAGGAAATACGAAAAATTCTAAAGGTATAAATACGTTACTACATGTAAAGGACCTTTACAATACTAATGGTTTTGTCAGCAAGCGGCCTGCTAAAAGGATTCGCACAACTCCAGCTGTAGGGGTAGGTAATTTTTGGGTTTTGAGTGATAACTAGTGTATTTCCATATTTACCTTTGCATGTTTGTTATAGTTTTCTTTGTATACCATAATGCGTGCATTTTTTATTCTTGTTGCGACGTAGTACAGGATTTATATTGGTAATGTAAAGCTACATTTTTTTTTTAAAGAATTGTTTACTATTGTCTTATCGAGCAGGGTTAGGTTTACTATTGAACCTCTGTTTCGTAATTGCCATAATAATATAATCTTTATAACTTACCATGTATAACGTCCTTACGTTATGTCTGTATCAAGTTTAGTACACTGTATATCGGGTATATTTTCAGCTGTGTTTTTGATGGTAGGAATATCCCGGGTGTCCGGTGTTGTCTGAGGGTAGGAATATCCCGGGTGTCCGGTGTTGTCAGGGTGTAGAAACGTCCGTGTGTCTGGAGCGTTTAAGGTGCCGGAGCGTCTAATGTCTAGCGTCCGGAGTGTCCAGAGTGACTAAGGTGACCCAGCTGTAGAGCCGTCAAAGGACAAGGGGATCCGGAGGGTCTAATATTTCAAGTGTCCGGAGGGTCTAATGTTCAAGTGATCATAGTATTCCGAGGGTCCGGAGTCTATATCAGTTGTGAAATTGATTCGGAGGAGCTGTGGAGCGGATATGGTGCACGGGTGACGGAGTGCATCTCCACACATGTATTTTTAGCTGTATGCTAATTTTGGGTTAGTAAGACCCAGTGTATTATTCAGGACTGGAAGGATAGATTGTATATCCGTCCTTGTGTTTAGTGACATAATTTCGCTACCTGAGCGAATACATTTTTTACTATGTGTAAAGACTTACATCGTTTACTATTTGAGTGAACTATATTCATCTTTCCATTATTGAATCATTTGTGAAATCATTTATCCTGTGTTTTAGGGTTACTAACTAATATATTTGTATTTTTTCCATCTTTGAAACTGTGCGTTTTTTATGTTAAATAGATCCAATATTTGGATTATAAATACGCACACATCTTCATAATCCACTATTCATATAAATCGCCACATTAAATCATATATATCGGTGTCGTCAAAACGTGTTCTGTTGTCAATCCGAAATATCCCACCCGGTTATCTTGTTATACATATTATAAGTAAAACATGTAAACACAAAACACAAAAGATAACATGCATGTTAAAGCTCACACAACTATTACATTCAAAACAAACATGGTATTAAAACAGAATAATGTGCTCTTCAGCTTGAAAAGGATCTTTTCCTCTTTTTTCTCTTGCTCCGTATTTAAATTCATACAATGAAAATTGCATTCTTCCAGTGCTAATGTCATCTATACATTGTGTTCATTTTGATATTTTGGAACAAATTCAGTGTATTGGTAGAGCTTCCATTGTTCTCAGAAACTTTTCAACTTCAAAATAAGGTAATGCTTAAAACAAATGTTACATGCAAATATTCATACTGGAGAAATGGAGGGCATAACTCAAACAAGAGAAAGGAAAAATATATCCACTCACCCACCTATACAAACAAATAAACACACACCTATTGCACTTCTTGCTCTGCTCCCACTTCTCTCTCTTCTGCTCTCACTTCTCCCTATTCTGTCCAAAAGGAGAAGACATGTCTCCTTAAAGTTCAAGTCTACCTTGACCCTCACGTTTTGATCTCTATATATATAACATCTATATCACCAGTTTGTGTTCCATAAATCCAATCCTATTTTATAACAATATTTTAAGAGATTTCCATAAAAGGACAGTATTTACCGAAAGATATTGGGTCCAAAGACAATAGCAAGGGCCATTGGGCTCATCTTGTTGATGACCTGATTACAGGACACCACAGCCAAGAAGTGGGACATAAATTTCAGAAGATTATAATGTTCCTCTGGTAACTCTGTCAATATCGTCTTCAGCTTTTTCAAACACTCAGCAGTGTCATTTCTATATGCTGGAAAAGAAAATATATAAAAATTTTGTTTACCAATGAAAACAAGGAAGCAAACAAGCAACAACATGCAATTATATAAATTGATATCCACCATTTTGGTAGGATGCAGGGGAGTTGGTCTTTACAGTAACTGGATAGGGGACATAGTAAATGATTTTAGATGGATTAGTATGGAAGTCACTACTCGCAAAACAAAAAATATGGACAAATAATCCATAAAAGACAAAAGTGGCATATTTAAGGAGCACTGATAATAAACTTGCACTACAGAACAGACAGACAATAGAGCACAGGCCATCCCATAAGAAAATTACCAACAAAACTTCTGGTATTTAACATACATGTAAACCATTACTAAATGCTACAACTAATACCTTCACCACCTTAATATTATTTCTTACAAATGAGTTACAATTTTCAATATGATGTAATTATACATGAGAAAAACTTCTGTGAAAACAGCATTTCCAACATACTCTCTTGTAAATCAACAAATAGTTTTGTCATGTGTTCTGGGATGACTGAATCTGGAAGCTCACGAAGGAAAAGCTTGAGAACTCCTGCAACTGCCATCACATCTCCATCCTCATCCAAGTTAGCATCTCCATGCTGGTCAAAATTCTGGTGTAATTTGTCAACTATACGACTGTTGCCATTCACTCGAAAGATTCCCTCAAGCTCAAACCCTGAACAGAAAAACAGAAAATAAATGTTCAGGATCTAGGTGTAAAGGAGTTTTCTCTACTCAAGTGTTTACACTTGTAATTCTGGAAGGTGATGTAAAATGACATGGTTGTGATTTTTCAGTCTTGTATTAAACAAATAAAGAGAAAGCAAATTATATCTCTTCCAAAATACTTACCTGATCACATTTACAATGGGAATTTAAAACCACTGTGTCTTGAATCCAACCCTTCCAAAAAGCTACTGTCAGCCAATTAAGTAATAAATGAAATGGAAGTTGTTTATACCCAGCCACCTTACCTTTTAATTGCTCTATGAAAATTAGCTGCATAACTGCAATCAAGGATAGTTTACATGAGCTTTAAAAGAGTACTACTGCATAATATGAAAAAATACAAAATTCCCCGAAACTTTAGGGAATTGTAGTCCTTGTAAAAACACAATTTTCTGACCCATACAGTAATGTCAAACGTATGGGTATACATAGACAAACTCGAAGTCAAACTTGCAGATTTTGAAAATCACTGAGTGTTGAGTTTATAAATAGTTCACAGGAATAAGGTATACATATTCGAATAACTGTGGCTGTTGCCAAAGAGGCTGATGATTCCATGTGAACATTAGTGTAGCAAAGACCCACATTCCAGAACAGGAAAAGTGTTTTGTGGAAAAACCATCTGTACAGATCGGAGTAGTTTCATGAAGGAGATGGAGAAATAATAAACAGCTGAAACTACAACAGATACAACAGAGCTACAAGCAAGTTGGCTTGTATCATCTTCAAGGCCATATTCGATTCTTCTAAAGTATGTTTATTAACCCCAATAAAATTAACCTCAAAATTAACCCCAATAAAATTAACCTCATTTCTTGAAAACAAGTCAAGAGTTGCAACCTGTTCAAAATATTTCCTCTTATACATTCATGTCAATAAGCTGGTGGTATATGGAACTTACTGTGTCTATTTTTGTGTGTGTGTTAATCTGTTCTCACTGTCCATGCTTAACTCTTATACAGCTTAACTTATTAACGTTAAACTTTCACTAAGGGCGAAACTGAGATTAGTATGTGTTTACAGAGATAGGGCTCATCATGGGGAAGGAGGGAGGGGGAGTAAGGGAGATGTGACAATGTAAACTTTCAATCAGTAACACTCTGAGATGACACCCAAGATCCAATTACAAAAAAAATTTACTTGCTTATCCACTGCTCTAAAACTGTGTATAAAAAATGCTTTAGTTCCATGAGAATACATTACAATGTATTTAAACTCTTTCATCCCGTGAGCAACATATTAATACCATTTTATAAATTAATGTAAAAGCAGAAACATCCACTCATGCCATTTGCACCTTTGATAACCAGTTTGAATTATCATGACCATATTATGTGTTGACAAGCTTTAAATTTAATAGATGATGAAGGCCCTATATATCGAAATTTGACCAACTACAAATGCGATTTTCTGATTTCTTAGATTGAACACAAAAATTTCAACATTTTTTTATATTTTTAATATAATGGAAATAATTAAAACCAACTAAAACTGTTGAAAATTTATGCAGTAGTGTTTCTTTAAGACATGACTGTTCACCGTTCATACTTACTACATATTATGGGACTGTAATGAGGCGGTCGATTTTTGCAACAAAAATTTGAAGATTGCAGCCAGTAAAGTTTTTTGAAAACAGAACCATGTCAGGGGTTTTGTAAGTTAACAATAGTGTTTTTAGTATGGCATGTTGTGTTATGGCAGGTATGCTTACTGAGTTTCATGATTATATTTGGTCCTTAATGACACAGTCTGAATTTCATTATTTGAATATCAACTCTCAAGTTTATCACTTGTCACCATGTGCTATAGACTTGTATTCTGAACATGTGCACATAAGATGGTGTTGTACTGTGAATTATAGCCTCAGGGTTGATACAACAGGTGTTCATGAAAGGTAACACAGCAATGTATGGGTTCCTGTGAGAAAATCTGCAGCTGTGATTCAATCTTTCATGTAAGTTTTGCAATAACTTCTTCTGATGCTAAACAATATGTCTGTAAGGAATGGAGATTTCAGGAAACAATGCTGATTGGCCATTTCTTTCTGGCATGTGCTGAAACCTTTCATTTCTGGGTAAAAATATTGCCATTTTGTCCAAAAACAATGGCTGTAATGACATAAAGATACAAGTGAATTTATAGGTTTGGCATTACCTACCATTAGCTTCTATATATGAACATAACCTCTTGACTATAAAAGGAACTTTATATCCATGTGGTGCCCTTCTGACCAATTCTTCTAAAGGAACACCAAAAGTTTTGTTGGCATTGATTTTTTTCTTTGACCCAGGGCTCCAAAGTCTTTTAACTTTATCCATGGAGGCATTGGAGTTTACTCCCCTTGTCTGAAATAGAAAAGCATACAAATGAATTATTTTTTTATTAAAAAAAAAACTAACTGGAATCATCAACAATGAATATAAAAAAGCCAACTATCTTTGCAAAACATAATTTAGTCTCAACCAACAAATTGTTTGCGTAAAAAATGCACACATGAAAACAATCAAC
The DNA here is from genome assembly GCA_028554795.2 of Sinohyriopsis cumingii. Classification (NCBI taxonomy): domain Eukaryota; kingdom Metazoa; phylum Mollusca; class Bivalvia; order Unionida; family Unionidae; genus Sinohyriopsis; species Sinohyriopsis cumingii. The sequence continues at coordinate 155,736,462 of CM068825.1, read as the reverse complement.
TTTAAGATTTCTAGTTTTCTAATTTCATTTGATCAATGATGAAATGAAATTTCATACAAATAAGCCCTGTACACAATGCAAAACTAAAATTAATGAATCCATAAATAATGGGATTTACTACAATGAACTCATATTTTAGCCCAAATCACTACAATTTATGTGTTTTTCCTCTCTGAACAAAAGTATATTTTTACCAACATACTTTAATTATCCCTTGTAGAATCAGAAGAATACATGTACCAAGATATCCACAGCAACAAATCTCTCCTCAGGCAAATTACCTGGTACTATTCAAAACATTCTTCCATATAATAAAGAAGTTTGAGATTATAACATTTATGTCACTGTTTAAAATTCTGAAGTGTTTGTATATTAAACTGCTCGGCCCTAAGCAAACATCTTACCGGCCGTGTTAAGTCGTATCAAACAATCTCCTAGTTATCAAGGTCAGTAAGCAAACATAACATGCACTGACTCAATTAACTTTGACGCAAGAAATCTCTTGCCCACCTACCATATTTCTAAATTTCATATCACTACACCGAAGTGTCTTCTTGAGGTCAAAGTTTAGCAATGAGAATATGCTTTGACAACTGTTACAGTATTTCATTAGCATGTCTCAGGAACAGTGACTGCTATATGCAAACATTTATATATCAAATTAAATTCATACTGATTTACAAAAAACATTCTTCTGGAATTACATCCTGTTGATTTTCATGGAACCGAAAATCCACAAATTTAAAACCCAAACAAATTGCTCAAAATGAGACACCAATGCACAGAAGAAATTTTATTGTTGCTTTGTATATGGCCACTGGCCCAATCACAAGATTATACAATGAAAAAAAAAACTTGGGTGGAAACACATTTTCTAACTCAGCAATATAGTGACAAGTAATAAATACACATACATGTGACATAATATACACAACTACAACATTTGCTAAGTAGTTTTCCTTAGCTAGAAGGCAAAATGCATAAACTGTCTGTTTTTCTGATTACTTCATAAGGTTTATTACAGAGTAAATTGTAAAATATTTCATCAGTTGGGTATTTCGTAATAGCACTATGGAAGGAACTTAAAATTCAGAGTATTTTGGGGATTTAAAACATTTTTTTAATTCATCTTCAATTTCCCCACTGTTACATAAACAACAATCTATGTGCCATATCAAACTTTTTATGTCTGCCTGCAATTATATGAAAAGAAAGATCTCCAAGGACCAAATCAAAAGAGAGTGTATAACTGTCTTATTTCATTGTTGTCAACAACATACAAGTATTTCACACTATCTATAAGATTTTCATTTACAGTATTTCTTCATGCCATTCCTGCAAATTATAGTCCAGTAACCATTGTCTAAATCTGTACAATAAGTAACCAGAACAAATATCCGGGGACCCCGAGTGGCAGAGTGATCTAAAGCGCTTTCTGTTATGGATCACTGCCATCTCACCTCTGTCTGCGTGGGTTCGAGTCTCGGATTCGGCCAATGTGGGTATGTGAGAAAGTTTGCAAGTAGCTTCTCGAGGGCCAGTGGTTCTTTCTGGGGATTTCCCGGGTTCTTCCTCCACCATTAATACTGGCCACCATGTACAGCCTATCATGTGCTGAAAAATGGCGTTAAACCCTACAACAACAACAACAACAAATATCCTGAGAAAAGCAAACAAAACCCAACACATATTTACAAAGTAGCTGTCTAATATACCGTTGAGTTGCTAAATTTATTCTTCCGCAATATCTAGTAACATTTCTTGGAATATCTTTAGCTATGAATATGCAACAATTTACACCAATATTCTATAGATCTAATATTACAGTCAATATACATATTATAACATCTAGATTCACCAAGAGCTTCCATGTTTGAAGATTGTCTTCCAAATAAAAATAATAATAATAATAATGACCTTATTTAAATGACAAATCAAATTTACATAACTACTGAAGGAATTTCTCAACAGATTTTCTAATTTTGCATCCCCAAATTTCATATGAACAGAAGAGACTGGGCTTATAACAAACATCAAATAATCTGAACATAATGTTCAGGGATGGAGATTCAAGATTCTTATTCATTTCATGACTGAGATTAAAGCTTTATAAGGTTGTATAAAAAGTCTTTCTGACCAATTCAATCTGCTAGAAAACAATACTCTCAAATAGTTAAAGTCCACTTTTCACACTTGTTATAGTCTACCAATGTTTCTACAAACAATGGTATTTGTCATTTACAGTAAGATCCCATTTCACACTAAAGAGCTCCACTGTCTATCTTTAGATGGATCCTGTATGTTTTACAACACTCTAACCATTCCAGATTTGATATTTTGGGGGACATTTCAAGCGAGGTACTGACTAATACACTGGCCTCATCATATTAATTTTCTAATTTGTTAATATAACGATGATCCCACATTTCCTTTTATTTTTGCAGACTTCTCTATATTTATTTCTATGCTCAAACATCTGATCAAATTCCTGATGCCTGTTTGCCAAAACTGGTTTGAGAATGCATTTCATATTTTCTAAATCTATGCATTCCAAATTGTACAAGGATGGTTTAGAAATATTTGATTTGCTACAATCTACTTTAAAACTACATGTATCTGCTGCATTATATAATATTTTGAGAAGCATGTCAAAAGCCTGCTAAATCTCCATAGTGACAAATGTTTAAAAAATCATTGCAAAATGACCCTATGAACACATGTAGCATTTCTTAATTTGTCACATAAATTCTTTGCACTCCCATTTCATTCAATAATGGGGTTTTCAACCTAAATTAACATCATTCAGAATATTATTATTTTTCATATATTTTTATTGAAACTTTGGTCAGTAATTGATCAAATTCATTTCTCATTTGAACAGTGAGTCATTCAACATGAGTAAATAAATCTAATGATAGTATTGTGTAATCAACTAGACTCCTACCCCCATTTGCAAGACACGCAGAAACTCCCTGTTCATCACCGTCTACTCTTTCATTCAGGATATGAAAACCAAATATACAGCATAGTTGAACAAAACTTTAAAAACCAATTTCATTCATCTCAATATCCTTAAATTTGTTAATCTTATAAAACTGAGTGAAGGAACAAACTTTAAATCATCATCAATTATACAATCATCTATACAAGCTGTTCTAGAAGTAAAATCACTAATCACTAATCAGTATATTTCATTTTCAAGATTTTAAAATATCAATCATATTTATCACTAATACATCAATGCCATTAGAGGGCCTGTCATCATATATAGGTGAACCAGATGGGGTATATAGATACAACCTAGTATGACATCATGCCGAACCTCAAATAATTGTTTGTTCAGTAACATAAAAATAGTCCCTATATTCAGTGTGAACATGTTTCACATGATTTATATGTGTATTATGCACAAGTACTGCTACGCTGCTGCAATCAGCACTAACTCTTTGACTTACTAAATACCTATACAGTCAGGGAAAAAAAGAGCAATCCTTGATAAACATTAGTAAACAAATTATTTCATAGTATTTTACAAGTGAAATGAAATCAGAACTACACAATTTTCTTTAATGTGCTCTATCTTCCAAGAAATGAGGTTGATACAATGATTCAATATTTTGAAGTTATGCTAGAATTTATTATTGTCTGAGCGTGACTGATTAAATTTGTTACTTATATTCATGAAATTGGAAGAATTCCTGTAATCAACAATATTGGCAGAAAACTAGTTTTATGGCTACTAGATGGGAAGATAAGCATATCTGGATAACTGAAATAATGTTCTTATAACAGTATGTCAATTTTAGACTTAAGACGTAAAATTCTATTTCAAAAATATTTTCAGATTCTCTTTTGTATATATAACAGCAACTATGCATGCTTTGTTGTAATCTTGTACGTGGATTTTCTTTTGGTGGCAAACTGCTAATCCTGAAGTATGAACTACTGTATGTAAGTCATTGATATAACTACTGTATGTAAGTCATCGATATACTACATAATGAAAAGTACATGTACCAAGAACTGTAAGTGCACTGTATACGTGCCCTTCCTTAATAGTACTGTGTAAAGGTTGTTGCTGCAGATATAGGGAGTCTATCATCTCATTAAGCAACAAAAACCATTTCAGTTTTTGGTCCAATAACCCAAAATGTATTAGGTTTCTTCTCTGCCCCAGTGGAATATCTTCAATGTTTGAAGAAGATAGTGTATCATGAAAAAACTATTTTTTTCTACTGTAGGCCCCTCAGATCACATTTTAACTTTTGACTAAAAAATCCATAACTTACTTGCACAGTGCAGTAGCAAGCCATCAAGTCTGGTACAAGCAGGTATTTTATAATTGAACTTATTTACAAAATCTATTTCCCTTGGTTTCATAATAGTGACCTTCACCTTTGACTTTTAAATCTCATATTAACAGAGGTTTATTCCTTCCTTAATGTTCTAGGTACAAGCCATCCATGAATTTTCATCAGCATTTATTTACCAGAACTTGAAATATTGCATGGGAGCTGAATCTTCCTGGAGTCAATTGGCCCATAACTCCCACCTTTGTACCCATCAACAAAACTACAAATGCACGCTATTGAAAACGTATGGTCAAGGTACAATGTCTAGAGCTAAAGTCAATCTACCTACATGGTTTCTGAAAATAGAGGCAGATGAATGGATTACACCATATAATGATAAACTTTGCCTTGTATGGCAGGTTTATAAAAAGAAAAAGCTTTGAACCATTTTCCATATGCTAAGTAATGCATGCAAGAAGTAGTATGTCGATCTGTAATACAGTGACATGCATACAGAAGACTGTAATCTGACTGTTCTTGAACAATATATACTCACTTACAAGACATGTCCAACTGCAAACTCACAGACCCAGAGCTGCTGTTGCATAATGCATTCACAGATCTGGGTCTGTGAAGTTTGTTAAAAGTAATCAGTACAACAAACAAGAAGGCACATTATGCTATGGCAGATTAAGATCTTTGTTTGCAGTTTGACTTGACTTATAAGCAAGTATTTCGGGTACGTAAGACTGATTCATGTTGAAGAAGAAACAAAATGTCCCATAATGGCAATAAAAATTTGATTTCTTCCACATTTTTTATGTCCAGATAGTACAAGTCAATAAAAATCTTAAATTATTGTTGGACATATTCATGTGCACCACATATACTTGCTTATAAGTTGAGTGAAACTGCAAGCAACAAAGATCCTGATCTGCTGTATCATAATGCACCTGCAGATCAGGGTCTATGTTGTTTATTGTACTGACGACTCCTAACAAACTACACAGATCAAGATCTGCCTGTGCATTATGCACCAGCAGATCTGGCTCTATGCAGGATGAAGTTTGACTTGCCTTATAAGTGTGTATATATATATATATATATATATATATATATATATATATATATATATATATATATATATATATATATATATATATATATTTCTAGACTACTGTTAAGGTGATATTCAATTCCTGCCCAATATCCATAATTCGCTATTGAAAAAATTCAAGGAATTACCAAAAATTGTATTTAAAGCACAAGAATAGGATGGATGCCACCCAAGGTTAACCTAGCTATCATGACATAAACAGATTATAATACTTTTCCAAGCCACATGGCACCAATGTATCTACAGAAAGCACATGGTTACTATTATTAAATAGGGTAATCCAAGATAATGACTGTTCCTTCTGCATGAATACTTATGAAAGTAATACCAAAAAAGGTAATTTTTAATCTAATCAGATTTATCTTTGTAAAATACATATGCACCTGCTATACAGACCAAAAAGTCTAAAAATTTCTATAAAAGAAATTAAAACTTGCTATAATGGCCTTAGAATCTAATCAAGTCATCTATTTATGAGCATAAATAGGCCTACAAAATTTCACTTGCCTAACGTGAGTGGGTTTTGCTTAATTATGCTTAAAAGGTTTGTGTAATAAAAAAGTGTCAAAACTGTGTACAATAATTCAAGAACTGTTATAATGGCCACAAAATGTAATCAGGTCTTCTGCATGTGGATACAAATACTCTGGCAAAATGTAATCTTGTCTTCAACACATGGATACAAATATGCTGGCAAAATTTAACCAAGTCTTTTGCATATGGATACAAATACAATGGCAAAATTTAACCAAGTCTTCTGTATACAGATAAAAATATGCTGGCAAAATTGAATCAGGTCTTCTGCATATGGATACAAATACGATGGCAAAATTTCATCTGTCTATAATGAGTTGCATTTGTGCAAACATGCAAACAAACATCTTTCTATGAGGAGACTAGGAGGTAGGTGATGTCTTCGGACAAGCCTAACATGTAGGTGATGTATTTTCCCCATGCAATAGCCAATGAAGCATAGATAGTGTCTGTTTGCTCCATCTGTTTGCTGTTGCTATTTGCAAAATAATTTCCCAATGTACATGCTGTTTCATACTTATGATTTAACTCAAGTAAACTTTACAGTTTTAGATTCATACTATTCAAATTTTCTTGGGTAAACAAGGTACAGTAAATGTGCTTAAAATGCTACTGGGAGAAATGCATGTACACATCTCACCCACTTGGTAATCTTATGCTGTAGGAATTGTGCAACTTTACTCAAATGCAGAAATGAACCAGCAATATGAACGGTAGTTACTTTTTCTTGGAAAAGATTGTGGTAAATACAAGAGAAAGAGAAAGACGTGGCATTAGCGCAAATAAAAAAAGCTGACTAAACACATATGCAGCTCAGCAGCATCCTTCTATCAATTTTCTTCTTATTTGCTCCTGACCCCACTTACAACTCCTCCCCTTGTACCATGTGCCAAACCAAACTTTTCTGATTATTAAACTTATATAAAAACCTATGATGATATTTAAAGTCGTTTTATTTGAAACATAAAGCAAGGGGTTGGTATTGGGGGGGATGATATTGTTAGGGTTGCACAATTATGAGAATGCACATATACTCCAATGTTGCCACAAGGAAGACCCCTTTTTGCCTTTCACACAAAATGTGAAATATCCAGCATCTTGAGTGCCAAAAAGCAGCTGCATGTACTCAACATGATATGAAAATCTTGATGTACATCATTTCAACTGCTCTTTACAGGTTTAGAATATTTCAAAATAGATCTGCTTTAGAGTGCATGAATTGACCAAGTAATTTCTTTTTCTAAAAGTATGCAGAGGAACCTTGTAGTTGATAGTTTTGGCCCATACCATAAAAGTAAATGTAGAAGTAAAATAAAGTAAAAAGTAAAGTAGAGTAAAATGTTAAGTAAAGTAACAAGCATAAAGTGAAGTGAAGTAAACTGAAGTGAAGTGAAATAAGTATAGTTAAGTCTAAGTAAATAAGTGAAAGTAAATATGTCTGTCTGTCTGCATGTATGTATGCAAACAAAACAGAATCTTTAACCTATCCCCTGAAGCTTGGTGCAACTATGTTGTTGATTGATCAGATGGGACCATGCTGACCATCTCAAGATGAAGTTGCAGCCAAAGTAGTGTTTCATTGGAGTGGCCACCTTGACCTCTCGTCTACACAGTTACCAGGATCTTCTAATTCACCATTATGGAATGCAACCCATAAAGTATAGATTGCCTACATGCAGTCAGTCACCTCAAACAACATGCAGCAAGGATACAATAGGATGATTTTACAACCCCATGCCCGCATTGGGACTCTAACATTTTATATTTTATTTTAAATTTAACAGTTACTGGTCAAACACACATTATTTAATAAACACAAGACACATTTACAAACATAAAAAGCATAACTGTAAGATGTACAGATGCAGAAATCAGGAAATTTACTTAAATTGTTGATTAATGATCACAGTAGCTACATTAACCAGGTATATAATACACCAAAATCAAGGTACCATAAAATATACCAAAATCAAGGACCATAAGATATACCAAAATCAAGGTACCATAAAATATGCCAAAATCAAGATACCATAGAATATATCAAATCAAGATACCATAGAATATGCCAAAATCAAGGTACTATAGAATATACCAAATACAAGGTACCATAGAATATACCAAAATCAAGATACCATAGAATATACCAAAATCAAGGTACCATAAGATATACCAAAATCAAGGTACCTTAACATATACCAAAATCAAGGTACCATAAGATATACCAAAATCAAGGTACCATAAAATATACCAAATCAAGGTACCATAAAATATACCAAAATCAAGTTACCATAAGATATACCAAATCAAGGTACCATAAAATATACCAAAATCAAGGTACCGTAAGATATACCAAAATCAAGGTACCATAAAATATACCAAAATCAAGGTACCATAAAACATACCAAAATCAAGGCACCATAGGATATACCAAATTAAATAACCATAAAATATACCAAAATCAAGGTACCATAAAATATACCAAAATTAAGGTATCATAAATATACCAAAATCAAGGTACCATAAAATATACCAAAATTAAGGTACCATAAATATACCAAAATCAAGGTACCATAAAATATGCCAAAATCAAGGTACCATAAATTATACTAAAATCAAGGTACTATAGAATTTACCAAATCAAGGTACCAGAGAATAGGCCAAAATCACGGTACCATAAAATATACCAAAATCAAGGTACCACAGAATATGCCAAAATCAGGGTACCATAAAATATACCAAAATCAAGGTGCCATAAGATATACCAAAATCAAGGTACCATAAGATATACCAAAATCAGGGTGCCATAAAATATACCAAAATCAAGGTACCATAGAATATACCAAAATCAAGGTACCATAAGATATACCAAAATCAGGGTACCATAAAATATACCAAAATCAAGGTACCATAGAATATACCAAAATCAAGGTTCCATAAGATATACCAAAATCAAGGTATCAAAAGATATACCAAAACTAAGGTGCCATAAAGTATACCAAAATTAATGTACCATAAAATATACCAATATCAAGGTATCATAAAATATACCAAACTTAAGTTACCATAAAATATACCAAAATTAAGGTACCATAAAATATACTAAAATCAAGGTATCATAAATACCAAAATCAAGGTACCATAAAATATACCAAATTCAAGGTACCATAAGATTTACCAAAATCAAGGTACCATAAGATATACCAAAATCAAGATACCATAAAATATACCAAAATCAAGGCACCATAAAATATACCAAAGTCAAGGTACCATAGAATATACCAAAATCAAGGTACCATAGAATATGCCAAAATCAAGGTACCATGAAATATACCAAAATCAATGTACCATAAAATTTACCAAAATTAAGGTACCATAAGGTATACCAAAATCAAGGTACCATAAAATATACCAAAATCAAGGTACCATTAGTACCTGACCACAAGAAGATGGTGAGAACTTGATAATATTCCTAAACCTATATGTACATGAAATCTAAATCCAATATCACTTGACATTCACACACATATGCTGTATCAAGTTTATACATTTCAGTAATAAGGCTTTATCCCGGATGATAGTTTGAATTTTTGCTCACTGGACTAAGGCAATAACTCAAACTGGACTGGGTGTGTATCATACCTGTAACTCACGCAGGGCATAAAAACTGCTCACAACTCACTGGTCCGGGACCAGTAAGACCTTAAACTGCAAAGGTCCACAGCAGCCACAGACCAGTCCAACAGCAAAATTTGACTTTCAAATATTTACTACAATGCATTATCATAAATGAACAAATGGAAAGAAAAAAAAATTAATGCAAATATAAAATTAAAACAAATTTAATGCAATATCAAAATTTAGACAACTATTTCATTGTTTATTAAATAACTAAAACATTTTACTAACCATAGCATTTAGAATTTTCAAATCATGTGACCATGCTTTTTACAGACTGATCCTCTTTGAATCTCAGCGCTATAGTTAACTAAACCTTCAAGTCTAAATGTTTTCAAAATAAGAGATATCAAACAACCAAATTAAATGGAATACTTCTGCCATGCCAAGCTCCTTCAGTGAAACATCCATAAAGTCAGTCTATATTCAGTCGGCAACTCCAAAAGTAAAAGTTCACTTGGCAGAAAGTCCAAATTTACTCTGACCTTTCCTACCCATTAGATATTTTAACGTTTTTTTGTCAAAATATCTAAAATGGAGAGGGAAAGGTCAGAAAAATTCAGACTGCTTGACAGCTTGCTCAACCTCAGATGAACTTTTCCTTGAGTGTAATGTCAAATGATGTGCTTTCTCAGAAAAAAAAAGTGGTCATTGGGCAATGGTCTCATCTTGACAGAAATAAGCTACTTCTGGACAATTGGATAATGTGAATAACTTCTTGTGCACTCAGCCGGAAAATCAGTGCCCTGATGATTGGAAGGGGTATGTTCATTTACTATCAATAACCTACTGGATACAAATAATATGTTCTTGGCTTGTTTCGTGTGCTAACAATGGACCAGTTATAAAACTCGCTGTGCCTTTAATCAGGGGAATACAATATGAGCTTGAATAATTGGCTGACTCTCTGGATGCCGTACATGCTGAACAAAACATAAACGACTTCTTGTTACCATATTCAAACCAGACTGCTCTGGTGGCCTAGTGGTTAGAGCATCTGCCTCAGATGTGGGAGGTCATGGGTTCAATCCCTGACTGAGTCATACCACAGTTGCCTTGCTTGGCACTCAGCATTAAGAGGTTAGTGTAAGGACTGGTCAGCCTGGTGTCAGGATAATGTGACTGGGTGGGACATCATGCTACATGTCTTCGGCATGATGCCCCAGTGCTAGACATCAGTATAAACTGTTACACTGCAGACATCATAGTGATATGACTGAAAAATCATTAAAGCTACGTTAAAAAATCCAAATCTAAATCCATACTCAACCCAAAGCCAAGCTTTTTTGTAGTCGTCATGGAAAGTCCAAATAAGTTTATTTTTATCATAATTTCTGTCCTTTTTGGACCTGGGATGTTTGAAACCTTGCAGTGCAACACATCTTGTGGCAGATGAATTCCTTGTGGTTGATTTTCGCCTTCCGTCATACTTAAATGAACTCACTATGAGGCTACTACCTCCTGCCACGTAAACGCGGCTGTGGGGTTAATGAGTTAATAGCAGCTCAACCATATGGTGTCAATCAAACGTGAAGGTATAATGTTGTAAACATGAATAACAGTCCCAATTTATCTTTTGGGCCTATGGGGTATTTCATTCATAAAATTAAATATAATTAAGTGAAAATGAGATTTAAAAAAATAATCAGGTATTTTTCTGTTTAATGATTTTAAAATAAACAAACTAAAACAACTAATTCAGCTTACTCTTTTCTATGTCAGGTTTAATACCTTGTTTTTGATAGGTCTCAATTTCAACCGCTTCCAATGAAATAAGTTATTAATTGCCTCTGCTAATCATGTTTTGACAAAACTTTATTTCCATCATATTTTTCGATAATTTAAAAGAATGTGATTCATTTATCAATTTTATCTGAGAGAATATAACTGCTTACTGAAAGAGCTAAAAATCTTTGAATTTTAAACAGAAATTAGGCCATAATAAATGAACAAGCTTGCGGCATGTCAATTTTGAAAATAAAAGTTAGACTGGCTGACCATACTTGTTTACATACTAAAAATGTGCTTTTTAGTTTATTTCATTAGTAATGTAAGTGTCACAAGACAATAAAATTAGATCAGAAGTTTGAATCAGCTGTTTGTTTACACAAAGATGTGCACAGAAACATTAATGTTACGAATGAATGATGAAATGCATGTATATCTGGTTTACATACTGGAAGAAAAAAATTGGATAATTTTAATGTTTTTAATGAGTGATATTTATGGATATGCTGCTTATCTGTATTAATGGATAGCTGCACAAAGCTTGTGGAAAATAAACCCATCATAATAAATGTAAACATTAGGTACCATAAGATAAATGATAAAAGGCAAAGAGGTTAAAATTGTGTAATATACATTTTTTTAAAACATAATTGTAACAGGGATAAACTCCTTAAGACACATAGTCCAAATTTGTTACATAAACTTCATTTCCTCAAAAAGTTCACAATTTCAAGTGGCACACTATCACACTGATTGTTCGTCCAAGTTCATATCAAAATACATCTACGTTTGTGGAAGCGAAGTGGATACGCTTGGTAAGAATGTGTTCCATTGTCAGATGACACATGCAGGTTAAGCACTTTGGTCAAGGTTAACCCTTCAGTAGGTATGTGAGAGTCTGGTAGTCAACATGCATTCTGCAAAATAACACCTCATCTCTCCAATTTGTTCTATATGAGTGATGGCCCTCTCCAATGATAGGTCTGATGTTCTGAAGCTTGTTGGTGAAATTTTCACTCTACATATTGTGCCAAGTATGAAGAAAATGCTAATTAAAATATGAGTCTATGTATGGAATCTTCAATTCCAAAATGGGTGACTGCTGGGCAGCAATGACTCCTTTATCTGCCCTTTCACCACCGATTATACCATTGCGATTATGTAGATAGCATCAAACAAAATACTTTTTCTAAATTTTATGAGCAAATCATGTTTCTGCGTGATTTGGTATATTAATAGGTACAAAGATTTTCAGATTATTCAAGGCTTAAAGTGTTGGAAAGGAATCCAGAATTATGAAATATGTGGAGAAGATTCAATGTAGTTCAACAGATTTGAAAATCAATACAATTTCAGTGAGTAAAAATGGAGCCTTTATCTGGTAACAGTTCAAGATAGTTCATGTAGGGATGATGCAACAGTGGCTCCAACCTTGTTCCCATCTTTTGAACAATCGTATTCAGAGGCATATGACCATGAAAGGAGGCTCTTATTATCATTTATTCTGGAAAAGGAGAAGATTTTTTGATGACCTTTTTGAATTGTCAAAGACCTAATATTATTGGGGGGGTGGGGGTGATAAGTGCTGATTTTGGAATATAAATGGTCCCAGTAAGTAACAGACCATCAGGTTGATTCATCATTATCAGAATTTGATTGCTACCTTATTCCTACCCCAACCCCGTTCTACAACACACTGCCTGTAATCAATAATAAGCTCTGAAAAGAATACACATACCGGTAATTCATGTGTTGAGGAATGATCTGATGATATAGATATAAATAAAAACCAATGTTGACGACCTAAGTTAACTTCCTTTGGAATTCAAAGTAATGGGTACATACTACATTGGTCTGTGGATGGTTTCAAAGCTGTAACCCTTTTCTAAGTAATTTTCATCTGATGGCCCAAGGAAATCTGGACAGACATTCAGTGAATGTGTATATAAGAATATTGGATGGGAATTAGTGGTTCAAAAGTTATGACCCAAATGATGCCACCCACCCACCCAACCCCGTGGTATGGATACACCCATGAAACAATGCTGACTGCTTAAGTTAATTTGCCTTATGATTCCAAGTTGATGGATTATTTCATGTGGGGCTATAAACAGATTCTAAGATATAACCCTTGGGCCTGTTCCCAGAGGGTAGAGAGACCTAGAAGCCAATGAATAACTTGACTTTTTCAAGCACAATGTGTTTACAAGTTAATAAGGTGGATCTCAGTGGTTTTAAAGTGATGATCTAGGGCCTGGATCCCAGACGAAAGACACAAAAGCATGACCAAGGGGCAATATTGCCTAAAGCAGAAAATTCAATGTCTACTTTGTTCCAAAGAAAAGAATGTACATCATGGCAAATGTGAAAAAATGAATTCTATTAAAATAAGTAGAAATTTGGGGGTAACCCCATATCAACTTCTTGCCCTTTGCATTGGAATGACTTCAGTGAGATAAAAAGGCAGACCCCACCCCCTATCAACATTAAGTGTAACAAGTTTCATCAAATTTGTACAAGAAGTTCTAATGTTGTTCCCAAGAAAGTGTGACATAAGCATCAGAAAGAGGACTATATGTGCCTGACATTAATCACCTGGCTGGCATCTATCTAAGCAGGGGTGCACAACCTTTATTGGCCAAGGGCCACATTGCATTTTCTAAGACCACTCAAGGGCCACAAACACTATTTCTAAGACCACTCAAGGGCCACAAACACTATTTCTATGACCACTCGAGGGCTGCAAATACTAATTTCTTTAATATAATTACTGTTCATGGGCCAGATTTCTATGTTGTTTTAATTTGCCCTGAGGGATGGACAGAACACATTTGCAGGCCAGATCCGGCCTGCAGGTCACAGGTTGTGCAACCCTATCTACAGGCTATATGCTTGGGTTGTTGGACAAACAACTTGGGACAGCATGATGCTGTCTACTAGAGGCTTTTATATCTTTGACTGGCAGTCATGTTGAAATTCAGATTATCATCTGCACAAAACTGAAAGTTCTTGTACCAGAATGCTTCCTGTAAACTTTGATAAAATTCTGATGACCAAGTCATTCAAGGTTTTTTTTTTTCTTCTGATTTCCATTATAATGGTTATATTGAATAGAGGATCAGCATCATCTGTGCAAAATTAAATGGCCTTCATGCCAAGATGCTTTATGTCAAATCCAGTCAAATTCTGTATAGCTATTTTTGAGAAGTACACATACTTTAAATTGTTTATAACATTTTTATTAATGGTGACCACATCTGCTGGCAGAGTGGACAGCGTTGGTAGAAATTTACAAGGCCTGCACGATGCCAGGATGCTGTCTGTCAAACCTGGTCTGATTCTATTCACTAGCTTTCAAACAAGGGTCCTTTGAAGAAAATGACACTCTACTGGCTAAAAAGAATTTCTTGAAATGCATATTAAAAACAATTTCTTCTATTTAACTATGTACTTAGTGTTGAAACCATCTCACATAGTCTTAATTGAAAACATAATTTTTCAAGATTGCCTACATGGTAATCATATTGGAAATCAGATCACCATTTTCATAAAACCAACTAGACATCATTTTGGTAAAAAGTTTATGTCAGTATGATCATCTATTCTGGAAGAGTAGCGATAACAATATTTTCAATATGGCCACTATGATGGCTATAATAATAGTAACAATAATAATAATAATAATAATAATAGCAAATAATAATAGCAAATAATGATGACTTTATTTAAAGAAGATGCTTGTCTGGTGGAATGCCCAATCTGGTACAAGGCCTTCTACAATGACATATATATATATATATATATATATATATATATATATATATATATATATATATATATATATATATATATATATATATATATATATATTGCACAAGTTTTACAAGATGAGGTGTCCTAAGACCTAAGACAACAAATGCTACTAAAAACTAGACAATTGACATATTTCTACAATAAAAATATCCACAAGGTTTTAAGGATGAGCACATACATGATTCATACAAATAGTAGTAGTGATCATGTGTAAAATATAATGTGTGTGTGATAAGGATTTTTAACATAGCTTTAACAATTTTTTAGTCATATTGCTACGATGTCTGCAGTGTGGCAGACATGTAGCATGATGTCCCTCCCAGTCACATTATCCTGACACCAGGCCAACCAGTCCTAATACTAACCTCTCAATGCTGAGCACCTAGTGAGGCAGCTGTGGTATGACTCAGCCAGAGTTCAAACCCACAACCTTCCGCATCCGAGGCAAATGCTCTAACCACTAGACCACCGGAGCGGTATAAAATATTATAGTTGAGTACATAATAACAATGGTGAAAAAAGTAGTGGTACTGAATTAAAGAGAATCATACATATGATTATTTCTGGAGATGGTAACTAAGAAGCTTTTTAAAAGCTTGGCATGAGTCAGCAGACTTTATATACGGTGGTATGGAATTCCATAGCTTGGCTACCGAAAAAGAAAAACTCGTCTTATAAAACTCTGAACGTGATTTAGGTAAATAGTTCATACACATATACATTTTAAAAATAATCAGAAGCCAAACCATGTAAGGATTTGTGTTACCATTAAACCCTTCTGAACTGAGTTCTGCTGAAATGGAAGCCACTTTAGGGTTTTAAAAAGATTTGTTGATGGTGTATCTAAATCAGCATCAAGAATAACACTAGCTGCTATTTTTGAAATTCCAGTGATCTTTCCTGATTTTCTGTACCACTATTACCCAAGATAGAACAACAATATTCTAGGTGTGGCATGATATATGCATTGTAGAATATCCTTCTCTGTTCTTGAGGTAGACAAGATTTTATTCTGTTCAAGAGATAAAACAGTGATACTGGACACAATAGCACCGCTAATGTCTGTTAGACCAATTAGATGTTATAAAAAGTCTTTTGAGAAAATCCTAGGACTTTCCATTTAGGAACAGCATTAACAAGGTATTCAAAATGGCTGCCATGGTAGACATACTGTATACACTTACTTATGAGGCAACTTGACTGTTAGTCAACCACCCCCCTTTTTAGGGCTACAAAATGCCAATTTCTCTTTGACCCTCTTATAGTCAGGGTGTATTCTGCAAGTCAGATCCACTGGAAGAGGTGACTTGTCATCAGTGATTGAGAGATGCGCTTTGGAAAAGTAAACAAGCCAGACTGAATAGATAGGAAAAATAAAGACAACATCAGTTTAAAATACAATTATATTAATAAGTGGAATATGTCACACATAAACTGACACATCACAATTGGTTCTAATTAAATCCATTAAAATCAATAAAGCCTGACATTCATAAACTTATTTTTTAATGACGTTTGATTCATAAAGAGTAGGGGCCTTCTTTGTCCCCCAAAAATGTGTTTTTCCAGTTGCACTGATTTCAAAATTAGAGTAGGCAGATTGCTTTCTTTGTTTTTAAAAAAAAATATATATATGGGGGGAAAAAGTGCTAAGGTCTGCAGTAAGAAATGGGGATGATCAGTCAACTGGAAACACACATTTATTTTGTTTGGCCTTATAAGCATGACATATAAAACAATGATATAACTAGAGGTAATGTTAAAAAATCTAGATATTTGCAGTACACCAAAATACAGTCAATTCAATTATGTGTACCTTTTCATGCCACTATTCCCATTCATAAATCTGTATATGTTATGAACTCTATCCATTTCATGAATTTATTCATTGCAAAATAATTGCATCTAAAGTTACATGGCTTTTAATACTTTAAAAGTATTAAATAAAATACTGCCCACCGTAAAGTGAAGTGTCTGTCAATGTTTTATAACATGGGTGTTTACAGGTGAGTATATATGGTACTGGATGTCAGGTCAATACTTTTATTCAGAGCCAAGTGGACATCATCAAATGTCTTTTGGTTAAACACCATGCTGATATAACCATCTATTTAAGAAGTGTAGTAATATGATGTTCAAGTATCATGGCCACCACTGCAACTTACTGACGGTTTGATCTGAACTACTTTTCTTTAAGACCAACCAGACATCATAGACTTTTCTTGCAACCCCATACTGACATGACATCCATTCACAAGGAGTAGCAAAAGCATGATTTTCAAGATGGCCAAAGAGACAGCCACACTGGATGTCTGAGCAGCTGCAGTTTCATTCAGGATCAACAAGACTTTGGAATGAATGTGTGTGTGTGTGTAACGGTTCAGTGCAATCCTTATCCTAGTTCAATAATGATCTTGTGCTTAATGGACTGGTGATGACGGATAACAGATCATCTCAGAAACTTTTCTATTCTATGATCCTTAGAGCCAAAAATAAACTATTTAAGGGTTTACATTTTTAGTAACAGTGGCCATATTGGATTATGGACCAGCATCATTTTTATAATTTAAAAAGGATTTCATACGCGAATGCTTTCTGTCAAATTCTGTTGAATGATTGTGAGAAAACCTGTTTGAATGTTTTTCTATTTGAAAACTTCACATTCTCTCACCCTGACAGGGTAAGAATATGCTATGCCAAGGAAAACATCACTACATATGTGTCTCTAGGTTAAGCTGTTGCAGATTTGTACTTTGAACATAAATCTTCCGTATCAGAAGGGTTATAAACTTGCTTTCTTCACTTTGAATATAAATCTTCCCTATTAGAAGGGTTATAAACTTGCTTAATTCAATTTAAACATAATAGTTTCATAGTTAGGACTCCATTTTTGTATCAAGCTTGTTTCAAGTGCCCATTTTTTTATATTTTTGTTTTTCAAAGCACATAAGCATAGTGGACAAGTTTGCAGTGTTGAGTAAAATGATAACTGAGATGAATATCTGCTGCAAGTCAATCATCCCTTAGACAGGTGCTTGAAAACAAATTGAGCCTTGAGCATTATCTTCAGATTTAGAGGTACTGCTGTATAATGAATTGATTATCTAGATAAACCAGAGACTATTACTTCTTTATAAATCATTGTTCATAAAATCTGCTTCAGAAGTTATTATGGCTGTTACTGAGTGGAAAAGTCACAGGCTTTGAGCAAACTTGAAGTGACACAGTATGTAAATCACTGCAAGCATAGCTCATGCATCAATAGTAACCTTGATTCGTTACTATAGCCGAGTCCTCAAACAAATGCATACACTCTAAGTACTTATTAACTCCTATAATAGGAACTTGTGCAGATTTATAATATGCAGTTAACCTGCAGAGATTAACCTACCACAATAAAATGTGTATGGAAATAATATATGATATTTATTCCTACTTTCAATGGTTCTGGTCATGAAGGGCCTTCTGTGTAGGCTAACAAACATATAGGTTGAAACAATCAATGTCATCATGAGCTAAACACAAACAATTTACAAATGTTAGTAAAGAATACAACATAGTTCACAGTGATCTTCATTGCTGGTTACAGCGCAGAACAGAAATGCATCTAATTATCAAGGTTCATAATTCTAACATGAACAGAAAACAAAAATGAACTTGAACTGCAAATTTAAACAGTCACTGAAACATAAAATACAGGGTCACATAGACCCCTTTTTACATTAGACTGTAGTACTAGTCAAAATGCATTATGTCACCAAATTTCATGATTTCAGTAAAGATAGTATACAAAATGCATTTGCGAAGCCAACATCTTTTGGTCTTGCACTATATAAAAACACTCAACCAAAGGCAGTTATAAAAGAAATATGTCACATTCATTTCCTTTGTAATAAGAGTGTGGTAATATAAGAGATTCATATCATCACCAATTTCATTCTTCTAGCACGAAAGCAAAAATTTATCCAGACAACAATGTGAAAAATATGGGTCATAATGGACTACTTTTGAAATGAGCGTGTAGTTCATCATGATCAACCTTGACACCAAATTTCATAATTGTAAATAGTCAAGTATGTTGTTGATGTTGTTGTTGTTGTAGGGTTTAACGCCATTTTTCAGCACACGATAGGCTATACATGGCGGCCAGTATTAATGGTGGAGGAAGAACCCGGGAAAACCCCAGAATGAACCACCGACCCACGAGAAGCTACTGGCAAGCTTTCTCACATACCTACATAAGTCGAATCCGAGACTCGAACCCATGCAGACAGAGGTGATAGTCAAGTATGTACAAAGCATGAAAATAATGATGTCATGAACCAAACATAAACTTAACCTAAGCCAGCAAAATGTGAATTGTAGGTTGCAATGGCTTACTTTGGTTGTATATGTAGTACTCAGTTAAATACAATCATTAAATTCAATGATTCTAGCTTGAACAGTGCTTGAGAAATAAAATTAAAACACAAAATTTAACTAAAGTCAGTAAAGCATGAAATTTGGGTCACAATGAACTACTTTTGAGATGAGTATGAAGTAGTCATCATGATGAACTCTCATCAAATTGTATGACTCCATGTATATCAGTATGTATATACAGAGTGCAAAAAACCTGTGGTCACAATCTAAATACCAAAAATAAACCTGTCAAATGCAGGTCAAAGCAACCTTCTTTTACATTAAGTGTGTGCTACTAACAGAGATGCATTCAATTATCTAATTCATTGATTCTGGCATGAGCAGAAATAAACTTAAAACAATATTTAACCAAGTCACTGAAGCATGATATATGGGTCACAGTGAGGGTGTAGTACTAGTTAATATGCATCCTTTCACCGAGGTTCATGATTCCCGGTATAACAGTTTGTATAAAAAGTGCAAATAATCTGAGCAAAATGTAAAAGGCTGACCAAGAATACACAAATAATCAACATGTACAAATCCGACCAGGGTGTAAATGCTATGAAACATTCCAAACTGCTGCCTAAGTCTTTAAAAGATCAAATGATTGAGAGTGTGGCTGTGCATATGTATCAGCTGTCTAGATATCAACACTAATGCCATGTCAAGAATGGTACATGAAGTCTTCTCTTCTTCACAGAAGTAAGCTTAAAAATTAAATATTGTAAAATTACTCTGAAATACAAGCAAAGCATTATATCAGGGCTGGTAAAATCTCTTGCTTGGCTGCATTAAGAACAATTTCTTAATAATTTTGACCAACTATTTTTATGTGTGTGTGTCAGTCATGATCAGATATTTTCAAATGAATGAAATAAGAAAGAAAATTCTACTTTTTTTTACTTTTCTATGAAATACAGTACCAAAGCATCATTGGCAAATAGACTTTTTCCAGCCTTGTAGATCTGGTAAATGGTATTCTGAAAAATGAAGCTGTGGTACAAAAGAGGTAGCACTACAATCTAAATATAAGAGAGAAAGAGAAATTGAAGAACATGCATCACTAACCTGATAATACAGTTCTATTTCAAATTATCCTGAAATTATTACATTATTAAATATAGCAGTCAGCGATATAAACACATTCTAAAGAATGTGCATTTATATGTATTATGTGCATATACATGTAATTTAACTTCTCCTGGAAAAAATCTGAATCAATATTATTCAGTAATGTTATTACACTGTTTTACTAATCATGTTCAAAATGGAACATAATTTCTCTTCACTTTCATGTTTCAAATACAAAAGGCTTTTGTACTCAAGAAGCAATGTAATTAGATCAATTCCTATTATTAGCTCTGTTTATTATAAATGGTGAAATAAATGATACATAAATTTTTCTTCACCTTCATGTTTCAATTCCAATACATTTTTGAACATAGAACAAAAAAGATGTGATCCTATCAATGAAATTGCTTCCCATCCAGTGCATAAAGGAAAAGAAATTAAGAAATTCTTGTGGTATACATGCATTTTTGTCAAACATTATTATGGAATGATCATACTTAGCCAAGTACAAGACAGAAATAAATGATACACAGGCTGGTTTTCATCATATGGTAAAGCTTGAAAACAAACTTTGATCTGTTTCATATACACACCTTTGTTCTCCCTGTTGTGCCTTAATTACATATGAATACATGTAATCCACACACAGAAAATCGCTGCATGGCATACTGAGGCAAAAAGGTGCCAAATTAACCAAACTCTTGCCAAGTTTTAATGTCAAAAACAGTGTATAGCTAGAATATATACAAAGTTCTCACAGTTCTTCCTGACTTCAAAAAAATATTTAAAACGCAAACAAATTACAGTGCTTTATTGTTCAGCAGCTGGGTTTTGTCAAGATATTATAAAGCCAATTTTAACTAGATGAACCTCAAGAATGTCTGCTTTCATTCAGAAAAAATGAAATATTGATTATGAACTCTTCTGCTTGAATTTATTTAATAAACTAACTGTACAAATTTCAAATCAATGAATTTATTCACACCGGGGGGTGGGGGGGTGGTTACATAAATTTATTTCAAATAACCGTGATGAAGGAAGTACTTGACAGCAAATTTGCATCATTAGCAGTATAAACTAAATGGTTATCATGCCAGGATGCTTTCTATAAAGTTGTATCCAATTCTATTAAGTGATTTCAGAGAAATAGAGGTTCTTCTAGTCTGCTGTACAGGTTTTACTATTTTCTGCAACAGTGGCTATAGTTGATGGCAGATAATTACCAGCTGTACAAGTGTTAAAGCCCTCCAAGCTAGGATTATTCCATCAAATATGATCAAATTCTGTTTAGCCGCTTGGAAGAAAATGTTATTTAAAGTTATTCTATTTTTACGAATAGCAGCCATATCTGATGACAACTGAAAATATGAAAATAAAAATTGTTAATGGCCAATAGACTGGTTTTTCTATGGTTAGTAATGATGGCCATATTTGAAGGCTAATTAGCATCATTTGCATAAATTTGAAAAGTCCTCCAGCCCGAATACTTTCTGTCAAATTGTCTTCAGCTGTTTTTGAGAAGTGTTATAAGTTTTTGATAATGGTCGCGATATGTAATGGTGACTCTTCACATTTTTATAAATTTGAAAGACCATGACGCCAAGATGATCTCGGACAAATGAATGCATGCATGCATGCAACAGTGTCTATTATGCAGTACTTAATGAGAGGATGGTGATGAAGAATATATATATATATATATATATATATAGTACAGCCCCAGCATGAAGCATCTGCAACTATCAAAGAATGAGATCAGACAGATGTGTGAAGGTATGTGTTTCAAGGTGTGAGATATGTTCTTCCATGTGCCTTTATCAACTTAGATATAGAAAAACAAAACATGTTAAACCAAAAAACACATGTGTTTGTATCGTCAAGTTTGGTTGAAAAACTGATTATGACAGTGTGACACTGGTAGAAGCTGATATATTTGCACATATCATTTTACATAAGATTATTAATTGGTATTCTAACAGGTACATTATAAATATTTAGCAAGATTATTTTGAAAAAGCTTGAACAACCAATTTCTG
Source organism: Sinohyriopsis cumingii (assembly GCA_028554795.2). Taxonomy (NCBI): domain Eukaryota; kingdom Metazoa; phylum Mollusca; class Bivalvia; order Unionida; family Unionidae; genus Sinohyriopsis; species Sinohyriopsis cumingii. Next base: position 155,713,792 of record CM068825.1, on the reverse strand, counting down.
AGAAAGTACACAGTTACATGTCCTTGCTATGCATTTAGAAATCATTGTTATTTAAAATTCATGGAATGACAATTGTATTAATCTTCACATTTGGTCGCAGCTATTTGAACTATCCATAATTGTACACAATCTTAATGCCACTGCTCACGCTATAGGACCTATGTGTACTTTATGCGATCTTAATGGCACTGCTCAGACTATAGGACCTATGTGTACTTGCATGCAATCATAATGGCACCGTTAAAACTAAATGACCTATATGTACTTTGTGCAATCTTAATGGCACTGTTCAGGCAATTATGGACCTATGTGTACTTACATGCAATCTTAATGGCACTGCTCACGCTATAGGACCTTTGTGTACTTATATGCAATCTTAATGCACTGCTCAGGCTACAGGACCTATGTGTGCTTGTATGCAATCTTAATGCACTGCTCAGGCTACAGGACCTATGTGTACTTGCATGCAATCTTAATTGACTGCACAGGCTACAGGACCTATGTGTGCTTGTATGCAAACTTAATGCACTGCTCAGGCTACAGGACCAATGTGTACTTGTATGCAATCTTAATGCACTGCTCAGGCTACAGGACATACGTGTGCTTGCATGCATTCTTAATGCACTGCTCAGGCTATAGGACCTATGTGTGCTTGTATGCATTCTTAATGCACTGCTCAGGCTACAGGACCTATGTGTGCTTGTATGCAATCTTAATGCACTGCTCAGGCTATAGGACCTATGTGTGCTTGTATGCAATCTTAATACACTGCTCAGGCTACAGGACCTATGTGTGCTTGTATGCAATCTTAATGCACTGCTCAGGCTACAGGACCTATGTGTGCTTGTATGCAAACTTAATGGCACTGCTCAAGCAATAGGACCTATATGTACATATATGCAATCTTAATGGCACTGCTCAGGCTATTATGGACCTATGTGTACTTGTATGCAACCTTAATGGCACTGCTCACGCTATAGGACTGTACTTAATGCAATCTTAATGGCACTGCTCAGGCTACAGGACCTATGTTTGCTTGTATGCAATCTTAATGCACTGCTCAGGCTACAGGACCTATGTTTGCTTGTATGCAATCTTAAAGCACTGCTCAGGCTACATGACCTATGTGTGCTTGTATGCAATCTTAATGCACTGCTCAGGCTACAGGACCTATGTGTGATTGTATGCAGTCTTAATGCACTGCTCAGGCTACAGGACCTAGGTGTGCTTGTATGCAAACATAATGGCACTGCTCAAGCAATAGGACATATATGTACATATATGCAATCTTAATGGCACTGCTCAGGCTATTATGGACCTATGTGTACTTGTATGCAACCTTAATGGCGCTGCTCACGCTATAGGACTGTACTTAATGCAATCTTAATGGCACTGCTCAGGCTACAGGACCTATGTTTGCTTGTATGCAATCTTAATGCACTGCTCAGGCTACATCACCTATGTGTGCTTGTATGCAATCTTAATGCACTGCTCAGGCTACAGGACCTATGTGTACTTGTAAGCAATCTTAATGCACTGCTCAGGCTACAGGACCTATTTGTACTTGTAAGCAATCTTAATGCACTGCTCAGGCTACAGGACCTATTTGTACTTGTAAGCAATCTTAATGCACTGCTCAGGCTACAGGACCTATTTGTACTTGTATGCAATCTTAATGGCACTGCTCAGGCTATTATGGACCTATGTGTACTTGTATGCAACCTTAATGGCGCTGCTCACGCTATAGGACTGTACTTAATGGCACTGCTCAGGCTACAGGACCTATGTTTGCTTGTATGCAATCTTAATGCACTGCTCAGGCTACAGGACCTATGTGTGCTTGTATGCAATCTTAATGCACTGCTCAGGCTACAGGACCTATGTGTACTTGTATGCAATCTTAATGCACTGCTCAGGCTACAGGACCTATTTGTACTTGTATGCAACCTTAATGGCGCTGCTCACGCTATAGGACTGTACTTAATGCAATCTTAATGGCACTGCTCAGGCTACAGGACCTATGTTTGCTTGTATGCAATCTTAATGCACTGCTCAGGCTACAGGACCTATGTGTGCTTGTATGCAATCTTAATGCACTGCTCAGGCTACAGGACCTAGGTGTGCTTGTATGCAAACATAATGGCACTGCTCAAGCAATAGGACCTATATGTACATATATGCAATCTTAATGGCACTGCTCAGGCTATTGTTGTAGCTGTGTGGGGTAGGTGGCAGCTACATTGGGGAATTAGCTGGTAGAGCCAACAAACAAACATCTATGTTACATATTCCTTTAATTCAAATTCAAAAGCTCTCTGCCAGTTCTGCTTCTGGTATATATATCAGCCTAGAGCGGACTTCACAGGAGACATCATGATATCGTATTTCTGTAACTGGCTTGAATTGTTTCTGGTAAACAGATCTGTGTTTCCTACATTAAACTAAACATTTGATATCTCACTAATGAGTTGTCTAGAAGTTGATTTAAAAACATATAAATGATTATAATATATCTGATCAGACTCGCACTCACTTTCAACCTCTTCCTCAAAATACAAATGTTAAATAAATGTAGTTTAAGTGTAAAGGTTGGCAAAGATTGTCAGAGTTCAAGTATAAACTATATATTTCTTTAAAATCTATATATGAGATACTCTTGCTAATTAGAGAAACTTAATCTAATATCTTGTCTCTAATATCATCAGCATTTTCAAAACCTAAAACTAATTGTAAGTCCTGTAAATAATCATTTAATTAATTTGCATAAACACAAATGCCTGTTCTCACTTACAATATAGACCATAGAGCTAGACCTGTTAAACCAAATGACTAATGTCCATAAAACCATGGGGTGAGTGTGCTGTGAAGATTCTGCTTGTAATGTTTTGGAAGATGTGGATTCTATTCAACATGACTATGTACCAGACTAGAAAATTGGAAAACAGTTAAATCATATAAAAGTCCCTACTACACTATTATGGACCTATGTGTACTTGTATGCAACCTTAATGGCACTGCTCACGCTATTATGGACCTATGTGTACTTGTATGCAACCTTAATGGCAATGCTCATGCTATAGGACCTATGTGTACTTTATGCAATCTTAATGGCACTGCTCACGCTATAGGACCTATGTGTACTTTATGCAATCTTAATGCACTGTTCAAGCTGAAGGACCTATGTGTACTTGTATGCAATCTTAATGGCAATGCTCATGCTATAGGACCTATGTGTACTTTATGCAATCTTAATGCACTGTTCAAGCTGAAGGACCTATGTGTACTTTATGCAATCTTAATGGCACTGCTCAGGCTAAAGGACCTATGTGTACTTGTATGCAATCTTATGGGCACTGGTCAGGCTATGGACCTAGGAATACTTGTATGCAATCTTATGGGTGCTGCTCAGGCTATAGGACCTAGGAATACGTGTATGTAATCTTATGGGCACTGGTCAGGCTCTGGACCTAGGAATACTTGTATGCAATCTTATGGGTGCTGCTCAGGCTATAGGACCTAGGAATACTTGTATGCAATCTTATGGGCACTGGTCAGGCTATGGACCTAGGAATACTTGTATGCAATCTTATGGGTGCTGCTCAGGCTATAGGACCAAGGAATACTTGTATGTAATCTTATGGGCACTGGTCAGGCTATGGACCTATGTGTACTTGTATGCAATCTTATGGGCACTGGTCAGGCTATGGACCTAGGAATACTTGTATGCAATCTTATGGGTGCTGCTCAGGCTAAAGGACCTATGTGTACTTGTATGCAATCTTATGGGCACTGGTCAGGCTCTGGACCTATGAATACTTGTATGCAATCTTATGGGTGCTGCTCAGGCTGTAGGACCTATGAATACTTGTATGCTAACTTAATGGCACTGTTCAAGCTAAAGGACCTAGGAATACTTGTATGCAATCTTATGGGCACTGGTCAGGCTCTGGACCTATGTGTACTTATATGCAATCTTATGGGTGCTGCTCAGGCTATAGGACCTATGAATACTTGTATGCAATCTTAATGGCACTGTTCAAGCTAAAGGACCTAGGAATAACTTGTATGCAATCTTATGGGTGCTGCTCAGGCTGTATATGCACATTAAATATCCAGAAATGTTATATCCATACTAAATCAGCATCGTTCTAGTAATATCTTTTAGTTTACTACAGTACTTAACACTTGTGTATAATCATGTACTAAATGTAGTGCAACTGATTAAACCTTAAGGTCGCAACATCATAAACACTGTAACAGCTGGTGTTCCTCATTTTTTATTTAACCTATAAATGGCTATACTAGTAATGGAAACCTGGTGTATTTTGAGAATGAGTCAATTTAATATCATTTTCACTGCTTCACATTTCTTAGTGTCACAATTTAAAATTTACCTTTATCTTTCGTTTACACTTTTTGCCTCTCCCGAAAGGTCATAAAATGATTTTAATGTAACACTTGCAGGCTTACTCAAGTTCTGGTTCTCACTGCTTGAATTGACAATGAGAAATGAAAGCAAATTTCAATGACTCAAATGAGTTTTTTCTTTTGAGTCAATTGCAAAATTGTTCCTTATCCTTTCAAGACCAAATCTCCAACTACTGATTGTTGTCTTATATTGTTTTCCCACAAGTGAACATAATTTCTTCGAAACCATTGCTTCCCACCCACCTCACCCACCTCAAAAGCAAGCAAGGGGACTACAATTAATCTGATTCAGAACATTCTCATTTCAAGGCTACAAAGGGTGATATACTAAAGTAAAGCAGAATTTATACTCAATTTTCTCTTGCCACTGCCTTCAGAAGCCTTATTCATCTTAAGGATTCACAATGCAGTAGTATATGTTTATCTGAGACCTTTACATATCTGGAGATCAATGAGAATGAATCTGTCAACATCTATACCCTGAAACTTGGTGTGACAGGCCAATTAATCATATCTGGCACTTCTGACCACCTGGTATGACTAGCCAATTAATCATATCTGGCACTTTTGACCACCTGGTGTGACTAGCCAATTAATCATATCTGGCACTTCTGACCACCCAGTGTGACTAGCCAATTAATCATATCTGGCACTTCTGACCACCCAGTGTGACTAGCCAATTAATCATATCTGGTACTTCTGACCACCCAGTGTGACTAGCCAATTAATATCTGGCACTTCTGACCACCTGGTGTGACTAGCCAATTAATCATATCAGGCACTTCTGACCACCCGGTGTGACTAGCCAATTAATCATATCTGGCACTTCTGACCACCCAGTGTGACTAGCCAATTAATCATATCTGGCTCTTCTGACCACCCATCAGCTGAAGCTGAGACTGAAAATAATGTGCTGCATAACAGAATCCTCTCTACCTCTGGCAAGGGACATAACCCTCACAGTAATTGTGAGAGCATGAAATTGTACCCACCATATACATTCAAAATTGTCAGACTGCTGCTATCACTGACCCAAAAATAGAACAAAACCCAAGTCAACGATTATAAAACCAAGGTCACAGTGACCTAATTATGGTCAACTGGTATTTTACTCACCAAGATGCATTAAGCTGCTGGCTCAATATCAAATGATATTCAAGATTCTGTCGTAAACTTCAAACATAACCATGGTGGATGCATAGACTGACTGATGAGGAATGGGCAAGAGTAACAATAACCCTTCTGCATTCATATTCAAGAAGATATCATGATGTTTATCTGCAATCCAATAAAACCAAACATTCCATAAAGCAATTTCCAGAGTAAGGCTAATCTAGATGGTGTCAAAAGTTTGCCAAATACATGGATGAACACCCTCTGCATCTAAGCTAACAATTAAAACATGTTTAGAAATGGCTTAAAGCTATTACGATCAACAAATAGCAGAAAATATACTATCATTATGATATGGTAAATATAGGCTGACAATCCTCACTATAATAAAGTGCTACTGACTGCACAATATATGGCACTGTTTCAAATGTATATACATCCAATGAAATAATACAGCAAAATTCTTAGTCTTAAACTGTCAAGTTGTTGAAATATATTAGTAAAACAATTGAAATTAGGCACTGTAAAATTTGGACTAAATAACTTATTGATAAATCACAAGTATACTTCAGTTTAATCCAATTAATGAAGAGAATTCATGCCATGTGATTTCAAAAAAATCTATCTGTTCCTGCCAGTGTAATGCCAGTTAACTATTTCCTTCATGTGAAATGAACACCCTTGCATGAAGTACCATCAATGATATCAAGTCATGTCAATGGATATCATGTTAAACAAATGTAACATGAGATCAATGTATTTAACTTCAGTGCATATCACTGGTTGTCACTTTATTTTATTTGGCTGAATTCAGTACACTAAACCAAAAAGAAAAAACACTAAAAGGCAACAATGATATTCGTTGGTCCTAGAGTTTGTGATTACAGAAAAGGCTTTATTTATTAGTATCATCTGCTATTACAACAAACACTAGTCACTAAATGCAGTTCCATTGCCACACACACTGGGAACAAGCAACACCATTACTGTATTGGGTATATTCACTTTATGCATACCAGTACAGGTATATTTTTTTCTGTCCACACAGAAATGAAGAATCAATCACTTATTTAAAATAGTTAATTACTGTTGGATGGGAAACCCTACAAAAAGACCTTAAATCCACATTACACCTTTAGCCCTGGTGAAGGCTCTGGGAGCTGAAGTTAGGTTGAAAGAAGGAGCCCAAAAGTGAAAGATCTCCTCTTCCCACCAAAAAATGCAGAAATTTCCTGCAAGAACAAAAGAGAAGGAGGTGGAAGAGGAGAATGTGAAGATAATCATCATGGAGATCTATGAAGACCAACCAGTCATTAAGCCTGATGGCATTTCTGACAGAGGCAGTTGTCTCCATCTTTAACCACTCTTCCAAAATTATTACCTTTAATTGACTTCTGAGATTTTAATTCTCATGTATTAATGAAAGTTGTTGGCAAAGCTCCCTACACAATCCTTTCAACTGTCATTGTTAACCAAAAAACCATTTCCTTTTCTTATGCTTTAGTTACTGTTTATGAAAATCAAGCAGTGTATCCCCCAGGGGTGTAAAACTGAGGGTAAAAAAAACCCGTTGGTGTCAGAACTGGGGGTCAAATAAAAAATGTGGGGGTCAAAAATATACTGACAAATTTTCATCCAACTCGTACGTTTTCAGCTTGAAATAGGATACTGCAACTTGCACAACATTCTCTCTCTTTCTCTCTAAACATACAAATAAACCAACATGCACAATTAACAAACAAATGCATTGTCCATTCAAAGAATAATTTTATTAGTTCATTTTTCTTTCAAAATCGTACTGTTAACTGTCTCCTTATAATCTTTTTGAAGCAATATTATAGACCAACATGCCACATACAAGCCAATACAAAAAGCCTAATAAATCTTTTTAACTGAATGGCAGTCAATTTACTGCCTGTCATAAAATGTGTACTATCATCGGTTTCATTGTACTTTGTTCTAGAACAAATGTATGCAAAAATCAAGGAGACTAATGATTCATCTTGTTTCTAATAAGTTACACTTGAACTTTAGGGTCTTTCTTTTATTGCAGCAAAGCTAAAAACCAACAAAATCTGCAATGACCCCCTGACTGTGTAATCCAAATAATGGCATTTGTCTCGGCAAGTTTACTGATTTCTTTGTTGTGAAAGAATGTATTGGAAGAATGTATTGGGTTTTAATGTGTTCTCCAGATATCTTGTGGCGAACGAGGGCAGATTTGTTAAAATTCTTAAACCCTGTCACGAAAGGATTATTCCCTTCTGCAGTCTTCGCCATCACTCTATCAGAAGTCACACCGGTAATCCTAGTGGATGTGCCATATTCCAGTCAATGGAATTATTTTCTCCATTTTTCATTAAAGTTAGATTCACAGTTACTCTTTTGTGTTCTGCTTCTTTCACTTTCTTCACTAATGATTTTTAGTGCACGGCGTTTTAATCTGGAAATCACTTTCTAGTGCAACAAGCATTGAGGTTAAACATCAAGATGACATCTTGCTGAGCTCAATGGAAATAGCGTGAGAGCTCGCAAGATTAGGGGAAGCTACTCCATCATAACATTGTCTATGCTAGTCCGATTCCTATTTCGTATGTTCCCTGCGTTCCACTCCACTACACAAATAGAGGAGCCCAACACAGGGAGTAAACAAAGCGGGGAACCAGTCAATGCCTATGCTTGAAGTATACACGATGCCACCCTTCATCCAACACACTGGATATTAAATAAATCCTGATCGCATTATGCGAATCCCCTGCATCAAAAAAACGCACGGCAACAAAATGTGTGCGTCAATTTTCTCCAGCGTGCGTAAAGGGAAACACTGATCAAGGCATAGTTTTATGCTAAAATCTTTTTGCTGCTTATGCTATAAATATATACAAGTTCCTGGAAAGGACTGATGATCTCCAGGGCAAAAAAAAGTTCCAGGAATCCAAGTTATAACCATTTCTTCAAATTAACTTCCCTTAAACCATCTCTGATATTATTCATTGATAACAAGATTTTAAAATTAGCTGCTTCAGTACACTTACTGGATGTCAGTTTAACACCATTTTTCATTTAGGAGGTGAAAGACCCATTTCATAATGATCATCCTTTTATGGGGAGTAGTGACACCAAGATTTTTAAGACAGTCATGGTATAGTTGATGTACATCTGGCACCAATATTATTTAGTACTTAGTGATACTTGCAAGTCATAATGATTGTCAATTCTGGAGGAATAGTGACAAGATATTTATAATAGTTGTCATGAAGTCTTACTGGATGTCAGATTGGCACCATTTTCACTTAGGACCAACAAGGCATCATAAGAAGGCTAATGGTGAAAACTCTGCTGATATAGCCATCTATTTGGAGAGGAGTAGAGATCCCAATATTTTCTTGATAGGATTTGCATTCAGGTGGAGTAGCAACAGCACGATTTTCACGATGGCTGCTGTGGTGGATATAATGGACGTTGGACTGATATCATTTTCCGTTAAGACTACATGAACAATATTAAAAATTTTCAAAATGGACACTAGTGCAGCCACAGTGGATGCCTGAGCAGCACCATTTTCATTTAGGACCAAGTAAACAATGGCATGACATTTAGTGTATAGAGTTTCAGGGCAATCCTCAAGTAATTTAGGAGGAATAGCAATAATACATTTTGAGCCATGGGATGGACTGATGACAAATGATGGACAACAGACCATCCCATAAGTTCTTTCTGTCTATGACCATTAGAGTTAATAACAATAACAATCATATTAATCATTGTCCCAAGGATGAAGAATACTTATAGCTTTTTGAGAGTGGCAATATTTAAAGAAATCAGAGCTGCCCATGCAAGAAAAGCAGCTGAGTTAAATAGATAGCTACTACTTCAGTGTTTTGGTTTACTAAATTACTTTTGAAAAACATTGCTTACTAGCAAAATTACATGGAACCAACTTTAAGATGCTAAACTCAAGGTATAATTTTGCCTATACTTTTGTGATACATTGCACAAACAATACCGAAGGAATAGCAACTAACCTCAGCTGGTGTTTCTGTCATAGTGGGGCTGAGAGAGGATGAGATTTAAAGCTAATACAGAACCACAAAGTGACATGAATGCCATTCAAATACGATGATTAAATAACATGTTTGAGACACAACTGTACTACTTTTTCTTCCCAGTATTGGCTATTGTCATTTGGAATTGTCCAATTGCAATTACAGCAATATAACACATTCAGGGCCACTGCTCTAAGTAAAAAATTCTTATGTGCACGTGCAAGCATGTGCACATACACACACACACATGGGAAGAATCACCAAACCAAGGTAGCAACTGGCAAGTGTTTATTATACCTACACTGGTCAAGCTGAGACTCAAACTCATGCAAATCGGTGAAATGTGTCAGAGATTTGTAAAAGTGAACATTTTAGACCACTTGGCCACCCAGGGCACTTCTAACAGAGCAATATCTTCCTTGATCCAGAGGTCATACCTCGTTCACATATAAAATGACCCCTACATCAAAATCTTTTTTGTCCAACTGGAAACAACATGTCAGATATTGCCATAAAAAATTTACATCATTGTATTTATTATGTTTCAAGTCTGAAAACAAAAGCACAAAATATCTAAATCATTCAAGACTGCACATTGTTAACTAAAATATATGTCTGCCTGTAGGATCATATTCATAAATTAAGAGTAAAAAATTATGTGAGCTTCTTCCAAATGCTAAATACCAGTCAAAGTCAACATTGCAGTTGCAATGACTCAGAGCAAGCTGATGAGGTCAGTGAATTCATCTTAAGAGCCTCCATCAGAAGAGACAACAGAGATAGAACGAACTGTAGTTTAATTTGATAAACATCAAAGCAAAAGATTTAGGGCACAGTATTACTCATAGTTACTATATGATGACAATACTGGTGTAATGATATGTTTTATACATAGGAACAGGTCAGTCTGACCCATTTATAACTTGGTCACAGTCCAACCCATTTATAACTTGGTCAACCAACTTTAGTAATTCAATATCAGTTTGCCACAGTTGTTCAAAATATTATGTTGCGGGAATGAAACAGCTTCAGTAGCACAGATGTAAATGGTATACATTATATCAAGACATGACAATGCAACAATGCAACAAACATTTTCCTAGAGTTCATTGGGCTTGCAAAGACAAATGGTAAGATTTCTGCTAATGACTATTATACAAACAAATAAACAAAAAGCAACTAAAAACTCAAAAGTATGCACAAGTTTTTTTTGTCCTTGAAAATTCATACATACTTATCAAATGGGCTTTTCTTCCTTTAACCCCAAAACTGTGCTTTTGACCCTCAAGTTACCAACAATTAGGGTCCATACATGTAGTACTGCAAATTTTAAAAACTCAGGGAGTATAATTTTGTCATCAATCTCTTCTTTTGTTAAAGTTATGATAAATAAAGTACTAAAGGATACAAAAAGCAAGATGGTATCAAATTTCCTGTGCCCTTTGCATGTATAATACTGCTGATTGGCTGACTGGTGAAAGTCAAAACATCTGCAATAAATTTACTTCATCCTTTCAAGTAACTTTTTAAACAGAACCCTTTCTGAATGCACAGGACATAGATAAAATAGTACTCACAATATTAGTGATATCAGCCATGGTGGTCATTTCCCTGTGGTGATGAGAGTCAAGGACTTTCATTTCAAGCTGCCATTTATATTGGGCCAGCTTCCATCAGGACGTCTTTAAGAAACTGAAGTATACAAAATATAAAAATTAGACAAACTGCAATGGGATCTAGTGATATGTATATAGACAGATGGAGGGTATCTCAATTCATAATATCCTGAAAACTTTTTTAAAAACGTGGGGACAATTATCCAATGGTAAATACACAATTCATACATAATGATGAAGGATCTTTATTAAGCAGAAAAAAAACAAATGATCTTAAATCAATATACACTATATACATAGTGATCAATACAAGTATCCTATCAGGCAAGACTCTATTTCTCTTTCATCTACCCAAGATTTGAAATCAATACATGTATATATTACATAATAGTCCAACAATCTCTGCCTGATGCTGCTACTGATTCAATGGGCTGATTGCAAGACCATGCTGTTGATCAATATCAAATCAACCTATATCCTAAATTACTGAACCAAGCATGAACCTTTCTTAGCCACTGATTCTAGCTGTCAAATGTAAATACAAACTATAAGTTTTTACCGCATTATTCCCATTCAACCCAAGGCTATTCATCCCCCAATCCCACCCTAACCACCTGAAACAACCACCCTCAGTTATTCATCCCCCAATCCCACCCCAACCAAGTGAAACAACTACCCATAGTTATTCAACCCCCAATCCCACCCAAACCATCCTCTGTGTGTGTGTGTGTGTGATTTGGATTTTTAACGTTGCTTTAATAATTTTTCAGTCATATCACTACGATGTCTGCAGTGTGACAGCTTATAGCGATGTCTAGCAGTGGAGCATCATGCCACAGACATGTAGCATGATGTCCCACCCTGGAGTCACATTATCCTGACACCAGGCCAACCAATCCTAACACTAACCTCTTATTCCTGAGTGCCAAGTGAGGCAGGTGTTAGTACCATTTTTGTAAGTCTTTGGTATGATTCAGCCAGGGATCAAACCCACAACCTCCCGCATCCAAGGCAGACACTCTAACCATTAGGTCACCGGAGCGGTACCACCCTTAGTTATTCATCCCCCAATCACACCTGAACCAACCAAAGATGTTCATCCACCAATCCCACCCCCAACCACCCTTAGTTATTCATTCCCTAATCCCACCCCAACCACCTGAAACAATGTCCCACAGAAAAACTTCTTGTGTTTTCCATATTTGCAGATCATTATGCACACCAACACAAAATCCAAAATATTATCCCTAGGTCTGATGTCTCTTTCTATTTTCATGTATCTCTATATACAACTATCTATATCATCTATCCATTTGAATACTAATAAGCAGCCCAACTTGACAGTTATACAGTGCATAGAAGAATGGAAAAACTAGATCTCAACAACTATAGGAGGAGCTGTGTGACACGAAGAATGCACCCAGAATAACTGGATCACAAAATCATGTTTTCTGTGTAACACATATGAACATTCAGGAAACCAGCAAACTCTACTTACACAGAGCTACAATATTCTTACAAGAGAATACTGCACTATGTTGTATTTCATCCAGTCCTGGCAGGAAAATAATTCCCCATTTCCGACTTGTATATTTTAAGTTCATAATCTAAATTTATGGCATACAATATCCAGGGTTACAAGATAACATAATTCCAGTAAAAGTCATTTAGGCTCCTGCCTCAAAAGTCCTTCCATGCAAAATTTTCCATTGCACTGCAACAATCAATCTGAGCAATAAAGGACAGTACTTAATACACCAACCGGTGAATAAACAAAGTTGTCTGATGTAATTTCTGGTTTACCAGTCATCATCCTTGATACAGAGGATTGTTAAGTGTTGTATACAAACATGTAAATCAATATGAAAAGGAAATGTGAAAAGTCTTTATTACTGACAGTAAAAGCAATGTTATTCAAGAAGGGCTGGTTGCATGAAAGCTACCATAAAATAACACAACCTGGCCAAGGCACTCATGAAAAAAACCCAAGCCTGAGCTATATTCCAAATTTTAAAAGGTGGGATGAAATGGTATCAAAACAAGAGGCCCACATGAGCCTGATAGTGCTCACCTGGGCTTGCACAATTTAACAGATGACTATTTCAATGAGCAGGCTTACTGTTGTTGTTGTTGTTCTAGGGTTTAACACCATTTCTCAGCACAAGATAGGCTATACATGGCAGCCAGTATAACTGGTGGAGGAAGAACCATGGTAAACACACAGAAGAACCACCGACCCACGAGAAGCTACTGGCAGGCTTTCCCATGTACCCATGCTAGCCGAGGCAGGCTTACTGTCAATACCCACAAGTCAAATCAATCTGTTGACAACAAAGATCCTGATCTGCCACAGCATAATGCATCTGCAGATCAGGCTCAATGTTGTTTGTTCTAAATAAACTGAACAGATTCAGATCTGCTGACACTTTATGCCACTGCAGATCTGGATCTGTACATTTTGCAGTTTGACTCATAAGTGAGTATATATGGTATGTGGTATTGGATGAAAACATTCTTTATATTATACTGAATTTAATTATTCTAGTTTAGTCTGAGAAAAATACTTTTCAAAATACAAGTGTTATGTATATATTTAAGTTATTTTGTGTGCTTGACCTTTGTCCATGATTTAGAATAACTAGCTTGTTTACTTGGGTTTAAGTTCCAGACCCAGCCCTGATTATGACCAAAGGAGATTCTAGAAAAAACTGGTTTACAGTGAATTTGTTTACAATTTAGGGTAATTTTGCAATTAAGATGATGAAGGAGGGGGGAGTTGCCAAAAAAGGTTACTGTCGTGATGTAAATATTAGGTTGTTTACATCAGAATTATTTATTCCTATTTTAACATCTGTCCAGTGGAATACATCTTTCAGCTGTATTCAGTTATAACCTGAGTGGATTTATTTAAATTACAAAATGTTTATTTACTTTTGGACCAAAACACTATTTCAGGATTATTGTGAATTCATTCAAAGACAATCTGAATTATATCATAATGTTACATCAAAACTGTTTTCACATAGCTCATCTATGGCTATTGCCACATCAACACTTTCAATACTGTAATCAATTAAAAACGCTACATTTTGGATTTGTCAAAGAATGTTTAGGATTATTTGGGATTTAATTCACAATACTTCAGTTCCTTTTAACATTTTCACTTTGTTTTAAAAGGAAATCAATTATTTTTTTGTAATCTTACTAAACATGGTTTTGCTTTTTTTTGTTACTTAGTTTAAGAGTGATAACAATAAATCATAATTAATATGCATATTCTCCAAGATTTTTACAAATTCACAAAAAAAATCTTTACTTTCTACTGAGGCACATCGCTTCCATGCAAATATGAATTATAATTCACATTTTAAGACCATAGGTTTCTTTATTCTTGGTAATTAAATTTTGAAGAGCCATCCAAACAAACTGAAATTATTATTCACAGGATGTGGTTTTTAATAAGTGGTTACTTTGCTCATGGAAATTAAATCTGGAAGTATTTATTGCAAAAAGCACATACCTGCCAGATCACATCACACAATAAAAGACAAGTTTGTTTTTTAAAACCCCTAAATCCTTTGGATACAGTCGTGTTCAAAAATTCTTGTTCCAGAAAAAACATCATCAATGCTCAGAAGTTTTTTTTACAAACTCTTGGGGGGAGTTTGAACAAGAATATCATCCAATCTCTAATAAAGGCAAAGACTAACAGTAATGACAATTGCATCTTCTTCAAACCCTCCAATGACATATTTGGTGCAGTAAAGTTAGCAACTATAATTTAATGCTGTATTTCCATGGCAGAAATCTTAGGTTTTTTTGTCTAATTAATGTCTGTGTCGTGTGTATAATGTGTGTGTGCACATTTATTCTGATTTAAATACACAGCTATTTTGCAAAAGCTTCAAATAGATAACTCAAATGTATCTTTCCAGTGTGATACACGCTGACCCTGACCAACACAAAAGACACTTTTTGAGTCAAAAATACCCTCAGTACTGCCAGACTGGCAGTTCATGAAAGCATACTTGGGTAAATTTATTTAAAGCTAAAATTTTAAATTATAAATTTCAAATAATTCATGAATAATGGTACTGAATATATGAAATGCCATCATATGATACATAATGTTATAACATTTATATAACAAATGTTTTAATCACTTTAACACGACAAAACCAATATGTCAAACTCTATTTTATGAAACAAATCAAACTTGCTTCCAAATATTTCAGAATTTCAAAAGTGTCAAAGATTTTATAAGTAATTCTCCATAAACAGAAATATGTTCTTATTAAAGAAAAATCAATATTTCAAGAGAAAAAAACAAAAAAAACAATTACTTGCATTCAGATATCTTTGATTGTGAAAAACATTCTATATCACAGTATTATTTATAGTTCACGCTAACATGCAACTGTACATTTCTCTAATATCAACAATAGAAAAATATTCCTCACCATTCCAAACTAAAAATTATTCATTTGCATATTATTATTTTTTAAATTTCTGAAATATTTATTTATTTAAATTTATATATGACATATTCTAACTGCAATGATGCAACCTTTTGTAGATATTTTTCACAGTACATTCTGTTGTGGTCAGTGTGACACAACCTTTACGACATATGGGCTAGGCTCACAATAACTAGGCAGCTCATGATGGTTAACCTCTCTTGTTTGAGCAGGCATAATTTGAATGAGTCTGTTTGATAACCATGAGACAGATATGTTAACATGGTCATGTAGCAGTGTATCACAAAGCTATGATAAGCAGAGACAACATTTTGGGAAATCCTGGGCCATTTGAAACAGTTGTCATAAATTACGTTTTCCAGAATAGTTATTAACAAAGGCGGTCTCAAGAGAACTATTCTGACTTTGATAGAGAAATTTAATCCTCATTGGCTAAGCTAATGAGGGTCTGTATTTCCCAGATCAAATGCAAGGTTTTAAGTAATTTCACTGACTTAGTCTATAATTCTGAGGGAAACCAGAATTTTAGCTCCAGGAATAACAAGTATTCCTTACACTGTCCATGTCAGAAAGTTGAGGACACGAAGAGAAAGAGATTAAGCTGCATAGTAAGAGGAAGTTTCAATAAAGCACAAGGTCGGTTTCAATTGCATACAATAAGGTAATTTAACATAAATCTGTAATTACTTGTTGAACTAATTCATTTTAAATTCATACATCAATTCTCCATCAGTTTGGAAATTAATCGTTGGCATGTATTTGTCTGTACATATGTAGTAGAAAATCATGTATTGTACAAATTGTGAGAATTAATTTATCTGTCATAAATTATATGTACCAGGTATATACTAAGAATCAGTTTTACTGTGTCTATATCAATGAATTGCTAATTAGCTGCTAAGTAACATAGACAGGACAAGGAGTGAAGTCCATTAATTTGTTTCTTTAATTAAGTTGTGAATTCTTTTCAAGTGAGAATTGATGGTGTTAGCATTAAGAATGTGTGTTGACTGATATAGTTCAGCTAGTAATTTATAGCCTACAACAGGGTGCAATGGTTTATCTAAGAGGTCTAGTTATATCATGGTTCTCAGTTAGGAATGTAAGTAGCTGTTAAAAAGACATTAATTTATGATGCCATGGTGACTGTATCAGTATTTGGTTTTGAACTAACCACATTAGCATAGTTTTGTTGAATTACAGTAAGATGATATCTCAAGTAAAAAGAGTGGGATTAAGATTTGATCCCAGAAGAAAAAAAAACCTAGCACATATTTAGGTTGGGTATTATATTTTTTTTAAAGAGAAACAAAATACATCCATACCTGTAATGCACAGTGGAAAAGAGTAATCTACAACCAAGAAGGCAAGAGAATGAGAAGAAATGTGACAATGGCGACCTATCACCAACACTGATGTGGAAAAGAGTGGAAGCAACCAGGTTATACTGAAATGCCAGCAATCTGAGTTTGATCAGTCACTCAATTATAAGATGAAATTTGTTTTATCAGCATAACAGAATGGCTAACTAAACTGCACATAAAATTTGTAAATATTTATAAGAAATGTGAATCATTCAAATGCCACATTCTATTCTACATCCTGATCAGATCTGTTATTCCATCCATTAATTTTATATTTTATTTTATTGCTCACTCAGTCTGGACCAATAACACCATAGTCAATCTCCAAGATAACAATAACCAAAGCACCATACGGAGTGGGGACAACACATTCCCCATCCCTGACATTAACAATGATCTGGGTGGCATAATTGTGCAAGGAAAAAACAATCTAATCCCAAACTTGTGAGTCTCAATAGACAGTACCCTGGATGACTATATAAGATAAACTCAGATAAATTTTCATGTATATTATGACATAATCTTGAGGGAACTCCTGGGTGGCATTTACTTATCACTCAGATCTCATCTCTGTGTTGGTTCAAGTCTCAGCTCAATGTATGTGAGAAAGAATGCCAGTAGCTTCAACATGTCTCACTGGACAGCTACTGCCCACCTCAAGATGGGTAGCTCCCCAGCCAATAAGGTGCCGTCCCGCCACAGTTCGCCTGTCTTGCTGGGTGCATAGGGCTTAAGGTACGCGAGTACCTGACAAGCAGACTGTAACTACTGCACCAAGAAATAACAAAGAAACCTCCAATCCTCAAGCTAGGTACCTGGAATGTCCAGACCATGTTGACTGGGCTCTCAGATGATCTCCAGGCAATCAGCGATGTTCGAAAGGCTTCAATCATCAACGACGAACTTGCAAAACTCCAGGCTGACATCGCCTCACTACAGGGGACATGGCTACCAGATTCTGGGCCCATTAGAGAAAAGAACTACACGTTCTTCTCACAAGGAAAGAGCATCAACGAAACCAGAGAGTTTGGTGTTGGATTTGCCATCAGGAACCCTATGCTGGGGGTGACACAACCCTGCCAACAAGGAAATGGAAGACTGCTATAACTCCGCCTCCACACCACAACCGGGCCTGTCAACCTGATCAGAGTTTATGCTCCCACACTAAGTGCCACTGCAGATACCAGTTAGACTCGCTCATCGAATTGACAAAATTTCCAAGGAAGAGAACTTGACATTAATGCGCGACTTCAACGCTAGGGTGGGTGCCAGCCATGATTCTTGGCTTTCCTGTCTTAACAAGTTTGGCATTGGGAAGATGAATGAGATTGGGCAGCATCTCCTAGAGATGTGCTCGTACCATGACAACAGCATCACCGATTCATTCTTTCAGACAAAGCCACAGCATAAAGTGTATCGGAAGCATCCCGGGTCCAAAACACTGGCACCAGCTGGACTTGATCATTATGAAACTTTCTGCAATGAAAGGTGTGCTTCTTACCCGTACCATCCACAGCACTGACTGCGACATCGACCGCTCTCTAGTGTGCCAGGCAACTGTCAGAGAACAATACAGACTCCTCTTCCTGGCTTTTAAGCTTGATAGACCTCACCAAGGCATTCGATCTTGTCAGCAGAGACGGACTCTTCACAATCCTGCCAAAGATTGGATGCCGTCCAAAGCTGCTAAGCCTGATCCAGTCCTTCCACGATGACATGAAAGGCACAGTGCAGTACAAAGGCTCAACGTCCAACCTCTTCGACGTCTGCAGCAGAGTTTAACAGGGCTGCATCCTTGCCCTCATGCTCTTCAGCATCTTCTTCGCTGTCCTGCTCAAGCACGCCTTTTGGACATCCACAGAAGGGATCTACCTGCACACTTGATCAGATAGCAGACTGTTCAACCTGGCATGACTGAAGGCAAAGAGCAAAGTGCATGAAGCAACCATCAGGGACATGCTTTTTGCAGGCAATGCTGCTCTAGCCACTAACACAGAAGCTGAGCTACAGCACCTGATGGACTGCTTTGCTAAAGCATGCAATGAGTTTGGGTTGACCATCAGCCTAAAGAAAACAAACATGATGGATGAGGACACGAACCCCCCAGGCATCATCATCAACAACTACAAACTTGAGGTAGTCAGTCAGTTCATGTACCTTGGCTCTGCCATCACCAACAACCTCTCGCTCGATGCTGAGCTCAACAAGCAGATTGGAAAGGCATCAACAACAAAAAGAGTGTGGAACAACAGCATGCTGGCCCTAAACACAAAGATCTCCTGTATGCCAGTTAAACATGGACTCTGTATGCCTCACAAGAGAAAAGACTGATTGTCTTTCACATGTGATACCTCCGAGATCACCTGGAGCGATTGAATAACAAATAACAAGATGTTTGAACGTGCCAAGATTGTCAGCATGGTCACACTCCTCCGTCAATGTCGCATCAGATGGCTGGGTGATGGACGGATCCCCAAAGACCTTCTTTATTCAAAAATTGCCTCTGGCAAAAGGTCGCTTGGATGGCCACATCTCCACTTCAAGGATGTCTGCAAGTGTGACATGAAAGCCTATAACATCAATGTCAACACCTGGGAAAAGCTTGCTCTAGACAGGTCCAGCTGTAGACATGCTCTGATCACTGGTCTGAAAGCCGGTGAGCACAAGCTACGCTTGCTAGGTGATGAAAAGAGATTTCAGAGGAAAAAGAAGCAGCTCCAACCCACATCAGACTCAACCTTCAAGTGCAGCAAGGACTGCCACTCCCGTGCTGGGCTCCACAGCCACAGCAGACGCTGCACAACCACCAACTGGGACACCGCTCATGGGCACACTTCCATCGTCTCTCGAGACTAACGGATGCCAATGACAATGAGTTTTCCTACTATATACACAAATACATCTCACAAATATAGCCCCCCTCTGGAAAAGCCACCTGTCTTATTAAGCCACTTTTCTGGTGCAGAAGGGGTGGCCGTATAAGAGGGGAACCACTGTATACTGGATGCAATGCATAGCCTATAATGTGCTGAAAATGGCATTAAACCCCACAAATCATAATGATGTCAGCGTGTATTTAAAGGATGATCAGACTGTATCATCTTTATATAAACAATATATAAGGGAGAGCAGTTATTACTGTATTTTCCCCAGACTGCTATCTGCAATTCTCTATGCAGATAGTCTGGTCTGAACAAGACTGTAGCTAATACTCATTGTGGTTGATGCACCCTTATGGGCAATAATGAAAACTTGTACATAGGGTAAGGTCAGTGGTACAAAGTCAAAGTCAAAACATCTGGAATATTCTGAAATTTCACTACAACTAATAATTTCATGTTATCAACTTTTAATAAAAATATTTATCAAAGTTTCTATTTATAATACTGATTATTTTTACAAAAATTAAAATTACATGACAATCATCATTCAGATACACCTGAATTATATAAAAAGATTCAGATACACCTGAATTATATAAAAAGATAGAATAATTACAATCAATTTTCAAATTAGAAGAAATAACATAAAGGGAACCATTTTCTAAATTAAATGAATCTTTCTGTACACATCACTAGTGTTGATTTATGTTGCTAAAAGTCTGTAATTTAATTAGGTCTTATCCTTTGATTTCAGTACATACTCATACTTTGTAAACTTTTAGGAGACATGGTTGTTTTATTGGTATCAAAAGAAGTTACACACTCTTTGGACTGCACTTTCAAAAACTTCTGGGTTTAACTCTTCATCACTACACAAGTCTATGGACAACTGTACTTGAAAAACAGATCACATAACTGAAGTATAAGTAAAAAACTGTATCAACAAGGTTAACCTCAAGATTCCTGTGATATTCATCTGGGTTATCAACAGAAGCCAGTAGGTGATAATTTTTTGCTGCACATGTGCATAGGAACCACTACAAAAAATTCCACAACTTCAAGAAGTTCATTTACAAATTTTACTGCCCATTTGACAGAAGATGATCCAATTAAAATTAGCACCTTCTTTCACTTGATACAGACCAGTCTAAGTCTAGAGATGCTTTCTTTTTCCAATTTAGCATCTTTGAAAGTACTTGCCTAACATTCAATTCAATCTATGCCAAAGAGAACCAAAAATGTTCAGGCTCTCTTTTTATGCCCAAGCTATCATTATCAGGGGAGATGATCTTATACTGCTAATGAAAGAAGACACTTTATTGACCTTTGGCTTAAAAAAAAGAAGGAATTTGTGTCAAATTATCACGGTTATATAAATCATGCGGTATGGAGGGAATGGCGCAAACAGAAATATGAAAAGTCAGGCTTGATAACGCTTATTGATACACATGTAATATAAAAACAATACAAACAGTGATGATCAACTTGAGCTGATGAACCAACACCATTTCAGTTTATGATGTACAAAATCATCTTTGCCCCTAAGCCAACAGCAATGCACCCTGAACAACCAAAATTATGTTGTGCCCATTGCCCAACCAACACCTACTGCTACTTTTACAACTTCTCTTGCTCGTGAGAAGGATGGTACAAAATGGTACCGAAAACACTATTCACCTGTAGAAAACAATTTAGTCAGCAGTCAATGCAAACATTAATTATCATGTAGAAAACAAATTCAGATTAAAGCAATCATGACCTACAAAATGCTGTAGATTAAAGCAATCATGACCTACAAAATGCTGTAGATTAAAGCAATCATGACCAACAAAATGCTGTAGATTAAAGCAATCATCACCTACAAAATGCTGTAGATTAAAGCAATCATCACCTAGAAAATGCTGTCCCCTATGACTGAGCATTAAAACAATAAAAAAAAGATTCTTTTTAATTATATCAAAGCAGAAGTACAATAATGAGTTGATCAAATGAAAAAGATTTTGTTCATTAAATCAGCCTCTGAGACAGAAGTTATTGTCACTGTCCACATCCAGAAGCCAGATTTGACTGGGTAGAAGTCACAGGCTCTAAGTAACCTTGGAGTCACAGTCAGTATGACCACTGCCACATAGTTCATGCATCAGTAATTGCTTTGAATAGCCACAACAGCTGGTGAATAAAAGCCAATTTTTCTAATACCAACAAATTAGCATGGACAATACAGACAGCATGCGGAGAGTAACCTATCACAATATACAGCTATATATTCATTACGAGAGTCCCTCAAAGAGACTGACATACTAGTAGCTGAAAAACGAATTTCAGGAATTCAATTTAACAAATTTCTTCCTTTTAACTATCTCTGATATTCTGACACATGCGAACTCCTTGCGAAGAATAAGTGCAATCTGTACTAATATATGTAGCAAAACAATGTACATTTCAGCATAAAAAGTGTAATCTATATATTACGTGCCATAATTACAGGAAACTATGAAAAATGTACATTTATTTTTGCTACCTAACTGGATCTGCAGCTGGTTAAAACTCTTGTCACAAATAGGCAAATTTCTATGTGGATTAATATCAGAATACAAGCACAAAAGAGACAGACAAGTCGTTGTTATAAAACATTCTTTATAACTTGTCTACATATCTATCTTTCGCTGAATTATCAATTATCATAGTAAAGTCCATAAATTCTTTATAACTTGTCTACATATCTATCTTTCGCTGAATTATCAATTATCATAGTAAAGTCCATAAATTCTTCACAATATGCAATATCGCATCACATATTTTTTCTCAAATTTGTAAAGCGCTACTGATTTGCCCTTTTTCTGATAAGACATGTTTTGAAGTTTAAAATGATCCCTCTTCTCGAAATATTTGTTCATATAACATCCATGAATCATGTTGATAAAGACTGTTTTGCATAACATCTAGTGCAATTTTGTTAGCACTGATTGGCCCATTACCTAAATATATCATCAAAATATAATGAATCTGTACAACAAGTTTTCAAATTGAGGAAATCTATCTGTTTTCTTGTAAATGTTCAGTATAGAGCTGCTACAAATATAAAATAAGGAAAATATGTGTATGTCTACAATGGATGAATGTACTCTCTTACACTATTTGTATGCAGCGGTATACTTTTTAAAGAATATTCTCAAATTTATACGATGTGTGGTACTAAAGTGATGATAATAACAATGACAAACATTACTTTTCATTGCATTCTATTTTTTAATGTAGTAAAAATGCATAATCCATTATGCAGGTGAGTATAAAACATAATCTGGTGAAAAAATCTAATTATGCCAAAAGCATAATGGTTGGCATGTATGTATTCTTTAACGACAATAAAACTTTTAAAGTAGCTTCTGTTTCTGGATATAATGAATGTCAAATTGACACCATTTTCATTTAAACCAACAAGATATAAGAAATCTTCTAGCAAATACCCTATGTTGATATGACATTCTATCTTGGAGGAGTAACAATAAGATTTTCAAGATGACTGCCTTTAAGACTATAATGAACAACAAATTGGCACCATTTCCATTTTGGAGCAACTAGACATCATAAAAACTCTTTTGGTCACAACACAATGTCAATATGACCAGCCATCTGGAAGAAGCCATTACTTGTGGCCCAATACTGGAAAGATCAGTACAAGTTTCATTTACAAACAACTAGACATCATAAGAATTCATTCATCAAAAACCCCATGCTGATACGACCATTTATTCAGACAAAGCAGTAATATGAATATATTAAAAATGGCCACTGTGTCAGCCATAGTGGATGTCTGTGTAGCAGCATTTTATTTTGGACTGACTAGACATTGTAAGAAGTTTTTTAGTAAGAAACCCATGTTGATACAACTATCCATTTAGGAGGAGTAGCTACAACATGATTTTTACGTTGGCCATTTAGAACCATTAAGGCATCATAATAGTTCTTTTGGTAAAGACCTGATGGCAATATTAATTTTTGTTCAGAAGGATTAAATATTAAACCTCTGTCTTTAAACTAAGCAACAAAAATGAGCAATACCAACAAGTTTTATAAAATTCAACAAATAATTGATTTTCATAGAATACGAAGTGAAACTTTAAAAAAAAACTTACAGTAATGCAAATTAAATCCCAAATAGTCCAAAAAGTTTTACCACCAGTCCTAATGAATACTGTTCTAATTAAATTCCAGTGGTTATTCCAAATAAGATCCAATACTGATGGTGTTGATGTGCCAGTAGTCTCAAAAGTATTAAGTACCAATGGCCTGAAATGTGATGATGTGCCAAGTCTCTTGATGAATCACCTTATTATAAATCAAGATATCCTTGTTTGAATTCACTATAATTATTCCAATTAATGTTTTTGTCAAAAAATATTATTGAGCACTTTGTAATTCCTGAGAATAATATTTGAATAAATAATTCTAGCCCAAAAATTGAATGCTAAACATGATAACAAGACTGATTTCTTTTTCAGATGTTATTGCAGGAATAAAGAAGTTTTCCAGCAAACAAGATTATAAAACCTCTACCTATCTAGGTAACGATTAGCAATTTTTCAAACAAAACTATTACTTTACAGAAACTTCCATTCTAGAAAACTATTTTATAATAATTACATACAACCCTATTTAGACTACTGTAATACAATATGTGGTAATTCAAATGATAAAAACATAGCAAAGCTGGCACATCTTCAAAAACAGAGCATTTGGGCTACCGTATTTACCATATGTTTTCGGACTGCAACAAATAATTACTTCTTTTGTCATCCGAATACATATTAAATTCTTTAATTAGGTGTCCAAAAACGTACAGGTGAAGACAGATTTATTCCACACACACCCCCGGTCCATAATGTAGTTACTGATTACTCACATGATGACGTGCTGCCATGAAGTAAAACAAGTATTTTGTCTAACACCACGGAAAGGGTGATGAGTGAAAAACAGGCATTACTTGCCTATTTTGTCTATCTGATACATGTCCATCCACCAGAAAACACAGCCATACATGTATTAGAGCCACGATTGTGTGCATATTTTCCAAAATAACCACCATATTAGTATTCTTGCAATCCACAAATTAACCCTCTGCTAATCAGTGATCATTTAACTCGACATTACAAATGCACGCAAGATTTATTTCTGTGTAATTAAGATATTAATACAGACTAAATAAAAACGATTTTGGAATTATAATTCTTAAGATATTTATGACAGAAACATGTTAGTATCAAGAGTAGAAATACCGGTATATGTATGATGACTAATCTTAGAGGGTGAGAGGCTCAATATGGGGCAAGTGTTGAATGCCCGCCTAGGAAGGGTAAAAATAACAAGCAAGTTGCAATATACAACTCGGCATGATTAATATGTTGGCATTTTTAAAAAATAAAGGTGATCTGTTTGTTGTCCATCCATGCATCCATCCATCCATCCATCTATACATACACTCCTGTAGCCTAGTGGTTAGAGTGTCTGCCTCGGATGCGGGAGGTCGTGGGTTTGATCCTCTGCCAAGCCATACCAAAGATTTACAAAAATGATACTAACAGCTGCCTCACTTGGGCTCAGCGTTAGGAGGTTAGTGTCAGGACTGGTCGGCCTGGTGTCAGGATAATGTGATTGGGTGGGACATAATGCTACATGTCTGCGGCATGATGCCCCCCCCGTGCTAGACATTACTATAAACTGCCACACAGCAGACATCATAGCGATATGGCTGAAATTTTTTTATAGCTACATTAAAAATCCTAATCACACACACACACACACACACACACACACATACATAAGAATTTTAAAGTATATTACTTCATGGAAGTTCATGATCACATTAAATCATTGGCGACCAAATGAAGCGAACTTTGTATCATATCAGTTAAATTAACGGCAAACATGCTGTGAATTTTACATTAAAATGATGTAGCAGATCTTCCTAGAGAGTGTCAGAAAACATAAATTGCAGAAAAAATTATAGTGAAGCAATGTCCAAAAACTTACAAGGCATTTAAATATTATATTTCAAACAAAAAATGGTGTCCAAAAACATACCGTAAATATGGTCATATCAATCCAGAAAGAAAGCAAGGTCAATTTAGCTGGTAAGTTAAAAATATTACCTATTAAAGACTGATTCTGTTTGAGAAAAGCCAAATTAATGTACAGGATATCCGATAATAGTGATCCTGAATATTTACAATCACTATTCCAGCATAGGCTAACTTGCAATACTCCCCACCTGCGATTCATGTCCACCAAACAGTATAAAATTCCCAAACCAAATAAGGAATTATTTTTAAAAAGTTTCCAATACCCTGGAACTTTGCTCTGGAATAGCATTCCATTTGAGATTGAAATGCCCACTCTATTTCCTTCTTCCAAACCCAATATATCCAATGGCTTCAGAGATGCAGCTAAAATAAAT
The DNA here is from genome assembly GCA_028554795.2 of Sinohyriopsis cumingii. NCBI lineage: Eukaryota > Metazoa > Mollusca > Bivalvia > Unionida > Unionidae > Sinohyriopsis > Sinohyriopsis cumingii. The sequence goes on along the minus strand of CM068825.1, from coordinate 155,687,411 downwards.
AAATTCCTTTGTATGAGGGCCTCAAGGTAGATGAGTTCTTAGCTAATTGTGTTACCCTATTTAAGTAAGGTCATTATTATTATTATTATTACCATCATCAAAATCTTGTGCACACTCTGTGCATTGATCAATATTTAATACATAATTTATTGAGATTTAAATGTGCAATAAAGTTACCTTTCTATGGCTGTTTGAGAGATCTACAAGACAGGATCCTTAGTTTCAACATTAAGTTGAATCACACAGATGAATATATGTCCTAATAGAAACGCCACTAATTACTGGAATATCTGGGGAAAAAAAGAAATACAAATAAATATTTACAAGAAAAGAAGAATAAACTGGAGAAAGATATTGTATTCAGTCTTAGGAGTCAATGGGTACTAAAAGTCCAATAGTAGTGAGTCATATTATAAAGACATGGAACCATTCAGTTCCACTAACCCACTGCATTGCTAGGAAATTGAACTGGTTCTTGTATTACCTATTTCAAAAACTGTAGACTTTGTTCGTGTTGAGAAACAGTATTGGTAATGTTGACATGTTTTTATGCTGCAAATATTGGGTAAAATATTCCAGATACTTCTGATTCAAATAACAACATGTACATTTTGTCTTATTCATTATGCACTTTTTCCATCATTCAAATGTCATAACATTCAAGCAACCAGAATCTGGTATATGCTCTCAGATGTTTTTTTAAACTCAAAGCATAAATATAATTTTTTTATTGAATGATTAATTCATACAAATTGAATTCAATCATTGTAACAGACGAGGTTTTACAACAACTAAAATGATATACATACATACTTACCTATTTGTGAGGGTGTAAATAATTTATATCATGTTTATCTCCATGCTTCTCATATTAGAGAGTACGGTATCCTGACTGTCTGGACATGCTTGCATGTATGCCTGAGTAGTGTGGCAGAAACCGTCTTAAACAATTCGAGATAGAAACTTCAAATCTTGAGACAATTTGGGGTGTTGGGTTGATGCTCAAAATGGATAAAAAAGTTCCAGTCCACTCCATGGGGAAGAAGCTACAGTGTATCACAGTTATCTCCCCCAACTCCACTATAAAAAAAATAACTTAAAGTATGCAGAAGTATATTCTGCTACCTTATCCACTAACTAGGGTCACTTCTGCACATGTAAGTACTATGGGTGAGGGTAGAGATAACTGAAAAAACCATGATGATATGATCTCTCTGCTAGTGACTTCTAGGAACCTATTCCTTATATATTTTTCCCAGTGCAAGACTTTCACAATAATGGAAATAAGTGATCCTCAAAATTAGGTTAAATTAATAATAAGCCTTGTATGCCCACCATTTCAGTGCTCAACATTTCTGCTCTCAAATTTAGGTTTTAATTTTATTAAATTAAAAGCTAAAAAAAGGCAAGGTCATTCAATAGTTGAAGATGTAAGCAACTCTTGTGGGTGTTAGTATAATGATGCCCTGATTAGTGGCAGAAAAGATGAACAAAATCTTTACCTATAATCTCTAACCCCTCCAAAAAAATACTACTGAACTTTAAAAAAATTCTGATCTAAAGTGTACTTGCACTCTTGCCCAATGTGAGCTGGATTTTAACATAACTTTAACAATTTTTCCGTCATATCACTATGATGTCTGCAGTGTGGCAGTTTATAGTGAAGTCTAGCACTGGGGCATCATGCCACAGACATGTAGCATGATATTCCGGGAACCTGATCACATTATTCTGACACCAGGCTGACCAGTCCTAACACTAACCTCTTAATGCTAAGTATCTAGTTAGGCAGCTGTTCGTACCATTTTTATAAGTCTTTGGTATGACTCAGCTGGGGTTTTGAACATGTGACCTATCATATCAGAGGTGGACATACTAACCTCAAGGCCACAGCAGCAGTCCACCTGATCTAAAGACATTTTATAATGAAATGCTACAATCTGATTAGGTACTGCATATCAAAAAAGAAAGATAATGCCATAAACTTGTAACTAAAACATGTGCAAAAAATATATTGTCATTCCATTACTAAATTTAGTCAACAGTACCTATTAGTTTTTCTCACCGTATTTTTCAGACAAAAAGACTGACTTGTGCAAAACATCAAAACTGAGTAAAACAGTATAATAATTGTCCTTATCTTCCAATTTTTTAAAGAAATGTGCTGATTCACAAAATAAAACTCGAGAAAAAAATAAAGTATTCTTTATTTCATTTCAAAATAAGACATTTTGATGTTATGGTATAAGACAATAAGGGGCTGAGTGTTTAAGCCATGAATTCATTTAATTACTGCACAATGTTTTCCCTGACAACTCTAGATCAGTACTATCTTTGACATAGTGGGCTTGAAAATGTGCCATAAATACAGCAAATTAGAGGGGTCAGCATTCCTTTGAATCAATAATCTGTTAGTCATACAAGAAACCTCCAGAATTCTGCACTTTTATGGCATGAATGAATGTGCAAGTTGTAAATAAACTTGGGCATGCGGTGTGTAGTATGTCATACTTCTGAGATATGTCAGCAAAAGCACTGCACTGGAGAAACATGGCAAGCTATAAGCCAACTTACTGTGTCAGTCAAGAGAACATTCCTTGCAATAACTCCTCTGTGTGAAGAATTTGCATTAAATGTAGATGATACTTATAAACTGATTTCAAATATTTTTATTCTAACTAACAGCCCTGGGCTAGGGCCTGAAATTTTTTTTTTACCTTAGGCACTGAGATAAGAACATTTGTTCCTGAATGTTGAAACCATCTATGATATTCTTCTGCAATAACAACATTTGCAGATAAACTACTATGCTACCCATAATGGATGTCAGCTTGTCACCATTTTCACTGAGGACAAAGAAGACATCGTTATACAACAGCTGGTGAAATTCCCATGTCATAATGATCATCCATTCTGGGAAGTAGTGGCAACAAAACTTTTAAGACAGACATTGCACCATGGCACCCATATTGGATTAACAACCGGTTCCATTTTCATTTAGGACTTGGTGACAAACCTGTCAGGATGATCAGCCATTCAGAGGAAGTAGTGAGAACATTTTTAAGACAGTCGTCATTGCAGCCGAATCGGATCTACAACTCTCACCATTTTTATTCAGGACCACTGGGACATCATAAGAATTCTTGTGGTGACAACAATTTTTTTTTTTTAAAATTACTTTTACTCAAAGTAGTAACACTAATAACATTTTCAAGATGGCTGCCATGATGACCATTTTGGACATTTGATAAGTACCATTTTCATCCAAGAAAAACTGAAAAGCCCACATCAATAAGACTTTCTGTTTATGTAGAGTAGCAATAGCATGATTTTTATGACGATGGAAATGGTGGCTATATTGTACATATCAACACCATTTTTATTTAGGATCTGCCAGACATCCTAAGACATCTTTTAGTGAAAACCTTATGGCAAAATGACCATCCATTCAAGAGAAGCAGAAATAACAAGATTTTCAAAATGGCAGTTATGACGGCCATAATTAACATCAGATAGGCACCATTTTTACCAAGGACCGATTAAACACCATAAGAAGTCATTTGGTGAAAACTGCATGCTGACATGACCATCCATTTCAGAAGGAGTACCAATAACAAGACATTGAAGATGGACACTGTGGTGGCCATATTGGATGTCAAAACAGCACCATTTTCATCTAGGACCAACTAGAACGTGGAATGAATGTGTGTAAAAGTTGGTAAAGAGAAATAATTTATTACACATATATACATTATATTACTTGAAGAAAATAAATTATACTAAAGTGAAAGATCTCTGGTTTGAGAAAAAAATCCCATCTCCCACCCCTCACCCCCATGAAATGGATAGTCCCTAATGACACATGGCCTTCAAACCCTCCACAATGAAATACTGAGAGCAGCAAAGACTGCATCTAGTTAAGAATGTCTTTCACTCTTCAGCTTATTTTAGGGACAGAAACTTGTATGTTTTTAGTTGGGGGTGGTGCAGATACAGTGCATCAGGCTTCTTCATAGCATTTTAAAAGCTGCAGTTACAGTCCTGAAAATAGGAGTCCCATTAACAATAAATCTGTCTTGTGTGATTGACCTTTGTCCATAACTGGGAGTAGGATTTTGAGCCTACCTGACTAATGATTTCTTTTTTTATTTATAAAGAGCATATTATATAGCTAATATTAGTCTCTACTGAAGGTTATATATTAACGTGTATCAGTAGGTAAACATGTTTATGTGGCTTTCAACTTTGGAAGTGATCCTTCCAAGTGATCCTGTTTATGAATTTAATGGGAAAATGACCCTCATCATGGTTCTGTTATTGTGTCATAGGTTTTTATATAAGAAAGAAGTAAACAAAAATTCTTCATTTCTATCTTAACACGAAACTTTAGAGGAATCACGTTTAGGTGTGTTCAGCTTTGATTTGAGAGTATTTATTTAACTAAATTATTCACTGGAATTACAAAGTGCTCAATAACACTTTCAGACTAAATCACTATTTTGGGGATAAGGGAGATCACGGTTTCAAACCCCAGTCGAGTCATACCAAAGACTTGTAAAAATGGTACTAACAGCTGCCTCGCTAGCCTCTCAGCATTAAGAGCTTAGTGTTAGGACTGGCTGGCCTGGTGTCAGGATAATGTGACTAGGAGGGACATCAAGCTACATTCTGCAACATCATGCCCCACTGCTATACATCACTATAAACTGCCACATTGAAGACACTGTAGTGATATGACTGAAAAACTGTTAAACCTATGTTTCAAATCCAAATCACACACACACAAGTTCACCAACCAAAAAGCCTGCCCACTGATGACTACTTGACTGTTGTAATTTTCATGCATAAAATAATTAAAAGTACACAGATCTCAGCCTCTCTGAGAACTGTGAGTGTGTTTATGACTTCCAACAATGATAAGACCATGCCTACAAACTATTTTCTATTTGAAAAAGAAAAGCTTTAAAGAAAAACATATTATATTTCATTCAAATTTAAATATCCGTTATTTTCTATAGACTTACATGAGTAGATAACTTATTTTCAATTGCACAAGTCACTTGTTGGGTCATACACACTGACCATGTGACCCCAAATCATGCCTTATTTTGAGTCTGACAATTCTTCTCTAACACTGACTGGGAGTCTGGCAAGTACGACAGGTATGAGAATAAAATCAAAATAAGCAGATTTAAGGTTTCCCAATAAGACACAAACCAAAATCACAGTACAAATAATCAAGAATAATACAGCATGGTTTTATCTATACACTATGGTGTTGACAATGCCCTGGCCAGAAGATACTGCATTTTATTATACTGTATATGTGCTGAAACAACTGCAGATTCACTTCTAAAAGAACCAGAGAAAGGAGATTAACTCTCAACATGTGTATTTGCATGCCGCTTTCATCCAATGTACATAAAATAGAGAACAATGACAATTTGTTACACATAATCTGAGCTTTTATTCAGCCAAAAGTTGAGTGTGTACCTTTTTCACTTCATAAGTGACATGAAGAGGGTTTGGTAAGAAATAACGGGCTGAGGAACACATCATGGTTCAGCCCTAAGTCAAACACTTGTCAGTTATTATTGACATAAGTCTTGCTAGACAGTCATGGCATGCTGCTGATGCCTTGCAGTGACGTTGCTTTTCATGAATACACTGCAGTTCAAATACAAGATCATCAGCATTTGAAAACAAAGGTGATCTGTTTAAGAGGGATTCATTCTAAAAAGTGAGTGTTCTAATTGATTTACTGACACGGCTGAAGAGAAGAAGGATTATACTTGTCTGGATACAGCCAAAATAATTGTATTGGTTGGTAGTGAGTGTAGATTTCTATCTTTTAAATTCAGAGTCTGCCTGAATAAGGTTGTTCTCCTTCACCCGAGAATTATTTTGAATGTAATCAAAATATTTTATTTATGACATTTCATAAATAATGGAAGTAATGATTTTGTTGTGACACTTATATACTTCCAAGTTTACACAAGAATATGTGAAAAGTGGATGCATTTCACATGCTTCCTATGCAGTTAGATTTCAGCCCACTGACTAAAGGGTTGACATGTTTGACGAGAAAAGTATCCCCTCAATATATATTTGTTATTATAGAGCATAAATGCAATGACATATATACAAGGCTCAACACGAATGCAGGTCTGCTGGCCCGAGGCCACCTGATTTTCATAAGTTCTACCACTTTCGTACAGCTTGGTGGTCTATTGGGCCTGCTATTTTAAACTGTGGATATTAAAATTAGATCTATTCTATGTTATAGGATTGTATAAATCTTTCTTTTAATTATAAACATGTCAAACACAGCAAAATCAAAAGTGAAAAGTTAAAACAAAGCAAAGATCATACATATGCCATTTAAACCAAATGACTGTCATTTGGGTAATTAATGTAAATTGTTGTTTTGGCACTTACTTTATTAATCGTATAAGAATATCAAGTGTTTAGATGACTGACATTACGTTATGTTGTTTAGCATAATTGAAAAATAAGTTGATTACTTGATTTCTTCATCATTTCTCTCTGCCGCTCCCCTAAGCAAAAGACAAGAAACTCGAAATACGTGTGTACGATAAAACCAAAAGAGAATGAAAATTCTAAGATACCATGAAGCAGGAATTTCCGTCATTAACTCACAACAAGTAGAAGGATAAGATGACATGTTCAGTTTGTTCTATGTATGATATGATCGAGAATTTTTGTAATTGGCTACAAAAACATTTAAACTGATACAATCAGAACCCATGACTCATGAGAGAGCCATAAAAGGAATAGCTTATCAGATGGAAGCTGTGAAGGCAGCCCCTGGTTCTTCTGAAGGTGAGAAGTCTGTTATGTTTCTAAAAAGGCAGTCTTTGAAAAACCACGCATCATGTTTAGATATGCTCATTTTGTCGCAAAACATGTACACTCATATACTATGTGAAATTATGTGAGTTGGACAAGGTTTGGAAATAGGCAATACCTACCTGACAGACAATTATTGTCAGAAATTTATCAGGGATATTGCTGACAATTGTCTCCAGTCAGTTTTGGTTAGTTATTAGTGATGTCTCCAGTGATATTTCTAACATAGAGGCAGAAATTTTATACATTCTTTTGAAAGCAAGGTAAATGTTATTAACTGACTTTATACTATTGAATTTAAACTATAAAACCAGAAATTTGAAGTATTAAACCAGAAATTTAAATGTAGATCCATTCCATTTATAATAATGTAAACACTTAAACCACCAATTTAACTTTAGATCCATTCTTGTTCATTTCATTATGTAATTCATATATTTTGTATTTCTTCTTAGGTTTGAACTCACTTTATTGGTATAAAAAATATAACCAAGGTCTGCAGTAAAACCATCATTTGTGCTATAGCGGACCTTATGTCAGAGAGATATGGGAGTGAATGGATGAAAAAGATTGTTGCGATGGGAACGGATGGTGCATCCATGATGTTGATGCAGCTAATAATAATAAATACCATACACAAGATTTGTCAACATTACAAAACAAGGCATATAAACTGCTGATGAATTTAATGTAAACTGTACTAAAAAATAACAACCTTGAATGTGTTCCTTTTATTGTATAGATGACACATTTTTATCCAGTAACTATAACCATAAATTTGCAGGACCTACTATCAGTCAAAAGGACCATCAGTTTTCAAATGCAGGAAGTCGGACTTACTTAAAAAAGTTAGTGTTGAACCCTGGTATATGCTGTAATAAAAATCTTGACAGGTATTTGTACTTGTGTATTGAACTACATCACATGTACAAAATGATTATGTATCATAAATCTATCGAAACTTGTCCAAATTTATACATATACGACTGGTAATAACTCATTATGTTAATTTTTCTGTGGAGTTTGAATGGTAATTCATTATAGAAAAAATAGGCAGAAAACAACTTGTTGGTCTAATTCTACTCACCCTGCTAAAAATGTCATCCATGGGGGATGTATATTCGATAGTCATACAAACCTATTAATTTCAAGTCCTTGTGAACTGAGTAAGTTTCTCACCGAAAATAGGCTTCGTTCGAAAACGGGTTACTGGACAAGTTAATTCCCTTCATTCGTCACAGTATAAAGTTGAAGAATGTTATAAATTTGATGTAGATTTGCAAATTAATAAATAAGCTAATAATCTTTTTATATGTGGGTGTGTTAACCATCAAAATTGCACTAAACTGACAAACGCTCCATCAGTGGGTGGTCCCTAAAGTAAGTAAATTTTGACAACCGATAATAGTTTCCAGGGGCGATCAGTATTTGTTTAAGTCTAGCATTTTAAGATTGTCATGCAACAGACATAAATTCTAGTAAATTCTAGCACACTATGTAGTTTAACAAAGCTAAACTAAGCTGGATAGTTGTCATGCTATGGTAACGAATGAGAAAGAAACTTACATCGTACATTTCATAAAAATGTTTTCCAATTTTCATGTCCAGACGGCCGACCTGCTCATCATTAGCCAATCAAAATTGAGAATTTATGTCCTTTCGCAGTAAATGATTTTTTATCATAATGTACTACATACAATTTTAATATGTGTTTCTTTCTGCAATTCAGGATGCAGAAATAAAATGAGTAAATTTTATTAATAATTTCATAAACATTATATCTCAATTATTTGGTGCTTTATGTATACATCAGTATAATTTTTTATAATTATCTTAACTCGAGAATATTAAGTGAATTATATTAAAGGGATGTTATGTCCATTAATTTACAGTTGACGTGTGTAAAGTAGGTTTACTACGTCCTAATATATGTAAATTTGGCGTGGAAAATCATTAGGTCAATAAGCTTATGGTAGAACAATTGTGAAATAATATATTAAGATCTTCCAATGACTCATAGTCAAACATCGATGATAACTACTGTACTAGTACAGTGTGTAAACTCTACTATTACTTATACAGTATAGTTTATATCTCTGGGATGTTTTGCAGTTTACAGATTTTGAGAGTATTGTTGGGCAAAGTAAAAAAACGTTTCATCATCAGTCTGCAGTTTTAAGTAGAGAACCCAATATACCTGGGACCAGAATTACATAGCTTTTTGTTTCTATAGTCTAGACTGGCGTTTGGACAAGTAGAGGAAGGAAGGTAGGAGCACGAACTGTAGTATGGTACTAGGTTCCAATGATGTCGTGGATTCATTGGTATCGGGGTATTCTGATATTTCTGCATAGCGCCACCTATCGTGTACTTGTATAAAATGCATGACCATAATTTACTAGTTCTGCATCACCAGTTGAATTTGGGATTGCTGCAGAGTACACTATTTTTAAAATGCACTCCTGAATATCACTGGTCCAGACATGGCTGTGCCCCACGTTCTCAGATGAAATCAATATCTTTTTAGAATCTACATTACTGATAAATTGGTTAACCAGCTTATCTGATAATGTCCAAAGATTATACACAATAATCAGATCATATGATTACCATTTGCGTCCAGAACCAAGAGATAGAATCTGTGGTAGCAAATAAATCGAGTCAAAATGTGGAAGTATGGATGGTTGTTGTTTTCTGGTGGCTTTTGCAATTGACAGGTGTTGACTTTAAAACTTTATTGTACATGACTTATTAACTCACTGGAATGCCAAGGATGTTTAAACAGTTTGTGGCTGACACATGATCATGTTTGTGGTCCATTCTCTCTAAAAATCATCGCACTATTCCTCCATCACAAATAGTTACAGATCCATTTCTTTAATTCTCTAAGCTTCTGTTGTTGGAGGGCACATGCTTCAGAATAAAGGCTATAGTTCACTAAGCACTATTATGAATGATATCCATGTTTGTAGCTCAGAAAATGTTCACACTAGTGTCTCAAAATATAGCTAAAATCTGAAACTGAAGTTGTTTTGGGCACATAATTTCAACATCGTTTTCATCGACAGCAGAGCAGTACTATTCATTCAGTTCATTCTTTAAGAGTGGCCTGTGTATATGTAATCTATCATGTTGGTCCTGAACGTATGGATTGGATGAGTCCATTTTTTTTATATAGTACTGAGCAGTTATAGAAGCCTTTCAGTAAGTCCCAGAATTCCACTTTTCTCCTGACTTGAATCAGATTTTTTTTTATATAGTCCGTTTTTTATATCATCTCCAATCTGGTTTTTTAAAAACAGTTTGTCTGCTCCCATTCTGCAACGACCCTTGTAAATTATTCATTCCATATCCAGTGTGACCACACTGTAGCACGTTCCATTATAACACAAATTCAGATATAACACGATTGTGGTGTGGCTCCAGAAATATCATATACTTGTATATTTCTCATGCATGAAAACAAAGTTCTTAAAAGTACAAAAAGTATGTAAAAAGTTTATCCTTTTGGTGAAGAGTTTGTTTATGAATACTACAAGATGATTGTGGTGTGGCTTCAGAAATTTTATATGTATTTTTCTTATACATGAAATAATAGTTTATTTTTTTAAAAGAATGAAAAATAATGTGTAAAAAGTTTATTCAGGGATCGTGTGGGCTTCGCCAGTATCGCAGACTTGGATTTTTGTCCCTTACTGGTGGCAAAATATACCATATGAAGATTTTTTTTTATTGGCAACATTGTTCACTGTTTAAACTTGTATCTATAACCATTGGTTTGGAGTGGAGAAATTCAGAGGTCCCATGAAAGGAAGCCGCAAACTGGATACAAAATGCACTGAAATTTATCAGTTGTTACATAAATAAATTCTTTGTCCATATTGACAAACCATCTAAACAGTGCATTGTTATATCATAATCTGCTTATCTTGATATCTAGCATGAGTACTGTATGTTGTGAGATATCCACTTTTTTGTTGTTGACATTTCTGGTTGCAGAGATCAACCAGCCAAGGCATTATCTCATAATCTATCTTTCTTCATATTTTTGGCCACTCACTAGTAATTAATATATTTACATATACTGACATTTGTATGTGGATGGTAAGTAATATTCCTCTTCTTTTCACTCAGAATTAAATCATTCAGAACACTCACATTTAGTGTAATAATCCATGTCATCAGACCAGAACACCTGCATCTCTATTATCCATTGACTCTTTGTTAAATTTCTGACTCATGCATGGAAGGCAACATCACGCTGCTACCACAAATGTAAAAAAAAAAGAAAAAAATCTTACTTATTGTTTTATTCAATAGGCATGGAGGAACAGTAACTAGACCAAATGACAGCCAATTCCTTTTTAAAATGTACCCAGATAAAATAATTTGCTGCAATTTCAAAAGAAACATTACCTCTGAAGCACCGATTGTTATGAAAATGTACTCGTCAAATGGAGAAAAAAATCAGTCTCAATCATGAAATACAATTATTTGATGTTGCTGCCACAATAAGAAATGGGCATTTGTTTGGTTCTCCAAAGCTGTCCTTTAGCAGTGACTTCAATAACGCATGCACCCTTCATCAAAGAAAACCGACTACAGTCTTCAGTAAAAACAACAAACTTTTCTACAAAGGAAGTCAGTACCAAACTTAAAAATAATGGAATCTGATGGATTTTTGCATTTTCCAACATGACTGGAACTTGTTAACTGTGCCATGAAAGTTTCCTTTTTGCAGGTAAAAGGTTTATACTTATGAACACTACCAACGGTGCCTTAAAACGCAAACAAACTTTTACCAACTTAGGACATACTGAAAAGTAAATGTGCTTCGTCATTGATTGTGCTGTTTTTCCACTGAATTGAGACCAATATGACCTGTGACAAAATTATTGAATATTTTAAATCTGTGTGTGGGTGCATATTTTCAATTGAATTACTTGTATTGTGGATTCAATGTATATGATGAGATTTGCGGGTGAGTACACAGTGTTGATACTCTATTCATGCTATACATTATACATGTGTATACAAACAGTATTCATGTATATGTACCAATTCATGATTCTCTAAATAAAGGAAATTATTATATATGCCAAGTTATCTGTTTTCACAACAGGTGTATTTCTTATTTAATATGCATTGATTTAAGATGGTAACTGTGCCAATGAAGCACATATTGTACCGCCGGCATTTATTACCTACTGCATCATTTTATTCCGCTAACTGACCTGGTTGCTTATAGCACGGTTCGGTCTATATCACGGTCAGCTTCTATGGCTCCCAACTACCATGTTATAGCAGAGTCACACTGTTGTATTAGTTAGCACACGACTCTCGTAAAGAGTATTCTGATTGGTCAAAGGTTTAAATTCATCCAGTGAATCTTCGTGTAATGGAAACTGATATCAATGGAAAGAAGAAACATGCTTGCAAAACATTGCATCACGAATTGTTGAGAGAGACCATGACATGAAAAGTATAGATAAAGGTTTAAAAAATGTATGGAAATGGGAATGGCTGGAGTAAAAAGTTGATGGAAATTTAGTTGGTCAGTTTATAAAAAACCTAAACACTAGAGGACTGGCATTTTGTGATCTCAGCAATAAAGATCTGTAATCGCAGTTGGAAGAGCTTGGAACAGCACCTGCAAAAGAAGCTGCATATGGAAAAATTGAAGCTCAGAAGGCATCTGGAAAAAGTGGAGTTAATTACTATAGAAGAAAGATTTCTTGCATGAGAGAACAGATGTAACCCTCCATCAGAATATGTGCACTGCATGTTGCCAAGCACCAGCTTGAAAGGAGAAATGCTCTCATTGAGAAGGAAAAGAAACGATTGCACATTGAGCCAAAAAAGTCATTGGTGACAAAAAGGAAGGCTAAAAAATTCTTTGCCAAAGCCGCAAAAAGAGCTCGACTGGCATATCAACAGGTTGTGTCCATTGGAGAAAAAGACAAGTGAATGTATGGGATTATTTTTTTATCTAGTTGATGTACTTGGGTGTTTATTTTACAGATTTGTTATGAAAAGAGAGAAGCATAATATATTTGCTGTAAAAATTGATAAATTGTTGTGACTTAATTACGATGTGAACATTGACATGCACATGAAATAACTTCAGCATCTGATTCAATAGTATTGGAGAACAAATTCATGTGACTATATATATTGTAAAATTATTGAACTCAAGTTGAACATTTTTGGCAAGTTTATTAGTTTCTCAAATGGTTATTTTGGTTTATTTTTTTATCATAAGTTGCACCCTGAGCAGATTTTTATGCATGTGAAATGCATTTTTGGCCGAGGGCCTTCTGCCACCTGTACCCCTGAATCAGGAGTGTTGCCCTCGAGACCCCATTGGGGGAGGACCCCCAAACCCCACTTTAAAAAATTTCAGCTTTTTTTATGGAAGGCCAAAATCATGTCTGAGTGGCACTGGTTGGATGTTATATGTTTAACCCCATTTTTCAGCTCATGACAGGATATACCTGGCAGCCAGTATATTTGGTGGAGGAAGAACCCAGGAAAATCCACAAACCCACAGAAAGCTACTCATAAGCCTTCTCATACCCACACTGGCCAAGAATCAAACCCACACTGGCAGAGGTGAGATGTCATTGATCTGTTAAGGCGAGGGCAATAGACAACCCATGTCCCTTCTATCCTACAAGCAAACAAACGTCAAATTTCTCATTACACATATCGATTCTAGGATTATGTATCTTATGGCAGAATAAGTCCACTATTGTTCTCTGACCATAACTAAATTGGACTACCCAAATTGGCCCATTATGTACTTAGCCTGCTGCTAGATCTGTCCACAATTTATATAATATTATTGTGGACATAATATCCATTGTCAATGTTTATTTCTATATTGGTTTCTCAATGTTCAGTGCTTCTTTTTATGATTTTTAATATCTAAAGTATAAATCATGCATATTTTATGACTCCAGATCTTAAACTATGTAAGAGAAATGAAACAAGTTGTTTTTCTTTTATTGAACATAAGTTGTCAGGATTTTATATGTTCCACTACATCACCACCTGAAAGTGAAACTGAAAGTTGACAAAAGGGTCTACTTTTTCTTAAACTCATCAGTTATGTTATTCACTTTGGCAACATATTTTACCAACCTTTCGTACAATAAAATACAATTTTTATAATTGGTGAGATTTCGGATTCTTTTATGCACAATGTGATTTTGTATAAAACATTTTGAAAGCGAGATTAGAAAGTTGACAAGTTCATCAAATGTTTTATTTCCTATAAAGACATCTTTTCGTGTAATGTTAAAATTTGGTCTTAAGTTTGGATCCATTCCACAGATTATTTCCAAAAATGTTCAGTAACTGAACAGTCATAGAATAAGTGATCATTTTGTTCTGTTCCCTTCTTACAGAAGGTGCATTTATCATTATTACTTAAATTAATCCTTTCCAAAAACTGGTTGTGGCAAAAGTTCTATTTTGAAATCTAAAATTAAAGCTACCAGGGTAATCAGTTTTGTGTCTTTTGTACAAAGTTTAGCCAAAACAAAGAGTGGACCATTCATTTGCACACCAGTTGCACACCCTAGTTGCCTGGACCAAGTTGCACACCCTAGATGCCTGGACCAAGTTGCACACCCTAGTTGCCTGGAACAAGTTTCATATTTACCATGTCACTCTGTATCTTGTTTTTTTTATTAGATCTTTATAAATAAATTTATTTTTAGCTCTTACCCTTGAAGTGAAACAAGTTTGGTAAAATCAAAAAATAGGTTTATCTAAGTTGCAAAGTGAAATTTAAGAAGAACTTAAGCTTTTGTCAGTTGTATCTCCCAAATTCCTAAAAGTTCTGTCACAAGTCTAAAAGGTTAGAATGTTCAGAACTTTGACTAAAAAGTAATGATTTGTGTGGACTGGATTGAGCAACAAATCCAAAAACATTGTATATCTAGTCATTAGTGCTAACTGAGTGAATACCATATTTTCTGTTGCAATGTATAAAACCCAAATATGAAAAGTTTAGGCTTTTCTGACATGGTTTAAATATTTGTGATTATGACCACATAGATTATTCCATGCTATACACATCCCAGCCTACTCTGAAGGTCCTTTGTGAATATGGCAGTTTGTAGTAGGAATAAATAGTGTATTATAATAAGGTAAACTTTCCATATTATTGATAAACATTGTATATTGTGATAGCTTGCCATATATACTCACTTTTAAGTTGTCCTTTTTTTTACAAAATTTTTTATTAATGCAGAGTTGGGTTACCATCAACAGGTTAACTTTATTGTACATGTGAATGAGTATAGGAATTATTGGCTATATCATGCTGAGCAAAACCTGGGTGGATATCAAACCCTCAACACAGGATTACCAGTCTAACACTCAACCAACTGTGTTTCTCTACCTATCATATGAGACCTATATTGTTTCAGATCAAGGTAATTATTGTTTCATGAAATTTGATGGTTCTACTGACTGTCACTGCAGGTTTACTTAAGCCTGTGACTCTTATGGATTGTAAGAACATGACTTCTAGGGGTTGACAGGGGTTGACAGTGATGATAGCTTTTGAAGCAGATTTTATGAACACCCCTTTCATTTTTATCAACTCATAGTACCTCGCTTCAGTATCATAAAAAAGGAATGTTCGGTTTTTTTTGTTCTTTTATGTCTTTTATGCCAAATCACAAGGGACCACTCCTGTGGTCTAATGGTTAGAGCTTCCGCCTCGGAAGCGCTAGGTCATGGGTTCGAACCCTGGTCGAATCATACCAAAGACTTACAGAAATGGTACTAACAGCTGCCTCACTTGGCACTCAGCAGTAAGAGGTTAGAGTTAGGACTGGTTGGCTGGGTGGGACATCATGCTACATGTCTGAGCATGATGCCCCAGTGCTAGACATCACTATACACTGCAGACGTTGCAATATGACTGAAAAATTGTTAAAGCTACGTTTAAAAAAATCCTAATCCTAACCAAATCACAAGAGATAGGTGGGTGGTTGGGCGAGTAGGTTGGTATTATTATATTGTTGTAAAATTAGGATAGTTGTAATTCTTTGTTTCATATAAAGTTGCAGCTCATTATTAAGTTTATGTTTAATTGTTTATGTAATAGCAAAAGATATACGTATCAGTACTGATTTGAATGGAAATCTCTCAGTTATTATCATCAGTTACTTTCACAATAGGTAGCATACCATATATTCCATAATTAATGCCCCCACTCAAATTAATGCCCCCCTCCCCTTTTTTAAGAACAGAAACATTCAGAGATGTGGTGTAAGACCTGTGCTTTTCAATAATGGTCTGCTTCAGATCCATGATTACAAGATAATGCTGCTGCAGTCTAAACTGATCACACTGTTAGAATGTATATATCAGTGTACAAAGTACTGAAGTCATAGGCACACGTGTAGTGTTACACATGACACTATAGTTGATCGGCATGTTCAGAGACTTACCAGACTGCATGAATAATCATTAATAGATTATGAAATGACAACTTTGAAAAGCTGTCAGAAACAATTTGAAAAGATATATTTTACTGACAGGCTTTGATTCAGTGCGCAGTGTCTCACATTAGTGACACTTCCTTGGGCAGGTGTCATTTAAGTGCCATATGAGATTTATCAGTAAAGCAATCTTTTGCCTGACAATCTCTGGCAGGTCATGTCAGATGTTAATTAACAGGTTTTATTGACCCTTTCCTTCAGCTGTAAGTGATGAAAGTCTACTTATTAACTGCATCTGAGCAGCTGTAAACAATGGAGTGGAACAAAGAAGGGCATCAGAAGTTGACAGATGGGCAGTATAGTGCTAGGGACAAGGCCCCCCCACCCCCAAAGAATCACACCACTCTTTAAGTGTCATGAGGAAACACTACTGGAATGAATTTACCACTGTCTCATTACCCCTAAACTTTATGGATTAAATAAGTCTATTCTGGGTGATTCATTGTTTTTCAAAGTTCAGAACTCTCAAGATAGACAAAGATAGCTAGGTCTTTTAGACCATTTCATGGTTATTATCTCCCCTTGAAAACACCAGCGGGCATCTCGGTGCAACTAACTTCCGGATAGTTCAGTCAATAAAGATGCCAGATGTAGATCAAGAAAATGTGACAGACCGCTCACATTCCGCAAACAAGATCGATATCTCACTACCTTATCTTTTATTTTTTTTCACTAACTTGTGCTGTTCCCAGCTTTCACATTCTCTGCCCACTTCAGAACTTCATTATTTTTCCATTACTACCTCATACTCTAGTTTGTATTATTTGTGTGAAAGTGTATCGCTGCATAAAAAGATTGCTATTTATCTCGCTTGAAGAATAATGAAAATACGTTTATATTTTGACAGCTTTAATCATTGCAGTTACTGGAGGTTGAACATCAAGAAAAAATTCTAACTTCTTAAGGTTCTTTTATTATTGATTTAGCCTGTTGCAGTTCTATTAATGTTCATTGTATTTTTCATGAAATAACTTTAGTTATATCTAGGAAGGATATATTTTGTTTCAAAATGCACAAATGTCATCCATGCTTGAATAGACAGGTGCACGTACAAGTCTCCTTGGTGATTATTTTAATTTTATTTCCTTGAACGGTTGGAATTTTTAGAGTATACAGTTTGGAGAAATATCACTGTTAGACACATTATGCATGTATAGGACATCTCACCTATCTGCCTGTCTGTCTGTCTCATTTCATCTAGTGCATGGTTATGTATATGCTTGAATGTGTGTTCACATACATATATTACATAAACTTACTTCTGGCTAAAAATGAGTATATTATGGTGCTAAGATAGAAAGAGTGATTGATAGATAAAGACAACAAATATTAATATTTTTGAGTATCCATTTATTATTGACTTTTTTAAATCATACTGTCTGCAGTTTTACATCTGGTCACGTGGATCAATATTGATTTAAAAGACAAACTAAAGTAATAGGACAGAATCTGTGAAATGATTGGATCTTTTAAACTTACATATTTGATGCAAGGAAAGTTAAACAGAATTAAAGTAATTTTTAAAAGGCCATTCCAGATTAACAAAAAATGTTAGACATAACTAATTTATTCATTGGTTTAACCATAATGATCTGTAGTACAGCTAAGATTCCTTCGTTTTTTGACTATATGCTTTGCTGACCAAGCAGTACGAAATTCTGAACATCCAGAACTGGAAATTTTGTGTGGGCATGCACATTGGAGCTAAGGGAGGTAATTATAAGTGCAACGATCAGTAATTCCATTGCAACCATGAAACCCTCGATAGTATGTACATCACATGAAGGGGACATTGTTTACAAATCATCAGTGTGCACTATTCTAAAGAGCTTAGCATTCACAGAATTTATCTAAATAATAATTTCTGAAACGCACACATTTGGTATTACATTTATTAACAATAATTAAGCTTCGGATAATAAAGACAGCTGTCCAGAAATTCACATCACGTTGTTGCTAATACGTAGTCAAAGTGAGTATCAATGTTCCTTTATTTTCCAGAAAATATGGCCTGTGCAAGAGGTTTACCATTTTTGGAAAACATACATGACCCTGCCACCAAGGTGAAAGAGTTGTGCACTTATGCAGGGCAAGTGCAGGTGGAAAATGCTGTTCCTCCACGCCGGTATCTGAGGTCAGGCCAGGAGATGCTGCGGATGGCCCAGGTTTACCAATCAGAGGGTGATTTAGAGAGTGCCTTCATTTTGTACATGAAATTTATCACGTGAGCTTCCATTATTATTTTTACATCTTGGAAAGTTGTTTTTTCTTTAGATAAATGTTTAGATTAATTGTTCACATTAGTCTTATTAAATCTCATAACAATTAGATCATGAGAACTTATTGTTTTTGTGTTATAGGTCTTGGGATGTTTGCCGAATCAATTAAAAAATGCACAGGACTCATTTTGTATAAAATTTATGATTGAAGCATTGTTGCCACAGAGTATTACAAATTTAAAACAAATTATGCCAATCATTGGTTTAAAATAGCTATAATTGCTAAAATAAAAAGAAATATTAGCTGACCTACATTGGATGCAGATATCCAGGCATCCATGAAAACTTGTGGATAGTAAGTGTTCTTTTATGCTCATCAAAATTTCTTCTGCTGTAAAAAATCCACATATAATCTGTTATTACCATGCTCCATGTGGGGAGTGGGTGGGATTAAGATACAGGTGATATAGATCCAGATCCAACATTGCATATTTTGCTGGCAGATCTAGGTTTATGCAGTTTATTAGAACTAATCAGGAGAACAAACATCATATAGACTGAGTTGTTTGCAGCCAGACTTGCCGTACACAAGGTGTATGGTATATTCTGTATTGTATGTGTCAATCACATATTGTATAGGTGATTCCAAGTCTCCCCAGTCATGCAGTGCTTATATATATATATATATATATATATATATATATATATATATATATATATATATATATATATATATACACAAATAAAATCAAATAGGTCAGAGTTATAATTTGGTCAGAAATTTGGCAAGGAGTAGCCTGGCATCAAGGATTTAAGTTTTGTATAAATGATATACATCCACAGTGGCTCTATTACTTAAAAAAGATGTAATTAAAAGATATTACTGACTTTAAACAATGTATTTCACTATCATATCTTGGTATCACTTTAAACAGTAATATTGTATCTTTTCTAATATGCTTGCTTTTACTGAAAATATTGAAAGTTTTAAATGACTTCAAATCAAAAATTGCTAAATTTGGCAGGGAGCATACATGCAGTAGGTTTTTTAAGATATGTAATATTGATACTCTCAATAATGTATGGCAAGTTTATAATGTTGATACTGTCTATAATGTATGGCCCATTTATAATGTTGATACATTCAATAATGTATTTCCAGTTTATACTGTTGATACTGTCTATAATGTATGGCCAGTTTATAATGTTGATACTGTATTTAATATATGGCCAGTTGATAATGTTGATATATTCAATAATGTATGGCCAGTTGATAATGTTGATACATTCAGTAATGTATGGCCAGTTTATAATGTTGATATATTCAATAATGTATGGCCAGTTTATAATGTTGATACATTCAATAATGTATGGCTTGTTTATAATGTTGATACATTCAATAATGTATGGCCAGTTTATAATGTTGATACATTCAAGAATGTATGGCATCATAAAGCTACTGTTGTGCTGAGATGCCATAAGAGTGGCCTAAGTAGTTAAAGCGTCCACCTCAGATTCAGGTGGTCATGGGTTTGAAACCTGGTTGAATCATACCAGAAACTTATAAAAATGGAACTTGCAATTGCCTCACTTGGCACACAGCATTAAAAGGTTAGCGTTAGAACTGGTCATCCTGGTATCAGGATAATGTGACCGGGTGGGACATGGTGCTACATGTCTGCGGCATGATGCCTCTAAACAAAACTATAAACTGCCACACTGTAGACAACGTAATGATATGACTAAAACTGTTAAAGCTATGTTAAAAATCTAAAATACACACGTCATAAAATGCTACAACATACTTATATATCACCCAGGGATGGGCCTGGCTTTTTAAAAGTTGTTGCCCAAAAAATCACCAACCTCAATATTTTGTTGCCAATTTTCAAAAAATGTCGCCAGAACAAGTAGTGAATATTCTTCCAAGTCTATTAATGTAATAAGCAATGAAAACTGAAAAAGATGAGATAGTTATTACTTTATTGTCAACAAGCAGTAAAGCCATAATATTACAAAATAAATCATTACATGACTGTTTTGCACTACTTCCATGGTCTTTTCATCCCGCATCACTGTAAGTAAGATAAGTGATGTATGATGTGACCGTCAATTTCAAGCATTCAGGAATTAACCCCTGCCCCCTTTTTTATGGCTAGCTTCACAAAGCCCATCACTGTCAACCAGGAGTTCAGAAATTTAATTTTGGTGTGCTTTACATGCTTTGCTTGTATTGAATTGCTTCCTAAATCCTAGGAATGATCACTGAATGCTGTAGATTTTTTCTCGACAAGCAAACTAGGATCTCCATTCCCACTAATGAAACTTACATGAGTCAACACCTGGCATTAATGTGCCATATATGTATAAGCATTAAATAACATCATTAAATTAAAAGAAGGAGTGAAGAAACATATCACAGAGCATATGTGCCCCCCAAAACTCATTCAGAATAAATATGTTATTTAGTAAGAAATGTTATATGCATATATGAGTTTGTAATGTATATTTGATTTAATTTATATTTGATTTAATTTAATTGTTTGTAAGTTTTAAAATCTTTTTAATTTTATTTCATTACATGTTAAGTAATGTAATTTTGTTTACTGGAATATGATACTTTCCAGAAATTAGTTTGACCTGACTGTTTAGTCAAAAGCACCTAAAAATAGAACTTTGTATATTTTTGTTGACCTAGTTCCTGACTTTGATTGATAACCAAATAAACAACTTTTTTTATAATTCATTCTTAATGTGAGAATGATAATGGTGAAATCAAGGCTGGCTGGGACTACGTGACTTTAGACATAAATACTTCTACGCTATTATTGAAATTCTGGATGATTGACCCTCATCCAGGAATCTGTTTTGCACCTCAAGTTACTGTATAACCTTTGTCTAATGAGAAATTAGTCAGTTGGGTTTTTACACTGGAAAGTGTTTGTGACCAGTTTGGAGTTACATTTTAATGTTTATTAAGATTATTTGGATTCTTAAAGATTAATTATTTTTCCTGGAAATATTTGAGTGTTCATACATAATTCTTGAACAAAGACATTTCTTTAAATTTTATTCGGAAATTCAGACAGCGGAATATTGTTTGTGAATCAACAAAGAACTGGAGACACAATAGCACAATACTAACTACAGTATATGTCATCACCTTCCATTTTGGAATGATCGCCAGGATTCAAACTTGAATTCATTAGAACATTTCATTACTAGGACTTCTAAAATTTAATTTGTGGATTATTCTTGTATTATTTTTGGATTTGATTCTTAAAACCGTAAGTTCTTATTTTTTTTTCATTTTTACATTGTTTTTTTTTCCAGGAAAATAAATAATTTGTTAAATTTTTCAAAGCTTGTTGTTTTCACTCTTTCTTTGTTACTGTTTATTAGAGCCTAAACACGTAACATAAGAAGTTAACAATAAGGAAATAAGGTGGGGTATAAAATGTTGGAAATAGTTATCACATGCATGGTAGCTTGAGACAACATTTGAACTGTTAACATAAATTCACACCCATTTTAGGCATAGTTATAGCAAAACAGGGCATTATTTATTTGTCAATCAATTGCTAGTGCTTTCACTCACTGTAAAACAGGCGGTTTCTTTGAATATGTCGAAGAGGCTTGAGTCTAACTTTTAGCTATTGTGCAGTTTAGGCACAGCTGACCAAAATATGAAATGGGGGCACGTTGGGACGGTCGATAATGCACTCCACAGGGAGAAACAGCAAGATGGAACCCAAAAATTGGTGAATATTTAGTGAAAATGATGCTTAAATATGTCGCAAAAAAACTTCCCGATGGTACGTCTCAATCTGCGAGTTTTCGGATTCAATCTTCCAACTTGGTTTTGAAAAGATTTATTTTTTGCATGACATGCTGGAATAACTGTATGGTATTAACTAAATCTATTCAGTGACTGTTTTTTGAAGTCTTTGGAAATCTTTCTGTACATTTGAAACTTCAACACAGAAGGGGCATTTTTCATTGGAATGTATTCAGATTTCTTGGAACTATTGGAATTGAAAGGACTTTTAATAAATAGGAAGTCATTCACCATGCTGTAAGTTAATCTAATTCTTTCACTCTTGTATTTTGACAAATGAATTATTTTCAATTATGCAAAACTTGTTTGCTTAGCTATTTCTTGTTGCATAGTTTAAGTCCCTGAAGTCGTAATATAGGCTTGATGGCAAAAGTAAAAGATCAATGAGCAAAATTACCCCACCTGGATTCATGTTTGGTGACACAGTCTTTCTTCAAAATAGCACAACCAGTTTATAAATAAACTGACGACTTGTGCCTTGATATATATATCACAGAACATCTGCTTTAACTTTGTATCATATCGCAGCCATGGATGCCCAAGTTTCCAGCTGTCAAGAAATTTTCAGGAACTTTTGACCTGTTCATCATGATGTGGTGTTCAGTGACTGTGTTATCTGATGAATTTGCACTAAATCCAAATGCTATTAATTTTTTTAACTTACTCTTTGGATGAGACGATGAACACACAACAGCAAACTTTTGTTTACCCATAATAAAGTTGCACTGTTGACAGTATATAATTCTGATTGCAATATTTTCCATTTGCTTTGTATTTATACACAGCAATCAGTACTTAAAAAATAATCAGTTTTCTCTGAAGTTTCGCAAAACTATTTTATTGGTACATTAAAAAAACAACAGAAGGATTAGCTGTCATTCAATTAATTGTAGCTGTTTCTGTTCATGTCTTCAGAGGTCAGTCGACTGTAGATACAGTTCGGTAGCATGACTGAGTGTATCACAGCATACATTTCTTAAGCCAGATGTCAACATAAGCGGATTATGATGTAACAATGCACTGTAAAGTTGGGTTTGTCAATATGAACAAAGGATTTGTTTATGTAACAGATAGATTCCAGCGCATTGTCTATCCAAGTTTGTGGCTTCCTTTCATGGTCCAATGTGGGTATGTGAGAAAGCTTGCCAGTAGCTTCTCGAGGGTCGGTGTTTCTTTCCAGGGATTTCCTGGGTTCTTCCTCCACCATTAATACTGGCCGCCATGTATAGCCTGTCGTGTGCTGAAAAATGGCGTTAAACCCTATAACAACAAAATCCTTTTGTGGTCCCTTTGAATATCTCCACTCTACATCCATGACTGTATGTACAAATTAAACAGCCAAAAAGGTTGTTGCAACAACAAAAATCGCTAGATAGTATATTTTGTCGCCAGTAAGGAAATAAATCACAATTTGCAACATTGTCAAAGCCCAGGACAATCCCTGATCACCTTTAAAACAACCTGCCTAATAGTTCTTATTACAGTATTACATGCATTCATCTCAAAATAATTTTATACAGCTTTAAAGATACACACCTGTTGTACAACTTTCATATTATATTTGTGAATATGTTAATATATCCATGATAGTTATAATAACAACTGTAGCACTAATGATCAACCATAGTTTACATATGAAATCGGAGGTCTCAGAAATACTTATGTTGACGCACATTTTTGATCAGGGACGCAGAAAATCAAATACGCAGGAGTCCTCCATACACATGCAATAGCTTGTGTGGCAGATCCAATGGCTTGCCAGTCCTGCTTCAACCACCTACTGAGTGGGAAAATTTGTTGATCAATTGATCATTTTAGCTGTGCTGATATTTACAATGGCATAATTCTGTGGCCAGAAGGCCCCCAGATGTGTATGTTGTCATTATAAGAGTACGTCAAAAGAACATGACGCAGTAGCTGTGCAGCAAGTTCAAAGACTTAGACTAGCTGCTGAGTGGTGGGAAAATGTGATGATATTTACAGTGACTGAATTTGGAGGCAGAAAGACCCAGAGATGCATGTGTTGTCATTATAAGAGTACATCAAGTAAACAACTTTAGCTTTCATTATCTTGTTCATTTCCTGGTATAGCTGAATAAGTAGTGCATATGACCTCAAAATCAAGTCATGTCAAGACTTAGACAAAATGCCATTTGGAAATTTGGCTAACGTTGCTAGAACTGACAGTTTAAATTGAACAGTAGCCAAGAGTAAGAAAGTTTGTGATGCTGGCTTAGTGTTTGGAATAAGGTTATTCCTTGAATTCACAAAATTCAATCAGATACTAATGGACAATCAAGAGCTGGTCTAAAGTGGTCTAAAGAATTTTGAAAAGTAAGCTCAATGACATCCGCTGGAAATATAGCCACTTCCCAATATGCTTATGGGAGGGGACTGCAACTTTTGCTGGTGTGACTCCTATTTTTACCAAAATTGTAAAAGCTGAACGAGATCTCTGGGAATGTGTATATACTAGTTAGATCACAAAAAAAAGATTAACTCATCCATGGTTTTATTTCATTAGTACTAAAATTCTTCGGGTTTGGTATGTTTTTAAAAAGGATTTTGAAAACATTTATTTAACCCAGATGGCCTGGCCAATGACTGTTTGGTTTAAATTCAGTCATTGTCAAGGAAATCTTAAGCACAAAAATTTAACTCTCACACAAAAACTGCACATTTTATAAGATTGAAATTTGGCATATATAATGAGATACTTATAAGAAAGCTCTTTCATATTTCAAGCCTCACTCAAAGAAATGTTATAGCAGATCAGGTTTTAAATTTGAGAATGAGTTCAATTTTAGTGTAGAAACTCTTTTATGACTTAGTCTGAACATGTGATAAAACTTAAATCCACTTAGGTTCAAAATTATTACTTGCCATGGGTACAGAACTGTTATGTTTCTGGTAATGTAAAAAAAAAAAATGAAAGTATCAGATCATTGTGGCAAATCTTATGAAAACTAAATCTGGAGGACCAGGAACTTTGTAAATTGTTGGTCTTTCAAGATAGAGAGAAAGTTAAGGAAAAAAAAGAGAAGCACTAAATGGGTTCAGTGTTGAAACAGTAGAATCTGTCTTGAAAATCCACCTCTTCTGCCAAAAATCATGGGCTTTCAAGACAGGTGGTTGCTCATGACACGTCTTAGTACTCAGTAAATGTGTATACATGTATTGAGAATCTGGTATTTCAAGACAAGAATCTGGTGTTACAGGACAATTCTCTCATGGCAGTGGCTTTTGAAGACATTTTTGATATAGTCATGTTAAGAATCACACCTAAGTAGCTATAGAAATGCATTGCAATTCCTTGGAGCTTGCAGTTTGTAAAGTTTGATGAATAGACAGAGTCAGAGAACTATAAATCATTTCACAAGGAAATAAAAAAAATGTCTGTAAATCCATAGTTTTTTTTCTTTCTTTCATTTATTTATAGGTTATTTGTAGAAAAACTTCCAAAGCATCCAGACTACAGCACTGCACCGGCTGCAGAAGTTTTAAATATGAAAAAGGTATAGTTGTATAATTTTTGCTCAGTTCATTTTTATTATTTAGTATCAAGTGATCAGTTGACAGTACCTCCTACTCCTGAACATCAATTTCTGAAAATATTTACAATTATTTATGTAAAATATGCATATATATTTCAGTAGACTGTTTAGTTTATCTTGAATATTTGTTTAAAATCTGGCACAATAAAAGATGGGCTACAAAAACATAACTAAGTGAAGTTATAAATCAATATCTTTGGTTAATTTTCATTGTCTTAGTCATGCATTATGGATTAAACAGTATTTATATCAAAATATCATCATCGGAGAGATATAAAATATCAGAACAAGAGATATAAAGGACTGAGCAACAAGGATAACCTTATTTGGAGTAATCTCCTCCTTAGCATTACTCTTTGATGATCTGGCTGATGTACCATATATGCTCACTTATAAGAGTCCAACTGCAAACTGCACAGACCCAGATCTGCTGTGGCATAATGCACCAACAGATCTGTGTCTGTACAGTTTGTTAGGAGTAATCAGAACAAACAACATAGACATGATCTACAGACACTTTATGCTACGGCAGATTAGGATCTTTAGTCTTTTCAATTTGACTTATAAGCAAGTACATATGGTAAGTGAAAGAAAATGCACAATAGTGTCTTAGCATCAGATAGTAATTAACAAGTGTTGATAGCAGACATATGTTGGGTACATACTAATAGTAAAACAATATATAAAATTGTTGGTGCTGGGGAGGGTTATGTAATATATGTGTTATGCTTTAAAATACATGGTACAATAATATCTGGAAAGTGTGAAGACATAAAAGACTAGACAACTCCTTGTTGCTCTTATGAAGTTTTGAACCATTCTAAATATCTCCATATTGGCCTCCATTGACTGAAAAGGATTGTCCATTCGTAGCAAAGATATATCCATACCATTATATTTTGTACAGTCAGTTTTGCAGTTTCTAGTTCACCAAATTGACAATCAATACTTAATGCGTACTTAAAATATCATCCAAAAATATGAACTTGAAAAACAAGTTGAAGTATTGTATGAAATTTGTGCCAATCTCTTACCTTAATAGTAACAGGTTGGGACCTATTCCAGATTGCCATTGAAGGGCAACTTAAAAGAATACAATGAGGAGTTGTTCCATTCAGTAACAAGCTTTGGTGTACAAATAATTATTTTGAGATCACTTTGTCTTGGCATTGTTGTCGGTTACATATATCTGCTGGACACGTGGTGGAACCATGGTCATTGGATATCCAGGTGCTGTTCCATTGTACATTTTACAAAGTTATTATTTTATTTTGCAGTGCGTTATTGAGAGTCTGTCCAAATTTTGTTCCTTCTAGAATTCTGTCATTTGATATAAATTATGTTGTCTCACATATGATATAGATTATGTTGTCTCACATATGATTCTTCCTGCTTCAGCTTGTATTTTTTCTAATTTGTATTGTTCATGTGGAGTGCATGTACCCCAAATAATACACCAATACCTGAAAATAAATCTTACAAAGATGAAATAAAGAAACTTAATGATTTTCAATAATGTCTGAATTTCAACCATCATAATATATTTATCCTTTTCCATGCTTTTATGATTATTTATTCTGTATGTGTCTGCCAAAATAAGGTTTCATCAAGAGTAAAGTCCAACTGTGTATGAGAACTAATAACCATACCATTAATTGAAAAGCAGTGAGGTTTCTTTAGGAGGCATTGATTTGGATTTGTTTGTACATGTAATAAAATCTGCTAACCATTGATCAGCCCTCATATTGGTTTTATATAGATCTTTGTTCAGAACAGTCAGGGTTGGATCCTTTACAATAATTAATAAAAAGTATTCATTATTTTTGGTGTGGCCAAAGCTTGACATATCAATCACTTTGTCATCAGTGTGCATGTCCACGGTCTTCATGAATAATTTTTCAAGCCACTGGTCCACTTTTGCAGCAAACTTCCAAAATGCGTTGGCCTGAACTTAATTTCAATGGCCCACAAAGATTAAGCTTACCATTGTATTTTGTCATAATAGCCTTGATTTAGAGATCCCAGCTTATGAGACTCTTTTAATTTTGTTTATCCTGCATATTTGATGCACCATCAGCTGTAAATCCTACTGGTTTTTCTTTCATAAAGGTCTCCGTCCCTTGTGTCTTGAAGATCTGTTTGACCTGTTAATATATGTCTTTGCTGGAGGCAGAATGTGCAGGTCCAATATGAAGAAACGTGACCTCAATTTTACCCTGGTTGCATGTTCTTAGATGTAGGTTCTCAAGGTCATCACCAGTGAATTCATTTGTTACATCCATTGTCAGACTGCAAGAGCTGGATGTCTCCAACTTCTTTACTGCACTTTGACAGTATTGTCTGTGGCTGCTGCCTTGTCTATCAAGTAGTTTGAGCCAATTTCTGGCCTTATGCTTTGTCTAAACAGTTTATATTTCTCTAGAGGTTAAAGCTTAGATGATATTTTGTTAGGATATGTGCAGTTCTAAAATTGTTTTCGTGAGTTTTGATGGCATTAATTGAATTTGTTTTACATGAAGAACTTGATTTGTTTGTCCCCCTCATACCTCATCAATTTTAATTTCTTTGAACCTTTGTTTTGAATGCCATCACCTTTTGTTTTCATACAGTTGTTTAGTTTGCTGAGATTGAGATTAATTTGGCTTGGATATGGGCCTTGCACATTTTGCATTTTGGCACCCTGAAAATGTCATAGAAAATTTAAGTACTGTCATAATGAATTACTGCTGTTTACAAATACCAAAACCAAATTTGGATACTTAGTAACTCAAATAATTCCATGCCCAGAAAACTGCATCACTCATTGTCTGAACTAGACAGGCAGTCAGATATGTCAAATAAGGACAGTTCCAATGAGTCATCACTGTACATGTATGGGGTCATCCATTTAGTATGTATGCAAAAATCTGGCAAAGCTTGACTCCTCCCTGTGTACATGCATACTTTTTTACACCCCCACCTGCGTACGTATACTTGACGCACCACCACCCACTGAATTCGGTAGAATGGCCTATATTTAATCCACAGCAGAAACGATCAAGGATTAATAATATTAACGTGTTTAATAAAACAGATACTGATGTTGAATGTCTGGCTGCATCAAAGAAATAAGTTACATAATTTTAAAAAGTTTGTCTAGTGTCTGCTAAAATTAATATGCCAACTGAACCCAATTGAACAGGTTATGTATTGGACAAATTAATGTTGAGGTTTCACCCCACCCCCATTTCCTCTGCATACGTACATTATCAGTAGACCCCCCCATATGCAAGAATATGCATTTGGCGGGTTAACCCAGGACCCTCTATGCATACATACTAAATGCACTGACCCTATCCAGATTAGTATTGAAAACTCAAAATGGAAGAGGAATCACTTAAATGTAAACAGTTTACTTGTATATACTCCATTGCACATTTAAAATATTTCTCAAACTCCATCTTTTCATGCCCAAATGTAAGAAAATAATTACCCACAAAAATTCAGTTGTTATTTTTCCACCTCTCTCTCCATTCACTACTTGATGATGCTGAATTATTCCCATGATAATACCGATAATGTAATTTCCAGTCTGATGCATTTTAATTTACTCAGCTTTCAGGCATTAATGTAGTGAACAGAGTGAGGTAGAATATAAAAACTGGATTATTTGAGTTAGGTGCTTAACAGTTCATATACAGTGAAAGGATGATAGTTTTTTAACGATATGTTTTGCTTGCATTTGCATGTTTTATTTGTTTTTATTTCTAGGATTATATATTGGCCCAGCGGGCATTTGAATTTAGAATTTTGTTGAGCCAAGTAAAAACACTGGCCTTGGGCTTTGGACTAGTGCTTATTTTGAAGACTGCAAATAAGCTTTATTGTAAGATCCTATGTTTTCAGTGCTATAAATCAAATGCAGCTACAAAGTATTTTTCACATTAATGATTAATGGTTCTTATGCCACATGCATGATAAATGCAGTGCTTGAGATATTCACTTTGTAACTATGAGGTTCTGAGTTTGATTCCCTTGTACATTCATAAAATGTTTACTGCACAGCTCGAATTGAAATAATTATTACATTTTGATCTCATCAATATGACATTAAAGTTTACATTCATGCGTCTCAATGCTGTGAACTCTGAGAATTAGATGTAACATGACATGGTTGTGACTTGTGTATGTTATAACAATTATGAAGAAAAATAGCAATTTTAATAATTATGATAACAGATTTGTGAAAGAAAATGACCTGTTATAAATCAACACATTATCTGTTGTGGAAGTCAATGCAGTCTCAATAATTATATCACATTAGCCAACAAATCCTTTCTTTATGTATTTGATAAGAGTTTGATGTGATCTTCAATTTGTGAAAATTTTTCAGTCATCACTTTTTTTATAAGCTGTTTGTGACAGTACTTTTCTTTGGAATGACACTTCATTGGGGATACATTTGTATGCAATGACACTTACTTTGGGATACAGTTTACTGTTATTGACAGTCCTTTCTATGCAGTGACACTTACTTTGGGATACATTTTACTTTTAATGACAGTGCTTTTCTATGCAATGACACACTGGGATACTTTTCTATGCAGTAACACTTTGGGATACATTTCTATGCAGTGACACCTGGGTATAAATTTCTGTGCATTGACACCTACTGGGGATACATTTCTGTGCAATGACACTGGTTATACATTTCTGTGCAATGACACTTACTGGGGATACTTTTCTATGCAGTGACACTTGGGTATAAATTGATGCGCATTGACACTTACTTGGGTATACATTTCTGTGCAATGACACTTACTGGGGATATATTTCTGTGCAATGACACTTACTTGGGATACATTTCTGTGCAGTAACACTTACTTGGGGATATATTTCTGTGCAATGACATTTACTTGGGGATACATTTCTGTGCAGTGCACATACTTGGGGATATATTTATGTGCAATGACACTTGGGGATATATTTCTGTGCAATGACACTTACTAGGGATACATTTCTGTGCAATGATACTTACTTGGGGATACATTTCATGTCAGTGACACTTACTTGGGGATACATTTCTGTGCAGTGACACTTGGGGATATATTTTTGTGCAATGAAATTTACTTGGGGATACATTCCTGTGCAATGACACTTACTTGGGAATATATTTCTGTGCAGTGACACTTGGAGATACATTTCTGTGCAGTGACATTTGGGGATACATTTCTGTGCAATGACACTTGAGGATACATTTGTGTGCAGTGACACTTATGTGGGGATACATTTCTGTGCAGTGACACTTACTTGGGGATACATTTTCAGAAGATTAGTTCATGAAAGTGTACACCAATCTATAAAATCATGGATAAATTTCTAATGCTTGGAATATAAGGTTTGTAAAAAATGGTTTTTCAAAAAGTTAAATATTCCAGAATTTTATAAATGAACATCCTTCAATATTAATTGATATCCCAGTTATGTCTTAATTTAAAGTTGATGTGTGACAAAATATGACATTATATGAATTAAGAAAAATGTTTTGTTCAAATTTTCAGAAAGTAAAGGAAGTATTCCCTATAGCAGAGAATCTGAAGGCTCTATTGAAGGTCAAATTCACAGAAATAGAGAAAAAAAGAAGTGAAAAAGAGGTATGCATTTTGATGTTGGCACCTTAAAAATTTTGTTTTTATTGACTTGATATGATTGGGCTGGGATATACATTTTCAAATCAAAAGTATTGGCTTTCAAACTCTAAATAGTTATGAAGCAAAAGGCTGAATAAAAATCTCTGTTATCTGACAATAACAAGTAATCTGTGTGGAAGTATTTATTTTATGTTGTCAAGGATGAGAAAGGCATGCATGCTAGAAATTGAACTGTTATGTCAACACATACAATGGCACCACCTACCATTGAGAGACCTTAAAGAGATTAAAAACCCATCAAGTTGATATGTGTATTGATAATGCATCTTATTTTGTACAAAGGTTGTGAATCATATTGATATGCAGCAGAGGTGTATCATTTCACCCCTAATATTAGTATGCTGTACAGTTGAGCCTAGATAATCTGGACACCTTTGTTTCCACTTATTGTGTCAGATCCTGTCTTGTTATTTTCTGAATTTTAATCTGGTTAGTTTGCAGGGCCAGACTGAGTTTCTAAGTTTGTCCATTATAAAATTAAAAGGTTTTGGTTGCTTCTCCCTGGAGATACTAATGTAGTTTGGTATATTTTTTTGAGCAATTTACTTGTCACTTGCACGTAACCTTGCTGATGTTATTTTTATGTCATGACCAGATGTCCTAAAACTCATTTGCTAGACATATGAAGTGGATCAAAGGTTTTGACTGGCGCATACTATGAGCAATCAGACATCCTCTTGTATTGTTACACTGAGGTCTTCTTACATAAAAAAATCCACATTTTTGAACACATATTTGGATAGTATCAGGTTTTGTTATATCCCATGCAGAAGTTAGCCAAAGAACTCCATCTAGCAATAGCACTAATCAAAGTTGCTTTTTCCTGTTGTTATGTATGTTTAATTTGTATTGTTTGTTGGCTTTTTTTTCAGTGATTGTATGTTATGTGTATCTGTATTTTGTACTTGATCTTTGTCCAAAATCAAGTAAATGGTGTACCTGACAAGTAGCATTTATTTTGTGAACAACATAATACATAGCAAATATTTCTCTATGATTGTGGATTAAATATTGAGATCATTATTAATTGTAAACATGTTACTTTTGTTTGAGTTAAAATATGCTGAGTTGATTCCAAACTTAGAAACTTCCAGAATGGAAATTTCCCATTAAGTTGACAGAGTATTTCCAGAAAATGGTAATTGCAACCAAGGTCAAGTAGTGGGGTATTTAATCTTGTTTCCATTAGAATTATTTATTCTTGCCTTAACATCAGAAACAGAATGAGTCTTATTGTTGTGTTTAGTTTTTATTTTGTATGGAATTACAAAGTTCTCTATAATATTCCTGAACTAAAACATTAATTTGGAATTATAGTGAATTCAGACAAGGACATTTTGGATTATATTATTGTGATATATCAATTGACTGTTAACACATGACCACATTCCAGGCCATTTGCATATGAACACATTCAAGACTACAGGCACATCAACACGTTCATTATTGGAGTTTATTTGGAACACCACTGGAATTCAATTGAACCTTCATATATTTGGATTTATGATAGAACTTTTTGGACTGTTTGGGATTTAATTCACAATGCTATAAGTTCTTTTTAAATTTTCACTTTGTATTCTAGGGAAATAAATTATTTGGAATTTTACTAAACTTGTTGGTTTTCACTCTTTTCAGTTACTTAGTTTACGACATATGTCAGTAGAGATAATCAGATTAGTGACCTTACCATATGAGATAAATATTGGTTTTGAACATGTACTAGATAAATTGTGGCTGCTTGTGAGGGGATTGACATTTTTGGACTAATATACTGTCTGTATGCCACATCAAAGGGGTGGCTACCCATGAGGGTACTTTTTCACACAACTAGTTTGTGCTGAGAAAACTGGCTGTGTAGTGTAGGTGACAACTGGTGGGGAGGGGTGCCTATAGCAATATAATCGCTAAAAGAAAGAAAATGTAAAGCAGAAATTAGTAATTGCTTCCTTTTTTATTTATTAATAAACAAAAAAAATTGTTTTGACAATTCTGATTATATGATTTATCAATTTTTTTTACATTTTGATTCCAGAAAAAATTAGCAGAAGAAAATTTACGAATTCAGCAACTAAATGAAGAGGAGAGGAAAAAGCATGAAGAAGAATTGGCAAGGTTACGCAAAGAGACTGACCAAAAATTGTTACATGAGCAAGAGGAAAGGTATAGAGAGCTTCAAGAACAGGAGAGGAGACGCAGAAAGAATGACATAATTCTTGTGCCCACCCCAGTGGACGATTCCCTCAATAGTGGACTTAACAATCAAAGAGGACAGGTTTCCTCAGGAACAGTGGATATTGTACATAATGACCTTGGTACAAGATCAAAAATAGAAAAGAATTTAGTGGGTCATAATATTCCACAGATTCCAGATAGGGAATTGAAACGGAATCTAGTCATTTCTGACATATCTCCAACCAGGTAACTAACTGTATTTATCCATAAGTAATACACACCCAAAGACAAACAGCACAGAACCAGATTTAACATCATATGATGTGTCAGCACATCTAGGTCCATTCTCTTCAAATCATAAGTAAAATAATTAGTTCAAACTGTTCATTTGCTGATGCATCATTGGAAAGTAGATCTGGGTCTATGCTGTCTGGTCTGGTATTACCCTGTCAGAATCTTCATTAGCGATCGCATTGGCATACATGTACTTGTCCATACACTCATGTATGCCCAATGCCCATCGATCACATTGGCGTACATGTACTTGTCCATACATCCATGTATGCCCATCAATCACATTGGCATACATGTACTTGTCCATACACTCCTGTATGCCCATCAATCACACTGGCTACATGTACTTGTCCATACATCCATGTATGCCCATCAATCACATTGGCATACATGTACTTGTCCATACATCCATGTATGCCCATCAATCACACTGGCTACATGTACTTGTCCATACATCCATGTATGCCCATCAATCACATTGGCATACATGTACTTGTCCATACATCCATGTATGCCCATCAATCACATTGGCTACATGTACTTGTCCATACATCCATGTATGCCCATCGATCACATTGGCATACATGTACTTGTTCATACATCCATGTATGCCCATCAATCACATTGGTATGCATGTACTTGTCCATACATCCATGTATGCCCATCCACACCCAAGGTTTAAGGTCAGTGTTAAAGGTTTATAAATAGTTAAGCTCAGGGTTAATGGGTTTTACTTTCTAGCTAAATTAAAGGTTGGCTTAATAACAATTTAGTCATTTGTTTACAGGTGATAATTTAGTCATATGTTTATAGGTAACACTTTAGTTTTGTGTACATGGGTAACAATTTAGTTTTGTGTATATAGTAACAATTTCTTCTATAGTACAGTTTGAATTCATTAACTATCATTAAATGCATTTTTGGTGCAACTTCACCCTTAGTGTATGGCTCAAAATTCAGAAACTGTTCAAGTTCTGCTGGGTGGCTTGTTTTTATCAATTACACAGCTTAATGCTGTTCACAGATCTATGTACATGTCTCTTTAACCTTACTTAGTTGGCACTGTGCATTTTACAAGTATCATGTACATTCTTTTTAAATTGGTTTCTATACACACATTAGGTTCATTATTTCAAACATCAGTTTTATTATTGACTGTTATTGTACATCATTTTGTTTCATATGTATTTTGTGCCATACCCATAGCACCCCTTTTTGGTTGGAGAGGTTTTAGGTTCTTCAGAATATCAATGCATATTGTGTTTTAATAACAAATATAAGACAAGAGCCTATGCCATGTACTTTGCTTCTTTATCCTTTAGATCAATAATAGACAAACTATGTACACAGAAGGGGAAAAGAAATTGGAAGTTCTGCACAAGTATGATTATATAGGTTGTATGACATGTACAACAAGAGCTCAAGTTTTGCACTTTGCTTTTTGAGCCTTCAGATAATGGTAATGTCAGCGAAGTGTACACTTTTCATTCCAGCAGTCCAATTCTTCCCCATGTAGACAGAGGTACCAAGCCTAGTCCAGATCATTTCTTGAGTACAGGAGTTTCAGGGGCCAACAGATATGGTCTAAAGGATGTGTTCATCCCACAAGATACCATGAAGAAGTTCCTAGTCCTAGCACAAGAGAATACAGACAAGAATATTGAGACAGGGGGCATTCTGGCAGGGACACTGGTATGTGACGGCTTAGTGTATTGGTAAAATCTAGTATGTTTTTCCAGCATGAATTCTAAATGTTAAATTTCACTAGCAATCTGGAGACCCAAAATTTTGACTCCATAAAGATTTGGGAAAGTTTTGCGCAAAACAAGGTTGTTAAATTGCAAAATCTTTGACATCTTGGCAGTATTAGTGGGTGTCACAGTTGCAGGACTACTGTTTTATACTTGTTTATTATTTTCACTTCTGTCTGCTCATAAATGCTATATGTTTAAAGTGTCGGACAGTTGATTATGGAATTCCACTTTTTCATGTTAATATAGAAAGACACCATAATGCTTCACATCTAATGCAGTATATATAAGAGTAATACTCTATTAATTTAGGAAGATACAGTGATACATTCCATCCCTAAAGTATAAACATGGGTACTTTTATATGAATATCAGATGATAGTGTAATACAGTCCACTCACTGTCATATAACAAGGCTAATTCTGTATTAATACAGAAAGACAAAGCAATACATTCCATTCACTGCAGTATAAGGCTAAGTCTGTTTTAATCTAGGAAGATGCAGTGATGCATCCCATCCACAGCAGTTTAAATAAAATAGTCCCACATTGGCTGATCAACAGTCTCTCCACTTAATTAATTGCAATTTTGGGATCAAAGTTTTGTTTTCTATGAATTTTAATATTTGTGTGGAAAATTTAAATATAAGTTTACAGTGAATATTTCTTGTTAAAAATCATTGCAGAAACATCATGCTTTCCACATCACTCACTTAATTGTTCCAAAGCAGCACGGCACATCAGATACATTTTCAGCTGAAAATGAAGAGGCAATCTTTGATTACCAGACTACACATGACCTCTTGTCTCTGGGTTGGATTCATGTAAGTATTGAAACAATTAGCACATGCAGTGA
This sequence comes from Sinohyriopsis cumingii, assembly GCA_028554795.2. Lineage (NCBI taxonomy): Eukaryota > Metazoa > Mollusca > Bivalvia > Unionida > Unionidae > Sinohyriopsis > Sinohyriopsis cumingii. The sequence goes on along the minus strand of CM068825.1, from coordinate 155,650,647 downwards.
AAATTCATATATTTCAAACACCCTTGGAAACAAAACATGGATAAAACAGTTGTCGGTAAAGCAGAAAAAATTAATTTCATTATTTTGAAACATTTTATTTATCACTTATTCTCAGGACCTGCAAAATTTCTTCATACTTGAGAAGAATGTGGAATAACTTTGGTTTTACAGGTTTCACTTTAAGCTATGTTTTAGAGGCAGTTGTATTAACAATAACACATGCTGGTTATTGATGGAGTTTTATTTATTTAGAAACTGTCACAACTATTACTTTAACTTAGAAACTATTTCAAAATGTGAGCAGGGCTTAGTTATTCACCATGTCAGTATTGTTTATTTTTATGCATTTTCTGGTACTTTATACCATTTAATGAATAACTGATATTGCCATTATATTGGATGATTGGTTGTAATGCCTTCCATTTTGCCCTTAATTTGCTGTCAGTTTGCCCCTCTGCCTGTATCCTTTTGCCCTTTATTTAATGCCCCTTTGTCCATTTGCCCCACCAACTGTACCAAAGAATGTGTGATATCCCATTATAATTGTAATCATTCTTTTTTTAAGAAATCCTTGATTCTGAGTCTTGCATTTAATCCTCTGACCACATGTTATGGAGCTATTTATTTATAGTGGTTGTATGGGGCACTTACTAGACTGATCCTCAAACTTCAAGCAGCACAGTATATTTTCCATAGTCCATTAAAAGTTTGGAAATGCACATTAGGGTGCTTCATTCCTGACATCAGACTTGCTTATAATGTTGACTTGTTTTGTTTACTGTATATTGATCATCATTACGTGTTTGCAGTCTCTTGGAGTTTCAGTGTTAAAACAGAGTGACTGAAAATTAGCTTATGTTAAAACACAACCACTTAAAACACAACCACTGAGGCTTAGCTGATATTAAAATACAGCCACTGAAGTTTAGTTGATGTTAAACACAGCCAGATAAGTTTAGCTGATGTTAAAATACAGCCACTGAAGTTTAGGTGACATTAACACACAGCCACTGAAGTTTAGATGATGTTGAAACAAAGCCACTGAAGTTTAGATGACATTAACACACAGCCACTGAAGTTTAGCGATGTTAAGACAAAGCCACTGAAGTTCAGGTGACATTAACACACAGTCACTGAAGTTTAGCAGATATTAAAACACAGCCACTGAAGTTTAGCTGATGTTAAAACACAACCACTGAAGCTTATCTGATGTTAAAATACAGCCACTGAAGTTTAGCTGATGTTAAAACACAGCCACTTAAGTTTAACTGATGTTAAAACACAACCACTGAAGTTTAGGTGACATTAACACACAGTCACAGAAGTTCAGCTGATGTTAAAACACACTCCACTGAAGTTTAGGTGACATTAACACACAGCCACTGGAGTTTAGCTGATGTTACAACACAGCCACTGGAGTTTAGCTGATGTTACAACACAGCCACTGAAGTTTGGCTGATGTTAAAACACAACCACTGAAGTTTAGGTGACATTAGCACACAGCCACTGAAGTTTAGCTGATGTTACAACACAGCCACTGAAGTTTAGCTGATGTTAAAACACAGCCACTGAAGTTTAGCTGATGTTAAAACAAAGCCACTGAAGTTTAGGTGACATTAACACACAGCCACTGAAGTTTAGCTGATGCTAAAACACAGCCACTGAAGTTTAGCTGATTTAAATGACAGCCACTGTAGTTTAGCTGATGTTAAAACAAAGCCACTGAAGTTTAGCTGATGCTAAAACACAGCCACTGAAGTTTAGCTGATTTAAATCACAGCCACTGAAGTTTAGCTGATGTTAAAACACAGCCACTGAAGTTTAGCTGATGTTAAAACAAAGCCACTGAAGTTTAGCTGATGTTAAAACACAGCCACTGAAGTTTAGCTGATGTTAAAACACAACCACTGAAGTTTAGTTGACATGAAGATGAATAGAGATAAGGGTGAAAAAAGTTATTTTTTTATGGCTTCAACTTACAATATTCCATTGGCTACTTGTAGAAAAAATACCTTGCCTAAATCTTATCACAATAAAAATTAAATTATTTAAAATTGCCTGTTCATGCAGGTATCCATAAGGAAAAAATATTCTCCACTTGACAAAATGGAACACCCATAAGACTTTGCTTTTTTATTTTAACCTATGTTTTGAAATATAACTCTTCAGAAATTCATTTAAAACAGTTTAAATACATGTACAGTAATTTCTCAGTCTTTAGACAGGTTTGTTCCAAATTCTTCCCAGGGCCCAGAGTGGCTGAGTGGTCTAAAGCACTCACCGTTATGGATCACTGCAATCTCACCTCTGTATGAATTTGAGTCTTGGTCTCAGCCAATGTGGGTACATGAGAATGCTTGCTAGTAGCTTCCTGTGGGTCGGTAGTTCTTTCCCCATGTTTTCCCAGATTCTTCTTTCACCACTTATACTGGCTGCCTTGTATAGCCTATCCTGTGCTGAGAAATGGTGTTAAACCCCATAACAACAACAAGAACAAATTCTTCCTTGTACTAAATCACTCTTTTTGCCAAATATCATTTGCATACATACATATACATTCATACTGTTCAGTGTCTTTTTATTCTTTACATTTATTTTGTTGGCTGAAATCTAGTGTATATTTTGTGGACAAGAATAGAATTTTCCTTTGCATGTGGAAAAATTCAAGGCCATAACCCTCAAGGAATAAGACTCAGCCATAAACATGTCAAACCTTGTCCCCTATAAGGTCATGTCTCTTTGAATTGTATCCCAGTCTCATGTATAACAAACCCTAAAGACCAGGTTCTGTCATAAAATGTGCAAGCTAATTAGTCAATATAATCACTTTCACCGACATTCTTGCAAATTCAGTCATGAAAATTGATGGGTGTGGTGTGTTCGTCATGAAGGATACTGCTTACCATGTGAAGAAGGTCACAGAGACCAACTTTTCACAGTTAATTTAGACACAAGAATCCTAATATGAAATCTCTGATTTCAGGAATTTTTACTCCTGATTAATCAGTGAAAATAGTTCCTAGTTCCAAAATGATAATGGAATGGAAGGATTTTTATACAGGAACACATAGTGTCAGAAGATTTCACTGACACTTTGGGAATTTTGAAATTTTTCAATCTCATGCCTGTTTAATGACTTTGCAAGTTATGGAGAATACACATGAGACATAGCATTCTGCAGATTTCTGGTCATTATTTCACTTGTATGTAGCCTAAATTGGCAAGCGAATAGTTTTGGCCAATAACTAGTAAAATCTTTGCCAATTAGAGATGTCATTCACACCAATGATATCATTCCCATACTAGCTTGTTTGGGAACTTCCACTGGAAATACAGTGGCTGATTAGAAGCTGTACATATGCAAGGTGCATCATGGGAAACAATATTTTCACTAAGATGGAGGATGATAGTTATCTGCGGTCTCATGAACACTGGAAGTGGGATGAAGTTGGCAGAGAATTGCAGTATTATATGGACAGGGTAGACACTTATCTGCTGATACAGTTTGCAATGACAAATTTCATTGCTGTTCATAACAGTGCATCATACATTGATAAGTATGGTAAATGAGAACAATACATATATTCTCGTGTAAGTTGGATGCATAGATCCAGACCTGCCATTACATAATGCATCAGTAGATCTAGGTCGATGCAGTTAGGATTAATAAATAGGACAGACTCCACAGACTCTGATCTGCTAATACATTATATGTAAACAGGTCCGAGTCTGTGTTGTTTGCAGTTGGACCCCCAACTTGAAGGCAGATATCTGTAGTAGGTCCTTGCAATCTGAGTAATGTTGGAGCTAATTTTTGCCTTATGATTTCAGACCCATCCTTCGCAGACGGCATTCCTGTCAAGTGTAGATCTACACACTCATCTTCCTTACCAGCTTTTGATGCCAGAGGCAATTGCCATAGTGTGCTCTCCTGCCCACAATGAGTAATTTTACATTTTCTGAAATTGGGGAAAAAATCCAGCATTAAAAGCCACATATTTTGTTTTAAAGTTACAAAATCATGACTTGGTGGAAGCAACCATTTTCTTCAGTTTCAACAAATCACTTTTAGTTCAACTGGTCAAAGATCTTAGGAGTTTATGAGATAGCCTGTTGTCTGGTGAATGTCAGATTGTCCATTGTTTTCATAAAAATGGTTATCTTTATCACTTCTCCTTCTAATCTGATTAATTTGAATGTTTAGTAGAAGGCTTCCAATTACTGTGAAACAGAACTTTATTTTTGTGGTATGGGTATAAAGTTTATATTCATGGGTACCAAATTTTGTGGATTTATTTTTTACACAATGATGGATATGTATCTGTAAATGAGTATAACTGAAATTTCTTTACTTATTGTTCTTGTGGAAATTCTAAATGATCAAAGCACACAGCAAAATAGCTGCTTCCATGTACTTGAAGCCTGAACAAAGTACACAAAATGTTATTAAAATAGGGAAAATAAATTTTGAATACCAATTTCCTAAAGTGCCTTAAATGTGTTACAAAATGTATAAAAAGTAAAAATAAAATGTCATCAACTTAGTTTTTTTTAAAAAAAAAACAATTTACCTTTGAAGTCCAAGACGTGAAAATGACAAAGCAGAATTAGCATTTTTTTTAATAGGTGCACATGTGAAGTAAGATCAAGTTGTGTACTGTATAATCTCAATGACACTTGTCTATCATACACCAGAAAAGGGGATTGAAAGTTTTTTAACAGTATCTATATACAAGATCTTTTTAACATAGCCAGGATGACCAATGAGGAAAACCTGGGAAATTCCTTTTCTTTCAAAATTAACCCCAATACCAAGTATGAAAATGTAGTGTGCAGCCATTAATAGTGTGTTTCACTTAAAAAAGACTTTTTATATGTTGGTGGTCCTAGATAGTGCTGATGTAGCAGCCATCATGGCTGTCAGGGTAGCCATATATCTTGAAATATTGTTTTTGCTACTTTCTGACAAATTTTCATATAAACATGGGTTTTTCTTCTTCATTAAAACATTTTTGTAATATATTGTTGGTCCTAAATAAAAATGGTGTAAATTAACCTCCAATATTGCTGCCATGTTGGCCATCAAATAACTCTTATTGCTATTTATTCCAGCAGATAGTAATATTGACATCGATTTCACTGAGTAATATTGACATCAATTTTACTGAGTAATATTGACATCGATTTCACTGAGTAATATTGACATCGATTTCACTGAGTATTATTGACATCGATTCCACTGAGTAATATTGACATCGATTTCACTGAGTATTATTGACATCGATTTCACTGAGTAATATTGACATCGATTTCACTGAGTAGTATTGACATCGATTTCACTGAGTAGTATTGACATCGATTTCACTGAGTAGTCTTGACATCGATTTCACTGAGTAATATTGACATCGATTTCACTGAGTAATATTGACATCGATTTCACTGAGTAGTATTGACATCGATTTCACTGAGTAGTATTGACATCGATTTCACTGAGTAGTCTTGACATCGATTTCACTGAGTAATATTGACATCGATTTCACTGAGTAATATTGACATCAATTTCACTGAGTAATATTGACATCGATTTCACTGAGTAATATTGACATCGATTTCACTGAGTAGTATTGACATCGATGTCACTGAGTAGTATTGACATCGATTTCACTGAGTAATATTGACATCGATTTCACTGAGTAATATTGACATCGATTTCACTGAGTAATATTGACATCGATTTCACTGAGTAATATTGACATCGATGTCACTGAGTAATATTGACATCGATTTCACTGAGTAATATTACCATCGATTTCACTGAGTAATCTTGACATCGATTTCACTGAGTAATATTGACATCGATTTCACTGAGTATTATTGACATCGATTCCACTGAGTATTATTGACATCGATTTCACTGAGTAATATTGACATCGATTTCACTGAGTAATATTGACATCGATTTCACTGAGTATTATTGACATCGATTTCACTGAGTAATATTGACATCGATGTCACTGAGTAATATTGACATCGATTTCACTGAGTAATATTAACATCGATTTCACTGAGTAATCTTGACATCGATTTCACTGAATAATATTGACATCGATTTCACTGAGTAATATTAACATCGATTTCACTGAGTAATCTTGACATCGATTTCACTGAATAATATTGACATCGATTCCACTGAGTATTATTGACATCGATTTCACTGAGTAGTATTGACATCGATTTCACTGAGTAATATTGACATCGATTTCACTGAGTAATATTAACATCGATTTCACTGAGTAATATTGACATCGATTTCACTGAGTAATATTGACATCGATGTCACTGAGTAATATTGACATCGATGTCACTGAGTAATATTGACATCGATTTCACTGAGTAATCTTGACATCGATTTCACTGAGTAATCTTGACATCGATTTCACTGAGTAATATTGACATCGATTTCACTGAGTATTATTGACATCGATTCCACTGAGTATTATTGACATCGATTTCACTGAGTAATATTGACATCGATTTCACTGAGTAATATTGACATCGATTTCACTGAGTATTATTGACATCGATGTCACTGAGTAATATTGACATCGATGTCACTGAGTAATATTGACATCGATTTCACTGAGTAATATTAACATCGATTTCACTGAGTAATCTTGACATCGATTTCACTGAGTAATATTGACATCGATTTCACTGAGTATTATTGACATCGATTCCACTGAGTATTATTGACATCGATTTCACTGAGTAATATTGACATCGATTTCACTGAGTAGTATTGACATCGATTTCACTGAGTAATATTGACATCGATTCCACTGAGTATTATTGACATCGATTTCACTGAGTAATATTAACATCGATTTCACTGAGTAGTATTGACATCGATGTCACTGAGTATTATTGACATCGATTCCACTGAGTATTATTGACATCGATTTCACTGAGTAATATTAACATCGATGTCACTGAGTAGTATTGACATCGATGTCACTGAGTAATATTGACATCGATGTCACTGAGTAATATTGACATCGATTTCACTGAGTAATATTGACATCGATTTCACTGAGTAATATTGACATCGATTTCACTGAGTAGTATTGACATCGATGTCACTGAGTAATATTGACATCGATTTCACTGAGTAATATTGACATCGATTCCACTGAGTATTATTGACATCAATTTCACTGAGTAATATTGACATCGATTTCACTGAGTAATATTGACATCGATTTCACTGAGTAGTATTGACATCGATGTCACTGAGTAATATTGACATCGATTTCACTGAGTAATATTACCATCGATGTCACTGAGTAATCTTGACATCGATTTCACTGAGTAATATTGACATCGATTTCACTGAGTATTATTGACATCGATTCCACTGAGTATTATTGACATCGATTTCACTGAGTAATATTGACATCGATTTCACTGAGTAATATTGACATCGATTTCACTGAGTATTATTGACATCGATTTCACTGAGTAATATTGACATCGATGTCACTGAGTAATATTGACATCGATTTCACTGAGTAATATTAACATCGATTTCACTGAGTAATCTTGACATCGATTTCACTGAATAATATTGACATCGATTTCACTGAGTAATATTAACATCGATTTCACTGAGTAATCTTGACATCGATTTCACTGAATAATATTGACATCGATTCCACTGAGTATTATTGACATCGATTTCACTGAGTAGTATTGACATCGATTTCACTGAGTAATATTGACATCGATTTCACTGAGTAATATTAACATCGATTTCACTGAGTAATATTGACATCGATGTCACTGAGTAATATTGACATCGATGTCACTGAGTAATATTGACATCGATTTCACTGAGTAATATTGACATCGATTTCACTGAGTAATCTTGACATCGATTTCACTGAGTAATATTGACATCGATTTCACTGAGTATTATTGACATCGATTCCACTGAGTATTATTGACATCGATTTCACTGAGTAATATTGACATCGATTTCACTGAGTAATATTGACATCGATTTCACTGAGTATTATTGACATCGATGTCACTGAGTAATATTGACATCGATGTCACTGAGTAATATTGACATCGATTTCACTGAGTAATATTAACATCGATTTCACTGAGTAATCTTGACATCGATTTCACTGAGTAATATTGACATCGATTTCACTGAGTATTATTGACATCGATTCCACTGAGTATTATTGACATCGATTTCACTGAGTAATATTGACATCGATTTCACTGAGTAGTATTGACATCGATGTCACTGAGTAATATTGACATCGATTTCACTGAGTAATATTGACATCGATTCCACTGAGTATTATTGACATCGATTTCACTGAGTAATATTAACATCGATTTCACTGAGTAGTATTGACATCGATGTCACTGAGTATTATTGACATCGATTCCACTGAGTATTATTGACATCGATTTCACTGAGTAATATTAACATCGATGTCACTGAGTAGTATTGACATCGATGTCACTGAGTAATATTGACATCGATGTCACTGAGTAATATTGACATCGATTTCACTGAGTAATATTGACATCGATTTCACTGAGTAATATTGACATCGATTTCACTGAGTAGTATTGACATCGATTTCACTGAGTAATATTGACATCGATTTCACTGAGTAATATTGACATCGATTCCACTGAGTATTATTGACATCAATTTCACTGAGTAATATTGACATCGATTTCACTGAGTAATATTGACATCGATTTCACTGAGTAGTATTGACATTGATGTCACTGAGTAATATTGACATCGATTTCACTGAGTAATATTGACATCGATTTCACTGAGTAGTATTGACATCGATTTCACTGAGTAGTATTGACATCGATTTCACTGAGTAGTCTTGACATCGATTTCACTGAGTAATATTGACATCGATTTCACTGAGTAATATTGACATCGATTTCACTGAGCAGTATTGACATCGATTTCACTGAGTAGTATTGACATCGATTTCACTGAGTAGTCTTGACATCGATTTCACTGAGTAATATTGACATCGATTTCACTGAGTAATATTGACATCGATTTCACTGAGTAATATTGACATTGATTTCACTGAGTAGTATTGACATCGATGTCACTGAGTAGTATTGACATCGATTTCACTGAGTAATATTGACATCGATTTCACTGAGTAATATTGACATCGATTTCACTGAGTAATATTGACATCGATTTCACTGAGTAATATTGACATCGATTTCACTGAGTAATATTGACATCGATTTCACTGAGTAATATTAACATCGATTTCACTGAGTAATATTGACATCGATTTCACTGAGTAATATTGACATCGATTTCACTGAGTAATATTGACATCGATTTCACTGAAAGACCTTTGATGTGTAGATATTCTTAGATGAAAATGGTGCCAGTCATATCCAACATGTCCTCATGGTGACCATCTCAAAAATCTCACCAATTCTTAATGAATTAAGCAAATCAACATTGGATTTTTATTAAAACAATGTTTGATATTCAGTACATCTTAAATCAAAATGCTGTCAATCAGACCAACATGGTGCCAATGAGGTCATGTCTCAGTATCTTGCATTTTCCTTCTGCTTTATAATTATAAGCCGTTTAAATTTAAGGGAAGAAACTTGGTATACTTATTTACATCACAACAAGATGTGTTGCATACCATATATGGGATGCTATCTACAATGTCAGGGTAATGGCTCAATGATGGTATTCATATTGAACATTTACATTACAGTGGTGGTGGGGATGAACATAATTAATCCCAATGCTTTCTAACATAGTAATAGACTAGCATTACATTCTTTGTGATTGGAAAGTAGGGTTATTTGTGCCCATGATAAAAGTGGTATTTAAATATTCAGGGAAATATAAAACTGGCCCAGACAATTATAAGGCTGTTTCTGTGTTGCCTGTATTATACAAGTGATGTGAAAAGTTCCTATTCAGAAGATTGACTAGTTGGTGTAATTGTACTGTATATAACTTCTTTAATACCGAATGACAGGGATTTCAAAAGGTATTGAGTATTAATCTAAACAAAGCTATTCTTTCTACTTTAGAACTTGGATCAAGAGCGTCTGCTGCTTTTTTAGATATCCAAATGACAGTGTTTCTCTTTACCCTCATTTGCACTTCAGAGACCCCCAAATTTTTAATTTTCCCTCAGTTTTGACACCAAAGTTTGTTTTTTAATCAGTCTGACCCCCAGTTTTGAGACCAAGGAGACTTTTGACTCTCAGTCTTGCACCCCTAGGGGATACACTGAAAGATGTTTGACACTGTGAATCATGCCAAACTTTTCATAAAACTCACAAAACTTGGCACACATGGAAACATTTTACATGTAATAAAGGAATTATACTAAAATATACAAAGCATTGTCCTGATGAACAAATCAAAATCTGAGCCGTTTCCAATAGAACAGGGCATTTGGCAGGGAGGTGTTTTATCAACATTCTTATCCTGTGTTTAAATTAACAACGTTCAAGAAGAATTACAGGATTCAAAATTAGGGCTACTTGTTGGGTCCATGCTATCTGGAAATCCAGCATGAGCCAGTGATAGAACTCTGATATATCTAACAGATACTTCCCAAAATGGAACTTCACCATCAGCATTAATAAAAGTTGTGTATTAGTTTTTAGCTAGAATAGACAAACAAAATGGGAGAAGTTTAAGTGGAAAATGAGACCAAACATGTTGGAATCCCTGTTAGCTCCAGTATGAAAAGTTTGACATAAATTGACAGGGCTTGTACTAAAGGCAGAAAACTATTTTATTCTCTTGTAGGGATTGACACAAATGAAGTTTGTGCTAATCCTCTTACCTATGTCTGTTTGTATAAAATAGTTCTTATACCATTAGTCCTTTATGGCTGTGAAGTTCGGTTGAATATCAGGCACAAAGACTTAAGAAAGCTCAATTTATTTCAACATAATTGCACCAATTTTCTACAAGGATATTCTCAAAAAAAAAACCATCAGAAATGAGTGAAAATGTACTCAGGATAAAGAGAATTATGTCAGAAATTTATAAAATGAAACTAAACTTTTTGGCAAATTATCCCATCTTCAAGAAAATGTAACATATAAAACAATAATTTTACTCACTTTATACCTAAATCTTTCTAAAAAAAGATGTTACAGACCAAAATCTAGGCCAATTTAAGTACATGTACATCTAGCATGTAAACAACTATGGTGAGAATATCATAGTGAAGTGTTAGTGACAATCCGATATAGATCAGGCAAGGACTACCATATGTTGTACATATGTTATTTGTGTTTTCTAACAGGATGTGACTGATATATGAATTTTATATTTTTATGCTTGTAGAATTGGTGTTTTCATGATAACCCCTGATAAAGGATTGCCAGAAATAACTAACTGTTCCCAGAGAGGATTTCATGAGCATACAAAAATTCCTCCATTGTTTGAGGTAAGAATTTCTCAGCTTTCTTGTTGCCATGGTATCAATAGATACTATCAGTCTGATTGGTTTTTATTGATCAGAAACAGTGATGATTTCTACCCCATCTTTGATGTACCCAGGAAAGAGCATGATGAATCGGTGTCATCAGTCTGTTTAGCAGAAGCCAAATGATTAATTCATATAAAGACATCTAGTTATGTGAGTTCATTTTAGATGTGATGCATAATTCACCAGGTCAATGGAGACAGAAGTAGTGATCACACAATATAAAGTAGGGACTTTTTACTTATTTTTTAAATGTGTGATACCTTAAGTAAAGTTGTAACTATGAATACTTTTCCTGTAATCATATCATATACCTGATATAAGATACTTTGATTTCTCATGTTAAAATAAAAACATTTCATTCTGGAAGTATACCTAATAAATACCTATTATTCATTTATTTATTTATTTATTTATTTATTTATCACTTCATTAGTCCCATGTTTTAGGATTGTGGATATCATAATAGTCTCTGACCTCCATCTGTTGGTCCATTTGTCTATTCATCCTAAAACAAACTTGGTGCTTTGGTTGTCCTTATAGTAACCATGTGCTATATTTTCTGCTTCCCTACCCTATGGTCCTTGTGAAGAGGTTCAAACGTCACCTGTACAAACATCCAATTAGCATGACATTTCCAGTTATGTTTCAACTAAACTATGTACATGAAACCATAACAGGAACATGTATAAAACGTGTTTGTGTAATGGATTTGGGATTATGATCTCTGGGTCACTCTCCAAGGGAATGGATTTTGGATAATGACCTCTGGGTCACTCTCCAAGGGAATGGATTTTGACAATGATATCTGGGTCACTCTCCAAGGGAATGAATTTGGGATTATGATCTCTGGATCACTGTCCAAGGGAATGGATTTTGGATAATGACCTCTGGGTCACTCTTTAAGGGAATGAATTTTAGATAATGATCTCTGGGTCACTCTCCAAGGGAATGGATTTTGACAATGATCTCTGGGTCACTCTTTAAGGGAATGAATTTTAGATAATGATCTCTGGGTCACTCTCCAAGGGAATGGATTTTGACAATGATCTCTGGGTCACTCTCCAAGGGAATGGATTTTGGATAATGACCTCTGGGTCACTCTTTAAGGGAATGAATTTTAGATAATGATCTCTGGGTCACTCTACAAGGGAATGGATTTGGGATTATGATCTCTGGGTCATTCTCCAAGGGAATGGATTTTGGATAATGACCTCTTGGTCACTCTCCAAGGGAATGAATTTTAGATAATGATCTCTGGGTCACACTCCAAGGGAAAGGATTTTGATAGTGATCTCAGAGTTGCTGTCCAAGGGAATGGATTTTGATAATAATATTTAGGACACTCTCCAAAGGAATGGATTTTGATAATGATCTCTGGGGTCATTCTTCAAGGGAATGGAGAGACTAGGTCATGTGGGGTGGGTGGTTGTGTTTAGAGAGTAATGAAAAATGGGGTGATTTTTGCTGGTGAATTATCACTGTTGCTTATGTTCCTCATTTGGCTTGAACAAAGGTATGTGATCATACATCAAAAGTTTTGAATTTTTAAACTACCTTGTGCCAACACTCGAGCAGTTCAGAGCATGTTGAATGCATTGTTAGAGGTTGAAATACAATTATTGTGAAGTGGAATAATTTGATTTCAATAAATCTAGTAAAGGATTTTCTATGACTTTTTCAGGATTGCAGTCATACTAAATTTGTTGACATGGAACAAGTCACAGTGGTTGACCTTAGGTCTGTATAGTGGAGGCCTCCAAATCCAATGTCAGTATCAGAATGGTTAAAAATCATTGTTTACTGAAAGGAACTTCTGTTTTTATTCCAGGTTGAATGTGATATACATGTAGACAGAGATTGTTTAATGAACTTCAAGACAAGTCACATCATAATGTGCCAGAAGATAAAGGTCTCTGTTGTTCTACTGATTACTCCTTACAAATTGCATAGATCTATATCTGCAATCACACGATCTATATCTGCAATCACATTATGGCAGATTTGACTATGTGTGGTTTTGTAGTTAATAAAAACTTATCAGCAAATACATATCGTAGTATGCTGGTTGTTGATGAAAATAACAACAGACAATTCTACAAATTAATGAAATAAAGACAACTTCTTAGGCACAGATTAAAATCAAAAAGATTCCATAAATTAGTTAATTTTCATGGTATCAGTTTTAACCAGAAATGACATGTTGATTAGTACTGGTGGATTGGAAAAGCTGTCTTGATGTTTCTACTAACTGATCATTATTCCTCGAGTCTTTATGGCAAAATTCACAAAAATTGGCGATTAATATTCTTACTATGATTGACAGTAAAAGTAAAGTCACACATTTTTTGGATGGCATGTAAATGTCAACATGGAATGTAAAAGTATCATTTTTCTTCTTGCATTGCTATGTAAAACATTCAGTTATTTATTTAATGCAAACTTTTTAAAAAAGTACTTCTTTTGAAACAGCTATAGTCATATAACTTAAACTGAGATATGTTACACAGATGTAATAATAATAGGTCTTAATAACCTTCTTTGGATATTTTTCTATCCTGTTCATAAAGGAAAATAAAGTGTTTTTTTGTCTTCTAACAACTATGTCTCATGCCAACATTTACATTATAACTTAATTGCACTTTTTCAAGTGCTACTGTTGATCATGCATTTCATTATTATTATGTTCTTTATGTTCATTATTTTACTATGTATTTACATATGATATATGACCCATACTTGTTACACTGATATAATTTCTGAATATACATTATGACTTTTGGTCAAATTGAAAACAAAATTTGTTCTGTTTAGTATGATACTTTTGCAGCAAATTGTCGTTAAATTACTGAAATTAATCGTCAAACAAAAACATATTTTAGTTCTGTAATAGTTGTCCTATACATAAATTATACCAACACTGTGATATATTGTATATAATATATATGTCATATACTTTTATCCAGTTTTCATCTTACATTTCTTGCAAAGTGACGGTTTTAGTAAGAATAATTCATAAAAAGTTTTACAGTGTAAATCAGATGAAAAAAGACAATAAATGTGTCATAGATATTAATACAACGTTTCCTGTTATCATTTTCCCTTGCAATTCTCAAAAGTCTTCTTTTTTGTTTCAGTGTTTTCTATCCTCTCATTTGGGACAGTTGAATTTATGGTAGTCCCTCCATTACTCTGTCCATTAAACATAGCCCATCTTCCATCAATATTGCATTTTCTGAGGCCATGAACATCACAGGGGCACGAAGTGTTAGTCATGTTGAAAATATATATATATATATATATATATATATATATATATATATATATATATATATCAGGGATCCTGAAGTTGCAGTAGCTACTGCTGAACATTTTTTCTCGAAAATTAACATAGCAGGTTTAGATTTGTCCGATTTAATATAAAAAGATTCAAAGGAGATATAAAAGTTTGTGATACAAAAGAAAATATGGATATAATTAAATGTATTGGAAAATGTGTCATTCTCATTTCCAGATTTGTTTTGATTGACATTAGTAATATCCTTCCATGATTAACTGACTTTGGTCATAACCTAATTATGTATAAGAAAAATATGTTTTCTTTCAGAAATACATACTAAAGAATTTCACCCAGCAGCATTTTGATCCACTCATAATGTTCTTAAAAATTAATTATTAATTGACAACAAGCTCACTTACTACCTCGAAAGTTCATTACACCTAATTAACAGATATTTCTGCTAAAGTCAGATCATGAAGTTTTATTTGATCGGGTTCCCAAATTAATTTTGCAAGATGTTAATTAAAGTTCTTGTTTTTAGTTGCTGATACACAACAACACAAAGTATATGGTGCAAAGGACATGAAATTTCAGTAGTACAGACACTGGGGCAATCTTTCAATTATGGTCCCCAAATTAGTTTTGTATGATGTTAATTAAAGTTCTTGTTTTTAGTTGCTGATACACTACAACACAAAGTATATGGTGCAAAGGACATGAAATTTCAGTAGTACAGACACTGGGGCAATCTTTCAATTATATGGTGTTTAATAAGTCCAGGAGATAAGCTTTCACTCCTCTTTTGTGTTTTATGGCTATAAGGTGTTTCAACAATAAAGCAAACATAATGAGCAAATAATCTTAGTTGGAAACATCTCCATCAAGAAACAGTGTGTAAATTTTACCTAGTCATGAATTAATGTTAGTTGGCAACATCACTATTGATTGCCTGTTATCTGTAAACTACACCTAGTGACTGCTGAACTTTAATTTGTTATGGTGTTTATTAGGCAGTTTAATGGATAAACAAATCAAAGACAAGTTGATATGATGTTTGAGAACTCCTATAATAGATGTCTGATTGCATAGAGTGTGAGCCAGTCAAAACGTTTACAGGTTGGTTTTGTTTCACCAGCATTAGCATGTGTCACATCTCCAGCAGTAATGGTGACTGCAGCAGTGTCAACAGTGTCAGCAGTGTCAACAGTTCTAAAGTTATGTGTTAAAGTTTTTTTTAAGTCAGATACAGCAAAGCTACATCAAAACATGGATGCAGTTCAGACAGAGTTTCAGGGAACACTTGTTATCCTTTCAAATGTTCCACTGAATCTTTATGCCTATATGCATACAATCACCAAGAGTTAGGGGCCACCCATTTAGTACATATGCAAAATTCTGGCAAAGCTTGACCCCTACCCCCTGAACACATGCATACATTTTTATAAATCCCCCACCTGCGTATGTACACTTGGCCCCCCCCCCCAATTCTATAGAACGTCCTATATTTAATCTACGCAGATAAGGATTAATAATATTAATGTGTTTAATAAAACATATAGTCCACTGGCATTGAATGTCTGGCTGCATCAAAGAAATAAGCTGCATAACTTTAAAAAGTTTGTCTAGTGTCCGCTAAAGTTCAAACGCCAACTAAACCCAGTCGAACAGGTTACATATTAGACAAATTATTATCAAGGTTTCACCCCACACACCCGTTTCCTATGCATACATTATCAGTAGACCCCCCATACGCAAGTGTATGCATTTGGGTTACCCCACTCCCCCTCTATGCGTACGTACTAAATGGATGGACCCTTAATGCACTTTTCTAAGTGCACCACTATTTCAAGGAGTAAAGAGATAGGAGGGATCCATAGACTATGAACAAATTTTGACATCAGATATGTAATCTGATGATAATACATTAGGAGAAAATCTGCTTATGATCAATGTAGCCCTTTCAAACTAAAACAGACATCCACTACATCCAGCAAAATTGCTAGTCATTTGCTTTCCAAGGTAGACAATGGACTAGAGTGGTCTCCCCATAGAGCAATTTGCCCAAATCCTATCAGTTGTTAGTTGGCCAACCCTGTCAGTCATCATCCCCAACAACCTACTCCTCAGTTTCATTGTCACTTCCTTCACAGGAGGCTTCTATGTGACCCAGCTCTTCATTTTTGAGGACACAGTCACAAATGCATTTGTCCTTCCACAGTCTGATGATATCCTGGGATGTGTCTGCCATCATAGGAGGCACTCTACAGTTTCGTATTTTGCATTCGGATTTTAAAGAAAAAGAATTTCCCCGGCTTTCCTCACTGGTTATACTGGCTCTTTAAAAAAGACCTTGTATTTCTTAGGTATAATGCAAAGAACCTTTAATTCCCTTTTTTTTGGTGTATGATTGATGGGTGTACTATGGGTTATAGAGTATACAGCTTGGCCTTACTTCAGACGTGCACCTTTCAAAAAAGTGCTAGCTCTACTTGGTCCTTTTCACTCCCTGAACTTCAGAGGTAAATTGTATAAAAAAGAGCCGATAACATTTTTTACATTTTATATATTTGGTAATTCATTCATTGCACTTTCAGAAGCTGGTATTGTCTAGTCTGGCAAAATTAATTTTCCCTATTTTAATAGCTGCTATGTATAGTGTACTTTAGACTAATTCAGGCTGATTTTTTAACACAAGGGAGCAGTAATTTTAGTTAGCAGTGTGCTTAAATCATGTAAAATTTCCAAAAGTACAATATCCAAAAGAAATATCATCCACATTACATTAATGTAGCATAGAGGTATGCCAACATTCTCTCCATTGTGCATGTTTTAAATGCAAACTACTTCACCTTACATATGTCGCTCTCTCAAAAGTACATATTATCTGGTGAGCGCCCCCATAGCATCCATAAAAAGTCTGCCTCCTGAGTTCTTTGCATGTACTTCTTTTCCAGAAGTGGCCTCTTGTAGAATTCCACAACCATAAGCTGGTCAAGCTGTCTTCTTTCCAACAGTTACCACCGACTGGTTGAGACAATGGCATCTTACACTGATTCTGAAGGCAATTTCAAGATAGGCATCACTAGGCCCTTCTTTGCAATGATGTCTTCATTAAACTTCAACCAAGCTTTGTACAAGTCTTGGCTTCAGCACCAAAAGCAAGTAATCTCCGTCCACAGATCCATGCACCTACTGCTTCACTCCAGCAGTTCAATCATTTTAATGACACAGCCAGGTTTCATTGTTAAGAACAGGGTTACGTCTACTGGCAACCAGAAAATAACTTTACGACCCCTCTCTTCAATCAGTACTTCAAGAGAAGAAATGCAACATGGCCTGGTATGTGAGGTCCAAATGTATCTGAAGTGCACAAACTCCATCCAGTCTGGATGCCAGAGGGTTTTCCTCTCACTAAAATCGGAAATAGGACATAATCCCACAAGTGTTATCGTCCTGGCTAAGGGGAGCTATCCAATCCACACTCTGATCTCTCACATGAACAGGTTCATCAGATGAGCTTTATTGCTCGTGAAATATGGGCTATTTCTACAAGCCTTGCCATTCAATGCAGTGTCTCAAAAAATGGAATCAGTCAGTTGGCATGCTGCATTCACTTTTTCCTCTCTTTATTTTCATGACATGCACTCACAAAACACGGAGTTTGAATCCAGTTGGTTCGATGGTTACTGCTGAAATAGTCACCAGACAAAGCTACTCACTACATTCATTGAATGCTGGATTTTCCAGAGAAAAACCTTACTTTCCAGTTGTTTGTCAAGTGAGGGAGTCCACAGGATGGTCCCTTGCACATGTTTTTATGCTTATATTTGATCATGTCAGTTATTGTTAAAAGAGTTCTACCCTTAACATTAGAGAGTTCTACTGACCTTACAGAGCACTTTTAGGAAATAGCTGGATGTTCAGCATTTTTTCCTCCTTTGCCTATTCTCCTAATGTTAATGTGATTGGGTAATGTAATTCATGGAGAAAGAAAATTTTATTGCAAATTAAAATGAAAATTGTTTAGTAGATTATGTTTATCTAAAAATACTTAACCAATCACATTACTATAATTCCCACCCCATAATGTGAATATCCTGTCTCGGACAGTGCTAACGTTAAAACTGATGTACCGTATAGGACACACGGTACTAATGATATGAAAAAATGGGAACCAGCCAGGAAATGGGTGAACATAAAATAGAGTATATATGGGTTTGGCTGACCAGGATTGGTTAATAATGTAAGTTATGTTTTAGGAAAAAGAATCTTTTGAGAGCTTATCCTATTTTTAAGTGAACAAAATAGAGACATTGTTTTATTGATGGAATTTTAGTCCTCTTACAGCCTTGAGTTTAGACACTCATTACTAAAATTAGCAATCACTTTGGTGGCCTAGTGGTTAGAGCATCAGACTCGGCTGCTGTAGGTCGTGGGTTCGATCCCTGGCCGAGTCATACCAAAGACTTATAAAAATAGTACTAACAGCTGCCTCGCTTGGCACTCATCATTAAGAGGTTAGTGTTAGGACTGGTTGGCCTGGTGTCAGGATAATGTGACTGGGTGGGACATCATGCTACATGTCTGCAGCATGATGCCCCAGTGCTAGACATTACTATAAGCTGCCACACTGCAGACATCGTAGTGATATGACTGAAAAATTTTTAAAGCTACATTAAAAATCCAAATCACACACACACACACATGTACTAATATTAGCACCTGACTCATTGGTGCTGAACTGAAAGTACATGTTTCAAACACATGAGGGTCCAGAAAATGCCGCAGCTCATATCCTTTCCTCAACACAGAAGCTGACATCCAGGTTTCGTTCATACTGATAAATATAGGTTTGATCATGAGCACTCAAAAATTTTAAGTTATTGAATTTTTAATATCATGGTGTTTACTATGGGAACCGAATTAGTACCACGAGTCTTATACAGAGCACCACCTAATATAAGGGGAGATAAATATGTAAGAGTTACTTCCATTTGTCTATGCAAACATAGACAGACCTTATCAAGTCTGTGAGAGAGCTGGATTCAGGAGGTCATATTACCACTCTGTGGTTAAAAATTAAGTAACCAAAGAAGCAAAACCAACAAGTTTTGTAAAACTTAACAAATAATTTAAATATTGAACCTCTATATGAAAACATGAGAGGAAATTACAGTATTATGAAGTGAATCCGAAATAATCCTGAAAGAGTTAAGGTCCAAAAGAATAAAAAGTTCCATATAAACTTCATAACCAGAAATGTACTGGTCCACCAAGAATCATGAATAATGACAAAGATAAGAAAATATAGTCTGAACTACGGGTAACACACTTTATTAACAAAATTATGAAAACTTTTAGAAATGATAAATAAACCTTAAAATTAATTTAAATTAATTTTTTTTTAAAATATGATATATTAACAGAAACAGACATGATGTGATAGGTATAAACTTTCCTATATAATTTATCCTAAATAACCTTCTCAGCATAGTTTTGTAACTAATTTTGGGACTATATTCTTGTATCTACAGATTATGTAAACAACTATAACTATTCATATACTTTTAAAACATATTCTGAATAAAGGAAAACAATAAATTCATTTTATATGATAAACAAATAGAAATAGAGAAGATATGAGAGGTATATCCTAAACGAGCTTCTCTGCGTCGTTTCTGCAACTGTAACTTTGATATTCTCTATCAACATAAATACTTAATTTAATACTAATAAAATAACATACTCATAAAAAGACTGAATACCTCGTGGAAACTAATACAAGCAATAACATCGATAGGTACAACAAGAACAAAAACAGTACGACAGGGATTGACCTTACTGATTAAGGAGCATACGATGCCTAAGCTACGTGGCTCACGCGAGATAGCGCGTATCTTATCGGATTAAGGAGCATACGATGCCTAAGCTACGTGGCTCACGCAAGATAGCACGTTCTTATCGGATCTCCCCAAAGGTGAGGTCAAATTATAGAACATCACGAAAACAAAAAACGGGGGTACATAGACAATCTAGTAAAACTAGGAGGCATATAATGCACAACATACACGCACTCAGCAATATAAAATAAAATAAAAATTCTTTCTCCTCTTGATTATTTTATTCTTAACCGTATACTTTCCTCTTCTATTCTACACACATCATTTTCACATTAGATAAGGAGTCAAAGCATGGGAATGAATGTATTGGCCTCTGTCAGAGAAGCGTGTGACCAAAAGACTTAAGTCACATGCTAATATCGGACCACCCTAGCTGAAATTAATTTTTTTTCTTACATGGGAATCCTCATAACTAAAGACAACTCTAAACATAAATGTGATTATACAGACAGTCCATACAAAAACAAACGGGTAGCATACAGTATATATAGCATACAATGGACAACATAGATCCCTGGCAAGGATCACTAAGGTAATTAAAGCTCCGAAACCAGCCAGGGTTAAGGAGCTATACGAACACGTAGATTCTTTTTGAGAAAGGTTGTAGTACTTATCAAAATGCATCCCGTCACCAGCGTTCATGATTCTAGGTGTGTGTGATTTGGACTTAACGTAGCTGCAACAATTTTTCAGTCATATCGCTCGATGTCTGCAGTGTGGCAGTTTATAATGATGTCAAGTACTGGGGCATCATGCCACAGAAACGTAGCATGATGTCCCACCCAGTCACATTATCCTGACACCAGGCCGACCACTCCTAACACAAACCTCTTAATGCTGAGCGCCAAGCGAGGCAACTGTTAGTACTATTTGTATAAGTCTTTGGTATGATTCGACCGGGGATCGAACCCACAACATCCCGCATCCGAGGCGGACGCTTTAACCACTAAGTCACCGGAGACACTATAGACATCGCAGCGATATGACTGAAAAACTGTTAACCCTACGTTTAAAATCCAAATCACACACACATACACAGAAGCACACACACACACACACACACACACACACACACACACCATCATAGGGGTAGCAAAAGGTGGTAATACTCTCTGTCTCTCTCTCTCTCTCTCTCTCTCTCTCTCTCTCTCTCTCTCTCTGGGACCCCGAGTGGTCTAAAGCGCTCACCGTTACGGATCACTGCCGTCTCGCCTCCAAAATTTGAGAAACACGTTTTAAACTCCCAAATCTGGATTCAATAAAACTGGGCAAAATATATTCTGGCTAAGAAAACTTTACAGTTTGCGCAAATTGTGCTGACTGCCACTCAGTAAGGCTACTGTTGATGAAGAAAAAGAAGAACAACAACAGCAACAGCAAATATAGTTTTAAAACTTTTTCTAAAATCAAGAGGCCCAAGTGGTCTTGAGACTGATCACTTGTTAACCAAATCCATATTCAAGAGTGGGTGGCAAAGAAATCGTTATTAGTAAGGTGCTTTTGTACAAAATTTCTTTAAATTTTGTTGACTGGTTAGGAAAAGAGCAGTTTGAAGGTTTCTCTACTTTTGTTGTCTTCAGTCTTATCTGATGGCACATCTGCGTCATTCGCATTGAAGGGTTTCAAACCAGGATACTTTGTCGTCATAGACGAGATAAACTTATGGGTTGGTCTGATGTCCTTCAGTGTTATCGATATTACTCGTAAACTATTTGGATAACTGCAATGAAGCATTCCACACGCATTGGTCTCAAGATCTGGTTATTCCTGAATGAAAATGTCGCTGGTCCGACATAAAATATTGCCGCCAAAAGAACCATCTTGAAACTCTTGCTATTGCTACTCCTGAATGGATGGTCATATCAACATGGACGTTTCAACAGTAGACATCCTGTGGTGTGTAGTTGGTTTGTGAAGAAATTATGTCGACCGAACATCCAATATGGCCAGCATGGCTGCCCTCTTGAAGATGTTATCGCTACTCCAAAATGAATGGTCATATCGACATAAAGTTCTCGTCAAAAGTCTTTTTATGATGTCAAGCTGGTCATAAATGAAAATGGTGTCCTGCAGACATACAGTATGGCTGTTACAATGAACATATTGAAAGTCGTGTCCCTAATCCTCATTAACAGATTCCCATATTGGCATGGGGTTTACACCAAGTTTTTTATTGGTGCCCATTTATTCCTAAATGAAAATCGTGTTGATCCAATATGTCTAACAGCGGCTAAAAGAAAATCGTGTTGATCTTACATCCAATATGTCTGACAGCGGCTAAAAGAAAATCGTGTTGATCTTAGATCCAATAGGTCTGACATCGGCTAATTTTCAAATCTTATCGCTCATACTATCAAAGATGGTTTCAACACTCGGCAGTTTAAATGAAGAAACTATCATATTTTTCATTCCTGGAAATTCTTTCCGAACAGTAGACCATTATTTACTTCGAGGGAGTCTTGTTTCTATTTTTTCGTTTAGAAATTGTCATCTTTCCGTGAACAATCGCTTGCTGCCACTCAACTGGACATATTTCTGATCCGAATTCAATCAAATTTGGAATTTTGTTTTATTATATAAAGATCTCGGATGCGTTCGATAATTAGTGAGATGTCTTCATACCGATAACGTGGTCTTGCATTTGATTGGCTTGCCTTGTTAATACTGTGGAGGCTATATTTATGACTCAGTTTTAACCAGACCTTGAATATAGGCGTATATCAGAACGATCGTAGTAAAGAGCAAGATTCATGCATATAAATGAGTTAATATTGCACGCCACCAGCCAGCCACTGTGAAGACGATTCTACTGACCAGACTTTTATCACATTTGAAATCTGGGTGTATATTGTGAAGTTCTATATGACTCACTGTTATGCGTTGGGGTGGGGTGCTCCCAAATTTGTTTGAATTACAGTGGAATTCCCACCCTGGCTCGTTTTTGTAGGAAGTGAAATTAGTGATAGAGAGAGGTAAAGCTCCGAGCCTCCGGTCAGCAATACAGACAATTAAATTATTAAGAACACAAAGGTGAAATCCAAAAGAATAACAATTTAATACAAATTAAACGATATTAATTTCTCAACCAATCTACTTCCTCTCGACCATGTGACAACCTATTTCATCACGTGATTTTAGTGTGAGATGGCTTTCCCCTGTACTTGGTTTCTACTCATCTGAGTTTACTACGCCAATTGCTTTCCTCCTTCCGGCGTTCTCCGATTCTTCCTGTCCTCTTCCCCTTTTGTCTTCTTTTCTCCTCCTCCTTTTCTTTCTCTCTTTCTCCTTCAACGAGGCTTGTTCCCCGCCTACTTCTATTCTCTATTTCCCCTTCCGGCGTTCTCCGCCTACTTCTATCCTGTCTCTCTGAGACTCGGGACTTGACTACTCTGTCCCCAAAAGCTTCCTTTACGAAGCTTTCTGTCCTTAGAATGTACTAAGAGTTTTCCCACCAAATCACGAGTGGCTCCCTCGGAGAGAGTATATTCTGCTTTACCAGTACGACGGCTTACAAATCACTAATTCGTTATCAGTTCAAATGACTGTTAAGCTCTGATTCGAATTGATGGCCCCACCCTTCCTCAGTTCTGATTGGATATCAATTCTACCCCCAGTCGTTCCAACTTAACAGACGAGCCTCAGGCCATCTGTCAAAGCGGGGAGATTTACAATAGCGTTGAGGTTCCTTTGTTCTTAGAACAAAGCTTCTAACATCTATGTGCTAGTGTTAACACCTAACGAAGGGTTCTTGTACAAACAAAATCGCCGTAACAGTACAGGGTCGACATACTCATTGCGCTAACACATTCCTTTGTTCCTGACTTACGTAATCGCGGGCAGGCAAACGTGACATATATCATCAAGAACTCGGGCGATTTCAATAATGAATAAGAGCCATGCCAGTTAATATTGGCCAACTTGCATCGTGTTAGCTAAGAGGTGTTTGTTTAATTTTATTTTGTTTTGTTTTTTTCTCTTCTCAGGAGGCCGTATTTCTGACCTAATTTTTTATCAGACTTGGAATATAGGTTTATATCATCAAGATCTCAGAAGAGTTTGATACTGAACAAAATCTACTCATACAAACAAGGTGATCTTGTGTCGTATTGAGTTTGTTACCACTCTAGAGTCCATTTTTCTAAACCGATTTCTATCAAATTTGGAATATGGATTTATCTTATCAGGAGCTCAGATGGGCTTTATAATGGGCAAAATTGTATATTAAAGGGGTGTTCTTCCATCTGACTGACGGGTTTTCACCACTCTAGGAAGTATTTCTGATAAGATTTTGATCGAACTTGGAATAGAGGCATAAACCGTCAAGAACTCGAATAATGTTTATAATTAGCGAGGTCTGTATATGTTAATGAGGTGATCTTGTGTGTGATTAGGTGAGTTTCTTACCACTAAATATACTCTACTGACTAAGCTTCGTGCCATTCAACAGATTGTATCTCTGACACAAGTATAATTAAACTTTATAAATTGTTTAATATCATCAATATGTTGATAAATATTATTATGAGCGAGACTGTTGCTTGTTATTGAGGTGGTCTTGCATCTTAGTGACAGAGCTTTTACCAACTCTATAGACTGCTTTTATTCGATGTTGATCAGTAGGCATAGATCAAGATCTCGCATAAAAGTAGGATTTTATCAATATGCATAGCTCATCAAGATCTCAGATAAAACTATGATATTGATCAATAGGCATAGGCCATTAAAATTACGAGAAAACTGATTTTTATTAATAGGCATAGATCACAAAAAAATCTCAGAAACGCGACTTTGATTAAAACGCATAAGATCACCAAGATCTCGTCTTATAACAACATTTTTATTATTAAGCACAAGTCGTCAAGATCTCGTATGAAAACAAGATTGTTATTAACAGGCTCAAATCATCAAGATTTCGTATGAAAAAAGATTGTTATTAACAGGCACAAGTCAAGTCGTCAAGATCTCGTATTAAAACAAAATTGTTATGAACAGGTACAAATCGTCAATACCTCGTATTAAAACAAAATTGTTATGAACAGGCACAAATCGTCAAGATCTCGTATGAAAGCAAAATTGTTATTAACAGGCACAAATCGTCAAGATCTCGTATGAAAGCAAAATTGTTATTAACAGGCACAAATCGTCAAGATCTCGTATGAAAGCAAAATTGTTATTAACAGGCACAAATCGTCAAGATCTCGTATGAAAGCAAAATTGTTATTAACAGGCACAAATCGTCAAGATCTCGTATGAAAGCAAAATTGTTATTAACAGGCACAAATCGTCAAGATCTCGTATGAAAGCAAAATTGTTATTAAGAGGCACAAATCGTCAATACCTCGTATTAAAAGCAAGATTGTTATTAACAGGCACAAGTCGTCAAGACCTCGTATTAAAACAAAATTGTTATGAACAGGCACAAATCGTCAAGATCTCGTATGAAAGCAAAATTGTTATTAACAGGCACAAATCGTCAATACCTCGTATTAAAAGCAAGATTGTTATTAACAGGCACAAGTCGTCAAGATCTCGTATTAAAACAAAAATGTTATTAACAGGCACAAATCGTCAAGATCTCGTATGAAAGCAAAATTGTTATTAACAGGCACAAATCGTCAAGATCTCGTATGAAAGCAAAATTGTTATTAACAGGCACAAATCGTCAATACCTCGTATAAAAGCAAGATTGTTATTAACAGGCACAAATCGTCAAGATCTCGTATGAAAGCAAAATTGTTATGAACAGGTACAAATCGTCAAGATCTCGTATGAAAGCAAGATTGTTATTAACAGGCACAAATCGTCAAGACCTCGTATAAAAGCAAGATTGTTATTAACAGGCACAAGTCGTCAAGATCTCGTATGAAAGCAAAATTGTTATTAACAGGTACAAATCGTCAATACCTCGTATTAAAAGCAAGATTGTTATTAACAGGCACAAGTCGTCAAGACCTCGTATTAAAACAAAATTGTTATGAACAGGCACAAATCGTCAAGATCTCGTATGAAAGCAAAATTGTTATTAACAGGCACAAATCATCAAGATCTCGTATTAAAACAAAATTGTTATTAACAGGTACAAATCGTCAATACCTCGTATTAAAAGCAAGATTGGTATTAACAGGCACAAGTCGTCAAGACCTCGTATTAAAACAAAATTGTTATGAACAGATACAAATCGTCAAGACCTCGTATTAAAAGCAAGATTGTTATTAACAGGCACAAGTCGTCAAGATCTCGTATGAAAGCAAAATTGTTATTAACAGGCACAAATCGTCAAGATCTCGTATGAAAGCAAAATTGTTATTAACAGGCACAAATCGTCAAGATCTCGTATGAAAGCAAAATTGTTATTAACAGGCACAAATCGTCAATACCTCGTATTAAAAGCAAGATTGTTATTAACAGGCACAAGTCGTCAAGATCTCGTATGAAAGCAAAATTGTTATTAACAGGCACAAATCGTCAAGATCTCGTATGAAAGCAAAATTGTTATTAACAGGTACAAATCGTCAATACCTCGTATTAAAAGCAAGATTGTTATTAACAGGCACAAGTCGTCAAGACCTCGTATTAAAACAAAATTGTTATGAACAGGTACAAATCGTCAAGATCTCGTATGAAAGCAAAATTGTTATTAACAGGCACAAATCATCAAGATCTCGTATTAAAACAAAATTGTTATTAACAGGTACAAATCGTCAATACCTCGTATTAAAAGCAAGATTGTTATTAACAGGCACAAGTCGTCAAGACCTCGTATTAAAACAAAATTGTTATGAACAGATACAAATCGTCAAGACCTCGTATTAAAAGCAAGATTGTTATTAACAGGCACAAGTCGTCAAGATCTCGTATGAAAGCAAAATTGTTATTAACAGGCACAAATCGTCAAGATCTCGTATGAAAGCAAAATTGTTATTAACAGGCACAAATCGTCAAGATCTCGTATGAAAGCAAAATTGTTATTAACAGGCACAAATCGTCAAGATCTCGTATGAAAGCAAAATTGTTATGAACAGGCACAAGTCGTCAAGATCTCGTATGAAAGCAAAATTGTTATTAACAGGCACAAATCGTCAAGATCTCGTATGAAAGCAAAATTGTTATTAACAGGCACAAATCGTCAAGATCTCGTATGAAAGCAAAATTGTTATTAACAGGCACAAATCGTCAATACCTCGTATTAAAAGCAAGATTGTTATTAACAGGCACAAGTCGTCAAGACCTCGTATTAAAACAAAATTGTTATGAACAGGTACAAATCGTCAATACCTCGTATTAAAACAAAATTGTTATCAACAGGCACAAATCGTCAAGATCTCGTATGAAAGCAAAATTGTTATTAACAGTCACAAATCGTCAAGATCTCGTATGAAAGCAAAATTGTTATTAACAGGCACAAATCGTCAAGATCTCGTATGAAAGCAAAATTGTTATTAACAGGCACAAATCGTCAAGATCTCGTATGAAAGCAAAATTGTTATTAACAGGTACAAATCGTCAATACCTCGTATTAAAAGCAAGATTGTTATTAACAGGCACAAGTCGTCAAGACCTCGTATTAAAACAAAATTGTTATGAACAGGTACAAATCGTCAAGATCTCGTATGAAAGCAAAATTGTTATTAACAGGTACAAATCGTCAAAACCTCGTATTAAAACAAAATTGTTATTAACAGGTACAAATCGTCAAGACCTCGTATGAAAGCAAAATTGTCATTAACAGGTACAAATCGTCAAGACCTCGTATGAAAGCAAAATTGTTATTAACAGGTACAAATCGTCAAGATCTCGTATGAAAACATGATTTTTTTTATAAATAGGCATAGATCATCTGGATATCGGATAAAATAATTAAGAGAAAGATCCGTATATATGTATGAGCTGATCTTGCATCTAATTGGATTGTCTTGTCAACACTCTGGCAACTCTATTCCTAGAATCATGACCGCTCCGGTGGCCTAGTGCGTCCGCCTCAGATGCGAGAGGTCGTGGGTTCGATCCCCGGCCGAGTCATACCAAAGACCTAAAAATGGTACTAACAGCTGCCTCGCTTGGCCCTCAGCATTAGGAGGTTAGTGTTAGGACTGGTCGGTTTGGTGTCAGGATAATGTGACTGGGTGGGACATCATGCTACGTGTCTGCTGCATGATGCCCCAGTGCTAGACATCACTATAAACTGCCACACAGCAGACATCGTAGCGATATGACTGAAAATTTGTTAAAGCTACGTTAAAAATCCAAAACACACACACACACACACACACACACACACAAACACACACACACAAACACATATATTTATAGGTTACTGGATTTGTATGCGAAAATATGAACGAGTTTTGGGATCGAATACTGCACGACCTTGGGAGTGCAGTATATCCTTCCGACAAAACGAGTTCATATTTTCCCATACAAATGCAGTAACCTTTTTATTATATGCTCATTTTTTTAATTCTACCTAAGGTTTAATTATATAAACAAAATACACTACAAGAAACAACGTAAATGAATGTATGCCGCATTCCAAACTAAATACACAAGCGCATATTCATCATTACACAGATCAACATTATTACTGCGCATATAACTCCGCCCAGATAAATTTGAACTTAGTCGCGCGCTCGACATAACTTTCGAAAGAAAATGGCGTGTTACGTTAAAATTGAAATTTGGAGTCATATTGTGAATGAATGTGCATTATAACAACTTTTCCATTTGATCTGGAATGAATAGACTTTGGTATTTTTCTCGATTCTAGGAAATTTCGTGATTATAGACTGGATTTGTATGTGATGATTCCACGTAAAATACATGAGATTTAAGAAGCTAGGGAGAAGCGTGTTGACATCTGCAAATGTGTTTCTGTTTCTGCCATTGAATGTTTGAAATCATAATGTGGGAACACTATGAAGTATTTCAATTGCAATTATCAAAAAGACGCTATGGAATTTAATGCTTATTTCATTTTGAGTGCAGTAAGGAGGATGCAATTGCACTTATCATCGATATTACAGCACAATTTCAAAATGTGTAATCCAGATTGAAAACCTATGACATGGCTCATATAATTCGGATTTGCAGAATTAAGAAAATACATTTTGAGGAAATTCAGGATGTAAAACTGTAAGCATATTTTATTTTGCCATTCTTATCACCAGCTAAAGAAGAGAGTATATGACTTTTCACTTGTATGTCATTTGTAAGGACCTTATCTTACGTCTGTTATATACTGTAGCTAGCCTAAATCCGTAACATTGTATCAACGCGGAATGTGCCAATGCAGCTGGTATGTGGCAGTCCACGAAACATCTGTTTTAGTTCATTCAGGAACAAATTTAAACAACCACAACGTAAAGAGCCTCTTACGCGAGTGTACATGATTTGTGGACAAATGAAAAGTGCTGGCGTCTGCGTCCATTGTTTGTTTACAATAGAAAGTAGTTCCTTTATGCACGTGAATGCTATATGTGTATTGTTGCGCGGATTCAATATCGGGTAATACTGCAAGATTCTGACAATGTAAAGTTAACGGGGAAGAAAATGAGCATATATATATATATATATATATATATATATATATATATATATATATATATAATATCATGCACGCAAACGCAGACATAATCCTTCAATTATATTTTTAAAATCATTATTTTTATTTAGATGGTCTTTCAAATTACGGACATAAACTTAAATGTATAGAAAATGTGGAACTACTGGAGGTGAACATGGGTTTTATGTACTGAAATTTCATGATCATATCTCAAAGAATGTTTTAATTATGACTGAAAAATTATTAAAGCTACGTTAAAATCCAAATCACACACACCTAGAATCATGAACGCTGGTGACGGGATGCAAGCACTACAAACTTTCTCAAAAATAATCAGTGGCTTAGATCATTTTTTGTATTTTTGAGGTCTTTTATTGCGTGCTGCTTATATTAGGATCATGAAAATTTATAATTGGATGCAGCTCTTTTTGCACTAACGCCTTACAAGCAAAGATCACTGTGACATATATTTTACGATTTGCTAACGTATGTTGAATATATGTGTTTAGCTCATGGTCACATTTTTCCCCGTGGTTTATACATATCCTAGCCTATACAAAAGGTCCTTTCTGACCAGTACAATTGGTGCTATGGAATAAATACGTTTATTTAATGGTAAAATTCTATATTATTGGCATAACATTTTATTTTGTGATAGGTAACCCTGAACAGGTTAACATGTGGGTGATAGCAATTATTAGAAGAGTTGACGGCATACATTGCATGTGCAGTCTTGGTTGTAGTGGGTATTACATGAACTATATTTACTTCTAATAACTGTCATACCTGCTGTAGCTCCATGGTTACTCAAAAAGCCGGCGAACCAGTACAATCTGGCTGCAGCAAAGTTTAGGAACCATGTTCAGTTTTTGTTTTTGTTTATTAAATCAATACAGAGCTCCTACGTTGTTATCATTGAAACTAAATTTTATTTTATTGTTTTATGTCTTGTACGCCATGTTAGAGGGGCTAAGATTTCCTTGTCATTGTCTCTTTAATCTGAATATATGTTCTATATCAACATACGACCCGCGGTCCTCATGCAGTCGGCCTTGACATTTTGTGCTGCGCTCGGCCCGTGCTCTTAATTTATTCATGTGTATTTATCCTTTAATTATCGACACAGAATTTACGCAGTGCGACTTGCTTAGTTCCAATCAAGCTCAAGTCTAGCTCATGTAAACGTTGGAGTTGTGCACCCCTGTTCTACATGGTAATTAATGTTTATATTAGCTATTGGAGACTAAATAAAGTTTCGTTGCGGAGAGTGAAGTATTTGTTGATTACACTGGTTTAAAATGTGAGATCTAGGAGAAAACTGTTCTACATATTGTGAGTCTTTGGAAGCGAAAGATGACTGATGGTTGCAAATTAATCGTATTTATAATTGCATTATTTAATTGGCTGTGCCGGATGCAATTGATTACAAAATCACTATAATTTTCTTGTCAGAAATAACCATGTAATTATTTGCTAACAGATTTAATGTTCCTTGGTTGCATGGCAAGTACTTTTCATGCAAACTACCATCAACAGTGGCAAATATTAAATGTAATAACACAAAATTAATTTTACATAATGTAAATACACATTGTTCGTTACACAAATCATTCAAAATTCATTCACAATTAAATATTCCCATATCGTCAGTAAATAATTGGAGAAAACACACTGTTTCCAGGATGATGTTGGTAACCAATGCCACTGCATGGACAAACAATTCAATTCCAGTGTCACCCGAATTCTGAGTTTCTATTGAAATAATGTAACGTTAATTTTTGACCCAAAATATCTTCAAATTAAAAATTTCATAGATATCTACCGGTTCAAGACATAAAGTGTCTGTTTTTTTTTTACATTACCTTTTGAAAATGTATTGAAACACGAAGTATAATCAACAACTGAACAGATTTCTGCATGTTTCTTGCCAAAATCAACCTGGTGCAGCAACGGCGTCTCGCAAGGGCGCCACCTTGGGATCAACGTGGAAAGAATGTATACCAAACGGGGCGCATAATGCAGAAATATTGCAATCGCAAATTTAACCTGAAATCCTTTCCGTAAGGATGTTACTTAAATGAGAAATGACAGTAAGTTCTTCAAGTCATTCATATTAGGCACAAAAAAATGTACACGTAACAATTAGGACTTTCGTGTACTATTAAACAAAGTCCTCATTATTATTATTATTATTATTATTATTATTAAACAAGGAGACGTAACCAGTCATCCGAACACTTGTCATGCGACGGAATCGGACTCCGTATGTGCATGGCCGTATTATCCAATATACATCTACACAGCAGGCACTGTGCCTATGGTCTACGAAAACACCATGTTACTGAAAAGTGTATACACAAACACACAGTCATGTCAATGACAATCGCTTTATTAAAGAAGTGACTAGGGCCTACAAGGACCAAAATCCAGTCCCGAAAATATGCATGAGAGATATTGGTTAGATTTGTTGAGAGAATAACATTTCCCGATGGTCTCATTAGCTGTAATAATGTTCAGTTCCTTTAATATGGTAAAGAGAATGACGATTTACTATGAACAAAAAATCCAGACCATTCTATATATTAATGAGAAGACGTTTGTTTGCAAACTTTTAACTTTTGTGAATTCCTTTGTTTGGATATTACGACTAAATCCGGCTTCGATTATTACAATATGCAATTAGATGTGTGAGCTTTGGCTCCTGGAATTCGCCAGTTACAATGACCTTATGCTAAAAAACACCTTCGACCAACACAATGAATCCAGAAGATGGACGTGGCACATTCCAATCGGAGACCATCAAAGTCAGATCGACTACATCATGGTGAAGAGGCTCGTACAGTCAAGTGTAAACATCGCCAAGACTCGAAGCTTTCCCGGAGCGGACGTAGGAAGTGACCATGATCTGGTGATGATGACCTTCAGGCTACTTCTAAAGACTGTCAAGAAAGAGAGCCACACAAGAATAAAATTTTATCTCGAGAAATCGAATGATCCCGAAGTATCAAAAGCCTTCCGGGCAATGATTGGTGGGAAATTTGCACCGCTCACCTTCCTCGATGCTGACAATACCGACATGGACACGTTGATCACCACCTTCAATACAGCAACGACCGAAACAGTCAGCGAGATTTTTGGGAGACATCGCCCAGTCAAGAAGCCCTGGGTTACAGCTGAGGTCCTGAACCTGTGTGTCAAGAGGAGGGAACTGAAGAAGAAAAAGAACGATACAGAAGGGGCAGAGCAGTACAAGGCAGTCAACCGGGAAGACAAGAAAAGCATGAAAAAAGCAAAAGAGAAATGGACAGAAGAACAGTCAAAATACATTGAGGGAAACTTGAAAAGGAACAACAGCAGTTGTTATGTATATTTGATTAATTTTTTATATCTGATTTACTATATATTTATTTAAATTTAATTGTTCGTCTGTTTTAAACATTTTATTTTTCACTACATGATATTGTAATGTAAATTTATTCACTAGAGTTTATATTCCTTTTTAGAAAATAGTTTGACCTTGACTGTTAGTTTATAACACGAGGTATTGATATAAATCCTGACCTTGTTTCAGAATTGTAGCAAGCTTCGTAAACAAGTTCTTTTTTATTTTAAAATGATTGCTTGTTTCAAAGGTCATGACGCGACTTTGTCTTTACTGGGTAAACGTGATCTGTGACAAGTACTTGCTTCTATAAACTTCCAGAAGATGATCACGTGACCCTTGTTTACATTTTAGAAACCCATATAACCCATGTATTGGAGAATAAATCTCAGTAGAAGCTGGGCTGTTAAACTGTTAGTTGTACGTTGTGCTGTTTGGAATTATTTCAATTTACTTGGTTTTGAGTTATTTCAAATTACTTGGTTCAAAAGGATTAATTCGATCATTTTCTAGAAAATACGTGTGCTCATGTAATATTGTGGAACAAGGACCGTTTTCTGTAATAAAAATTTATTCAGCTATCAGAAACCGGAGTAATAACTTTTGTTTCTACAAGGAACTGTAGACTTCAACACTACAGATTGGAGCATACGTCGTTGTCTTCCATCTTGGATTCTTCGTCGGGATTCGAACGTGAAATCAGTAGAACATTTTGTTATTAGGACTACAAAAATTTTATTCTCGGATTATTTTTGGATTTGATTTTATAAAACCGTAAGTTCATATTTTTTTTCATTTTTACATAATTTTTCCAGGGAAATAAATTATTGTATTTTTCAAAGCTTGTTGTTTTCACTCTTTCTTCTGCTACTGTTTATTCGAGTCTAAACAAGTGACATAAAACAGGTAAGTATACCAACTTGTCCAATTTCTAACAAGCACAAAACAAAGGCGGGTTACCTCCTTACAGGACAAAGCCGGAAACTGCCTCACAGAAGAAAAATATATTCTGGAAAGATGGACAGAGTACTGCGCAGAACTTTACACCCACGGAGCCACAATAGATCCAAAGGTACTGAACGTCCCTCCAGCAACTAACAACGACAACCAGATCGCTGAAAAAGAGGACGTCAGCAGGAGTGGACAACATCTCAGCAATACTGATCCAAGCTGGGGGAGAATCAGCGATTAGCGCGCTCATAAACATCTACAACAAGATCTAGCAAACAGGAGTATGGCCATCGCTGAGGACCCAATCACTGATCATCACCCTCCCCAAGAAAGGTAACTTGCACCAGTGTCAAAACCACCGTACAATTAGTCTTATAAGCCATTCAAGCAAAGTCATGTTAAGGATACTGATGAACAGACTAAAGCCACAAGCTGAAAAGATAATTGAGGAGAAGGTATGGCTCAGAGCTGGGCTCAGCACAACAGAGAAGATCTTTAACCTCAGGATATTGGGTGAGAAGTATCTCCAACACCAGCAAGATCTGTACCAGGTGTTCGTGGATTTCAAGAAGGCATTTGACAGGGTAGGGCATGCATC
The DNA here is from genome assembly GCA_028554795.2 of Sinohyriopsis cumingii. NCBI lineage: Eukaryota > Metazoa > Mollusca > Bivalvia > Unionida > Unionidae > Sinohyriopsis > Sinohyriopsis cumingii. The sequence continues at coordinate 155,615,428 of CM068825.1, read as the reverse complement.
CTTGTGGGGGACCATGAGACTGTACAACATGAATGCCAAACTCATCACAGTAAAAGAGCACCTCTATGACAAGGCCACCAGTGCAGTATACTTCAACGGCAGCATAGGGGACTGGTTCAGAACGACAGTCGGAGTCAGACAAGGCTGTCTGCTCTCTCCCACACTATTCAGCACCTTTCTGGAGAGAATCGTGGCAGACGCGCTTGAAAATCATGAAGGGAGGGTCAGCATCGGAGGCAGAACAATCACCAATTTACGTTTTGCCGACGGCGTTGATCGACTAACAGGAAATGAGCAAGAATTATCTAGTTTCGAAGAGAGCCTCGACAAAACCTCTGCAGTCTACGGCATGGAAATCAGTGCAGAGAAGACCAAAAATTATGACCAACAACACCAAGGGCATCACCACTGACATCAGGGTCCAAGGTACGAAGCTAGAAACAGCCCACAGCTTCAAGTATTTGGGGGCAACTGTAACAGAAGAAGGATCGAAGCCTGAAGTACTCTCCAGGATTGCACAGACAACAGCAGCGCTGACAAAACTGAAGCCTATCAGGAATGACAAAAACATCGCACTCATTTCAAAGGACTGATGAAATCACTAGTGATCTCCATATTTCTCTACGCCTGCGAATCGTGGACCATAACAGCTGACTTAGAGAAAAGGATACAGGCCACAGAGATGAGATGTTTCCGAAAGATCCTCGGCGTCACATACAAAGACCATATCACCAATGAAAAAATACGGCAAAGGATAAGACAAACCATTGTGCCTCACGATGACCTACTGATCACAGTGAATAAATGTAAACTGCAGTGGTATGGGCATGTCTCACGCTCATCAGGACTTGCCAAGACAATCATGCAAGGCACTGTACAAGGAAGAAGAAAGAGAGGCAGGCAAAGAAAGAGGTGGGAAGATAACATTCGAGAGTGGACAGGCTTGACATTGAGCGGCTCACTGAGCAAGACGGAAGATCGAGAGGAATGTAGGAAGCTGGTTGTTCGGTCTTGTGCGGTGCCCGAACGGTTTACCAGACTATGGGACTGACGATGATGATGATGATATTTAAGTCAGTATTCTGTCAAGGGATTAGCACAATTGGGTTGTTTTGAAGTTAACCATACTAAAGTCAGTATTCTGTCGAAGGATTGGGTCTGTTAGGTTATTTGAACCCATCAACATTTCCTCCGATATTTACAAATATACAGTATGCTATTAAATATATGGCTACATGACGGTATGTGATGATACATAATATATACAATTACGATTACAAAATGATGTTTAGTCTCAGTATTTTACTTTATTTCATCATTGCTAAATATCATATATATACTCAGTGCCCAAATGTCTCGTAATTTATATCATGTCTCATAATTTATATCATGTCTCGTAATTTCTATCAGGAGGAGGCATTGTACTCACTCATAACCATCCTCCGCGCTATATTTCAGATGATACAAATTTTGAGAATAAACGTTGTATCTTAGTTGGAGGAACAGTGGCTATCTTAAAACACAAGTTCGCTGGATTTTTTTGTTTGTTTGTTTATTACGTGTCAAAAGAAGAGAGCTGAAGAAAATCCTCGCATGCTTTTCAAGCCTCCATTCACGTTTATGATGACAGCATTGCATACCCGTTGGCAAACGTGCTAAACTTGTACGCTCTCAATATGACAACATGCATTAGTATATTTAATACTTAGTCGTACAAGATATAAATATGAATCAGCAGAGGGTATTTTCTGTACGAATTCTAAATTCGAGCGTATCGTTACAAGATGTTCAACACGCTAACCCCTTATCTGTTTTCTGTGTGGGTCCTTCTTAGCTAAAAAGTGAAATCTTATATATTTTAATTCTAAGAGCCTATTGAGGTCAAACAATCTTAAGTCTTTACATTTTATACGTAGATTAAAAAATATACGACATTGTTGTATTTAAATATGTGTTTATGCTGCTGGAATGCTGGAATATCTTACATCGCAATAAATAAAACCTACAGCGTGACTCTATGCTCCTGTCCTTTCTTTAAAAAAAAAATTGAACGACGGCCAACAGTTGCAAGATATCAGCGGAAACACTTATTCTAGAGTATCTTTCATGATTGGTGACTTCCAATCATATAATCCCTTGTTGCATTCGTTCCAGTATGGCAAAAGTTTCATTCGCTGGTACCAAGCTGACAACAGGGGCCATTGGTCAAGATTATAGTTTCTAAGTTCAAGCAAAGCAATGTTGGTAGCCATACTGATGTCAGCCAGGGTCATCTCATCTCCCGCCATGTGCCTCTGTCCATCAAGCTGTCTGTTCAGGTAGTCGAAGGTCTTCTTCATCCCATTCTCTTTCTCAATGTCAGGTGGTTTGCCCTGGAACAGCTGGGGATACTGATGAGATAAAAAAAATAAGAATGAAATAATGGGAATTATCAAATCGCCCCGCCTTTAATATAATTCAACGAACATTTTCCATCCAATTTTATTCTAATTTTGTTCCATGTCTTGTTTTGGACTTTCTCAATGTTTGCCCGAGAGGCCTGGCATAATTCAGCCCAATAGGCATTACTATTCAGCACAAGTACATAGTTTGTCACAGTACGAATAACGTAGAGGCATGGCATAAAAGTAATGGCTTTACTGTATTAATATTCTACTAGTAGCCGCCCTAGCTCAGCTGGTAGAACGTTGGATCCGTAATTCAAAGGTCGCGAGTTCGATGGCAACGGGTTCAGTGCTCACCCAGGCCAGTTCAGGTCGTCTGCTTTAGTATGTCCTTAGGAAAGGTTCATGGCTCTCATTTTATCTACACGATATACTGTACCAAATATGTAACATTGAAACCAACACATCTTTTGAGACGAAATAGTGTTTATGTTACTATGAAGAACATGAAATACGTTGAGCCTAAAAATAATTTTCTTTTTTTTTTTTTTTTGCTACCTGCTGGTGCAGTTGTTGTTGTTCTAGGGTTTAACGCCATTTTTCAGCACAAGATAGGCTATACATGGCGGCCAGTATAACTGGTGGAGGAAGAACCCTGGAAAACCCAAGGAAGAACCACCGACCCACGAGAAGCTACTGGCAGGCTTTCCCACGTACCCACGCTAGCCGAGCCTTGGACTCGAACCCACGCAGACAGAGGTGAGATGGCAGTGATCCGGAACGGTGAGCGCTTTAGACCACTCGGCCACTCGGGACCCCTGCTGGTGCAGTAGTTTATTCCAGTGCCGATTTCAAAAATAAAACGCTACATATGGAAATATATATTTTAAATGTGAAATATCCGAAGTTCATGGAGGACTCTTGGTTACTATTTTTAAAATATTCATATCAAACTATTGAATTGTTTCAAAAAGCAGCCCGGCAAATATAATGTAACTTGTTGCTGCAATCTTCATCGTTCAATTTGTAATCAAATATCTTATTCAGATCGCCACAGTTCTCCTTCGAGGCCCAATTGTCGGGTTGACCAGATGCCCAGAAAGCCGAGCTAACCTTCTCACCATTCTGCCAGTTCCACTGTCCCTCCGAGGAAGCATCCGTTGTACCGACCCAGACGTTATTGCAACTGCCTGCTTTCGCTCGTGCCAAATTTCTGAAAAACTCTAGGTTGCGATCATTTAGACTGATCAAGTAGCCACCGTCTTACTGACAGACTTGTCTGGCTTCAGACCAGGTCTTACAATCGCTGTAGAACTTGAAGCAAATCTGGTCTTGCTGATAATAATCGTACCCAGTGCGACACGTTTTGTTGGTGGTGCTTAATATGAGAGCTGTTAATCTCATCAATGCGTCATCAGCTTTCTTATCCAAGGAATCAATTTTTGTAGTTAAAGCTTTATATTCATCACTAGGCCCCTGAGGTGTGGTCATCCCCGTACACGCGCTTTTCATGGCATTTGTTACGTCTTGCTGGATGATGCGTTGACAGAAAGAATCACCAAAATACATTTTCACGCCGCAATACGAGGATCCCTGATCTTCAACTGTTATTGAATTTTGGGTGCAAGCATTTTCGGTAGATTGGGAGCCAACATATGCAACCCGCGTCAACAACTGGTGAAACAGGATCAGTAAAGTAGATGTAATTATCATTCTCATTTCAAACTACGTGCCTAAAGAAATAGAACGTGGTCAATAATGTGTTTTGGTAAATTGAATTCGGTCCAGTACAAAACAAAATCGATTCAGCTAAATGATCGATATTGTTCTTCTTCAACCTACGAACACGAGCTATAGGTCTTATTTTTTCTTCGCTTTAAAGCTTTTCCTCCGTAACTTGCTCTTAAATAAAACTGTCACAAACCGATTCAGCGCGCATATATATATATATATATATATATATATATATATATATATATATATATATATATATATATATATATATATATATATATATATAATATCATGCACGCAAACGAAGAAAAAAATTATAATCCTTCAATTATATTTTTAGAAATCATTATTTTTATTTAGATGGCCTTTCAAATTACGGACATAAACGTAAATGTATAGAAAATGTGGAACTACTGGAGGTGGACATGGGTTTCATGTACTGAAATATCATGATCATATCTCAAAGATATTTTGTAATAAAAAAGAAAAATATAAATATAGTTCTTAGCAAGCTCTGGTCAGGAAGATTATCTATCTACCATGCTTTGATTTTGTATAGCTTGAACTATCGACCCATGATTCGGCATTTCAGTAGCCACATGTACCATGCTTTATGTATAACTTCGACTATTGCCCCATGATTCGGCATTTCTTTGTGTAGGCTAGTACTCGTACATTGCACAATCTCAGGGGCGAGCACTAAGAGTTATGTTCCGAAATTTTATTCTATTAGTTATGAATAGCTATTAAATTGAGCCTAAGTTTCCGTACTACATTTTAGACGTGTCCAAGCTATGACTATTGAAGTTTTGCAATGGCATTAGCCGTCTTCACTTAAAAGACCTTGCTATTAAAAAGCACTGTTCATATTCCTTAAGATTTATCACTCTTCTTTCAGTCACCAGAGCTATAGATATAGCAAACCCTATTGAAGACATGCAGTGGAACGAATTTAGAATGATTTTCCTGAAAACCTGTGGTGTGTAACCTATCTCAGCCCTATCAAGTATATTAAGTGTTGCACAGAGAAATTCTGCAGATATTCAGTCTGTTCTGCTTCATGCAGTTCGTTGGTGTTTGTTATTATTTTTTCATTTACTGAAGCCCAGGTAAAATAGCCATGAGTTCCACTGCCTAAGCTACTAATGCTATATGTATTTTCTTACTTTAATTGTTAAAATAATTTCGTATTTTCATTAGAGATGACATTTTCTAGCATAGATCACGTGCTGGTCACGAGAGAATCTGACACTTCGCACTTGGAGTTACGAGCCGCCTTTGCAGGATAAAATTGACATTTTATACATGTGATTCCAGGTAAATACCCACATTAAATATGAAGGTAACAATATGCATGCATATAATCCGTGCTCATACACATATTTATATAACAAAAGCTACTTAGTTCATTTTTGTGCGTTCCCAAATTTCTTTTTTAAAATTATTTCTAATAAAACCAATAAGTAAACAAGTATCTAAACGCATAAGCAAACATAGATTTGACATACATAACTTTATCTATCCATCTTTTACGCATCACGTAGCAACCCATTTTAATGATAGCTTCCATAAGTTACAACATTTTTCTGTATGCCAATTGACATTGATCATTCGGAAATGTAATGCCAACGAAATGAAAGATATTTAATTCTATAAACTGTTTACATGAAACTCACAACAATAACAATATAATGGTAATTGACATTTTTTAAATGTGTATCGTTCTTTATAGTCTTTCTTGTGTACTATTTCTATATAAAATTGGTATCACAGATAATTTAAATTATAACCTCTTGCTTTAATGGTTAATATAAAATTGTACAATGTTACAAAGTTGTTAATAACTATACGAAGGGGAATAACTCAACAATCCACCCTTGAAGGTAATAGGGACATTGCGTGACCATTTCTGTCTAATCGAGAAATAACCTCACATGCAGTTGTAGGAATACACTAATTTGATTGGATTGTTGATTCGCCTCTGAGACAAGAAAAGGCATATATTATTCCGAGTGTGACTGTCTCCTTCCACACCATAACTACGATATACAACAAAACACTTAATATCGTGATCAATGGTGGCTAATTCCGATGTTTCTTTCCGTTTGACTTATGTGTGGTTGCGTCGGACGGGGATGGATCGCTTACATTATTTATGTATGGTCTCTCTTTGCTGATGCACATGAACAAACTTGGATTCGGCATTGATGACTTTGGCGGTCAATCTTGTTCGTCTCATGTTGCCACACATTTTAATGATAGTTTCCATAAGTTACAAGATGTATCATTTATACCTATGTTCATTTTCATTCTGAAACGGAACGCCGATGTTTCATACTAGATTCATCGTTTCCTACAGGTTTCAATTCAAAATTATATGTAGTTTCATTAACTAATAAATTCATAATATTTAATAAATTTAAAGAAAAACAAAACTGTTTATCTATATTTCTTTATGTAAGTTCTACAAATATCTTCTTAATGTTTACTTCATCATTGACTAATTGTCGCTTAGTTAAGATTTTTATTCCCTTTAGACTGTATTTCACTGTGAAATCTTTCTAGAAAGGATCGGCATATTTTACATCATCTACATGTTAGTTCTCTGCTCTTTTGTCTTGTTTGTCATGTATGTATCTGACAAACTGTGTGTGGAGGAAGTAAAAATTAATTTACAAATACATATTTCTCTGTTTTGCATATATCTGTAGTTAACCTTAGTTTGTATGTATATGTTTAGTTTCTTATATCCCTGTCGGACTATCAATTAAAGGAGTTTGTACAAGCATGTATTTTAACTCCATTAATTGATAGTTGATCCGAATGTTTGGATTAATTGTAGTCTCTTTTAGAATTAGTGTATGTATAATTGCAATGTTGATAGAAAATGTTATGTTGCACGTGTAGATCTTAGCATTGGTGTTGGCTTTTTCTTTGGCTTTGGTGTTGGTTCTAATTGATGCAGTTTTGTTTGTCTGCAAGCCTTTGCTGATTTAAAATGTGTAGCTGAATGCATGTTTTCGTACTGCGATCTCTGTTTTCACCTTCCGTTATTTTTGTCTAGTGAATCCCATCTTATACCTAATGACTTCTTTATTTTTAGGCTGTTTCGTTGCTTTCATTATTTGTAGCTAAAATTGGTTTTGATAGCCCATAAGGGCAATTGTTCTTTGCTAAAATCGGCTTGATAGCCTGATAGGCTATTGCCAAAATAGGCTTCAAAACCCATTAAGGTTACAAGCATTTGTTACAAGAAGTTTTATAGCCTGTTGTGATAGTATTACTTGCTAAAATCTGTTGATGAAATGATCGTGCAGAGCTAATTTCTTACTAATTCTGCAGAGTATAAAAATTGTAAAGTCTTGTTCTTTCAGTGCTTTATGAAATGCCGCTTACCATGTATTCGCTGACTGACTTGTACACAGACCCCAGATCATAGTGAAGCAGACGATCAACCAGTGCTCTATCCTGCAGGTCTTTGGGGTACAGTTTGGGATTCTTTCCGTACCGCTGTACCATATACGTCATAATTGGACGACTGCAACAGTTGTGAGATGTACGATATTAATTTATATTGTTCTATATAGTTTCACTTTTTAAAATAATAAATATTTTATGACTGCATCCGTTGAAGTGCTAGTTAATAACCGATATAATCATTACACTGAAATTGTATAATTCTCAGTTTCATTCTTTCGCAATAATGCGATTTTGAAACTATGTATCTTAAAAGATTCGGAGAAAAACAGTCTGAAATATAAACTGAACAGACAAGCATACCGAGTATATTTGTCAAGCCAAGTTTTTTAAGTAAAATATTTAGGTACACAGAAGCTAACGAATCTAACGAACCATGTGTTCTTATTTTTTCTAAGTTGTGTATATTCCTTAACATGTCAACTAATATCTTCCAATCATTATTCACTGGTGCACCCGTGTGAGTCACCCTTACTAGAAGTTTCCATGCTTGCACAATTGCTTTCAAGACACCCAATTAGTGATTTTGTGCCAATAAAACACCCCAACCTCACTTTTCCAGTTAAATCTCAATATTTGTCTGCTTAACTGTCATTATTTGTGGCGATTTGACACATAAGCAGCAGGGAAGTTCTACAGACCCCCTGGCACAGACGAAATTAACCTTTCCAGACAAATAATTTCCGTAGAACCCTCAGAATTCAAAAATAAAGCCTCCTACGCGAAATAATCCGAAAAATTCCCCCCCAATTTGCATTTTCGGGCATAAAAAAAATGGCAGCTTTTTTGGGGGGGGTATTGTAAAATTTATTTGCCGTAATTGAATTTGGGTTGCGGATGCTAATTTTATTTCACATTAAAACAATATCATTGAAAATAAGATGAGTCGGAAAACTAGCACAGTCGGAGAGCCTCACTCGGCTAGATTAGCGCGAGAGCAATTAGCGGCGGTAAAGAAGCTTATTCCGACAAAACAATTATTTAAGAAAAAAGTTCGTGAGTACGATGATGAACAACATCATATTGGTGAAGTATCGTCAAAGTGGTTGAGTCCAGTTACCGGAGTAATCGAACAAGTAGCATACGGCAAACAAACGAAAGATAAGGAACTTAGAGATCTTGGGCTTATTCCTATGACAAGAGATATTGAGCAGCACACTCGAGTTGTTCCTGGCCAGCTTGATCAAATTCATCAAGAACAAACACAAGTACGTCAAGCACAAGCACAGAAACAAGAAGAAGAACAAGAAGAAAGATTAAGGATCCCAGGCTCCAGTAAATTTACCGATGATACTATCGCAGAAATAAAATCAATGAAACCGGATGAGGTTGTGAAATTTACTGTAGAAAATTATAGGAAAGATAAACGAACAAAATTGATGAAACCTAATACTGCCGAAAAAGTAACATTTACGCAATGGACCAAGTGGATATACTATATCCACAATGATGTCACAACGGTTAAAAACGATCCAGAATATTCTAATTTTTTAGTTGATGTGAATCTTTATAAAAAATCTTCATCCAGCAAAACTGAACCAGAGGAATTTGAATATGAATATCCAAGGGCAATACAAAAAATAATAACAACAAATTATTTTACCGACGATGCTCTTGAACAATTTAGTGACGAAGATAAATTAATTCAAATAGCTAGATTTGGTTTTATGAAACCAGAAAAATATTTGAATCCACAACATCAGCATTTAAGATTGACAAAAAGCCAGTGGATTCCTACGGTGTATTTTGCTTCTGTGGAGAAGCCGGTTGACATAAGCGATCCTGATTATAAAAATTTTATAGAAAAGATAAATCGATTAGATCGAGAAGAAAAAATATTACCTGAGAAACAAAAAACAGGATATGGATATTCAGTTTGCCCCGACAGTGTTGTTAACGACGTATCTCGCCTCGAAGTATTAATCGGAGGAAAGCGAGCCGGAAATAACTCTCGTGAAATAATCAACGAAGCTTCAGATATTTGTCAGCGATTATTCCGCGGTGGTGTAATTGATTCCCACATTTATAAAGATCTCATCGGCGAACTTATTGATTAAATCAACACAATTGAAATAATATGATTATTCACAAACATCAACGCAGACCAGCACTGGTTCGCGTAGTAAACTCTAGATTGCCAGTATATAAATACGTTCACGGTAATGGACTTGGCGATATCATTGGAAGTCTTGTCACTCGAGTAGCACCTAAAATTGGTCCCGTGTTCAAACAACTAGGATTAAAAGCAATAGGAAAGATTGGCGAGACCGCTGTTTCTGGTATTAGTAATTTAGCTAGTAAAGGCTTTAATGCTGTCAAAAGTAAAATATTAAATTTAATACGTAAAAAAAGACCAGTCAGATTACCTATCACTAGAGAGATGCCGCCCGAAATTAGCAAAACCATAAATGAAGCAGCAAATAAGAAAATAAATGATCTGGCGCAGGAAGTTGCTAAGACGAATATAGCACATGAAATTGCAAACACAAATCTGGCGCATGAAATTGCAAACACAAATCTAGCTCATGAGATTGCAAATACAAATCTTGGAAATACAAGTTTCATTTCAGGAGATGGTCTTCGTTTTAGACGATATCATTAGTAATAATGTTTTCACAAGTGTCAAATGAAGTGTTTGACATGGATGAGCCTGTGGGTAGAGACACATCCGTGCGAGATTTTCAGTATTTCTCGTACGAGGTAGTTGAACCAAATACACCTAACCGCAAGGAAATTCAAGTTCACGATACAACAAGATATTTTCTTCCGTCTGAGGCGTATATCGAGGTTGTTGGGATACTTAATAAAACCGATAATACCAACTACGATGCAAATTTTAACGTTGGATTTGTCAATAACGGTATCATGGCATTATTCAAGAGTGCCACTTACATGATTGATGGAAGAGAGATTGAATCAATCACTGACAATGTTGATGTAGCAACAACGATCATAGGCCTAGCAAGATACTCGGATGATTTCACCAGATCGGCTGGTCCTAGTATGATGTTTGCTAAGGATAATTCTAATGCGCCGATATTCAAACCGTTTGTTGTTAGACGACCGAATAATAACGCCGGCAATGCTGTTGCTGATGTTGAAAATATGATAATTAATCAAACTGCAGATTATAATCTTGGATTTGCTACGCGAAAGAAAATGTTAGTTGGAGCCGAGAATAATTTCTCTTGTGCAATTCCATTATCTCACATTTTTGGATTTTGCCGGCATTTCAGGAAAGTTATTTATGGAGCGAAACATACAATTTCCTTTATTCGAGATGCCGCGGGTAATGATAGAGCCATTTGGCGAGAGGCGGGTGATGCTGGTAAGGTAACATTAACTAAAATTACTTTGTGGATGCCAGCAGTAACACCATCAATTCGCGAGGAAGAAAAATTATTATCATTCATGAATCAAGGAGGAAAATCCATCATGTCCTGGCTAACAACAACAACCGACTCCTCCGATGTTAATATGAACGGAATATACACTTGGCGAATTGCGTCACAGCAAGGTGTTTCAGCGCCCAGGCATATATTCATTGTTCTTCAAGCCGCAGACAGATACGATCAAACTCACAGTCACATGATATTTGATCAATTTGGGGCAACAAACGTATCATTAAGAATAAACGGTCAACAAGAACCATCCGAAGAAATAGCTATCAATTTTGCTCAATATTCTACGGCACGCGCGTATCATCGATTATTAAGTTATATGGGTCGCGATCAAAATATTGATACCGGATTGCAAATATCACAACTAGATTTTAATACTCTCTATCCCATCTATTACTTTTCCCTGGAACATCTTGATTTGGTAAAGCAGTCGGTTGTCGATATTCATTTCAAAGCAAGAATTAACACTGGAGGACCGGCAAGAGCCATCGCGGTTATTCTTAGTGATAGAACAATGATCCTAGAAGGCATCAGTGGTAGAATGAGAGTCATCGACGCGCCCGTAGAAAATATGTGATAAATTCTAAATTTAGATAAAGTGATTATTAATATGCCATACGAACACGTCAGCGTAACACTGACCCCGGGTCAGATAAAAAAACTTCAAGCAGCAACAACAGCGCGAAGAGGTTTAAAATTAATCTTGAAAAATAATCAGATTCACGGTGGACCTAACAAACTATCACTGACACGAGGTCAACACGGACGATTTACCAAAGCCAGATCAGCGAATTCTGGTGTTCATGTAACTCTCTCCATTGGCGCAGTGAAAGATATGATCAAGGTAGGTGGCTTCCTTCCTTTCCTATTGCCTTTATTAGCTCCGTTGATAACGGGCGCGTTATCAGCAACGGCTGGATTCGGAGTTAAAAAATTATTAGACAAAGTTACCGGAGGAAGATACGGCAAAAAAAAATACCATCGCGGATCCGGCCTGAGACTAGGACGACCTCCAATATACGGATCCGGTCTAAGATCATCACGCCATCATCGAATTTAGATTTAATCAATGAAGCAAAGAAAAAGAAAATAAGATTTTTCAGAGGAGTATTCATGCGAGATCAATTACCGGACAAACCAAATTCTACCGAGACAGGAATAATTAACCTCGATAAAAATTCCGGCCCTGGCACTCACTGGGTTGCGTACGCGATTAATCCTCGCGAAATCATTTACTTTGATTCGTATGGACTAGCACCACCAAACGAATTTTTCAAATATATTTCCTCGCTGAAACTTCCAGTTTGGTATTCAACACTTCCAACGCAAACATCAACCGATCCACCAATATGCGGTCCAGAATCAATTAACGTTCTTGATGCAATTTCAAAATCATCCCGCCCTTATCACAAAATTTTATTTGAATATACCGTAGATAAATATCATGGTTGACATTTATGGTAGATCTCTCTTTAGAAAGAAAGAAGAAACAGATGAAGAAAAAAAAATCGATACATCAAATTTTGCAACCAAGAAAGACATTAACAATCTTCTATCGTTGGCAGAAATAAATCCTGGTGAAATTGCTGTTTTTCAAAATACCGAAGGTCGATTACAAACTAGCAATGTCAAAGTAACTGATATGATTAGCCGAGATGAATATAACGAACGCATCAAGCAATTTACTCAATTATCAGATTCAGTAACAAAATCTATCACTGACGTTACTAATATTATCGCAAGTTTACCATCAAAGGCAAATATCGCAGATGTAGAAAAATCTGATAAAGAACTATCAGCGACATTATTGTTAAAGTTGGATAAGGCAGTCTACAATGAAGATCAGGAAAAACTTACAAAGCAACTAACTAAACTAACTAACGATCTTAAAAAACTCGATGAAACCTTAAAACAACTTAGCAAGAAAGTTGATGATAATATAAAGAAAACTACCGATACTTCATTCGTCGCAGATCAATTAACAAAGAAAAAAGTTGATCAGGAATTGCACGATGACCTCATTGATAAAGTAGGAAAGATCAACGAAGATATTACTAATATTATCGCTGACGTTTCTGAAATAAAAACCACAATGGATAAGAAAGGCGATAAAGTGTTATACGACGATCTTAGCAAGACGACAAAGAAAATCAACGACGATATTGCAAAAATCAATAAACACATCGAATCGTTACGTGGAAGTGATGATTACGATGATCTTGTTGAAAAAACAAAATCCATCAACGATGATATTGCCAAGATAAACAAAGATATCGAAGCGGTGCGTTCACTAACATTTCAAAAAGCTGATAAAACATCACACGACGATCTTAGCGATAAAACAAAGAAAATTAGTGCTGATATTGAAACAATGCGTGTGTTAATGAATCAGAAAGACGAGAAAACAAAATCTATCAATGATGATATTGATCAAATCAGCAAAGATATTGAAACAGTCCGTGGATTAGTACACCAAAAAAGTGATAAAACATCACACGATGATCTTGGTGAAAAACTAACAAGAACAACCAGGGACGTTACTAACATTCTTGCCGATGTTACAAAGATAAATACTGCAATAAGTGAAAAGGTTGATAAATCATCACACGACGAGAAAACAAAATCCATTAATGATAATATCAATCAAATCAACAAGGACATTGAAACGGTTCGTGGATTAACTCATCAAAAAGTCGATAAATCATCACACGATTATCTTAGTGAAAAACTAACAAAAACAACCATGGACGTTACTGGTATTCTCGCAGATATTAACACAGTACGTGAACAGAAAATCGATAAATCATTATATGATGAGAAAACAAAATCCATCAGTGATGATATTACTAAAGTTAGTAAGGACATTGAAGCAGTTCGTGGATTAACGCAGCAGAAAGTCGATAAATTATTATATGATGAGAAAACAAAATCCATCAGTGATGATATTATTAAAGTTAGTAAGGACATTGAAGCAGTTCGTGGATTAACACAACAGAAAGTCGATAAATCATCACACAATGATCTTGGTGAAAAACTAACAAGAACAACCAGGGATGTTACTAACATTCTTGCTGATATTAACGCAGTTCGTGGATTAGCAAATCAAAAAGTTGATAAATCATTGCACGACGAGAAAACAAAGAAGATTGATGAGGACATTGAAGTAGTTCGTGGATTAGCAAATCAAAAAGTTGATAAATCATTACACGACGAAAAAACAAAGAAGATTGATGAGGATATTACTAAGATTAGTAAGGACATTGAAGTAGTTCGTGGATTAGCAAATCAAAAAGTTGATAAATCATTACACGACGAAAAAACAAAGAAGATTGATGAGGATATTAACGCAGTTCGTGTATTAGCAAATCAAAAAGTTGATAAATCATTACACGACGAAAAAACAAAGAAAATCAGTGATGATATTACTAAAGTTAGTAAGGACATTGAAGCAGTTCGTGGATTAACACAACAAAAAGTCGATAAATCAGCACACAATGATCTTGGTGAAAAACTAACAAGAACAACCAGGGATGTTACTAACATTCTCGCCGATATTAACGCAGTTCGTGGATTAGCGATTCAAAAAATTGATAAATCATTGCACGACGAGAAAATAAAATCCATCAATGATGATATTGAAGCGGTACGTGAATTAGCAAATCAAAAAGTCGATAAATCAGCACACGACGAGAAAACAAAGAAAATAAACGAAGATATTACTAAGATTAGCAGCGACGTTGAAACGGTTCGTGGATTAGCAAATCAAAAAGTCGATAAATCAGCACACGACGATCTTGGTGAAAAACTAACAAGAACAACCAGGGACGTTAATAACATTCTCGCCGATGTTACAAATATAAATACCGCAATGCTTCAGAAAGTTGATAAATCATCACACGACGAGAAAACAAAGAAAATCGATGAGGATATTAACGCAGTTCGTGAGCAGAAAGTCGATAAATCATCACACGATGACCTCCACAAGAAAATCATTGAAGATAATACTAAGATCATTGAAGATATCAACGCAGTACGCCAAATCGCAATTAAGAAAGTTGATAAAACAATACACGATAACCTCCAAAAGAAACAAAAGAAAATCAACGATGATATTCTCGCAGATGTTACCAAGATAAATACCGCAATGGGTGAAAAAGTCGATAAAACATCACACGATGATCTCAGCGAGAAAACACAAGAAATCAACACAAAAATTGAAAAATTGTCCCGTATTGTCATCCCACCGGATGTGGAAAATGTAGAAAAACTTGGTTGTTATATATCATTTGTGGTACAAGCGATAAACAAGATATGGAGACCCGAATCAAATATTACGAGTTGGATTGCACCAATTACTGGCGTATATCGAGTATATTTCATATCCAAAATAAAATTCACGGTAACAACTGAATTTCACAAAACTAATACATTTCATGAGTATTATCCTGGAATTTTTATTATTTCCATGGAGGAAAATACTCGGGAGGTATTTACATTAGAACCACCAGATAGAACCATCACAGGAGAAATCAAATATCTTGCAATTTATGAGTTTTTATCCGGGTTGGATAATATTCCGTACAAAACTAAATAATATAGTAATTATTATTGTAGATTAAATAAATGACAGCATCAGATTATCGATATAATCTTGCGCGATCATGGCAAGATTCGCTAAAAAAACAAATAGACGAATATCAAATAAAAATAAAGAAATACCAACGCAGATTAGTTACTATTGATGTTGTTGTTTATACTGCATCAGCTATAATCGCCGGCGCGGGTATTGTTTTATCCGTGGTAACAACAATCGCACCGATCGTAGCAACGATAATAATTTCATCAACAACAACGATAGCTG
Organism: Sinohyriopsis cumingii; assembly: GCA_028554795.2. Taxonomy (NCBI): domain Eukaryota; kingdom Metazoa; phylum Mollusca; class Bivalvia; order Unionida; family Unionidae; genus Sinohyriopsis; species Sinohyriopsis cumingii. The sequence continues at coordinate 155,599,571 of CM068825.1, read as the reverse complement.
GCGTTCTCAATATTATTGCAAGAAAAATATCTTCATGCACCAGCGAGAAACTATTATCGTACAAAAATAAACTAACTAAAATTAACGACGCATATTCGAAGTTATCATCGCTGATTTCCGAAAGTCTCAACGATGGAGTTATATCCGATATAGAATTTTATTCGATGATCAGCATCTACTCGGAGATTGAACAAATGAATAATAATAATGTCCGAGTTAGTCCAGATAGTGACAAACACAACACCGCCGACAACAACGTTAATATCACTAAGCTCAACTAATCCAGAATTTAGTATTAGTTTTCCAACTCCAATTAGCGTCAAGGAAATGGCATTGATACAACTTCGTGTTTATAATAGCTGGCCTAATATCAGATCAAAATCATTCGGTAAATTATTATCAAACAATTCACTTGTTGTTGCTGATAAGAAACACGCCGATGGAACTCCTAGTTGGTTTGTCGTTAGTATACCAACCGGCAGCTATGAGATTGAACAGATAAATAGCGAGTTCAACACTAGAATATCGAATATTACTGGCGATGCTCATCCAGGAATAAAGATATCAGCACATGAACCAACGTTATCATCAATCATTGAAGTATCGTCGCCGTATATGGTAGATATTTACCGTTCATCTATCAGGACAGTATTAGGCTGGCCTGATATTCCGCCTGGTAGAATAACAACACCAGAACCAAAGAAGTCCGACTTCATCAGCAATGAAAAAAACTTCCACGGACTTGACTTGGACTATATTGATCAGTATGAACAAACTAAGGCGAGTCTTGATTTTTCATCAGGATCAGTTTATATGCTAGATTTGTTCGAGGATAGTATTACAATATTATTTGTTAAAATTATCAACGAATACGAAATACAAAAGAAACTGTTAGAACATTATTTCCAAGATTGCGTATTTAACGTACAAGCTTCATGCAACGAAATTATAATTACAACAGAGCGGATAAATAAATTAGCTGCTGATATGGAACTTATTAACGAACTAGCAACGGGCTATATACAAAACAGCGCCGTTTTTGGTATGGGTTTTATTATTAACGCATTTATGCAACGACATAATCTAACCGAGAGGACGTTGCCAAATTATAAATTTCCCGGCTACAATGTTGATGAGATGAGAAAATTTGTCACTGATACGACTGATAAGTTATTTCCTAAATTGCATGACGCTTGGGTTAAGAAGAAAACACAAGCAGAATCAATCTTGATGCATGATAATGATGGAATTGGACAAGGGAGACATATATCACCTGGGATAGTTAATATAACCGAAGTGATTGCTGTTTATCTTCATGCTGATGTTGTGGAAGGTAGCTACAATGTTGATCCTGCAATATCAAGAGCGGAGCAGGGATTTGTATTATACACATTCTCTCCTAACGTCTCTCCTGGTTACTTGATAATAAAGGAGCCGGTTAATCCGTTTTACCTACGCTGTCATAATCGATTATTATCAAGAATAAATTTCAAACTAACAAATCAAGATGGAAATTTACTTGATATTCGCAGAGAAACGTTAAGTATAAGTTTGTTGGTGAGATCGTAATCGAAAGTTTTTGATTTTTAAATCTGTATCCCAGGGAAAAACAAACGAAAAAAATAAATAAAATCCAGGGAAATTTTCACAAAATAAAAAAAAAAGATATTTTTTCTGAATTTTATTTATTTTTTTAATTTTGGCGGGGGTATTTACCCTTCAAATCGAGTAATTTATATAATTTCGTGAATCCGCTGGGGTAAATACCCCTCAAATCGAGTAATTTATATAATTTCGTGAATCCGCTGGGGTATTTACCCCTCAAAATTAATAAATTTGTGTAATTTCAGTAAATAAATTATTTTGGTAAATAATAAAAAAAAATTAATAAAAATCAGAAAAATTAAGAAAGTTTCGTAATTTTATGTTTTTTGTTGAGTATTTACCCCTCAAATCGAGTAATTTATATAATTTCGTGAATCCGCTGGGGTATTTACCCCTCAAATCGAAGTAATTTATATAATTTCGTGAATCCGTTAGGTAAATACCCCCGCCAAAATTAAAAAAATAAATAAAATCCAGGGAAATTTAAATCTTTTTTTTTATTTTGTAAAATTTCAAAGATTGGAAAATTCTCTTGTTTTTTCATCAACAAGTTTTTTCAATTGTCTGACACGAGAACTTGTGATTTTCCTTGATTCATATGCGTCGGATAAAATTAATCTAGCTTTTTCTACTAGCGTTGATAATTTAACAAAATCCTCGATGTGATCATCGCTGACTGTCGCAAGTGATTGATACATCGCGATTTGGATCTTCTTTATTAATTTATATTCTGACGGCAGGGTATATTTATATTCGAGTCTCCCTAGAATAATTGTTTCGAATTCTGATCTGATTTTATTCACATCAAGGTCCGATGGGAGATCTATTTTTCTTTTCAAACTATTAATCTCTCCCATAATATCGTTTATTATTTCTTCGTCCATTATACTAATTTTGTAGTATTTAATTATTCTTCATCATCATCAAATATTATTGGAACATAGAAGAATCTGATCCACTCACCGAGATTGTAGGAAAATGTTCTGTGGTTTATTCCCTCCGCTACTCGCCATATCGATACTGGAGTAATTTCATAAAATTTCGCAGCAGCATATATCGACTCAAATGCAATTTCTTCATTTGTTTCTTGATTTACCGACTTAACTGACTTGGCATCTTTCGGATGTTTTCCAGTGTTACCCGAGGAACAATTTTCACTCTGAGTCACAACTCGAAGATTAGTTAATTCATTATTAAGTTTATTTCCATCGATATGATCTATAACCAAATTGTCTCTGATGAGTCCATGGAAACATTCGAACACAAATCTGTGAACGAAGTAATTTGTTTTTCTTCGCCTATTATTTTTGCTGATTGTGAATTTGAGATATCCATTCATATTAATATTACCAACAAGATTCTTCGTTCTGATGTGTCTCACATTTCCATCCTTGGATGCTTCATAATCATCAATGGTAGGATGTGATCTATATTCGCTCATAGGAATCGTTGATTTCATTTCCATATATAATATTTTATACTTCTAAATCATAATTTGCTTTGAAACGATTAATATAATCTTCTTCACAAGAAATTACTGAGGAAGATTTCTTTTCATAATATCTCCGTAGCTCACGATATTTCTTTCCACCACAAGAAAAACATAATCGAGTCTTTCCTCGAATGCCAACTTGGCAAACCAAACATCGTTGTGGTCCTTTGTTGCCTCGTCGAACTTCGTATATATGAGCGCCGCAATATTCACCTCTGCAAGATTTATCACATGATTTTGTTGATCCGACTATTATCCAAGCGCATTGCTTCATTATTATAATTAGATATTTGTCTAAAATATAATAATGGATTTATTTGATCTTGATGAGGCAGAATATATCATTCCTGAAGTAGATCGTGCAAAGAAAGAATTTTTCGACGATGGCGCGATTCATGTTTGGTCAACTTGGAAAACTAATTTCATTGATGCTACGATGAATCTAGAGCGAGCAAGGAAGATAATCGAACACATAAAATCTGAACACAAGGATGAGCGATTTATCTTTGGAATAAAATTTATTGCACAAATGCCGGACGATACTTGGATTATTCGCGACAAACGAGATCCAGTACGCGGCGGTAAGAAAAATGTCGTTCTTGATAAGAATTCGAAGCCAGGATTATTATTGGGAATTGATGGTCCTTATTATGCTAGAGCCTATCCTTCTAGTGCTGTAGTGTATGGAATTTATCGGCTGAATAATAATCCTGATGCGAAAAATCTACCAGCGATGAAAGAATCACCGATGATAAATTGCGTGGCTGAGAGAGTTATCGAGCATATGAAAAATGCTCGTCGCGGATCTGGTCTGACCCAATTGAGATTGGATAAAATTAATTCATGGGCAAAGACAGTTGCTGATGGTGCATCGATTGATGATGTTGCTGCGCTGAGCAAGAAACTTAAATTTCCTATTACGGTTAAAACACTATCGGGTGAAATATTATATTCGTCGCCGTATAAATCTCGAGGAACACCAATCGAAATTGTTGATCATAATTCACATGCGTGGTCGCAGTCAGTGATGATATTCCCGAAGGATCGCTCCATTAAATTCTATCCCGTGGAATTTTTCACGGATGACGTAAAAGACAATTCTGATGCAATGTTCCGATATATCAAATTATTAGCAAAGTCTGATCCAATATCGGTTTGGTTATTTTCTAGCGAAGAAAAATACGATCAATTTATCTTGCCACGCGGAGATATTTACCGTGATGAAAAATTGCATGAAGCGATGAGAAATATCGCGGAGAAATATTCGTCAAATCCAGATCAGTTGCTGACAAATTGTTTTACTGTTCCATCTGTTGCCGCTCATGCCGCGAGAGAAAGAAATTCGTGGAAACCCACAAGGAATGAGTTTCTTAATGATATTCAACTTAGTTGTATCGAATACGGTCATGGAGGATTGTGGAATACCAAATATTATTTCGAAGATATGATTTCAGTTGATATGAGCGCGTGTTATCCTGGAAGTTTCCTTGGATATGGCGATTGTGCAGATTACTTTGCTAAATTCGGCCATCCTACCAGCGAGATGACTAGAGTGGCAATTAACGGACCGTTACCTGATTTTGTTATGACAGGATTCGCTAATGTTACTTCATTCGAACTTGCTGAAAATTTACATAGGATTTGCTATATTTGGTTTGGTCGGCATTTATCTCAGCGAAGATGGGTTCCCATAGTGCTGTTGAGATATATGCTAGATTCATCGATGTTGATATCGTTGACGATAAGCGAGGCAATTATATCGTATAGGAAACAAACTGAAGTGTGGTTGCCAACGGATTGTGAAAACGCGAAAGATATTGGAAGAAAAATAATTGGTAAATTTACTCAAGGAGGATCAGTTGATCATAAACACAGACACGCTAGGTTATTTATCAATGATGCTGAGATGGATTTTATTATTGCCGATACGGTGTCAAGAGGAATATTTTGCAATAGAGAAAATATTATTATTGATGGAACGAAATTAGGTACCGTGATTACTTATCTCGATGGAGAATCAGCGCAGTATACTCATTTAAGATCATCGATGCTCGCTTATGTGAGTATTAATTTGCTGTCAATGATAAATAAATTTGCCGATATCGCGGTAAGGGTTGCAACGGATTCGTTTTATATCAATAAAAAATATCAGTGTAGGTTGGAAAATTTAATCACCGATGGTTCTTGGGGAACCTGGAGAATAAAAAATGAGGATATTCTAGATTATTGTGAAGACGCTGATGTAGAAGATTGCGATAAGTTTCATAAAGACCAATGCGATGAAGTATCAGCAGCATCATCTGCGTTTGATCCGATTTCACGAAACAAATTCGTTTATCTGAATGGTCCTGGCGGTAGTGGTAAAACCACACGAGCGATAAACTTATTTTCAAACTCTGATATGATAGTGTTAACTCCAACTCACAGGTTAGCAAGAGAAATAAAGCAGCGTGGCGTTAGTTCTTGCACGTATCACAGTTATTTCAAGTACAGTGGTGGATTATGGGATCCGGCTCGAATGGGAAACAAATATATCAACAAGATTATAGTATTTGATGAAATTTGCACAGTAAATTTAGTTATACTAAAATCATTCCTAAGTTGGTTGGAAGAAAAAAATACTGCAGTGATAATGTGCGGAGATCATGGTCAACCTGATCCTATTGATGGTGAATCTCCTCATAGATGGCTCAGAAACTTTGTGGATTATTATGAAGAGATTGATGCCGATTATAGATCTAATGATAATTTACTAACTGAGTTTAAAAAAATGATTCGATTGCAACCTAATAAGTTTCAATGTGATGTGATGAGAAAAATAATTGACGAGACTTCGATGGATAATTTTCTAACTTTGTGGCGTCCAGATCATTTGATTGTTGCTAGTAGGAAAATTATTCGCGATACTATTCAGGAAATACTATTCAAGCTTCACTGCGAGAAATTTCCAACGTTGCAGGTTCCGTTGTGCTATAGGCCTGCTGATACCAGAAAACAAAATATTAATGTTACTTTGCCATACGGAGAAGAAAAAATATTAGTTTTGAACGATATTATTTTCGTTGATATTAATCTTGTCAACGATGCGATAAACGCAGAAAGATCGCCGTGGAAACTTGGATACGCAGCAACGATTCACTCGTCACAGGGATTAACAGTAGATGGTCAAGTCTGGATTGTCGATGATAGAATTTCCTGGTCAAATTTAGTTTATCTAGCTGTTTCTCGAGTAAGAAAATTATCTCAGTTGGGTAGAATTAAATTTCACATTAACGAAGATGGCGGTAATTGAGTATCCTTTGGAATTACTTGTAGTTCCTCTTTGGTAAATCCTCGTTGTGGTGCTAATGAATCTAGAAAATAAATTGCTGGTCTTCCTGATGATCTTGTTACGGCCGATATTTTATGCGTTGTAACACTCCAGTTTGGATCGGTTGCTCTTTTTCTGCCACCCTCGGCCTCGCCTTCTTTATATAAATATCTAACCGTGACACTACCCATCACCGGTGAAATAGTAGAATCTCGCTTTAGTGGTATTTTTGTTTTTGTAATTGCAATTGCGGGTTTCATTGATATTGTTCGTGTTACCTCGTTATTTAGCGCGTTAATCACGTGAGGTAATCTTGTTACCCAATCGTGAGATCGTTTATCTTGGATAAATTCGCGCGCGTACTGATATCCGAATAATCGTTCTGCAAGAGTTTTATTGAATCTCTCAACGATAGCTTGATTGTGATGAACACCTACAATACCGCGACGGATTTTAACATTATTCTTTTTCATCAGTGAAGTAACCGCGCCAAGAAATTCTCGACCTGGATCAACCTGGAGAAGCTTCGGCCATGTTAATGGAGATCGTGAATAAATTTCGCTAAACGCCTTAGCAATATCTGTTGCTGTTTTATTCGATAACGGTTCCGCTTCTTTGTACCTACTTGCAATATCAACAACCGTCAGAACATATTTGTATATAACTCCGTCAACGGTATCGTAAGGAAGAAACATTAAGTCGGCCTGATGAACTTCATTAGGGACGCTGACAGAGAAACTCGCATATGGTATTTTCTTAGGCGGAGGAAGATAAATTTGCCAAACAGCTTGCTTTGATAACCATGATGCAGCGGTGGAGTGTTTTACTTTTGCGGCCTTGGCAAGTTTGGCAATTGCTGATTTTCCTTTCCAAAATCCTCGCGGAGAATAATATATCTGCTCCATTATAATTTACCAGCACCGAGAACTAATTTACCTTTCATTGCTCCTTTTATCAACCAAGTTGCCAATTTTTCTTTGAATTTTTTATTAGGTACTGCGTCTATTGCGTGAATTAGCTTCACATCAGCGAGATGTCGTTGTTCTAAATCTCCACTGCGATATGCGAGATCGTGATAATAACATGCGTTATCGATAGCGTTTACTGGTTCTTCACCAGGATTTGGTTGATTATTATTATTAAGTCTTATATCTAGCCTTGTACCAGGTCCGCAATAGTTGTATCCTGGCAGATGTTTCTCTCCGGGATATTTCGCCCAAGGCAATCCTGGCAGATTTGTTAAGGAGGCGGTAATATCTCCTCCGGTTCTTCTATCTTTTTTTTAACGAATCTATATTTGATTGTACCACAAACCGCACATTCACCTTTGATAGCATTCCTGTTGTTGCGTGTAACAACTTCGATTGGATTTAGCGTAGCAGTTCGAGTGCGACACTTAACACAATATGAATCCATAATATTCTAATAACATGAATGTAATTGATTTTTCAGCCACGAAAAAACGCGAGCAAGTGAAACACACTTCAGCATTACCGAATTCGATAAGAATGATAATTATTGGACCGTCGGGATCTGGAAAAACTCAGTTATTGCTAAATTTGATAATGAGATGGCTAAAATGGGATAAATTGTATTTAGTTGCGCCATCCGTAGATGATCAGCGATGTTATCAAGTACTAAAGGAATTTAGCGATAATACTGAGGATGGCACAATAGAATTTATAACGGATATCAATGAAACTCCATCAGTGGAAAATTTAGACGGTGATGCTAATAATCTTGTTGTTTTCGACGATGTGATGCTGGATAAGCAAACTAATCCGGCCAGGATATTCTCGCGTGGCCGACACAAGAACACCGATGTGATTTACGTGACGCAGCGATATACGCAAATTCCGAAGGTTATTAGAGATAATTGTAATATTTTATCAGTTTTCAATGGCGTTGATACTCACACACTGAGGAATATCCATCAAACTTGGTGCAATGGCGATATGGATATAAATAAGTTTAAAAGTTTCTTTAGTCACGCTCAGGCAACTCCGCACGGATTTGTCACGATTAATCTTCATGATCCGCGTAGTAGATATCGAATCGGTCTTGATCAGATTTACTCATAAAATTGCAACCCAAATTCAATTACAGCAAATAAATTTTACAATACCCCCCCCAAAAAAGCTGCCATTTTTTTTATGCCCGAAAATGCAAATTGGGGGGGAATTTTTCGGATTATTTCGCGTAGGAGGCTTTATTTTTGAATTCTGAGGGTTCTACGGAAATTATTTGTCTGGAAAGGTTAATTTCGTCTGTGCCACCTGGTCTGTAGAACTTCCCTGCTGCTGACACATATAATCGCAAGCTACCACGCATAAAAAGTATAACATTCTAATTTCAAATGAACAGCCACTAACATTGAAAAACTGGAAAGAATGAATGCAACAAATACAATACTCTTTCGACCTTCCTTTTTAATTTTGTTCTTAAACAAAAATTAGATTTCACTTTCGAGTTCGCAAAACACACATTTTAGTATGTTCAAGAGCAGTGTTTCACACTAAAACATGCTCGTTTAATTTAACGCAACATGTAGAATCCAAGAGTGTTTCTGTTTTTAGTAAAACCTTGGTTAGTGAGACTCAAATTTCTGCTATATACTATCTCTATATAACATGTTACTTTGCTACTGGACTTGTAACTTGATAGCCAGTCTTTCCAATAATGATGTGCCTTGACATAATATATTTCAGTTCTCTTACTTTGTTCCAGTTCTTTGCCAATTGTCTGCCTTGTTTTGATTATATTTAATATGTTAAATCTTGTACTTTACCTTTCCCACAAACTGTAGTTTCCATCCACCATCGTCGGTATTGTTGTATCTGGATTTATCTGCAATAACCAAACACAATATTATGTACCGTAAACATACGCATATCGGCTTTGTTTATTTCGTGGTGTACGTGCACGTATTAGATATGCGAATGAGCAACGATCGGTCGACGATTACGCTCTGACAGTCAGGATCGCATGGCAGTTCAGAAGATAACCACCATGTTGAACTTCAACCCCTCCTCCCAAAAGAAACTTAGCAGAGAAAAATGGGTTTGCCATTTATTATAAAATGCCAATAGCTTAGATATTAACAGCAAACAAAAAAAACGCAAAAAAGGTAAATATATCTAAGGACCTATAATTCAGCTTCTTACGTCGAGGGACGTAATCTTTTTATATGGTTGCTGGATCTTTAAAAAAAAAAAAAAACAGTTTTCTTTTATTTGATCATGCTTATGGATGTAGTTGATATGTTTAGTAAATACCCCAACATTTAAAGCAGTGTATTAGAAAACTCAAAGTGAAATAAAATGTAAAATTATGCCTATCCAAACTAAATGATTATCTCTGGACTATTGATAGTTTTCTCAGATACAAATTTAACATCTGACAGAGCGATAAAATTAATGTTTAATGTTTACAGCCATCAGAGGGGTGATATCAAACGGGGTTTGTATTTGAGTCCTTACCCTCTGGTATCACCCATTATCCATTAAACGCTCGATCACCATTTTTGTAAATCATTTAGAAGAAAAATCACTTAACGATATTTGTTTAGGGCATAGTAGATTTCTAAGATATTTTCAGAAGTAGTTGGTCGCTTGTTTTGGTTAGCTGGTGTTCAAAAGCAAATTATCACATGCAAGACTATTTTCTTGCCGATAAAATGAAATTAAAATACCTAGACAATTACAAGAAACAAAATAAAATAAATACAATATTTGTTACCTTGGCAAACTCGGGAGTTTTATGTTCCCCTTTAAAGAGGTCGATGTGCCTGATCTGGACCGGGATGTCAGCCGCCTTTGCAGTCATCCATACAGCTCGGGACGGTGCGCTCAGAGCATGGATGTACAATGTCAGGTTTTTTGGAGTGCCAACATTGTCAGAGGGCAACTGTAAAAGAATAATTTACAAAAAAAAATATTTTACAAACTAAATCGCTCGAATTCCACATTTTTGCTAACAGAACCGGACGACTACAATTACGACGTTTTCCAGTATTGTTGAGCACGATGCAGGCTGTTATTAATAAATAAATAATGAAAATTCTATATTACGTATATTCTGAACTTAATATATTCATGACAGATGCTAATATGATTCCGATTTTCAGCTCTTCAAAAAAAGGTACCATGGGACTACCAAAAATGAATTGGACTTGGAACATGTACATTTATACAGCTCTTGTTTTCCTTCTCATAACCGCATTATAAGAAGACTGTTTCCATATATATATATATATATATATATATATATATATATATATATATATATATATATATATATATATATATAGGTACTTTTCTTTTGCTAGTTTATTACACTTGGATAAAAAGAAAATTTCTGTATTATTAAATTGATTTATTCAGTTATTAAACAGTAATGTTTCTGATTTGGATGAGATCAAAAGACACAATAGTGTCAGTTATAAAAGACGTGCGATTGAGGAAGGTTGCAAGATGACAAAAGTGAGCAGTGTGGATCCAAGACAGAGGTAGTGATATTTAGCGAAGGTAGAACATTTATATGATACATTTTTTAATATAATACCTGAAATTGAAATATAAATGACACAATATAACGTTTTGCCTATATTGGCAACAGGAGTGACTTATACTGAACTAATTCGTCTCCGCCAACTATACAAATATCAAGAAGGCTAGTTACATGCCATAAAGGTATATTCAGTACACGCGCAGACTTAAACTTAAAAATGTGAATAAATTATAATAATTGGAATCTTGTGGGGCTGCATATGTCCCATAAAGGTTAAATGGATTTGTATACATGACACTTAATATAGTATTATATGCCATGTAGTAGAATTTAAATGAGAAAGGTACATACGAGGCTAGGCCATTAAGACTGGGCACCGTGGGGGATGGAGGGAGGGAAACGCAACGTTGGAGTGCACTCAACTGCTAATCAAATGAGCTCAAAGTGACGCCAAACTCTAATAATTTAAGTCCATGAGTAGTAATTTAGATACGGATCATGGTACATGTAGTAACTTTACTTTTAAGCCTATCGTATGACCTATACCCTAATCTCTGACCTTCGCCTTTGGTCACTAGTGCTCAAATTTCTACTAAAATTTACTTGGAAACCTGAACCACCGATCTTCAAAATGTCATGAAAACGTAAACTGGCCCACTGGTCGTCAATAAAATATGAAAAGTGTGATCCGGGGCAGTGTTCGACATAATGTCATATATAACAAAAATCCAAGACCGGTGGTCTTCAAAATTTGATAGAAAACAACAGAGAAGTGGTCATCAACATTATGTCGAAAACCTCATTGACATTCAAAACTCTGTGAAAAAGCACAGGCCTCCCCATCTGCTATACACCCAAAAATACAGGATCAAAAGCCTGCGCGTATCCCTTAATTTTAATACCTCCAAATCTACTAAGATTCCCAATTAAGTATGAAAACAAATAAGGAGATTCATATTTTGAAAAATAGCAAATAGTATTTCTTGACTCTTGTCATGCATCGCATTTTAATCAACGGTGGAAAAAGGAATATCAAAGGTAGTGAGAGAGCTAATTAAGTTGTAAGAACTTGTAACTAGCCCCATTGTATCATAGTGTGACAAGAAAATATTATTAAACTTATAAGTTGTAAGAACTTGTAACTAGTCCCATTGTATCATAGTGTGACGACATAAAGATATATTACACAGTTTATTACTATTTTAAATATAAAACACTACACATTAAAAAACTATACTATTACTTTTTACAATGATGACTAAGATAATGTGATCTAAAATTTTGGCAAAACCAATTAAACTGAGTAGTACTGACATCTGGAATTTGAATATCTCGTTGTCATTTATCATATAATATTATACCAGAAGTAGTGCAATAAATAAACAGGTGTCATCTACACTTTCGCTACATAATAAAGTATTTAATCCAGCAAACAACAGCATAAATCTAGAACTATTTTAAACAAACTGTACTAATTTCACCATGCCAACACATCATAATATGGTATAGTTAAAAGGGACAAATGTCCGTCGTGTTTATGGTCCAAAAAAGTATTTGAAAAAATAGAGGGATAGGGCTGGTGCTGAGATCAGTAGGAAAAGCATGAACTAGAAAAATGGCGGAATAGAGAATAGTTGACGACGATATTGTTAAAACTCCAAAACACAATAGACTGGACCTGTTCCTTTCTTCAACGGACCTATATATCAAGGAATAGTACGCCTGGTATTGGTTCATATTTAGTTTGTTTGTGCGGTGGTGTTGGTGGTAGTGGGGCAAACAAAGATTGCCAGCGGTATGTGGGACGCAATCCCAATAGGGGCACAGAGATATATTCCCACCCCATCTGATCAGCGGATCCGCCCCTCGAACTTAGCTAACATTTCTTTTATCGAAAATGATCCTGTTTTTGGAACGGGTTTACAAATCAGCAGTGTAGTAATATTGCCTAATATCTGTAACTACGACATTGTTTGCATCATCTAGTAGAAAGCAAATCCCAAGGCTTTCTGCACGGCCCCTAAATTAAGTTGCTTTTATTTTTTTAACATAAAATACATATTTCAGCTATCTCCATTTAAAGTGATACCTCTTTTCATTTTTAAAAAAATTGTAAAAGGGACTATTATATTAGGGGTTAAAACTGAAGTGTTGACGTACGCACAAAAATGTGTGTTAGCCAAGATCAAATCATAAACACAACTGGCCAATTTGTTGTTTTTTTGTTTTTTTTTATTTTTTTTTTTATATATATACAATTTTGAAGAAAACGTGCCTCCTTTTTTCATTTAATTTCGAGAACCACTGACTTAGGGTTTTCCTTTCATTCTACAATTTTGCCAACCACTCGCCAGGTTGTTTTTCATATAACTGTTACGACCAGTGGGCTAGGATTAAATCATTCAAGTTTGAAGACTAGCGGCCAAGGTTTTCTAGTAATATTTTGAGGGTGAGTGGCCGTGTATTTTTTTCTTCTTCTTATAAAAGTTTGAAGACAAGTGTTCCAAGTTTTGTTCCATAACATTTTTAAGGCCAGTGGTTCAAGGTTCTATTGTAATGTTGAGAAATAGTGGTCTAGAATGAAAGACAGAAAAGTGGAAGAAAGTTATTCATTAGGGTGGAAGGTCAGATTTCAGGAGGTAAAGCACAAGTTAGACTATGTCCCAGGATCCATAGATATATTAGTACTTCCATGCGCATGAATAGTGTTGTTGCAAATCTAAAGTAAGAGGTTTGTTCGATTTGACTGGTTATTTGATTGATTATGGGAATCTCAAACCAAACAATTAGCCAATTTCTAGGTAAAAACGTCATAGTGTCCGATATTCATTAGACTTTATGGTAACATGGATTAGTTTCGTAAAATGTACTCTCGATTTCTTGACACAAGAAATTATCAGGATGTATTCACATACATGTGTTTTGTAATTCGTGTTCCATGATGAATGGCGTGAAGTACTGCTCTACGGCTTTGAAGTTGGGGTCATACGAATGTGAAGCGATAAAAACCATGCAAGTGTGTAATTAGAGTTTCATGGTTTGTGTTCATTAGGCAATTATGGATATCTTATTTGTGGTATTTGCAAGTTTAAGACTCGGTCAGTTTACAACGACTGTTGTCTTGAGGTCCTTGCAAAATAGGAAAAACACAAGCCACACCCACCCGGGTGTTGTTTGATTCACTCGGTTTTGAGACCCCTTCCGTGTTATTGTGCAAAATATTTGGTTGTCTACATCACCTGACCGCTAAATAATGGTTGATTGGTCCCATTTTGTTCCAAACTCAAACTCCCTTTTGTCACGGAACCCACCTAGCTACGATGTAGTAGCCTCAACTTATTTGTCGTGGTTGAGGCTATGAACTGATCCCATATCAAGTAATGTAACAAAACAAATCATCACTAAAGTCAGAAAAACACATCGTGTAGAAATCTAGTACATAAGTATAATCATGCTGTGAAAGAAATTTGGCTTATTTTCAATTTATTAAGCCCTTACACGGTAAAATAAATTGGCATGGTTACACTAATCTCACCGTGGCCGCTATGACAGATAACGCGAAACTCTCGCCGTGACCCCTTTTATACGTAAGGCTTGCAAGACCATATTTGGATATTCTACGCTATGTTATTATCAGTCAAGTGGCGAATAATGGCTTCTTGGTGGAATTTCAAAGTTGCCGATAAACCGTATTTACCTTTAATGCGCAGAATTTCTGACTCAAACCACGCCATATTTTTACTACAGTTTGTTTATGTTTCCAAATAAGGCACCAATGACATTATATGGCACACAAACAAACGAGGCTGAAAACGAAAGTAATCATTATTTGAATTAATATGGCAAACGATCTAAACGAAAATATCGGATAAAAAAGGTAAACGAGATTTTACAACTATTTCTAAAATGTTTTGCTATACTTCCGGTATCAAGTAAGAGGACTACTCAATTTATTGGATTATATGCAAGGAATATATGTTCAGATTGGTGATATTAGGCTAAAAGAGCGCCGTGTGTGAATCATACCCGGCTTGCTCCATTGACACGTATATGCTCTTGTTAGTACCCCGTCCACGATATTACTAACATTAGTACTAGGAACCCACTCTAATCACTTCTGCTTAAATGTACATATGTAATTAGTTTTATGGGCAGTTATGACACCAAACTGTGAACTGAGGACAGAAAGTGGAGTAAGCAATGTGGATCAAAGACAGAAGCAGCAACATGAAGCAAAGACAGAACGGTGATACATTATGTAGTGCAAAACCTGATATCATTAAATATAAATGACAAGTCGATGTAGGCCACAGGAGTGACTTATGTTATACTAACTAATATAGTTAAATTGAAGGAATATCAAGAAGACAAGTTATGTGTCAGATATGTGAATTAATTTTAGAATGAAACGAACCCAACTACAAACAGGGTTAAAATTAAAAGTGAATGAACTGAAATACGTAGAATTTTATGGAGCAGCATATGCTACGTTACACGAGTTATGCATAAAACATATGCAGAACTTCCGAGAAGCACCATATTGCAGAACTCCCGAGAAGCCCCATATTGCCTTTTAATAAATATGGCCTAACTGTCCGTCATTAAATTGTACATAAACATAAACAAAGCAACCAAAAAGGACAAGATGTGACTATTATACTAGATTTATCACATTTTCCGATCACTTTCATTGTTTGCCAACAAAGAAGACGACATACGAATACCTTTGGATGAAGAATCACCTCTTCTTCTTTGTCACCGAAGCATAGACAAAGCAACATTTCCGAGCACTGATTTATAGACAAGAACCTTGTTTGAATGTAATTCTCCACGATGGTAGTCAAGGAAAAAGTTCACATTTATATGGTGCGCAGAAAAGTGGAAGAAAGTTATTCATTCGAGAAGTATATAATAGCAGCCTTATACGGATTGGTGATTTTCTATGTCTCTCAGTTAGCAAAAACAATAGACTGTGCTTGTATATGCCAATGTACTTAGATATCCATGTTTAGAATTTACTGTTTTGTGGTCGTTTAGGATTCCATAGCATGCCAATCGTGAATGTACCCTCACTCACCAGGAAATGCAAATAAATTAACAAACTCAGAAAAGAAATCAAGCACAAGAAACAATCAAACACACGCACACATAAGAAATCTTTATTTGTGAGAAACTAAATATCGATAAAAATGAACTAAATAATTAAGGTAATGAATGAGAAAAAAATGAATATTATAATATAAGCGTTCTCTGCTCAAGCTTCTGTAAGTTTGTGTCTCATAAAATGAGTCAAATCGCTACTGTAATTTAATATTTAAATGTTGTTGAAATCATCAACAAATCAACAAAGTTCCCTACAGTAGATATTAGTTCCGTGCAGAAGATATGAGGAGATAATAATGATTGTGGATGTGCTAAGTGGGGTTTACACGAGACTCCTTCAGCCAAGACCGACAAGGACCTGTTTTCCAAAAGCAACATGTGTTGTTTACTTGTTTGCTGCTTTTCTTAAATGAGAAGGACTTATTTGGAAATACGTATCATTAAATTCGTTTTGCTTAAAACACCGACCCACCTACTAAGATCCTCTTTATGAAGTTTATCTATTCTTTCCTTCCAACACATACGTGTTAAAGAAAAATCTTATTTTCTGTATATTCTTCTTTCATTCTTCCAACATCTTGGGTCGAAAGGAAAAATAACCAGTGGATATATATATATATATATATATATATATATATATATATATATATATATATATATATATATATATATATATATATATACACACACACACATACACACAAAGTACTACACATAAACGAAAATATGTATGAGACAGAAATATCGTTCTGGTCAATCGCTCAAAGTCTGAACACTAAAATGTTACCAAATACTTACCTTAGGTTTAATCTTTAATTCTTCCGGTTTCCTTTTGAAGCATAAACATAGCAGCATTTTAATAAAATTACTTCAGAACTGTGAGACAAATATCGATCCTTCGATGTCATTCGGAACCTATTTATTACGTGTCAAACATGTTTTACCACTACTAAGGTATTGTGTACAATGGCGATGAAATCTGACACTTTAACAAGAAAGACAGACCAGTTCATTGAGAATGTTGTATACGAAAAGGTTTAGAGTAATATAAAATTTTATATTTTACTGAAAGCTTTCAAAGAGTTCAAACAAGTACCTACTTTCTGTATTTCAGTAATCAGTAATATTTGTGCAGATCGCAAGTCACTCTTCGTAAATAAGGTAACTGTTACGCACTTTTTTAGGGACGAATATAACTTTCAACAATCCAATGCTTTAAAAAATTTCACGACTGTACATGCAACGATTTCTGAGAAATGGAGCTGGAATAAATGCAAAACAACATGCTGCCAATTGTGTCCTTCATCTACCCTAATGTGGTTAGTAAAGGTATACAGTAATGAAATATGACTATTATCCTGTTACAGAGTTTCCAGGTGGACACGGAAAGTAAGCAAGTTTCATGTGTCTCTCTTAAAGTGCATTGGAGTAAGAGTGCTGAAAAGGTGACCTTGGTCTGGACGATCCAACATTTACTGTGATTAATAAAATGCCATCAAAGAGAGAGAAATATGTGTACAATTTGCTCATACATGAACCTCAAACGGCTTTTAAGATAGAAGTGTATCAAACTTAATTCACCTTAAACAGCTCATCAGTTATAAACTATAATGGAAAATGCCCCAGAAACCTAAAATAATGGCATTTGACCTTGACCTTGATGCTAGGACCCCCAATGTGTCATTGACAAATAAAGCAAGTTTCATCCTATAATTTCCAGAACAAAAAGGAACGTGTCATGTAAGACTTAAAATATTTACAAATGATCTTGACCTTGAAGATAAAAACACCAAAGTAGAACAAAACATGCTTACTAACATGCTTACTAATGACGATCTATAAGTATGCCAAGCTTAATCTGTTAATCTCTAACAGCTCTAATATAATTAATTGGAATGGAAAGTATGATGTAAGCCTTATAATATGTGTGACCTTGACCTTGAAGATATAACCAACAATGTGTTTTGCAACACATATTGTAATGATGATGTATAAATACATCATTTTTCAGCCAATAATCTGAAATGGCTCAAAAATTATAGAGTGGAAAGTAAAGTGTGAGTGAAGACATCATACATTGATCTCGGACCAAAACCTTCATGAGAAAGGTCCACCAATTTGGAGGAACTCAACATGCCTTCTAGTAATGATGTATAGGTATATAAAGTTTCATTCTTTAACCTTTACTGGCTTGAAAGTTATAAAGTGGAAAGGAAAGTGTGCAAGAAACCTAAAATATAGAGCAATAGACCTTGACCTTGAAGTTAAGACACACCCCCCCAAGGATGTAATGGACACATCATCTAATGATGATGTACAAGTATATGTTTCATTCCGTAAACAGCTTTAAAGTTTAAGAGTGAAAATGAACATGTTATAAACAGACTGATAAACAAACATAAACAAAGAATATCATGAAACCTAAAATGCTGGTCACTGACCAACTGTTGATATGGTGTTCATTATATATTTATTTTGACAGTGTTGGGATTAACGGTGTCAAGCAATGTCTATAAATATCTTCTCACCAAATAAATCAATCAAGGTGTGTAGTGCTTTTAAAGAGAATTGCACCCAACTATGTGCAACCATATACACTTGGAAAATCTGAAAAGATTTGCGATAAAATAATTACATTTAGTAATCATAGAACTATATATGAAATATAGATAATAAATGAATTTTCTGTATAATGCCATTAATTAAAACTCTAATATCTATTGCTATTTCTTGTAAATGCTATAAAAAAACTTCTGATTTGTGTTATTGCTTTAGAAAAAGACCTAATCGGTTTATTATATTTGGCCTGAGAAATTGTGAGCAGTTTACTCACCTAAATATGCCCATGCCTGTCAGTCTCAACTGAGACTCACTTCTATGCCACTTTGCAATAAAAAAGCAATATTGCAAACATCATGAAAGCACAGGTCAATATCAATAACTTCATACAATGTCAACAATATGAACCAATTATCTCCCAGAAATCCATCTATAACTTGAAAAGAAATTTCATAAAATGACAATGATATGCACCAATTGTCAATGAAATCATGAAAGCATAACGACTGGTCAACATCCATATCTTCATGAAATGTCCATGATAAGAACCAATTATCTCTGAAATCCATCAGTAACTGTAAGACAAATTGCAGTTGAAACATTGTGTTGTATATTTCCACCCCACAGAAAAATAAAAAGGGCAATAACTCTTACAACAATGGTAAGAGTATATTGATTGGTAAAAATGCAGATAATAATCATATATACTAAGTATGTTGTTAGGTATAGTGAAATTGTGTACTTAACTTTTGTCCATGATTGTAACTTGTAAATAACACACTGGCACAGCATTTGAGTTTAGAATATTCTAGAAAAGTGAAAATGCACATAAATAAGGACTTAATAAATAAATAATTCCTATCTTAGATCAGTCTCTAGAATCCATTAGTTAGAAGAGTTTACAGCTGTGTTCAGATTTAATTTAAGAGGAATTATTTATTTAAATTATTCACAGGGATTATTTAGTTTTCGTTGACTTTGGATTAACATATTATCTTGGAATTATTGTTAACTCATTCAAAGACATTATAGATTACATCAATGTGGTACATCAGGACATTCAAGACTATTGGAATTCATTTAGGACATTCTTTACTTTTGGACATGTGATAAGACACTTTTAGGATTATTTGGGATTTAATTCACAATACTGTCTCTTGAATTTTCACTTTGTATTGTAGAGGTAAATAATTTCTTGATTGTACTTAAATTATTGGTTTTAATTCTTTCTGTAAATCGAGACCTACTTGCAACAATGACAATGACAATCACACCTTCAGATAATAACCATAACATGTACAATGTTTAACAAGATTCCATCAACAAGAGGCACACTTATTCCTCTGATTCCTCACCTGGCTGACATCTGCCTAATAGCCAAATCAAGGCACTATTCCAATGATCTCACCTGGCTGACATCTGCCTAATAGCCAAATCCAAATATGCCTCCGATTCCTCACCTGACTGACATCTGCCTAAAAGCCAAATCCAAGCATTATTCCAATGATCTCACCTGACTGACATCTGCCAAATAGCCAAATCCAAGCACTATTCCAATGATCTCAATTGCATACAGTACGTCTTCCATGAGACTAGGGAGCCAGCCTTATAGTTTTTCTCACCAAAATGGGGAGGGCTTACAATCCAAGATACCCCTAGTAAATATCTGCCAAAATTTGGTGAAAATGGTGGATTGTATCATCATCAACTGAAGACTTATCATCAAATTAATATAGTATCTTATGAAAATAATTAAGGTTTAATATGTTTTAATATCAACATCCATATCAACATCATTTTTCCAATATTGAAAGGCCAATATGGTAGGATGCTTTCTGTCGAAGTTGGTCAAATTCTGTTCATCAGTTGGGGATCAAGTTGTGTGACTGTTTCTATTTTTAGGAACAGTTGCCACACATAATGGTGGATTACCTTCATTTTGTGCAAAATCTGAAAGCCTTTCATTCCAGGATGCTGACAAATTTGTAACATATTTTCAAGCAGTTTATAAGACAGTTGTTTAAAGTTCTTGCTGTATGTTTTTTTAGGAACAAAGACCATAGTTGACAGCAGCTAGGCATTAGATGCACAAACTTGAAGGGCCTTTATGCCAGGATGCTGTCAAATTTGGTCAAATTCTTTTGAGCAGTGTTTGAACAGAAGTAATTTTTGTTTTCAATTTTTAGTAATGGTGGTCACATTTGATGCTATTTAGGCGTCACATGTCAAAAAAATGAAAGCTGTTATTGCTAAGATACTTTCTATAAAATTCTTTTGTTTTTCAGTTGTTTAAAAACAATTCTATTTTTAGTAACAGTATAAACATTTGATGGTGCATCATTTTATGATAGTTTAAAACTTTCATGGTATAATGTTTTCCATTAAATTTTAGAAAACTGTGTTGAAAGGCTTTTGATAATTAACTTAAATGTTTTTTTTTTTATTTTAGCAAGTCACCATATTCAATTGTGGATCAGCATCATTCCTGAACAAATTTGGATTGCCTACCTACCATGATACTTTCTGTCAAATTGGGTCAAATTCTGTTATCATTTTTTATGAAGATGGCGTTCAAAGGCTTCTATATTTCTATCAATAGCGGCCTATTTGATGGCAGATTGGCATTAATTTTGAGAATTTGTAAATGGCAATTGTGAATGGATGATGGATTATGAATGATGGATCAAGGACATCAGCTTATTGATTGCGTGATGTATGGAAGGATGGACACAGTAAGTCCTATATACCATTGCCTCTATGGGGTGAGGGTGGGGGCATAATAACCATAGAACTGAAGCCTGTAAAATGTAGAGACATTTATTTTCAAATTTAATGTACATTATAATAATAATAAATTACAATATCTTGCTTACAATAATACAGATGCATCAAATGAACATCCAGAAAATATGGCATTTGCATTTGCAGTAATACAAACTTTGGAGCTGAATGGAGTAAAGCAATATTATGTATTATACTCCTTCAATGAATGGGTGGTTTAGAACAGTATGAACTTGCCAATAACAATGGTTGTCATTTGTAACACTGAAGTATTTTTCTTAAACACTCAAGTCATAGACATGTTGAAACCATGTTCTTGTGCACTCAAGTCATAGACATGTTGAAACCATGTTTAAGTCTGAAAAAAGACTGGCAGCAATTTTTAATTTGTTTCCAGTGTGGCAAATTGTGAAATTCAGTTTACCTGTGACCTATATTCCAACTTAACTGCTCTGAGTGCTTATATGAATGAAATGGCCTGAGGGTGAGTTTTATAGGAATGAAATGGCCTGAGGGTGATGCCAGTTTTGAGCAGAAGCATGAATTTTTCTTCTAATCATCCAACAAATCATCAAGATTTTGTTACAATATTTCTGCCATCTTGAAACAAAGACTTGAATCTAAGGCTCAAGAGAGTTATAGATTTCAGGCCTGATTTTAAAATAAGGCTCGAAAGACTATAAGGTTCAGGCCTGATTAAAAACTATGACTCAAAATGGTTTATAACTTTCAGGTCTAATTTAAATCTATGGCTTAAAAAGATTATAACCTTCAACCTGATTTAAAACTAAGGTTCAGAATAGTTATAACTTTCAGGCCTGATTTAAATCTATATGCTTAAATGGGTTATACTTGTCAGGCCTGATTTTAAAATAAGGCTCAAAAGGGTTATAACTTTCAGGCCTGATTTTACACTATGGCTCACAAGGGTTATAACTTTCAGGTGAAATTTCAATTTCACAAGATTCTTTAAATTACATGAATGCATACATGTCTGGGGTATTAAAGCACATTTTCATCCTATATTATATGCAGAAGTTCATCAAGCCAATGTTCCTTTCTAACAAAGGAACCACTAAACTTTCTGGTCTTCAAATAGTGGTATGCATGGAAATAAGATTATAACCAAACAGACGTCAAAACTAACATTTCTACATCATTTCATATTTATATTATTTGCTCACTGATACCAATTATCATAGACTTAGTAACTACAACAAAATAACAATGTAAGGCCTCAAAGAACAATGATCACTCTGCAGAAACAAGGGACATCTCTACAATTCCCAAATTTAATCAGCTTCTGCAAAACCAACAAAATTGATACCTTGAAAAATAAATGAATACACAGTTAAACAGCCTTGATGTTTAAATTACAGCACAAATTCATTATCTTTTACTATCAATGGTGTAACTTTCTCATAAAACAGACATAACAATTTATCACATATGGAATTAAAATTTTGTGATCTGTGTCATAAATTAATTAAGCAATACAATTATACAATTAAACTGTTCATTGAAAATTGGAAAAACAAAATAAGTGAATAATTATAAATCTCCAAGGGATTTAGAAAAAAGGTAGATAATTAGAATGAGTTACAGAGAATATTGGCATTTGTTTATTTATACAGAAGTACAAACAAATTTAATGACAAGAAGGCATAAAACAACAGGTTGTCTGGAAATCTTTTCAGAATACTTTATGCCAAATTCCATTACCAGTCAAGCTGTGATTACAGTAACTGAAATTCCAATGGAATGTAAAATGCGAAACCAATTCAACTTATGGCCATGTGTAAATAATTCATACCTATGGTGTTAAGATTTAATAATCTAGAAGAGGTATGGTTAATTGATATTAAATACTAGCCTTTATATATCATGTACAAATTAAAGTTGTTGTAATCGTCTCTCATCAGATTTCAGTACCTCATTAATATGCATAGATCTTGCTCATTATTAAACTCATTCAAGATCTTGATAAAATAAGCCTCTATTCCAAGTCTGATCAAAATCAGATTAGAAATATGACTTTCATGGTGGTAACAAGCTCAGCCAATCAGATGCAAGATCATCTCATTAATATGCAAAAAGTGATCTTGTTCATTCAGGGAACAATTATGAAGACCAATGAGCCTAGACAACTAACCCTTGAAGGGACTGACGCTGAGAAAAGAATTTTGAGATATTTCTTCTTTTAACTGTCGAGTGTTGAAACCATCTCGGATATTCTTCAGCAGTAACAAGATTTTCAAATTAGCATATGGTACACATATCTGACATCAGCTTGCTACATTTTCTTTTGAGACAAAGTGGATGTCACTAGAAGTCTTTTGGTGAAAATCCCATGTCATAATGATCATCCACTGAGGAGGAGTAGCGAGAAGATTTTTTAAGACATTCACAATGGCAGCCATATTGGATGTACAACTGGCACCATTTTCATTTAGGACCAACTGGTGAAAACCCCGATGTTGATATAGCAACCTCCACGTTGATACAGCAACCCCCACATTGATATAGCAACCCCCATGTTGATATAGCAACCCATTTGGAGATAAGCAGTTTCATGATATGACTTTCCATTCATAAGTAGCTGTAACAAGATTTTCGAGATGTTTGCTGTGGTCATACTGGCTGTCAGATCAGCACCATTTTCATTTAAAAACAACTGGACATTGTAAGGTGAAAACCCCACTGCTAAGGCCATATTGGATAAGAGACTGGGATCATTTCTAGGACCAGCTAGACATCAAGTCTTTTAGTGAAAATCCCCATGATGATACAACCATCGGTTCAAAAGAAATGACAATAAACATTTTCAAGCTGGCTATAGTTGGATGTCAGATTGGTACCACTTTTAAATAGCTCAGTATATCATGCATATTATAAAGTTCCTTCAGAAGAAAACATTAAAGGCCTTTCAGTGTTTTTCGTGGACTGCAAAAGGGTGGAGTGATGTGACTGTAAACATTGCTGTTGTTCTTTGACAATCATGACGTCTATGTTTGTGATTGAAATTTCTTTCACATTCCATAGATTGGACTGAGGGACCTGAGCAAATGCCTCACATTTTGAATGCAGGATTTTAAAGGTCAAGGCCACAGTATAAAACTGTATTATGGCATCTAGTTTCATTTTCACACACTTCAATTTTGAGACGATACTTTCTTATCTTTTGTAGTTCAACTATTGTTTCAAGAAATAGTTGAAACCTGAGAAATGCCAAGGCAATTCACAAGCGGCATGCATTATGATTGGTCAGTGGTAGCTATGGTCATTGGTAATAAACATACTGAGAGGAGTTGATACATCAGTTAGTACTCAGTGCCAAACACAATATGACTGAGCAACTAAGAACAGACTTTTCATATCTGATTTTATTGGCATGACAAAGAAATGAAACCTGTGCAGGCAAATGTGATTAAGCACATGACACTCAATGGGACTGATGCTCTAATGTCTGGGAAGAATTTCCTGGAATTCACAATATAACAATTTGTTCTTTTTAAATGCTTAGTGTTGAAACCATCTCTGAAAATCTTACGTGATACATTTGTCAAATTAGCCACTGTGGCAGCCACAATGAATGTTAAGATTGAGACCATTTTCAATGAGGACAAACATGACCTTGACATCATTAGTTGACCTTGACATTAGAAGACTTTTGGTGAAAACCTCATATTAATATGACCCTCCAATCAGGAATTTTAGGTGAATAGCATTTCAATATCTTCCTTGCAGCAGCCATACCTGAGATCAAATTAGCACATGTTCATTCAGGACCAATTAGATATCATAATTAGTCTTCTTATGAAATCCCCATGTTGATCTGACTTTGCATTTAGGATGAGTAGCAGCAACAAGATTTTCAAGATGGATGTCATGGTGGCCATATTGGATATCAGATTGGAACTATTTTCATCCAGTACCAACAAGACATTTTAAGAATACTCCTGGTGAAAACCCCGTACCGATATGTCTTTCTGTTCTGGAAGAGTATCAATAACAAGATTTGCAAGATGCCTGCCATCGTGGCCATATCAGAGTTTAGATCAGTACCATCTTCATTCAGGACTAACTAGATATGATAAAAAGTCCTCCATTGGAAAACCGATTTGATATGACCACAACCCAGAACACATACCAATAAAAAGATTTTAAATATGGTCACTAAACCGGATATACTGGATGCCTGAGCAGAACAATTTTCATTCAGGACCAACTAGACATCATATTAAATCTTCTGATAAGTCTTCCTCAGATAACCTATTGTTAATATGATTTTCATTGTAGAAGAGCAATATTTTTTTTTCAATCTGGCTGTTCTCATGGCCATACTGGACATCACAGCAGCACCATTTTTCATTTGGGACCATACATTTGTCACAAGATGACTTTAAGTAAAAGTTAAGTGAAATATTACAATTCATCCAGGAGGAGGACGAGAAGTGATAACTACATTTTAAAGATGGCCACTATGTCCAGGCGACACCATTTTCATTTATGACTAACTAGGTATCACAAAATGTCTTCTGATGAAAAGTCCATGTTGATATGATTTTCCACTCAGGAGTAGCAATGACAAGATTTTAAAGATGGTGATAATAGTGGCCATATTGGACATCAGAATTTTAATTTAGGACCATGTGGAAATTAAACAAATCTGGTAAGACCATCCAAAAATCCAAAGTAGCGATACTGGATGTCTAAGCAGCATGAGGTCCAACTAGATCCTGCCATGAATGTATGCATCATAGCAATTCACCAATCAGTTTAGAAGGAGTAACAATAACCAATGGAAAGAAGAGCACTTGATGATGGAAAGGCAATGGAGAACAGACAACATGCCATCACAAAACCAGTATAGCTAAAATATGAGATCCACCAACCCCTATTTAGTTAGAAATTTCTGCCCTTGACACAGTTTTATCATTAGTAAGCTTCAGTCAACACAAATCTGTACATTTTCACTGTAATGCTGACAAACACTAAACATGCTGTGGGTTCAGCAATGCATTGATGCAGAGATCATCTCACTGTGTATGTCATCCACTGCATGCTTTGATAAAGTCATCAGCCCAGTATGTGGGAACAGAAAGTAAGGAATTCTTAACTTGCAGTGATGTCAACAAAGACTGATGATGCAACATGTGGCAGGCATCACATTATACTGATGATGGCACAATATACTGATGATGCCACAATATACTGATGATGGCACGATATACTGATGATGGCACAATATACTGATGATGGCACAATACAATGATGATGGCACAATATACTGATAATGGCACAATCAAGAGCCTTTAAGTCTTCAAAAAGAGTCTGGTTATTTGTGCATTCTTTTGGATTTCAATTTGTGATAATACATAGATATAATGTAGGATCCAGTCAACATGCTTATGTATTAATGCCCAAAGTCTAAGTAGATAGGTTCAGAAAACCTGGGCACAAAAAAACAACTGTTGGCAGTAATGTATTCTGAGACAGTGTGAACTATGAGGACCATTTATTATGTAGGCAGTATATTCAATAATCTTTCAAATCAATCATTTTACATACTACTATGATAACCTGACTGGTCATTTGGATTATAACCTGGATGTTGAGCAGGGGGAATATTTGCTTAATATCATCAAAACCAACAATGCAAATGTTGCTTAAGTTTTCTAATTTGACAATATCATACCAGATATCATGCCAAAATTTTTTAGTTTTGAATTTTTTATTTATTTTATTCTCCACTGTCCTTTACATCTTCCATATATTCTGTCATTCACTGAGTTAGCGCCATGTCATCTGGGCCCACTATGCAAGGACCATTGGCAGCAATTAGTTGTTTTTTTTTAAAACCCCTTTAGTGGCCATCCATTTAGTATGTACGCAAAAATCTGGCAAAGCTTGACCCTCCCCTCCCAGTACACATGCATAATTTTTTACACACCCTGCGTACATACACGTGATGCACCCTCACAAATTTTATAGAATGGCCAATATTTAATCCACGCAGAAATGATCAAGGATTAATAATATTAATGTGTTTAATAAAACAGATAGTCCACTGATGTTGGATGTCTGGCTGCAACAAAGAAATAAGCTGCGTAGCTTTAAATAGTTTAGTGTCTGCTAAAATTCAAACGCGTACTGAACCCAGTTGAACAGGTTACGTATTAGACAATTCATCCCCCGTTTCCTCTGTGTACATACATTATCAGTAGACCCCCCATACGCAAGCGTATGCATTTGGGTTAACCCCTCCCCGTTCCATGCGTACATACTAAATGGACGGCCCCTTATCCTGCCTTTTTCAAGTACTGATGATTCACATAAGATGGTATATATATGATTTAGTTCAAACACCTAATTACTTGCCTCTGGTCAAAATAAATAAAAAATCATATATATGGTTTATCAAAATGTATTAGGTATTTTATAGAAACAAATATGATAAATTTATATGTTCTGTCTTAGCAGAAAAGTAGTACTGGACCTTTTCAGACCGGTAGCATAAATGTAACTCAGTATGGTGAAATCCCTCTAAACCGAACCAATGGAATACAGGAGTTATCATTAAAATATTGGTGGAATCCTGGAATTTTCCTCTTTTACTATCATTTTATCCCCAAGTAAACTGAAACCTCTTTTCTCCAAAAACTGAAACAAATTTCAATTTTACACATCCTGTTCCTCCCATTAAGGCAAAACTCACTTCAAATTTGGAAATGCATTTTAGCTACTGACAAATGCGGGACCAGATTATTTACAGTTAGCAAACACTGGTATGAAAATGTCCCAAGGTCATGCGAGGTTTAAACAATACTTGACCTGTACTGACATCGATTATGGCTGAGACAAGGCAAATTTAAAGTCTTTTTGCACAATAAAAGAACCAGCTTTATGGTACATTTTTAATTTCTAAACAACTGTAGATAAGCCATTCAAGAAAGAGTATGTTTTTCTACTTATTAGCACGATGTGATGTGTAAATGATCCATACAATCTGTGTTTTTTTTTTAAAAATCTCCCTGCTTTATTGACCCAGCATGCAGCCTCGCTAGTGATGCAAATGGAGACTGACAAAATAGTATTGTCAAAAGTTAGATTTGCTCAACTGACTTACAAAGGAGAACAATTATTATATACATGCACTTCAACGACCATGCCCATCTTCACTCGAATGTCAAGATTTCAGAGTGACCAGCTATGTATCGTAGGATTTGTCAACTGGAGAAAAGTAATCTGATCTAAGAGAAGACAATTCTGTGTCTCTTCATATGTTGAAAAAATCTGGAGAATAATTTGGCATAGGCACATTAGAAATTATATGAAGGTTTTAAACATTACAATATTGTCATTCATAATTCTAACTGACATATAGTAAAGTTATAAAACTATTTTGTTCCTTACAGTTTCTTGTGATGAGGACTGTATTTTTGTGTGCATTTATTCATGTAACCAGAAGTGATTTTCAGAACCAACATATTTTGTTCAAGTAAGTTTTCATTAAATGTTTAAAAAAACCAAATTTTTACCTGTGTATACTTGTAACCACATATACGTGTTCTCTAATACTTAATTCTCTTTCTCTCTCTTGTCACATAAGCACTTTTGACATACTTTTTCACATCTGCTCATTAAAATGAAAATTAAATTTGGTCCCAAGAGTTTGTGATTTTGAGGGGTTTCACTATACTATTAAAATTGTTCAGCACAAAAATTCATACATATGCAGATTTTATAAAATATATGTAAGAAGAGTTTACACAATACATGCAAGATTTTACAGATAAATTCATATATATGCATGAAAGATAAGTTCATATTCATGTATATCATTCGCAAAAACAAATAACATATACATCATTTGCAGAAACAAATGACAGCTTGAAACTGGCTGCAAAATGTTTACTATTAAAATTAAAAAGCAGAAGCAGAAATTAAGAGTAATTTGAATAAAACACACATACACATACATACCATAATTGATCTAAGCACCTGTTTTCTTATATTGCTGCATGCTGTCATTATTTACCCCCCAAAATCATTTCATTGTGCACTTTTAAAAAAAAGTAAATACATAAGTGTTTGATTGAGCAATCAGTGATTACAATTTGTTTAGTCCAACTGATAACAGATCTGAATAGCCCTTTCATCAACCTAATGGCTAATGCTTCCAGAAAATTCTATTTGTATGTACAGTAGTACCTCGAACATTCGTGAGGTTAGGTTCCAGAACCAGTCGCGGATCAGGAGGAATTGTGAATGTTTGGTACGAGTCACTAAAAATGCTAATAAATGCTTATTTCTAGGGTTTAAACCCTAAATATGACCCAAATCATGCTCCCAAAGCACTTTAATTTCATTTAAAAGTTAGCTTAATACATTACCCTTAAAAAGAGAAATAAATGGTTGACATAAAAAATAGAGTACAGTATCGCCTAATGGGTATTTGCCACATTAGCACATTTACAGTACGGTACATGTATACTAATATTACCCCTATACTAATTCATTGGCTGCCGTTTTCTTTTGCACTCACAGTAAGGTAAAACCAAGTAACGAATGAAACTGTAAACTTAATGACTGACGTTTTCTTTGTCATTGTCAGAAAGGTAAACTAGGTAAACTTCATATGTCACAGAAGTCATATAACGAAGGTACAATTCAATAAAATAAAGAAAACATGTACGTAGAGGGTACCAATAAAAATTTCGCGAATCCAGAAACGCGAATGCACGAGGTATTACTGTAATACATCAAAGCTTCTGTCAATTCATATCTGATGTTCATGTAAACACATAATTCCATGGTAAGACAAAGACAGACATGAGCCGTAAGTTTGACAGTCTAAGCTTAAATCAAGCAAGACTAGCTTCAAACTGCTGCCAAAATAACTGGTAAACAGAAATTACTGAAAATGACAATGCAATACAGTAGAGCTTAAAATGGCTCCAGAATTCATCATTAACCTCCTCCATAGCGGACTAACCATTCTAAATCTTTATTTAAACATCTAGTGAGTGACCACTAATGGTGTCAATATATCATTCAGAAACCATGGCTCAGTCACAGAGGCATACATGACAGACTGGTCAATGAACCATACACATATGGAGCTTAGAACCAGCCTACCACTGGCAGCAGTCGACAAAAACTGAGGTATCTAATAATAATTTGTTTGTAATCTTTATATCAGCATGACTCTGAAATGTAATTAATTTGCATGTCATCCATATATTGACCCAATGGATTTCACTGGCCAAAGATGTGTCCTTAGTTAGTCTGCATAGACCAATATTACTGGTTTTTCATCTGAAATCAACTCGTGGATGCTAATCAAGTTTGAGAAAAACTTGCAGCAAAAGAGCCCTGACTTTCTCCAGTCATCTCGATAGTTCTTAAACTATACTGTGGAATCAGATATTTTGTATCTATAATTGAAATGTTATGCTGATCAGACTTCATTTTTACATGACATGATGTCTAGTTGAAATGTTATGCTGATCAGACTTCATTTTTACATGACATGATGTCTAGTTGAAATGTTATGCTGATCAGACTTCATTTTTACATGACATGATGTCTAGTTGTTGTACCAATGCATCTATGGTTGAAATCTTATGCTGAATGGACTACATTTTTACACGACATGATGCTTAGTTGTTGTACCAATGCATCTATAGTTGAAATGTTATGCTGATCAGACTTCATTTTTACATTACATGATGTTTAGTTGTTGTACCAATGCATCTATGGTTGAAATCTTATGCTGAACGGACTACATTTTTACATGACATGATGTCTAGTTGCTGTACCAATGCATCTATAGTTGAAATCTTATGCTGAACAGACTACATTTTTACACAGCATGATGTCTAGTTGTTATACCAGTGCATCTATAGCCGAAATCTGATGCTGATCAGACTCTACTTTTACACAACAGGATTTCTAATCATTATACAAATAGTTTTTTGAAGATACCCCAAAGAGTTCAAGAGATATGGAAAGATACTGGAGTAGAAGCAGACAAAGAAATTTCAAGATTATGGTTTGCACCAGTTTTCAAGGACTTCCTACAATTATCACCGAGTATTTTTTCTTACCAAAATTGAAGTTGTCCATATGTTATTTTATCACTGCACAAATAGAAGAAAAAAGAACTAAGTATTTAGTGAGCTGTAATACTCACTCTGGCAACTACTACTGTCAAATGTCATTTGATCTGCTCCATTTTATTACATTCTTTTTATTCATTTATTATTTTGGAAAACATAACAGAAACAAAATGTCTGAATATAATGTTTAATGTTTTATATTACCTCAGATAAATTCATGGAGTTTCAGTAAAAATTCAACATGTTTTTCAAGCCAATCACTAAAATTCAAGTGTTTTTCAAGGTCGCACAAACCACAAGTTTGTAGGATACACAATAACAGATGTTGCTGTACTGCTTTTTCATTTTTCAACTTTGGCAGGTTGTCATAAACTTTTACAAACTTACCAATGACTGTAAAATAAATCTGGAAGAAATATGTGTTAAGAATCTAAAAGAATCAAGGCAATGTTTTGAGTGCTTTACAAGCTGAATTTTTTTAAATTTAATATTAATAATAATAATAAAAATATCAATAATAATAATAATATGGCTGCACTTAATAATATGCAATTTATGAATGAAACATAATCATGAGCTTATTATCCTTTCTTATTATGAACAAAATAAAACGCACAATTTTTTTCAAGTTAATAACAATGGATAAATCAGTAAACCATGAAGAAAGATATACTTCACAGCTGCTCTACATATAGATGGTTCCGAAATATTAATAAGCAAAGCTTTTTTATTATCTCATTAACCTTTAATTTCTTAATATGCTTTTAAGATTTAAACAAGATCTGTCAGCAAGTGCTGTCCAAATAATCACCTCATTATATGACGTGTAAATACAATTTTCCAAAAATGGAGATAACTCTAATCTAAAGAAGGAAAAAAAATCAAAATTTAAATAGGACACAAAACTTTGGTCATGATCAAGAAATTTAACGAAAATATCTCAGAATGGTTCTTGAGACATTATCTAGACAAGTGTGGCCGATGTAAAGACAATTTACAATTTAAAGGGCAAAATAACTCTTACAATGTTTATCAGACTCCATTTTTACAGGACAGAGTGTCTAATCATGTAATAAAAGCACACCAAATTTCATAAAGATATTTCAAAGCATTTAGGAGCAATGAAAAGATACAGTTGTAGTTGCATATACAAAAACTTGGATGTATGTACATAATATAGATGAATGCTACATGTACCTATTTATCCAAGGCATACAAAAAGCTTGAACAATTAGTGTCTATGTAAACTAAATGTTCATGTATGGAGAATGAGAGTTCTTGAGGAAAATTTGATCTTGGGTCAAAACATACTGTAAATTCACTTTTTTTGGTAAGGTACCAATTCTTTTGCATTGCTTGCTACAAGCCATAAATTTAAATATCTAACAAAAACATTATATTATGACCAATTCTAAAAATACACAAATTTATGTATGCAAGAAAATGTCATGTTCACAAAATCTCAAGAATTGGTGGCACAAATAAATGGAACTTACAGTCCAATGGATGTTTGAAGGTCACATGCTACGAAATTCATAGTACATTGGATGTGTGAAGGAAGTTTACATGCCAACCTTATTTTATCTCCAATCAGTTGAGCTGCCGAACAATTTGTAAGAAGATACATGATGACATATAAATGGCTATAAACTGTATATTCTGTAAACTACACAGACTTTACCTGCCTTTATCCATCCACAGTTATGGGTCAATGTTGTTTGCATTTGGACTAGAGTTATAAACAAGTTTATATTGTATGATGCTTTCAGTCATATGAATCCTACTTCTCTAGCACCCATCTTCAAACAATTGTAACAGTAACAAAATTATAAACAAGATCTTGTCTCTGCCAGAAGAGATGCCACTGACCGGAGATACAATCAGGTCACATCCTTGAAGAATCTATATCTGAAACAGTCAAAGTGTTGAAGCCTTTCAGACTAAAAATATTATTGTACAATTAAACCTCCGTTGGGGACCCGCCTGTTATTAAAACAACCTTTCTTACATTCTGGTGGTGGCCATAACAAAATGTCTGTATCTAAATATCAAATAACTGATTAAAGAGAACTCTAAAATCACAAAATGGTTTTATATAATGATTTGTATTTTAAACATATATGCCTTTAAAAGTTACTGAAGAGGTTACAAAACTGTCGTCTTTGTGAGTGCATGTCCATTATATACAGGCTCAGTATGAAACCAAAATTAAGAGTAACTCATATTCCTTTACAAACAGGTGTCCTTTTTATGGCAGTATCTGAGAGACCAGTTTTCTTGTCTCTACATAATGAAAATAACCAGTTAAACTTGCCTAGTGGACATATCTATAAAAAGAATACTTGCAAATATTGGACATATTTCAATTCCTTTTCTTAAAACTATTTAAATGTTCAACCTCTATGCATACAACACCTGTCAATAAAGGACAAACATTTATATCCATTTATACAGGTTTTGGATGCACCTGTTCATCAATAAATTTCCTCATGCTGTTACTTTTTAAAAAGCCTTAAAATTAATAATGGCTGTTAACACTGAAACAAAACTACTTCTTGTCACAGAGTATTGTGGACCTTCTCCAGTGAAGTCAACTCAAAACTGAATTTCAAAATATCAGCTAAAACTGGTAAGATACTAATCTGCTACAACTTTTTTGCAAACTGTTACTGCAAAGGCCTGGGTTCCTATTTTACCATTATTAATTTACTGCAGGATCCTTTGTCCCCATTCTACTACTAATGATTTACTGCAGGGGCCTGGGTCCCCAGTCTATTATTAATGATTCACTGCAGGGAACTGGGTCCCTGTTCTACTATTATTGATTTATTGCACTGACCTGGATCATATTTCTACTAGTAATGATTTTCTGCTGGGTCCTGGGTCTCCATTCTACTATGAATGATTTACTGCAGAGGCCTGGGTTCCTGTATATAAAGGACAATGGTTCTACTATTAATGATTTACTGCAGGGGCCTAGATCCCCATTCTATTATTGATTTACTGCAGGGGCCTGTGTCCCCATTCTATTAAAAAGATTTACTGCAGGGGCCTGGGTTCCCATTCTACTATCAATTATTTACTGCAGGGGCTTGGGTCCATGTTTTCCTATTAATGATTTTTTGCAAAGGCGCTGGTATAGTTACTGCTTGGCAGCTTGCATGTTTTTTGCTGTCTTAATTTTAGTTTGATTTTCTTTAATGATAATAAGTCCTACTGAGGGCTGGCTGAACATGCCTGATTACTGAAATTACTAACTACCTATAATTTACTGCAAAATTGTTGTCCTTGTTACTGTGCAACAGCTTTATAAAGTTTGGATATTTTGTTTTAAAACAAGGCAGACCAATAACTGTTTTGAAAAGATGTAAGCTTTCTGCTTTCTTAATGTTATTTCACTTTCTGGCCAAGATCAACAGATCACACTGTTGGGCTATGGCTAATGTAGGATTTGCCTAATTATCAAAAATAAAATAATAGGCAAAAATGAATGAACTGATATTGAAGGAGTTGCAACCAAATATGCAGGTGAAGTAAATAATTTCAATTTAGATTAGATATTTAATAATCACAATTTGTAGAAAAGATTGTAAAATTAACTGTTTATTATTACGAAGCAAAATCAACTTTTCTTCTCATAGCAATAGTTAAAGAAATTTTAATTATGTATTTAACTAATTTTACAAAAGAGAATTCAGTCACGTGTTCACTTGAAAGGACTGATGCACTCAAGATCATCACTTCTTTCAAACTGTAGTGTATCAAAACTATTTCTGATACTCTTGAGCTGTCCAATTAATCACTGTGGCTGCAATTATGGATGTAAGAGTGGCATAATTTTCATTCAGTACAAACCCAACTCCATTAGAAGACTTTGGGTGAAAACACAATGTCAATATTTCTGTTTATTAAGAGAAGCATTTTCAAGATTTTCAAGATGGCTACCATGGTGACCATACTGGATTTCATATCAGCACTTTAACTTAATTGAGACCGACTAGACATGATTAGAGGTCTTCTGGTAAAAACCCAATGCTGGTATTACTTGCATCTATGCTGGATAGTTATTATATTTTAAAGACGGCGACTTTGATGGCAGTATTAGATATCAGATCAGCACAATTTTTATTTAACTATATAAGATGAACATGTCTTTGGACAGGTGAGAATGTTAACCAGAGTCTACATAAAAAGCTCACACCACTGAGCTTTTTTTTATGAATATTCCCTAAGGTAAACTGTCATGGTGAACAAGACTTCCTGCCATGGTCTTTATGCATGACAAGATTTTGATAAAACTGTAAGACTAGTCATGGGGCATATCCTTACCACATTCATTTATCATTATCATTTTTTGAATGACAAATTTTTAAATCTTTAAGACTCATCATGGAACATAAATCTGTAAAACTCATCTGGGGGCATGTCAAGACATAAATCCGTTAAGTCTCATCACAGGGCATAAATCTGTAATACTCATCACGGGGCATATATCCATAAGACTCGCTACAGGGCATATATCTGTAAGAATCAACATCGGGCATACATCCATAAGACTTACCATGGGGAATATCTTTGCCACATTCATTTATCAATTTTTGGAATGAATTCTGACTTGACACTAAAAGTATCCTGTTTAATTCATGACAGCAGACTTCAATATTTGGCAGTCAAGGGAGTAAATTGTAAGATAAAGCTGCATTAAAAGACCATAAAGTTGTATATAAAGAACAGGCAAGGGACATAGAAATTTGCCCATTATAGAAAGGTGTCCTCTTTATGAATGATGTTTCAGATTCACTTTGACTTTATGCATTCACTATAAAGAGTATTTTATTGTCTCTGAAAAATACCCATTTATATTAAACTCATTTATATTAAGATATTTAAAAACATCTTTTGCACCAAGCAAAGTTATTGAATTAACATGAGTTACACAATGAAACGACTGAATATCCTTTTCATGCTGTGAAAATATATATAGTTATAACCATCGTGTCCGCTGTCCATGTTAGATAGGTGTCTTTTACATTCAGGGCAACTGTATATGGTTTCCTGGGGATTCCTGAAATGGTCCTTTATAGATGGATGTCCTTTATGCACAGGGCACCTATCAATGGATTTTCCTGCAGATTCCTGAAAGTGTCCTTTTTGAATAGGTGTCCTTTACAAGTGTTCCTTTAAGGCAGATTTAACTTATTAAGACTTAATAGCAACATTTCTCCTATGAAGAACAATTTCAAACAAATGAGTTACTCTAGTTGTAAGTATGATTTCCAAAAACATATTTTTAATAACATTATCACTTTATACACATTCTTTGAGATTTCTTTACAGTCTTGGTGCCCAAACATTCCCGTTTCTCATGATATCATCTTAAAGACATATATTACAAAATATTAGAACTTATTAACAATGCTTATCTGTACACATGTGTAGTTAGCTGGTGTACTAAATATAAGTCACATCTGGTTTCTTCCCAAGTTAAAATTTCCCTGACAAGAAGCCAAGTCAGTACAGACAAGAATGAATAGTAAGTACAAAGACAAAATTGACTCCTTAAGACAGTTTTACTGTGGCACCATATATGTGCCATCTATCTGTCCCCTCACACTGCTCGTTTGATTATGAAGACTTCATTATTTTTCATGTGGTATAAATTTTCATGGGTTCCACAGTTGCTACAAATCTCAAATTAGAAGACTTTTCTGTTGACACAATAGGGCCCTTTATCAATGAACTTACATACAGGCCAAAAATTTCATTTTCTTGCAATACCATGAAAACAGATGTAAAAAAATGAATTCCAAGTATATCAAATCAATCTTTTCCTCCCCCTTCCTTTCCAAACCTTTTAAATGTATGTACAGATATCTTTACAGCAGTCAATGAAACACAAGACAAATTATTTCTACAAGGCAAACAATGGATTATCATCATCATCCTTTTGAAGCTGTCGATTACGACTTGCTGTCTGCCTCTGTGCTTGTTGTCCATTACCATTGCTTGCCGCTCTTGCAGCCAAAAAATTGTCAAATTCTGAAAAAGAAATTCAGGTTTTATTATAAACAAGTCTAGGTATTTTAGTTTTAATGTATCACATGTTACTCAGATTAACAAATTGGCATATAAATGGTTTTCCAATGTTACAATGGCTTCTGACAGGGATGGATTTTTACGCATGGTACTGAAAGCATTACTAGATTTTCAGGCTGCATCTATTACAAGAAATGATCTGATTTTTACTATAACATTACTTGTTACTGCTGTTTTATTCACAGAAAAATGTGTACATATATCAGTGCTTCAGATAATATTTAGATCATAGAAGCACGGTGTTCTTAAAATTTTAATGCATGGAGTAACACTCATATTTCGAGGGCTGACACATTTTTCCATGATTTGGCTAGTTCTATAAAAGTTTTTATTATTTTCATAGCAAATCAATATATTTCTTTTTGACGATTCATTTAATCTATTTCGATAATCTGGATCAAGATTCTTCAAATTTAATTACATCTGCCTTCACTCTCACACAATTTGCATGAGGACTATATATTTAAACCTAGTTTTGTTTGGGTATGTTTGCTTTGGAAGTATGTTTAAGAAAAAACATTATTTGTGGATAGCTGAAATTACTCCTTCTCATCAAACTGTGCCAGCAAAAACAGGATCAACTACCTA
Source organism: Sinohyriopsis cumingii (assembly GCA_028554795.2). Taxonomy (NCBI): domain Eukaryota; kingdom Metazoa; phylum Mollusca; class Bivalvia; order Unionida; family Unionidae; genus Sinohyriopsis; species Sinohyriopsis cumingii. The sequence goes on along the minus strand of CM068825.1, from coordinate 155,561,404 downwards.
TCTCTCTCTTCTACCAATGGGCAATGTCCATTTGCAAAGTGTGATGTAATTACAGTATTTTCTCACATTGGTCATTTTTGTGATTTGAATTCATGATTTGTAATCTATATTGACTAAATGCCTATTACTGAAAGGTCCTCTTTGGTTCTTACCATAAAATATGTTTTAAAAGACCTCTTCAATTTGGTTATTATAGTAAAATATGTTTAAAAGACCTCTGCTGTGAAAGAACACCATTCTTGGAAGACTACTGCTTTGAGGGAACACATGTCTTGGGAGACTACTGCTATGAGAGAACACCTATACTGGGAGAACAAGTTCTTAATGCACAGATTTAATGATTATATAGTGTTATTATCTGTTATGAGAGACTACAATTTTTTACAGAATGAGTGATCTTCCAAGACAGGTTTTACCGTATTATCTGAATCAGTTATGACATTTAGTCTGTTTCTAGGGAACAAAGACTAAATTGTTGACTTTTGAGGTTTAACTTGTTTTGACTGGTAACTCGTTTTTGTTTAATACGCATTTCATCAAGAAGATCTGTTTGAAAGTTAATGCAGAGTGGTCTTCCTTGTTGTTATGCTGAAACATGATGAAGCCTCTATAAAGGCCTACCTGTGTATGAGAAGTAACTGAATGGAACAGCGAGACACATTAAATTCCATAGTATGACTTCCATTAAGTATAACTGTACACTGCAAGATTCTTTCAAAAATATTGTTGATTCAAGTACTACTGTATAAAATAAAATTCACAAAGTAATAATGGCTGCTTTTAGAAAAAATGGAATGCAAAGGATATACACAGAAAATTTACAACTATAAAACAGGTGAGATAGTATATACAGTCCAGAAAACAAACTATAAACAAAGCCACCAGAAACACCTAGAGCACTGATTATTAACCCTTGGGCTGCCATGCTGTTTTCAGTGGGTCAAACAGATCCACCTTAATATATTTGAAATTTCCTACCCAAGTGGATTTTTAGCATTTGATGGGTTGCGAGGCTAAAGCCAGAAACCTAACCTAGGTCACTGTCCAAATAGGTTTAGAACTGCTAACCGAAAGGTTTTGAAAGGAAACATTTCCAATATAATTTTAAAGCTACAAACAAAACATCTGCAATTGAGTTATTTTAATGGGCATCAATTTTTGTGGTTTTGCTAGAAAATGTAATTATCATTTAAACATAAATCTTTGGATATGTCTTTGATACGGAATAAGCATCTCTTTTCACTGATTGACCAATGCTAAGCTTTCAATAATGACAAGAACATCTAATAGCATGAACTGTATCCTGAAATCTGTGTGGAAACGTCATATTTGTTTTAATTCTCTGATTATATATAATTGCAACAAATTACTCTTTAAATGTCTTACATAATAATTAACAATTCCAGATAGATGTTGTAGATGTGTTGATGTACATAAGATGCGTATGATCTTCAAGTTTGAAATCTTTTAAATGTATGTTTTAATTAAGTTGTATGGACTAGTCTGAAATAATGAATTCTTATCTTATAGTGTATATTGGATTGGCACTGTTTTCATTTTGGACCAACAAGAGATTAGAAGAAGTATTTTAATTCAAGCCCAATGCTGATATGACTATCTGTTTAGGAAATGAAGCAACAATATTTTTAAATTTTTGTGGCCGTATTTGATGTCCAAGTTGCACCATTTCATCAGACCATGAGATAAATGTGTGTGCAAAGTTTCATGGCAATCTTTCAAGTAGTTTATGAGTAACAAAAATAAACATGTACTAATGAATGGATGGATGGGCAATGAACAACACAAAATCCTATAAGCTATTCTGGACTATGACCAGTTGAACTAAACACTAAAGGCTACAGCTGATCCAGTTTTGCATGAAATGACTCAAGTGACAAAGAGTTCACTCTCACCACCTCAACTTTGCGTGAAATGACTCAAGTGACTAAGAGTTCACTCTCACCACCTCAACTTTGCATGAAATGACTCAAGTGATTAAATTAGCAATCAGAGACCCTGATCAACCAGTGCAATTATGATGGCAGAATAGGGTCTGTGTTATTTGCAAATGAGTGTATATTGTGTGGGGTAATAAGGTATGATTTAATCTTGAATATGTACTGCTAACAGACAGTCCATACCATCTCTCACATCATGGATGGCATCAGTCAAAATCTCTGTTTCAAGAATGCTATGTCTCTTGAGGATGCAATATGACCCGTCAAATCATTTGTAAGTATAAAATGTGGGTAGCAAATTAGAATAAAATGAAAATACTGTTAAAAGTTTATGGGTGTGTTCTTCAAAGGAGAATAAAAGAGAAATTTAAATTGGAACAGTTAATCTCACTTACAATTACAGTTAATGTTCTTTACCGTCACGACCTTGATTGCTGACCATTTGGTCTAGTTTCCAAAAACTTGTGCACACAATTTATCAAATGGCCTTTACATAAACCTCTGACATGAGCTAGTTTTTTTCTTTCTAATCATCCAACCAGTGTTATTACATTAATATACCCATATTATAATTCTCATATACTTCAGAAATGTAATAACCCATCAAACTGTAATAACATCATCAAAAGGAAGGGTGGAATGACTGAGACATCCAAATGCATTTTAAAGTAACCTGTCTTTACTGTGATTTGGTCAAATATAATCACTCTTTATCTACATGCAATAGAATCTTACATACGCTCATTTCAAACGAAATTTATGAAACTGATGCAGCAAGTTTAATCTTTTGCCCATCAAGGCTTGCAAATTTTTTTAGAAATTATCTGACTTGTTTCAGAAATTTAATTTGAAATGAGCACTCATGTAAGATCTTCTATGACTGCTAAGTGGCTTGCCTTTTGAGAAATCTGATGTGGAAACAAAAAAATGAAGAAAAAAATAAGGGTTCCACAGATTGCAGTGTTAAGCCTGTGAATGGCATTAAGCTGATCAGACATGAATCCAAGCATATCAATTAATGGCATTAAGTTGATCAGACAGAAATCCAAGCATATCAATTAATGGCATTAAGCTGATCAGACAGAAATCCAAGCACATCCATTAATGGCATTAAGTTGATCAGACAGAAATCCAAGCATATCCATTAATGGCATTAAGTTGATCAGAGATGAATCCAAGCATATCCATTAATGGCATTAAGCTGATCAGAGATGAATACAAGCATATCCATTACTAACAGCAACCTATGTAGAAATTATAAGACCTTCAAAACTGCAAACATTGCCACCATAAAGGTGATACATATGTCCTGCCATTCACAGACTCAAGAAAGAAAAATCTGAAATCTACGAACTGATTCCTGTGACAACACAACCAATTATCATGCAATTATTACCTAGGAATGAAAGCTGATGACTATTTTGGGTCTGCATACAAAACAAACAAAGAAATCAGTCAGAATTTCATTTAATTAGATATTTAATGTCTGCTATTTATCTGTAACTTGTTAAATAAAAAATGGAACAATCATTATGGAACAACTGTTATGATAAAGTTTCCTGAGGTATCACTGATGTATCAGTAGATTAGGACTTCATTTATCAAAGAAATGTCTTTGTAGACACAGTCTTAGTCCACATAGAATACTGTGTTGTGTACATTAGACCTTCATCCACTAAGTAATAATAATCAAGTTTGCAGATTAGGCCTTGATCTGCATAATAATAATGATAATAATAATAATAATAATAATAATAATATGATTTCATGGGTAGCTGCACCTGGAACTTAAATTTTCAAATGGACTTTCACGGCTGTGAACTGACTCAACATTATACAAAAATAATAATCATTTTTAAAATACACAAGATAGTTATTATAATGATACCACAACAAACAAACAAGTACAATCCAGCTGTCAAAACTAAACAATTCTTTTCTGTGCTGAGATAAAATGGACAGAATCTGATGCTGTGAATTAACCATTTTTCATGAGGTATCAGTTCCTGTTTACTTTTTTCTTGCTACAAACCACAAATTTGAAGGCTAAATGATCCTTGTTTACAAACAGTTGGATTTATTTTTCAAAATAAATTAATTTATTACCAATAAACATGTCGTTTTCTGCAAAACCATGAAAACTAATTCCCACAAAAAATAAATGAATTCACAGTACTGAAACACTGGCCTAAAGATATGATTATTTAAGGTGGCACTTCGAAATGTCAATTACACTCACTTATAAGTTGAGTATAATTACAGAATGCAGAGATCCAGATCTGTCATTGCATAATGCACCAGCAGATACAGGTATATGCAGTAGACCCTGATATGTCATTGCATAATGCACCAGCAGATACAGATATATGCAGTAGACCCAGATCTGTCATTGCATAATGCACCAGCAGATACAGGTATATGCAGTAGACCCAGATCTGTCATTGCATAATGCACCAGCAGATACAGGTATATGCAGTAGACCCAGATCTGTCATTGCATAATGCACCAGCAGATACAGGTATATGCAGTAGACCCAGATCTGTCATTGCATAATGCACCAGCCAATACAGGTATAAGCAGTAGACCCAGATCTGTCATTGCATAATGCACCAGCAGATACAGGTATAAGCAGTAGACCCAGATCTGTCATTGCATAATGCACCAGCAGATACAGGAATATGCAGTAGACCCAGATCTGTCATTGCATAATGCACCAGCAGATACAGGAATATGCAGTAGACCCAGATCTGTCATTGCATAATGCACCAGCAGATACAGGAATATGCAGTAGACCCAGATCTGTCATTGCATAATGCACCAGCAGATACAGGAATATGCAGTAGACCCAGATCTGTCATTGCATAATGCACCAGCAGATACAGGAATATGCAGCAGACCCAGATCTGTCATTGCATAATGCACCAGCCGATACAGGAATATGCAGCAGACCCAGATCTGTCATTGCATAATGCACCAGCCGATACAGGTATATGCAGCAGACCCTGATCTGTCATTGCATAATGCACCAGCCGATACAGGTATATGCAGCAGACCCTGATCTGTCATTGCATAATGCACCAGCCGATACAGGTATATGCAGTAGACCCTGATCTGTCATTGCATAATGCACCAGCCGATACAGGTATATGCAGTAGACCCAGATCTGTCATTGCATAATGCACCAGCCGATACAGGTATATGCAGTAGACCCAGATCTGTCATTGCATAATGCACCAGCAGATACAGGTATATGCAGTAGACCCAGACCTGTCATTGCATAATGCACCAGCAGATACAGGTATATGCAGTAGACCCAGACCTGTCCTTGCATAATGCACCAGCCGATACAGGTATATGCAGTAGACCCAGATATGTCATTGCATAATGCACCAGCAGATACAGGAATATGCAGTAGACCCTGATCTGTCATTGCATAATGCACCAGCAGATACAGGTATATGCAGTAGACCCTGATCTGTCATTGCATAATGCACCAGCAGATACAGGTATATGCAGTAGACCCATATCTGTCATTGCATAATGCACCAGCAGATACAGGTATATGCAGTAGACCCAGACCTGTCATTGCATAATGCACCAGCAGATACAGGTATATGCAGTAGACCCAGACCTGTCATTGCATAATGCACCAGCAGATACAGGTATATGCAGTAGACCCTGATCTGTCATTGCATAATGCACCAGCAGATACAGGTATGTGCAGTAGACCCTGATCAGCCAGTACATTATGTGATGTCCAACCAGGGTTTATGTTATTTGCAGCTGGACTCAACTTGTATGGACTCAACTTATAGGGGAGATTTTACTATAGGTTATGCAGGTCAGTTGAAAACAATACAGCTGTATTATAAAGGAAGAAAAGGATTTTGGAAAAAATCATTAAGAAAAATTAGAAGTGCATTTAATTATCCACTACATAATAAAATAAAAATTTACCAGAGCTTGAGATGGATTCTGCTTGACTGCTTGCACCAGGATTCTGTAAAAGTAAATTTCTTGTCTTCAATCACATGAACATTTCCATTTTATTTTTCACAACTACTAATTAAAGGCTAAACAGTATTTCTTCTACAATAACTGTATAATAAGTTCAATCTACCTATATACTTGACAGCTAAGGAATTGGCCTGACAAAACATCTCAAGCCTGAGGTAGTACATGAAGCCTGAGGTAGTATATGAGGCCACAGGCAGTATATAAGGCCAGAGGTAGAATATTAAGTCTGAGGTAGTATATGAAACCTGAGGTAGTGTTGTGTATATTTAATTTCTATTGTTATTGGTTTTTCTGCATGATTATAAGTTATGTATATCTTTATTGTGTGACTGACCTTGGTCAGTAATCAAATTAAGGCCAACTTGACTAGAGACATTTATTCTGCAAACAACATAATATATAACTAAAATTTTTCTGATTATAAATTAAAAATTCACATCATGTATCTGAGTTTAGGACATTAGTTTTTAACTTGAAAATTCCTGATCTTGAAGATGATTTAAAGTGTTCTAGAATGGAAGTTGACCCACATTCTGGTTCTGCTACTGTGTCATAGCTTAGTATATTGTTGTTTACTTCAAAATTACTCATTCCTACCTTAACATCTGAAGTAGAAATAGTCTTATTGTTGTGTTTACGTTTTAATTTGAGAGGATTTATTTAAATTACTCACTGGAATTACAAAGTGCTCATTAATATTTCTAAGACCAAATCATTATTTAGGAATTATTGTGATTTCATTCTGAGACATTTGGGATTGTATCATTGTGATACATCAAGACTGTTAGCCCATAGTAAATTCAAGGCTACTGCCACATCAGCATCTTAAATATTGGAATTTATTCGGATCACCACTGGAATTCATTTGGAACTCATTATATTTGGACTTGTGATAGAACTGTTAGGAATATTCGGGATTTAATTCACAATACTGTAAGTCCTTTTTAAATGTTCACTTTGTATTTTAGGGAAACAAACTATTTGTTGAATTTTACACAACTTTTTGACCAAAGATCCATACCAGTAGTATATGAAACCTGAGGTAGTATTTTAAGTCTGAGGTAGTATCTGAAGCCTGAGGTAGCATATGAAGCCTGTGGTAGTATCTGAAGTTTGAGGTAGTATCTGAAGCCTGGGGTAGCATATGAAGCCTGAGGTAGTATCTGAAGTTTGAGGTAGCATCTATGCCTGAGATAGTATCTGACATTTGAGGTAACATCTAAGCCTAAGATAGTATCTGAAGTTTGAGGTAGCATCTAAGCCTGAGGTAGTATCTGAAGTCTGAGGTAGTATCTGAAGCCTGAGGTAGCATATGAAGCCTGAGGTAGTATCTGAAGTTTGAGGTAGCATCTATGCCTGAGATAGTATCTGACATTTGAGGTAACATCTAAGCCTAAGATAGTATCTGAAGTTTGAGGTAGCATCTAAGCCTGAGGTAGTATCTGATGTCTGAGGTAGTATCTGAAGTCTGAGGTAGTATCTGAAGCCTGAGGTAGCATATGAAGCCTGAGGTAGTATCTGAAGTTTGAGGTAGCATGTAAGCCTGAGGTAGTATCTGACATTTTGAGGTAACACCTAAGCCTAAGATAGTATCTGAAATTTGAGGTAGCATCTAAACCTGAGGTAGTATCTTAAGTGGGGCCCCGAGTGGCCGAGTGGTCTAAAGCGCTCTTCGTTACGGATCACTGCCATCTCACCTCTGTCTGCGGCGGTTCGAGTCTAAGATTCAGCCAATGTGGGTATGTGAGAAAGCTTGCCAGTAGCTTCTCGTGGGTCTGTGGTTCTTTCCAGGGTTTTCGCGGGTTCTTCCTCCACCATTAATACTGGCCGCCATGTATAGCCTATCGTGTGCTGAAAAATGGCGTTAAACCCCACAACAACAACAACAGTATCTTAAGTCTGAAGTATCATGTGAATGACTTTGACCCCAAGGTAAATGTTGCACTATGAAATACCTTTGCTTCATAATGATACATGCCAAGGATGCTGAGGAGCAAAATGTTTAGAAAAATTAAGAAAATGAACAGTTCAACTTTAATCTAAACCTGAACAAAAACTGTTCATGTCTGAGGAGGTAGTAGAAAATTGACAGCTATTTCTTGCTTATACTAAAGTGGGTTCCAAAAATAATGAAGATAAATAAGTCACTGAAACAAAAAAGCAAATCTGCCATTTCTGACAACCTCCGCAGAATGTTAATAATATCCTCTTTGATACCCAATTCTAGCCAAACACTTGCCTGAAGTTTTCATGAACATATTGGTAAAAGTAGCATGTAATAAATTTCAAATTGTCACTTGCTAAAAAACTTGGAGTTTATCTTCCAATTTATACCAAGTCAATAAAAAGATGTGTAGTATTTGGGGGGCTAAAACTAATTTTAAGTATGTAATACTTACCTGCAACTATTACACAGCTTACCTTTTCTGGGACACCAAGTCCCTGGTCTAAGGTAAATATTTCCTACTCCAAATAGTAATTGGAGGCCAAGAATTGAAAAGAACATGATTCCTGTCTGATGCCTTAGTCAAAGCCAATGTAAAGAATACTTTACTCATTGGACTTGGACCAGGTCTACAGGGCATTAAAGTAGAGTGGGTGGGAGTTTTTGCAATCTCCCCCTCCCCTGAATAAAACTAAATTTTAATAGTAGTAATACAATACTTGCTACAACTGCATTACTAGATTTACCGATATGAAGGAAGACTGATGGCCCCAAACAAAAACTGGTATAAGAAAACAATGCACTTACCCTTAGGGTAGAACTCACTATTGTAATTTAATAGTTGTCTTGGCAACCTGCCATACGGTCACTATTGTAACCAAAGAGTTAATGTTTTTGCTCTGGTGCACCAAAGTACAAAGGTAAAGGGTTGATAAAGTAGTATGTGACTGCATGTAGGCTGCTCCCAAAACATCATCCACAGAGTATTTAAAGTAACCACATGGGTTTTAATTTGCATGAAAGAAAGGTCCTTCTTGGTGAGGGACTGATAAACTCTCTTGCTTGTGAGAACAATCTGCCTGGAAATGAAGGCTGCCAAAATTTTCAAGAAACCTTCAAGAGGTAGAAAGAGACAATTCCAAACCTTCTCTGTAGAGGAAGCCAATCAAAATCTTAAGGCAAAGGAGCCTGTCTTGATCGTCCACTGTACAAACATGACTGAGATTGGGTCCATTGGGAAGCTACGATTATGAACCAGGACACAGAGGTCCTAACTTGACGGAGAATCAGTGGAACTATTCTGAAAGGCAGGAAGGCATAAGCAAATGGGATCCCACTTCCAACTGCCAAGACCCTCTGATCTGGCAATGGAGAAACACAGAAGGGGAGCTTGCTGTTCAGCATTGTTCTGAACAAGTCAACTAGTGGTCAATCCCCTCTTGAAAAAGCATTTCTGCTATAACTGGTGTAAAGACCATTATGTGGAGACCATATAGTCCTGCCTGGACAGGCTGTCTGCTGGGAAATTTCTTTTGCCAGGAATATACAAGGATCTGAGGGTAATCTCCTTTGAGACAACCCACTGAGGAAGATTTCAAACTTCCACACAAAAAAAGGAGCATATGCACCTGCCTGATACCCTAGGCACACTACTAATGATTTACTGTCTGAGGCAACCATAACAAAATGATGCTTCAAGGTTGACACACCCATGTAGGACTAATTTCATTGTCCACATTTCTAGGTGTTATTTTCACTGTCCATATTTCTAGGTTGTTTATATAAAATTATGATTCTTCCCAAAACCAAAGCCCCTGCAAAACTATCCTCTCAAACTCCAGGTGAGCACCCTAAGCCGAATCAGATGCATCTATGTAGAGAAAGTTGTAGGGTTCATGGCTTGAGTTGGGACTAGCCAATAACTCAAGTGGAGATGAAAATTGGATCCCAACAGCAGGACCTTGTGTGATTTCCATTTTCCAGTCTGATAAAAGCTGGAACAGGAAAGAGCACAAATGATGTTGCCCTTGTGGAACTTGATCTGCAACCATGTTAAAAATTCCAAGGAAAGAGTTGTAAATGAGCCAACAATGAAGTCTTGACCACAATGAGGGGCAGATGGGATATGAACTCTTCCTTGACTGACGAGGAAATTCAACCCCCTGTATATGAAGTCTTGAGAATGGACTTCATGTATTTGCCTCAAATTCCAGCAAGCATGTATGTGCCATTGGAGATGATTCCTCCTTCAAGAGACTGAAGGAGTCAGCCAAAAAGTGATCAGCATGGGAGGCAATTGTCACAAGGGTTCAAGTCTTAAGATCCAAGACCACCAAGACCTTTATTGATGAATGACCAAGAGTCCAAGGGAGAAGTGTTAAGGAGTCAAGCAGGGTAAACTTTATGCTGCATGATTGACTCTTGGCACCAGGAAAACTTCTGCACAAGCTCCTGCAAAATTGCAGAGAGCTAGAGCTGCAAACTGGAAAAAATAGTATTGTCCTCAGCACCAGAATGCTTTGGACACAAATTTAGGGGATATGAAAAATCCAGACTTCATCCTCCTTCAATACCTGACAAGACAAGTTGGAAGGAGTAAGGAACTTCATTGGGCGGGAAGGATATGCTGGTTCTTTTTGGAACTCATTTGAATCCACCAGACTGGAATCAGTGTCCTGAAGGCAAAATAGGACTGTCCTCCCTGGCATTCCTCTCCAGAAAAGGAGGTGCCAACTTTGTGTCATTTGAGTTTGAGTCATCCCATAATTGCTCACAGGATTCAATGGACTAACCTTACTAGCTGTTCTCCTTGGTGAATAGTATCATTGATCAATCCTGACAATCTTGGAGAAGAGAGGCAGCCCACCTCCTTTTGTGTTGGAAGAGGCAGGCGATGACTGAGCAGGTCCCACATGTCAAAGATGCTGTACCTCAAAACCAAAGGATGGACATATATGATGTCATTTTGGAAATGATGGGAAGGGAAGAAGACTCACTATCTGATAAGGGAAGTAGCAGGCAAGGCATTAAATGGGAGTTTGGGAAGGGGGAGGGGGCCCCAGCAAAAACCTAACTCCCCATCCCCAAAGGGATTGGAAACAAACATTTTTACCTCATAAGTTTCAAAAAGGACAAACCTCCATCTGGATATAATAATTCATCAATTATCAAAAATTAACACTGTATTGGTAAAATTACTTATTGCACCAACTGGGGGCCCCAAGTGGGCAAGTGGTCTAACGCACTCTCCATTACAGATCACTGCCATCTCACCCATGTCTGCGTGGGTTTGAGTCTAGGTTTCAGCCAATGTGGGTATGTGAGAAAGCTTGCAAGTAGCTTTTCGTGGGTCGGTGGTTCTTGCCGGGGTTTTCCCGGGCTCCTCCACCATTAATACTGGCCGCCATGCATAGCCTATCGTGTGCTGAAAAATGGCGTTAAACCCCACAACAACAACAACATTGCACCAACTATGGACAATGTTTGCCACAAATGGCCTATATTATTGTGCAACAAGTTGTCACAAATGTGTGAATAAAGCAGAACCATGCTCTATATGCAAAATTGTTGTGCTTTTCAATGTTGATAAGTGGATGTGCAAATTAAGTGCACATTAATTTCAATAATTTAAAAGTAAATGAGCATTACATACAGCAGCCTCCTGTTGCTTCAACCAATGTTCCATCTCATCATAATCAGTTTCTTGGTCTTGTAACTGAAAAAGGAAAGAATGAAGTGAAAGCTGTGATTTTTAAAATTAAGTTCTTTTGATAATTACGGTGTCTTACTTCATCTTTTAACTACAAAGCAGTGGAAAGATTTAAGAGCTCGGTTTTGAGTACCATTTTTTGTGGCCTGGCTTATACCCCACTCCCCTTTATTCATTTATAACTAATGGAACCATAATTTGTTTATAAAGCATAGGTCTGACTGAGCTTTACCTGGCAGAATTTGTTATCTACTCTGGTGTCAAAGATTGCAAATCCCAAATATTTCCAGTTTGTTGTGAACCTTTTTGTATTATTTCTAGGGTCATTTTAAAAAAATTGTCCTTGTTCATTTTGATTATTACTGCAATGATGCCTCGTTTGACTTTCAATCTATTAAATTTCTCAGCTTTCAGTTCTTTGATGCTAATTGTGACCAAGTTCAACTATAGAACCAAACTTGAAATAATTAAAAAAAGCACAAAAATTGCAGGTTAAAAACCCAAGTAAATATTTTTTTTTAGATTAGCAGCAATTTATATGTTCTAAATTAAGACAGAAATCAGAATTTTATTTCTTATTTTGTCAGTAGACTATATATGAAATGAAGATAATTGCAGCAAATTCGTAAAAAATGCAAGCTCTCCAGAATTCACTTCTATTTTTTTTTTGACTTATCAAACAAATCTACAGGCTACATTCATCAAGTGTTATGATACACAATCTCTACATCACAAATTTCTACATAATACTCATTTTTTCTTCTTCAGAAAGATGCATTTGTAAAGAAAGAAAGCCTGTAGTGTAGTAGAGCTTTCATTATACAATCATAAGTATGCACTGCTGTGATGGGTTTCTAGTTAGACTTGTATGCACTGTCTCTGACAAGGGGGACAACACAATTTGTATATGCTTTGCTTTATACATAGCTGGAAACCAATTGTACACAAAAATAGCAAAACTTAATTTTATTGTTTCTCAGTCTATATTTCACAAACTAGTTCATTAGTTTTCTATTTTTTGATTTGTGGCAAGAAATACTGTCATTCAAAAGTTAATGTTTCTTTTGAAGCATTGGTGTTGAAAATAACAACAAAGCTTGACACCTTCCTGACCCTTATATATAAGTGTTATTGGCTTACTCCAAAGCAAGAACTTCACTCCTTCGCTGGCACATGATGTAGATTGACAAAAAAGTGATGAACAAAGTAACTATCTCGTGAACATTAGTTCACTGATGACATGAACAACCAATGATACAACACAGCCCTGAATAAAGTGTAGACAGATTCAGCGTATTTAAAACTGTCATACCCTTAATTAATCAGCTAAAGAAGAACATTTTCTATCATTGGTCTTTAAATTACATCAATATACAATGAACCATTATTCTTACTGAATAAATCTGAGAAAGAAATATGACATGTGTCATTATATCTCATGTATTTCATCGCGCATGAATTCTATAAATAATACTGTATCTGTTTATAATCAATATTGGTGGTACATATAATTATTAATCTCAAAGTTTACCTTCATTTTCAGAATCTTTTTGTCGCTGCACGTGTTTCAAACATTTCATCTGATAAAGTTAATTAAGTTGTTTGCTTTTTATAAATTGTTTCCAATCTTATCTAAAAAGCAACAAATTTGTATTATTATTATATGAATGTCTTGTGCATTTGTGACAAGACTGTACTTTGTTTTTATTTGTATCCTATTAATTTACTGAATGGAGACATTGAAAATAGTATGGAATATGATCACTATAAGAAATTAATAACAGTATAATATGCACTATCATTTATTGAAAAAGAACACTGAAATTATTGCTCAATGTAGAACAATGTAGCTGGTAAATTTTCATGTACATATGCTCACGTACATGTAGACTATCAACAGGGATGCACAGCGTAGTTACACAATTTTTCTTGTGTATACTCCATCATAGATGGGTGGGAGGATACCCAACAAATTAACTTTTTATATATAGTGTATGTTCATCAGTATTTATCCCTAGCTAGGTTGCTGACAAATACCACAGTGTCACACTTGTATATTTTGTACAGGTATAAGTATGAAACTGATACCTGTCATGGCTGGATTTACGGTGCCAGGGTTTCTTCCATTTGTTTGTTTCCTGTGCAAAACAGTTGGCAAGGGGTGCCATAAAACCTACTATGGCTGCAATAAATGATTTGCAGTTTTTGTTGTCTGGCAATCTGTACACCTATAACCATCATAGCTGCTTGGGTTGTACCTGCCATAACACGATGTATCATGCCAAAAACATGATTTTAAACTCCCAAACCCTTTGCAAAGGTGCATTTTGAAAAACAAGATTTTCAGTAATCTTCACCCCCCCAAAAAAACCCCACCTAAATATATCCATGTAACATACTATATGTATAAAAAATAAACAATCCTTGGGGCAGTTTATACAGCTGAATGTCATAAAGGCAAGTAAAAGGCAAGATGATCAGATATAAACAAGCATTTCTGCTAAACTGGATAACAATAGCTTGGGTGATTCTGATGTGGGGGAGCCCTTTATACTAATGTGCATTAGTAAACCTAATTCATTTTAAGTTACAGTTAAATCAAAGAGATGCATATTGAGGAACAAGAGTTACTACATTCTATTTTTTTCAACGAGAATGTTTAAGTCATCTGCATTAAAGATTATAGGCAATTTTGTGAACAGCAGCAACATTTCATTTAAGTCATATTTTACTCCATGTATAAACTGAAAAGCATGATTATTTCAATCACCAGAAAGGTTTTTCAAGTGTGATTCACTTCTGAAGGCAAAATGTCAAAATGCAATTCCTGTGATTCAGGAAGAAATAAGCCATCAGCAAAGCCTTGCCAAACTCTATTTCAGAATTCCTGGTTAACAGAGTTTGGCTTTGTGAAGCACAGCAGCAAGGGGGAGAATCTAATTCTTGCATATGCTACAAACATATTGACACAAGTCATTCTGGAGTGTACACTATCTCAGGGCCTTCCATTAGATTTCAAGTCGGAGAGTGAGTTGCCTAAGTAGGTTGAGGGTTTGAAGCATGTGCGTGTTTGTGTGGGTGATGGGATTCCATGAGTGAAGAATGCAACTAAGCAGCATCTGGATAATCAGTGCTCTACTGTAACATGATATGGTGACTATGAAAACCCTGAATAATGCAGGTACTTGGGGATATCCGACCTCTGGTAGTCCTAAAATTACATCTTTGTACAGACTAACATTCAAGAACAGAGTATGGTGGACTCATCACTTGTTTAACCAGCTTGTAAAATTCTCAATACATCTGCTTAACATAAATTCATTGCTACACTAAATATTTAACATTGAGGTGGAATATTTTCTCTTGGTTATAATAATAACAATAATAATATCAACAATAATAATAACAGCAACAACAATAGTAATAATAATAATAGTAATAATAGTAATAAGAAAAATACTAATAATAACAAGCAGAAATAAAATGATGAAGAAAGGGAAGATAAACGTTATTACAAAATCAGTTTACAAAAAATGTTCTTTCTGTGAATTAAGAAACATTATTTAATTGATCTGAGAATCAAATAATTGAATACAGACACAACATATAATTGAAATATCACTACAAATTACACAATTCTGTAAATGCAGAGATGTAAGAAATAGAACAAGAAATTATAAATATATTAGAATAAAATTGATAAAAAGATTATTTTCTGATACATTGCATCAACTGTAATTATCATAGGCTCTCTGTACCTCCTAATACTGAATTGCCTTTACACTTTCATTAGCACAGTTTAAACAAGAAAGGTTTCTCAAACAGAAATTCTTTGAAACAAAGATGGATGGGTGCATATATAATTAAATACATTAAGAAATTATAATCCATCAGTACCATGCCATTTGAAAACTCCATTTTCAAATTTGTTAACTTCAAACATACTGTACATTATATGCAATTCAAGATGCATAATTAGTCTACATCCAAGAGAATGCTTTTGCAGAACAAGAACACAAAGGAAAGAAAAAGTGTATATATTAGACATTCAGTTAACTGTACTCCAAAAGTCCTTTACACAATGTCTATTTTTATTCAAACAATGTCTATTTCTATTCACACAATTTCTATTTCTATTCACACAATGTCTATTTCTATTAGCAACCACAATCATTTGTTGTGGCAACCTGTCTGTAGAGACCATTTTTAAGTCACTTAAAAATATCCTACACACAGCAGCTGCCTGCATATAATAACCATCTCCTCAATGTGACCAGAGACTGATATTTTTCAGAGTATAGCAACTAGTGATTATTGTAGGCAAAGGTCTGCTTATCATATATTTAATCTTTCACCTGAAAAAAAACCCTGCACTTCAGGAGAGATTGATTAATTCATTTTTAAAATTTCACTTAATTACAATGATGAGTGTAATGATTTTGCCAGGAGTCTACACAAATCCTCTTTCTTGTGAGTACCCCACTAATACAAAAAATAAGTTAACATTTAAATGTTTCCTAAATTTTGTTTCTAAAAAGTATGTTTTAATTTGGTGAAATGTTGTATATTTTTGCCATATTGCATTTTCAATAATGAAACATACAGTATTATTATGTTTTCTTTTAAAATAGCAAATACTGGACTTTGTCTCTGTCATTGTGAATTTTCAATGTCTATTATGAAAATGTCACAAAAACACTGTAAGAAGGAAATTTAAGAGAGCCAAAAAGTTGTCTTTGATTCTCTTATTATTTTCAATGAGAACAGATCTTACCAAAAGACCAAATAATGATACTTAATTGATGCAATATGCAGTTTTTATAATGCACTCAATATATATATATATATATATATATATATATATATATATGGGTTGGAGAGTTACATATAATAGAAGTTGTTGTGGATTTCAATACAGGCTAGGATTAATCATACAAACCTTGTTTTTACTGAATGGATCAAATTCATCCAAACCCTGCAAGTGTTAAAATTCCATGCATATCACATTGTTGCAATTATAGAAGCAACATTCTCTATCACCAAAGCATGAACTCTTAAATCTACCTACTTCAATGAAGAAAAGAAAACCACCCACAAAATATCAACTAATGAAGCTAAAAATATATCCAAAGTGTAAACATCTTGGGATATCAGATATAGTACCTACATTTGCTTATTCTGGAATCAGGAAAGAGACCCACCCCCAAAGTTTAAATACAGAAAAGAAGAAAAAAAAAGGAAGGTAAAAATATGGTTTTTGTCAGTGTATGACTGTGAATGAATACAACTCAATGTTAAGAAAAATGAAATGATTCCTTTCACTCTTTAACATCTGGTTATCAATGTTACTTTTAATTTTTTTAATATTTTCCTTAGCAGGAAGTTTTAAAAAATATATTGTTTCATTCTGCTAATATATCAAAAAGACATACTCCAACTAAAAGCCTTATAATGCCCATGGAATGAACATAAATAAAATTTAAAATAAATATCCAGAAACAATTCCAATCCTGGCAGGCATAAATAATTCAGATTAGCTGTAACCTAATTACATAACTTTTCTTATGAATTCTCATCAAATACTTGAGCTACATTGAACCAAAGATTATGTTGGTCCAGAAATCAATTTTTAAGACAATAATGTATTTTCTACTATCAAAAATCACAAATGCCATTAAATATTTTGGACTTGAACGACTAATATTCACATACTGATGAGTAAGCCATTCCAAACTATGACTTGCAAATGCAACTGTGAGCAAAGTGTGTCATACTAATAATTCTACAAAACTGCAAACTTGACAGTGTCAGTGAAATAAATTCCATTATCATCAAAGTCACATAAACAAAATGTGTGATGAAGGTATTGCTTCACAAAACATACATAATTTACGAGTGGTTTTAGGTGCTTATGGCTATGTATGTGGATGTGTGTATTTTATGAATGTTATGTTTCATGAATACATCTGTATGATGGGATACATGTAACCTATTTGCTCAAAAGATCAAATGCATGTCATTGGGGCATTTCACAAGAAATCTCTCTTGTATTCCATCAATATGGGAGACTTCAAGCCATTTTCTAGTAAAATATTATAGGGAGGTATATTTATGTTAGATATAAAATAGTATAGCACACAAAAATTAATCTGAAATTGTAAACCAATAAAACAAAAATGAAAACTGAACCACATAATGAGGGACAATAAAAGAACTTTATACTCATCTCCAGTTATTGCTTTTTTATAGAACAACATTAACTACATGTAATTTTCCAAATTTGTCTGATTTTGATTAAGAAAAAATGACTTTAATATTTATTAGCTGCTAAATAGCCAAAGGGATTTTTTTAACACTGTACTGCATATTTTGTTTTACATTCACAAAGTAAACAGCCAATGGGCTTTCTTTTAACACTGTACTAGACACTTTTTTTTACTCTCACAAAGTAAACAGCCAAGCATTTGCATTTATTTTGCCCTGTACTGCACATTTTGCTTCATTCACACTGTGCAATACTAACATATGAGCCTGAATGTTTTGTTAATCCTCTCAAGTGTTAAATCCCATTTTTGCTTATCCAAAGATATGCTTATAGAAAAAAAAATGAGACAGAATCAAGAAGAAACAGAAAAGAATATAGTATAATACACAATGAGTTGTGGGTTTAATGCCATTTTTCAGCACATGATAGGCTCTACATGATGGCCAGCATAACTAGTAGTGGAAAAACCTGGGAAAATCCTGGTAAGAACCAGCAAGCCAACGGGAAGCTCCTGGAAAGCTTTCTCAGACACCCACATTGGAAGAGCCTGAGGCTTGAACCCAAGTGGACAGAGCAGTGATTAGTAAAGGTGAGTGCTTTTGATCACTCAGCCACCTGGGGCCCTGTGGAACAAGTATATACTGTTTTCTTACGGTGAAACCCTTTACAAAAGATGGAAGTAATATGCAGACTTTTTCTTTACATTCATCTTGACTTTCCCTTTTCATTTTGCCCAAAGTAGTTTGATTTCTCATTGACCCAATCAAAATAAAGTTTAATTTCCCCTACCACACATAGAGAGCTTGTTGACCACACATTACGAGATTTAATGGGGTGGTGTGTAATTATTATTTTTTGGTCCTCTCCATCTATGTTATTTTTCACTGTCACAGAGCAAATGAGAGAGAGAGAGAGAGCGAGAGCGAGCATACAATTTTGGGCAATTTCATTTTTCTTTCTGGTCAAATATAGTCACTAGCCTAAAATATCTGCATAGAATAAGATGGGTAAACTTTTAAAGAAAATTATTTTTCTCCAAAATTACATCACATTAACATTAGGAATTACTTCTATCCCTGGAATCCAGCTCTCCCAAATATTTTTAAAAATCTGTACTTTGTACAGATGAAGGGAATTCTTTGATTACATCATATTAACCTGCTAAATGGCACTCTAAATATTGGATATTGCCAGTTTTAACTTGTGTACTACCTGCATGGAGGGTAGGGTGGCAAGACTTCACAGTAATTGGTAAAGTATATTTGGAGAAACATAATTTGCCATAAAAAGTTGTCTCTGTAAAATACATTATCCAATAATACTAACATCAGGATAATTGGTAAGTGGAGGAGGAGGAGGAAATAATGAGCATTCAACCTCTACCAGGTATTTCATATTCAACAGAACTCTCCCTACCTTCAGGATGGAACTCGTGTAATGATATTTATCACAACCAAATATTAATGTATATACATGCGAAAGGAAATACACTGTAAACTCCATCACCTTACAAATAAATACAAAGAAAGGTTTTCTCAGGCAACTACAGTGAAAGTTGAGTTACCATACCCAAGAATGCGGTTGTCAGGTGTGGCATGGGTCTGGTGACTGTCTGGGTAGCAATCAACGAACCAATGAGATTCAAATCTTTGCTTTATGAGTACACGACATGCAAACAGAAACTGGAGAAAGTAGACTGGGCCAACTAACTGATTCCATCATGTCTTTAATTAGGACATTGCACTCAAAGGCAAGGCTCTTAGAAACAGATTGTATTTCATGAGCCAAACTTTTCATCAGACCCACCTGTTCGTGTGAGAGATCAGTTTGCTGGCTGGATGACTCACTAAAGGAGATAATGCTTGTGGTGTTGTGTCATGTTTCCTGGTTTGAGTTGGAGGAAAAGCCTCTTGAATACAGACTGAGAATAAATTCCATGCACTTCAGACAGACTTGGAGAGCTAGAATACAGACTGGGAATAAATTTCATGCACTTCAGACGGATTCAGATAGCACATATTGGGTTCTTTAAACTTGCTTTTTTGAAGGATTGATCAATGTGAGGAGTCATAAAATTATTTTCTGGCTGGAAGCCGTTCTTAGTGATGAACCTGGCTGTATCAGTGAAATGATTGAACTGTTGGAACAAAACTGTAGATAGTTCAGATCCATGGACAGAGAACAGAGCTCACTTACAAACGATGCCAAAGCCAAGGCTATCAGAAAGCATGTCAAGTATGATAGGTACTTCAGTGGAACAGTGGACCAAGGTCTCAGCATGGAAGAGTTTAGTGATGTCAAAACCCATGAGAGATTCCACTTCATGAACAGGTTAGTGAGCGAGGACAGATCAAAGTTGGTCAGCAAATGAGAAAGATCTTTATTATGACCAATGTCATGCTACTTATGATGTATGAATGTGTGAGAAATCATGGAGCAATATCCATTAATTGTTATCAGTGCAAGCTTCTTGCTTTCAAAGATAAAATGAAGTTAGAAAACTGGGAAATAGAGGCTGACAGTAGTGTGATATCATTCACATGACACCAGTCACAAAACTTGCCATTTTCCCTTGTATACTTTTCAAGTTGAGGGCCATCTAGCTGTTGAAATCCTCACTACAGCTGTAGATTGGAAATCTTTATGTACAAGGCATGCCAGACAAAAGCTACTCTGGAACTTGTTGTTGTTCATGGGTTTAACACCATTTTTAAGCACAAGATACATGGCTATACATGGTAGCCAGTATAACTGGAGGAGGAAGAACCCTGGAAAACCCAGGGAAGAACAACCGACCCACGAGAAGCTACTGGCAGGCTTTCCTATGCTGGAACTAGAAGTTTCTCATGACATGGATGAAAGATTAGCACCTGTGGCTAATAATAAGTTTTTGGGTTGCTAGTGTTTTTCTGGAGTCTGTCGTCAGTCCAGCAGATCAGGGATCCATGATTTGTCCTATCAGAGAGATGCAATTAGGATTATCTTGCAATCTGTGCCCCCTCAGCTCCTCTCCCAGTTGATTAAAAGGGCAATGACAGCTCATGTGTTTGGGTCCGGAAATGGGGAGACAAAGGTTGGCAGCTTGTTGTTGCACCTTGTTGCAAACAGGTCAACCACTGGCAGACCTAACAGGTTGCAAATTTGATGAAAGATGGATGTTGGAACCAGTCTGTGTATAGTAGCTGTCCCCTACTAAATGGCTAATTCACTGAGCCTCTTGGAATATGTCATACTTGAATGTATATTTGATGCGGAGAACACCAACCAAAGTAGTTCCATATTAACACACACAGTTGTGGCAACTTTGTTCCAACATATTTTTGAAGGTGATTCTCCACCAATAAATCATCTGACATTATCAGGGCTGTTTTTGAATGATGGCAGTCCTGCTAAGCATGGAAAGCATTGAAGATTGCCTTCATTTCCAAGAATGGTTGTCCTCTTGTCACTGATGTTTGTGAAGTTCGGTTGCAAATGGGTTCCCAACCTGACAAAATCTGTAGCCGCTGGTTGCAGGGCTTCCAACACATTCCCAATGTTAGCCATTCACTTTTCTGCCACCAAATCAGAAAGTTTCTGTTTCTGCAATTGAATCAGAAGGTGTCAGATTTCTGTTCGGATCCTTACCTGCAAATCTAAAGGTCAAGAAATTGGCTGCCACTGAGGGAGAAGAGCCATCTGCAAAGGATGCATGTAGAAACTGGTGAGATTCATGAAATCCATATGCAAAGGATGCATGCAGAAACAGCTGAGATTCATGAGATCCATCTGCAAATGATGCATGCAGAAACAGCTGAGATTCATGAGATCCATCTGCAATGGATGCATGCAGAAACAGCTGAGATTCATGAGATCCATCTGCAAATGATGCATGCAGAAACAGCTGAGATTCATGAGATCCATCTGCAAAGGATGCATGCAGAAACAGCTGAGATTCATGAGATCCATCTGCAATGGATGCATGCAGAAACAGCTGAGAATCATGAGATCCATCTGCAAAGGATGCATGCAGAAACAGTTGAGATTCATGATATCCACTGCTGCACAGAAGAGACAGAGAAGATGAAGTAACTCCCCCACCATCAGAAGTCTTCTCAGACACTGTAACAATATGTTCAGGAGGAAGACAACTAAGTTTATGTGGGTGAGGAACTTCATAACCAAATGAAGAAAGGTTGGGAAGGGACAAAGGTGACTTTACATTTATTATCCAAATAAACTTCGAATGAGGCAAACAAGGCTGTGCACATCATGGAGCAAAACCAAACTTACCAAGTGCTTTTTAAGGCTGTATCTAGATATACTGTCAACACAGATAAAGAAGTTATCGGGAAGAGGAAGATGGCAGAGTCCAAAGTTCAAGCAGGCAAAATGGTGGTATTTTCTTGGTGTTACATGGATAAGAATGTGGAACAGGTCCATGCTTATAGAGTATTCATTGGGTTGTATGGACAAAACAGATAGACATTACCTTTTCCACTTTAAATACTGTGAAGTTTATGAACACATAGAGTTTGCTTAAATCTGTAATTCGGTTCAACTTCCCACTGGCTTTCTGGACCTAGAACAGCCTAGAACAACAGCCTTAAATTGTGAGTTTTCAAATGATCTCTACCATCGTTCTGTGTAGTAATGCCTTTATCTCCTTCTGCGATATGTCGGCCATCATGGGATTGGTTGGAGTGTCCCATGAAGTAGACTGATGGGGTGGGTGGGGAGGTGGGTAGATGGTTGAACAAGATGTTGAGCCCTACAAAAAGAACTGTATCAACTACTCATTGTTGAGGATTAAATTGATCCATGAATATTTCTTGGACAAATTCATCCTTCTCCTCCACCTTGCTGCAATTTCAGGACAGGTGCCATACAATATTATGTCCTCTTTCTCAGTATCGTTTCCATTTGCTCTGCACTTTTGGTTGTAACAGATATATAAAAAAATATACCTATTTTGTAGTTACTTGGCTGAGACATGACCATTATTTTACAGATCAATTGGATATTGATTTTCTGTAGCTGAATAATAATGTAACGTAACGGTGCAATGTTTGCACTGTATGTGAATATAAATTTTCCAGCCTGGTTTGTCAACCTCAGTTGTAACCTTGAAAACCATTCCCATACTTTATTATTTTCAAGGAGAAATAAAGTCATGGCACCCATACATTGTTATTTTCAAGGAGAAAAAAGTCATGGCTGTGTCTATTGTGTTAATTCCAACTCAGAATACTCTGTCTTTGCTTTAATGAGTCCTTTTCTTGACATTATGAAAAGACTGGTCATCCTTATGTTTGCTTACATTGTTAGGGAATGTAAGAAACTTATGTAGTTTGATACATGGTTTGTTTAACAGTTTTAGTTGTTACTTACAACCACTTGTAACTTACCTATGAATTGTGAAATGGGTTTTTTATTTACTTGGGGTTATGTGCAATTTTATTGCATTTGTTAGTTATGTACATTTTGTGAAACAATCACCAAACACAAATGTTGATGATCTCAAAGTGAAATTTCTTGTCCAGGACTTAAAAAGAAGATATTTAAAAATGAGGAAACTAGGACCAATGGCTATGTGACCAACCAATGGCTATGTGACCAAACAAGAGTCCGTTGAAGGGACTGATGCTCTCAACAAAACAATACACATGCCATGCATGACCTAAGCTAGTCACCTATATGCAATTTCAAAGCATAAATATATCTCATAAAATATCTCATATAACATTCCTGTTACATATACTAAAGTGAGCAGAAAGTTTTCCACCATTTTGCAAAATATGCTTCATTCACTTATTTGTACACATAATAGATTTTACCTTGAATCTTGATGCCAGGATAACAAACACAATCAATACATGAAAGATCATTAAATATTACCACATTTTTCTGAATGCAGCTTAAAAGAGACCATTTTTTCCTTTTAATTACTGAGTGTTCAAACTATGTCTGATGTTCTTAAGCAATAACAAGATTTAAAAACTAGCATCTATGGTGATCATATTGAATATCAGATTGGCACCATTTTCATTTTGGGCCATGTAGCAATCATCAGAAGTCAGACTGGCACCATTTTCATTTTGGACCATGTAGCAATCATCAGAAGTCTTTTGATGAAAGCTCCACACCATTTTCATTTTGGACCATGTAGCAATCATTACAAGTCAGACTGGCACCATTTTCATTTTAGACCATGTAGCAATCATTACAAGTCAGAATGGCACCATTTTCATTTTGGACCATGTAGCAATTATTGTAAGTCAGACTGGCACCATTTTCATTTTGAACCATGTAGCAATCATTATAAGTCAGACTGGCACCATTTTCATTTTGAACCATGTAGCAATCATTAAAAGTCAGACTGGCACCATTTTCATTTTAGACCATGTAGCAATCATTAGAAGTCTTTTGGTGAAAGCTCCACATCAATATAATGATCAATTCAAGGGGAGTAACTACAGCAAGATTTTCAAGACAACCATTGTGGTAGCCATTTTGCATGTAAGATTGGCACCATTTTCATTTAAGACCAACTAGATAGACATCTACTGGCAAAAATCACATGCTGATATAACCATCCATTTGGCAGCAGTAGAGAGAACAATATTTTCAAGATTACCACCTGATGGTGATATTAAAGGTCAGTTTGCATAATTTTCATTTTGGTCCAACTAGACACAGTAATAATTCTTCTGATGAAAATCCTATGTCAAAATGAATCTCCATATGAGATGAGTAGTCATAACAAGATTTTCAATATTGCTGCCATTCCCTGTGGCACATTGGATATCAAATTTGCACTATTTCCTTTGGGACCAACTAGACATAATAAAAAGTCTTCTGATAAAAACATAATATGATCAGGATAACAAGATTTTTCAAGATGGCTTTCATTAATGATCAACCAGACATCATAAGAAGTCTTTCAGTGAAAACCCATGCTGATATGGTAATTCTCTCAGAAGTAGTAATAACAAAATTGTGGTGGACATACTGGATGTCTGAGCAGCACATTTTTATTTTGGACCAACTAGACATATGAAGTCTTACTAATAGCTCCATATTGATATTAGCATCCATTCAAGAGTAGTTGTAACAAAATTCTCATACTGATGTGTGAGCGGAACTATTTTCAATGTTCACAAGCGGTAGTGATAAAAAGATTTCAAAATGGGTGTGGTGGCCATGTTGGACATCAGACTGGCACCATTTCATTTCATTTATGACCAACTAGACATAAGTCTTTTAGTGAAACCCCAATGTTCATATGACCTTCCATTCAGGAGGAAGATTGATAACAAGATTTTCAAGACTGCTTCTGTGGTGGCTTTATCAGACAGACAACAGACTGGACCCAATTTCCTATCTGATCGACCAGGCATCATAAGAACTGGTGATAACTCCATGACAGTATCACTATTCAGGAGGAGTAGTGATAAGATTTTCAAGATGGCAGCCATGGTAACCAACTAAACATTAGACTGGTATCATTTTCACTTAGGACCAACCAGACGTCATAATAAGTTTTTTAGTGAAAATCCCATGTTGATATGACCATCCATTCAGAAAAAGTAGGGACAAGTTCTTCCGAATGGCCATTGTGATGGCTATACTAAATGTTCAAATGGCACCATTTTCATTTAGGACCAACAAGACCATGGAATGAATGTGTGTGTAACATTTCATGGCAATTCTCCAAGTAGTGTGATAAACTTGTGATCTGACTGACAGATGGACAAATCATGACAGACTGTGCTGTTTTCGTCCATAACCAGTAGTGCTTCAAATTCATTTTTTTATTTATTATAGAACAGATTTATTCTAAGAAATGTAAAGAAAAATCCCATCACAACTGCCTGCTTTCACTTGAAATGTTTAGTTTGTTAGTAATTTCACCCCTTTAATTGGCACAGACAAAATTCACAAGGCATGCTTATCTAGGTCAATCATGCATGAAGTCTGTCCCTTTATTACATGTGAGGAGCAATACAATGATTTTACCTTGAGAACTGCCTCCACTTCAGGGGGCTGGTTTGACACACAGACAAAAAGACATATCAGGAGTATGACAAAGTTATCTGTTTAACAAGATGTTCAGACTACCTCATCTACCTAAAATCAGCATTCCATTTATGGGCAACAAAGACAATTTTTATGAGTAGGAAATCTTTAAAGCAAAAGCTAGGACAGATTCATTAAGAAGATAAGTAATGCTGTTACATACAAAGATTATTAAAACTACAAAATGGTAAAATTACTTTATGTAACTTTCACTTTCCACATAACCATTTAATGTTTATAAGACCATATGTCTGGATACTGTACTGTTGTTTAACCGATTTGTTTCTGTTCTAGAAAGGTAGAAAATTAAAGCATGATGTTTAATCTTATATTTCACACATACCAGGTTAATTAGATTGCAGAATGTTCAAAAGCAATCTGCAGTAAGTTGTATATAAAAATAGTGCTCTCCCCAGTAAATCTGGATAGGGTAGCGGATATCTCAAAAGAACGCCATTTCATCAGCATAAACACATAGGCACAGCTGTTGTTTATATGTGTGTTATCTTAAATGAAACCATTTATGTAAATGACAATTTTCAAATAATACAAAAACTGGGTCGTGGGAGGGGGAGATTATGTTACCTTTGTCTCCTAAATCAGTTTATTTCTTTCAGTAATATCAGTTTTTGTCCTCACATGAGCATTTCATTGTAAGTTTAATGATACCCCCCTTTACTAAGTTTATGAAATACTATAGACTATGTACAAAGCCTGATAAAATGCAGCGATGAAGCTGGCACCAAAATATTTAGCAAGACATGGTCCAGTAAACCACAGTAGACTCATGAAGCAAAGTAGTATGGCTCTAAAAGCATATAAGTGTCTTTGAAACCATAGTGGCTGATGGCGATAGGGTAGTGTGCATGCTATCCTAAACGACTCTGGGGAGAACACTGGTGAAGCACTGTTAGTCTGATTACATGGATATTGTTAGGTATATGTGGTGCAACTCTAAAGCCTATTATTTTTTAAACAGTCTCAAAGAAAAATAATAAACTTCTTTGCTGAAAATCAAAGATACTTTACATACAAGTTAGACATTTTGTAAATTCAGCAAACTGATATGAATTTTGAGGTTCATCTCTAAACCAGATATGTTCATGGAACCATTCCAGGGATCCATGACTTTAAAGCCCAATATGTTTTGAGGCCCTTCCAAGGATAAATGACATCAAAACCAAATTTATTCATATGACCCTTCCTGGGATAAATGATTCCAAAACCTAGAAATGTTAATGGTACCCTTCCAAAGAAAATGACTTCAAAACCCAATATTTTTATGAGGCCTTCAAAGGATAAATGACTTCAAAACCCAATATGTTTATGGGGCCCTTCAAAGGAAAAACAACTTCAAAACTCAATATGTTTATGGAACCCTTCCAAGGATAAATGACTCCAAAACCAAATTTGTTCATAGGACCCTTCCTGTGATAAATGATTCCAAAAACAAGAAATGTTAATGGGACCCTTCCATGGATGAACGACTTCAAAACCCAAAATGTTTATTGGACCCTACTAGGAATAAAAGACTACCCCCCCCCCAAATGTTAATGTGACCCTTCCATGGATAAATGACTCCATGTATTATGCAATTTTTTAGCTGGAAGGTGGAAGGTGAAAGCACAAATGTTCTGCCAATCTTTAACCCATCCCACCATTGCTCAAAGGAAATGATACTATTAGATTATTCTTACTTCCCACATTTTCTGCAAGAAGTCTAGAGAAACCCAATCCAGAGGCTGTGGTTTTTATCAGTGACTGGATTAGCAGTTTTATTTTGTTAAAGTAGATAAGATTTGGCTGATATAGATCAGAAAAAAATGAACATACTGCATCAATATTCCATTCCATTGTTCTTGCCAATCTCCTGAATTGGCCATTTTTGTGTTGAAGTGCCACACAACACTACTAGATATGCCAAATAAGATGTATAATCTGATGTTACTTGGTCAGGATTTCACCAACACAACACAATATTGGATTTGAACTTGCATGACAACACTAATGTTTTGATTTTTAAAAATGTAGGTCTAAAATTAAATTAACAAAAAATTATCACTGTATTCAGATCTAAAATTGCAAGTTTTCTCAGACTTTACGCGAGAGCTGCAAGCAAATTACTCAGGAAAAACAGTAAAAAATGAGTATAATGCCAATCTCTTTTTGATATTATCTATGACTGATTGAAAGACAACATGTAGTATTGATACACTGATAAATGAAGCAAAAATTTACATATTTATGGTTGGTTTTGGACAGAATTTGCTTTCATTTTCTAAAATAAATGTTTGTTTTGATTAAATGTAGCAATACAAAAATATACAAAATAATTTCCTTCAGATTTTTTACTGCATATAAAATATGATATTTCAAATTGTACTATTGTAATCTTTTGAAAACATCTGTAGTTAAATATTTAAGTTGTTTAAATGATTAAAAAGAACCAGCTTTGAGATGGCAAGATGGAACTTCATATATGCATATATCCTGGCATTCAGTATTGCTTTTCTCATACCCTGATCCATATCTAAATTTCTATGGATGGCATTTCTATTTGTGAATCATGTAAAAACTAGACCACTCCAGGTAAATGTTTATGAAATTTGGCAACCTTGGGAACATCTATCTATTACTTGGTACAAGAATGGTGTCTTGACAACAAAAGCTTCTGTTGTAACAGTTGAAAAATGTCTAATATGGTGAAACAAAAAAACAGGCAATTGCAATAATTTGATTTGGCAGCCTGTTAGCTCATACTAATAGACAAAGGCATCAATTTCAATATTATCCAGCAAAACCCTAAAGGGATCCTTGAGAATGTATGTGTGAAATTTACAAACTTGCACAAAAAAGACATAACATGGTGCCAGTCTTTATTTTTTAACTGTACAAAGAAATCTCTACGTATGCTCAAATATAATCAGTTTGACATTTACAAATTTGATCATTTGTAAAAATTAACAGGCAAGACAAAAATGACATCAAACTTTAAGTAAAATAAATGTTCCCAAGGGAAACAGCTGTCATCCGAATCTACAAGCCAATCAATTTACCTTTAGGATATCTTCTTGTTGTTGCTAAAATAACAAGTACATTTGAAATTACTGCATATCTAGCAAATACCAGCTATTTCATACCTTATTATTGAAAAAAATGCCAGCAGAGATGACAAACTTTGCACTAAAGTGTCATACCTTATTACTGAAACAATGCCAGTAGAGATGACAAACATTGCACTAAAGTGTCATACCTTATTACTGAAAACAAGGCCAGCAGAGATGACAAAGTGTCAATTTCAGTGTTCTAAATGACATTCAGCATGCACTATAAACATGAATAATTAATTAACCACTTTATTTTTATTTTTTATGCAATAACTTTATTTTGGTCATGATTGTGTTTCCATGCCTGTATGGAGGTCACGTTTACTTCTTATTTAAGAGGAGTAACTATCAAGTCCTTTATTATTTTTCTCTAATAAAACAATTTGGAGTTTCAGAAAAACCTGGGTGTTACACATGACTTTTGTAACATTATTAACATAACTACTTAAAACATGACTTAAACACTCACCACTGCATCTGGATTTATTAATGTAACTACTTAAAACATGGCTTAAAAACTCACCATTGCATCTGGATTCATTAACGTAACTACTTGAAACATGGCTTAAACACTCACCATTGCATCTGGATTCATCAATGTAACTACTTGAAACATGATTTAAAAACTCACCATTGCATCTGGATTCATTAACGTAACTACTTGAAACATGGCTTAAACACTCACCATTGCATCTGGATTCATTAACGTAACTACTTGAAACATGGTTTAAACACTCACCACTGCATCTGGATTCATTAACGTAACTACTTGAAACATGGCTTAAACACTCACCATTGCATCTGGATTCATTAACGTAACTACTTGAAACATGGCTTAAACACCCACCACTGCATCTGGATTCATTAACATAACTACTTGAAACATGGCTTAAACACTCACCATTGCATCTGGATTCATTAACGTAACTACTTGCAACATGGCTTAAACACTCACCATTGCATCTGGATTCATTAACGTAACTACTTGCAACATGGCTTAAACACTCACCATTGCATCTGGATTCATTAATATAACTACTTGAAACATGGCTTAAACACTCACCATTGCATCTGGATTCATTAATGTAACTACTTGAAACATGGCTTAAACACTCACCATTGCAGCTGGATTCATTAATGTAACTACTTGAAACATGGCTTAAACACTCACCATTGCATCTGGATTCATTAATGTAACTACTTGAAACATGGCTTAAACACTCACCATTGCAGCTGGATTCATTAACGTAACTACCTGAAACATGGCTTAAACACTCACCATTGCAGCTGGATTCATTAACATAACTACTTGAAACATGGCTTAAACACTCACCATTGCAGCTGGATTCATTAACATAACTACTTGAAACATGGCTTAAACACTCACCATTGCAGCTGGATTCATTAATGTAACTACTTGAAACATGGCTTAAACACTCACCATTGCAGCTGGATTCATTAATATAACTATTTGAAACATGGCTTAAACACTCACCATTGCAGCTGGATTGATTAATATAACTACTTGAAACATGGCTTAAACACTCACCATTGCATCTGGATTCATTAATGTAACTACTTGAAACATGGCTTAAACACTCACCATTGCATCTGGATTTATTAATATAACTACTTGAAACATGGCTTAAACACTCACCATTGCAGCTGGATTCATTAATGTAACTACTTGAAACATGGCTTAAACACTCACCATTGCAGCTGGATTCATTAATGTAACTACTTGAAACATGGCTTAAACACTCACCATTGCAGCTGGATTCATTAACGTAACTATTTGAAACATGGCTTAAACACTCACCATTGCATCTGGATTCATTAATATAACTACTTGAAACATGGCTTAAACACTCACCATTGCATCTGGATTCATTAATATAACTACTTGAAACATGGCTTAAACACTCACCATTGCATCTGGAATTATTAATATAACTACTTGAAACATGGCTTAAACACTCTCCATTGCATCTGGATTCATTAATGTAACTACTTGAAACATGGCTTAAACACTCACCATTGCATCTGGATTCATTAATGTAACTACTTGAAACATGGCTTAAACACTCACCATTGCAGCTGGATTCATTAACGTAACTACTTGAAACATGGTTTAAACACTCACCATTGCAGCTGGATTCATTAATGTAACTACTTGAAACATGGCTTAAACACTCACCATTGCAGCTGGATTCATTAATATAACTATTTGAAACATGGCTTAAACACTCACCATTGCATCTGGATTCATTAATATAACTACTTGAAACATGGCTTAAACACTCACCATTGCATCTGGAATTATTAATGTAACTACTTGAAACATGGCTTAAACACTCACCATTGCATCTGGATTCATTAATGTAACTACTTGAAACATGGCTTAAACACTCACCATTGCATCTGGATTCATTAATGTAACTACTTGAAACATGGCTTAAACACTCACCATTGCAGCTGGATTCATTAACGTAACTACTTGAAACATGGCTTAAACACTCACCATTGCAGCTGGATTCATTAATATAACTATCTGAAACATGGCTTAAACACTCACCATTGCATCTGGATTCATTAATATAACTACTTGAAACATGGCTTAAACACTCACCATTGCATCTGGATTCATTAATGTAACTACTTGAAACATGGCTTAAACACTCACCATTGCATCTGGAATTATTAATGTAACTACTTGAAACATGGCTTAAACACTCACCATTGCATCTGGATTCATTAATGTAACTACTTGAAACATGGCTTAAACACTCACCATTGCATCTGGATTCATTAATGTAACTACTTGAAACATGGCTTAAACACTCACCATTGCAGCTGGATTCATTAACGTAGCTACTTGAAACATGGCTTAAACACTCACCATTGCAGCTGGATTCATTAATATAACTATTTGAAACATGGCTTAAACACTCACCATTGCAGCTGGATTGATTAATCTAACTACTTGAAACATGGCTTAAACACTCACCATTGCAGCTGGATTGATTAATGTAACTACTTGAAACATGGCTTAAACACTCACCATTGCAGCTGGATTCATTAATGTAACTACTTGAAACATGGCTTAAACACTCACCATTGCAGCTGGATTCATTAATATAACTATTTGAAACATGGCTTAAACACTCACCATTGCAGCTGGATTGATTAATATAACACCTTGAAACATGGCTTAAACACTCACCATTGCATCTGGATTCATTAATGTAACTACTTGAAACATGGCTTAAACACTCACCATTGCATCTGGATTTATTAATATAACTACTTGAAACATGGCTTAAACACTCACCATTGCAGCTGGATTCATTAATGTAACTACTTGAAACATGGCTTAAACACTCACCATTGCAGCTGGATTCATTAATGTAACTACTTGAAACATGGCTTAAACACTCACCATTGCAGCTGGATTCATTAACGTAACTACTTGAAACATGGCTTAAACACTCACCATTGCAGCTGGATTCATTAATATAACTATTTGAAACATGGCTTAAACACTCACCATTGCATCTGGATTCATTAATATAACTACTTGAAACATGGCTTAAACACTCACCATTGCATCTGGATTCATTAATATAACTACTTGAAACATGGCTTAAACACTCACCATTGCATCTGGAATTATTAATATAACTACTTGAAACATGGCTTAAACACTCTCCATTGCATCTGGATTCATTAATGTAACTACTTGAAACATGGCTTAAACACTCACCATTGCATCTGGATTCATTAATGTAACTACTTGAAACATGGCTTAAACACTCACCATTGCAGCTGGATTCATTAACGTAACTACTTGAAACATGGTTTAAACACTCACCATTGCAGCTGGATTCATTAATGTAACTACTTGAAACATGGCTTAAACACTCACCATTGCAGCTGGATTCATTAATATAACTATTTGAAACATGGCTTAAACACTCACCATTGCATCTGGATTCATTAATATAACTACTTGAAACATGGCTTAAACACTCACCATTGCATCTGGAATTATTAATGTAACTACTTGAAACATGGCTTAAACACTCACCATTGCATCTGGATTCATTAATGTAACTACTTGAAACATGGCTTAAACACTCACCATTGCATCTGGATTCATTAATGTAACTACTTGAAACATGGCTTAAACACTCACCATTGCAGCTGGATTCATTAACGTAACTACTTGAAACATGGCTTAAACACTCACCATTGCAGCTGGATTCATTAATATAACTATCTGAAACATGGCTTAAACACTCACCATTGCATCTGGATTCATTAATATAACTACTTGAAACATGGCTTAAACACTCACCATTGCATCTGGATTCATTAATATAACTACTTGAAACATGGCTTAAACACTCACCATTGCATCTGGAATTATTAATGTAACTACTTGAAACATGGCTTAAACACTCACCATTGCATCTGGATTCATTAATGTAACTACTTGAAACATGGCTTAAACACTCACCATTGCATCTGGATTCATTAATGTAACTACTTGAAACATGGCTTAAACACTCACCATTGCAGCTGGATTCATTAACGTAACTACTTGAAACATGGCTTAAACACTCACCATTGCAGCTGGATTCATTAATATAACTATTTGAAACATGGCTTAAACACTCACCATTGCAGCTGGATTGATTAATATAACTACTTGAAACATGGCTTAAACACTCACCATTGCAGCTGGATTGATTAATGTAACTACTTGAAACATGGCTTAAACACTCACCATTGCAGCTGGATTCATTAATGTAACTACTTGAAACATGGCTTAAACACTCACCATTGCATCTGGATTCATTAATGTAACTACTTGAAACATGGCTTAAACACTCACCATTGCAGCTGGATTTATTAATATAACTACTTGAAACATGGCTTAAACACTCACCATTGCATCTGGATTCATTAATGTAACTACTTGAAACATGGCTTAAACACTCACCATTGCATCTGGATTCATTAATGTAACTACTTGAAACATGGCTTAAACACTCACCATTGCAGCTGGATTCATTAATGTAACTACTTGAAACATGGCTTAAACACTCACCATTGCAGCTGGAATTATTAATATAACTACTTGAAACATGGCTTAAACACTCACCATTGCATCTGGATTCATTCATGTAACTACTTGAAACATGGCTTAAACACTCACCATTGCATCTGGATTCATTAATGTAACTACTTGAAACATGGCTTAAACACTCACCATTGCAGCTGGATTCATTAACGTAACTACTTGAAACATGGCTTAAACACTCACCATTGCAGCTGGATTCATTAATATAACTATTTGAAACATGGCTTAAACACTCACCATTGCAGCTGGATTGATTAATATAACTACTTGAAACATGGCTTAAACACTCACCATTGCAGCTGGATTGATTAATGTAACTACTTGAAACATGGCTTAAACACTCACCATTGCAGCTGGATTTATTAATGTAACTACTTGAAACATGGCTTAAACACTCACCATTGCAGCTGGATTGATTAATATAACTACTTGAAACATGGCTTAAACACTCACCATTGCAGCTGGATTTATTAATATAACTACTTGAAACATGGCTTAAACACTCACCATTGCAGCTGGATTGATTAATATAACTATTTGAAACATGGCTTAAACACTCACCATTGCAGCTGGATTGATTAATATAACTATTTGAAACATGGCTTAAACACTCACCATTGCAGCTGGATTCATTAATATAACTACTTGAAACATGGCTTAAACACTCACCATTGCAGCTGGATTGATTAATATAACTATTTGAAACATGGCTTAAACACTCACCATTGCAGCTGGATTCATTAATATAACTACTTGAAACATGGCTTAAACACTCACCATTGCATCTGGAATTATTAATATAACTACTTGAAACATGGCTTAAACACTCACCATTGCATCTGGAATTATTAATATAACTACTTAAAACATGGCTTAAACACTCACCATTGCATCTGGATTTGATTTGGCATTCACTGCTTGTCCAAGTGTTTTTGAATATGGATCATCATTCACAGAAGAATATGCTCTACCAGCCCTGAAAAAATGGTGTACATTACATCTCTATTCTTATATACATACACATCCATGCATATATAAATTATTGCTTGCTATATAGGTACAAGCTTTACATTTTCATTAAAACAACTTAAAAAATTAACACGAAATGAGGTGGATGCTTTCACCACTAGGCCACCTGAGTGGTCTGAGCTTATGTAGAAATACAAATTTGTGATTAATGAACCAAAGAATCATTTCAAATGTGAGCATGTCTGAGGTTGAAAAAAGAAGCATCACCTATACATATATTCTATTCAAGGTAATACTTGCACAATTCCTGTAATAAGCAAACAACCCCCTCTTTTATTAAAATTTGTCTCCCTTCCTAACAGTGCATTTCTTGATCATGGCACAAGATGTTGGCACAAAGTGGCTGCATAAACCCATCTAGAACATTGTGATTTTCTTGCCAAATGTCTCATTACTGCTTTACTTTAAATCAGTCTGGAAAACAAATCTTCCACAGGCTTTATTCCACATATCAGGAGAGTGAATGGATCCCCTGGTTGGAGAGCTCACAACATGTTCTACAGGGGCTAACTCTTCTAGCATGCAGATATGTGATGGTGATTTTGCTCTTGACATTGTTGGTCTACACTATGATAGTTAATCCTCAAGAAATTCATGCAAATAACCATTTAGAAGCAAACAGTGCAGAAGTTACAATAAACACAGTAAAAATAGCTATATAATTACTCACTTATCTAGCACAGATATCTAATGATGATCCACTAGAACATTAAAAAGGGACTTACCCCATAGCTTCTTTATTCTGCTCAAAAGATTTCCTAGACTGAGCAAACATATCGAAGTCCTGCTCCTCTGGGGTTTTTGGCTGGGATGCAGCATTAGAGGCTGGCATAGAGCTGATCTTTCCTAAGGTACTACTGACACTCTGGGCACCAATACCTATATAAAAAATGTACACATGTCATCTCCTGTGATATAGATAGCCATCAAATGTTATGTTCTTGGACTTAAGCTTTCAATGACCTGAGATTTTCCCAGCCACAGGAGAATATCTGTGCAAACTCATGTGATATTTTCCACATAAATATGTTCTACATGGCAAAATTTTCTGAAAGATTGGAGCAATTTTCTGTAAGAAATTTCCAGGACTGATCCATACATAAAGACTTGTCATCAATTCATATAAGTAACGGCCTTTTTCAAACAATTTTTTGTGTGCAGAATACAGTTTTGTTTTCTTCAGTTTCCACAGTGTTTTTTTATAAAGACTGGTAGCCAGAAAAAAGTGTGGCATCATATTTTACTGACCAGACAGGAATATCTGAAGTCAGTATAATTTATATCAAATTGTGCAAAATATTGTTTAGTAGGTTGTTTCAGTTCTTGTTATTATACTGCAGAGACCTAAAATCCTGATATTTGTTCAGTTGAACATCTTTATGTTGTTTTCTATTTTTCAACAGCATTTTCTGGATTTTCTTCAAACTCAGCAAGAGTCTATTTTCAATTATCTGTTGGCATATCATCTGACAAAGAAAAACCTGTGGCAATTTTCATGGAAGTGAGCTATTCAAGACTTGTACAGATCTGATGCAAGATGCACTAACCTGGTACAGAAAAGAGGAGGCCAAAGTGGGCTTGATATTGCTTACCTGGTTACATAACAGCTGACAATTTCATGAAGCAGGCTTATGTAGTATTGCAACTATCTCCCACACTTTATAGCGTGTCAGTTTTACTGTATCCTGACAAAAATTTGTTCTCAAGATTATGGTATATATAATATGCATTCTCTTGCTCATAATCAATGTCATCCAAACTCCTGATATAAACCAATTCATTAAGTTGTATATAAATTTTGATGAGAAATAAAGTCACTAAATACAGAGAGGTATCAAGCTGATGTGAGGTATCTAACTCGGGCTGATCTTACTTATTATACAACCTGTCTGCCGCAATAGTCATATATGCTTAAGGGTGTGCAAATTCAGTCTCTATAGTGGCAACAAGCTCAAGTTACCTCATTAATATGAATCAATTTTGTTCCTAATCAAACTCATCCAACAGCCTGATATCTAGAATTTAAGCACAACAAAGTAAATTTATTCAAAACACTATATTTGAATTAACTGTCTGTATAATTATGGCTTTTTTCTTCCATATTTTTTTATACAACAGATTATTCACTTTAATCTCAAAGGTGTTTTATTTGCCAGGTTATATAACTTTTTGTACTGATATTCATTAATCCTGTATTCTGAAATTATTTTAAACAGTTTTAATGTTTTTAAGGAGCTGAACACTTTGCACAACCCAAAAGTGATAATTTGGACTCCACAAAAGTAGCAATATCAGCCAATTTAATGCAAGATTACCTCAAAATTATGCATGGATCTCACTCAATATCAGCCAATTTAATGCAAGATTACCTCAAAATTATGCATGGATCTCACTCAATATCAGCCAATTTAATGCAAGATTACCTCAAAATTATGCATGGATCTCACTCAATATCAGCCAATTTAATGCAAGATTACCTCAAAATTATGCATGGATCTCACTCAATATGAAGCCTTATTAAATTTATCCAGGATCATGGTGATATAAGCTGATGGAATTGTGTGTTACTAATACTATTTAACAAATTAGAGTAAAATCTAATCAGAAATAACATTCATAGATTGATGACAAGCTCATCCAGTCAGATTCAAGGTCATATCAAATAATAAGCATGAATTTCACTGATAATCACATCCAGACATGGTTTTAAAAAAAATATCAAAATCTCATCTAAAATAGTCTCTCGACTGGCTTTGAAAAAGACTCAATATTGTATGCACGACTGCCACTTAAATATTAATGGTCATAAAATGATCCAATATCTTGATGACTGTAAATATACTTAGATCTTACTCAATAATAAAAAAAACTTTATACCTTGATGACTGTAAATATACTTAGATCTTACTCAACAATAAAAAAACTGTATACCTTGATGACTGTAAATATACTTAGATCTTACTCAATAATAAAAAAAAACTTTATATCTTGATGACTGTAAATATACTTAGATCTTACTCAATAATAAAAAAAACTTTATATCTTGATGACTGTAAATATACTTAGATCTTACTCAACAATAAAAAAAACTTTATACCTTGAAGACTATAAATATACTTAGATCTTACTCAAGAATAAAATACTTTATATCTTGATGACTGTAAATATACATACATCTTACTCAATAATAAAAAACTGTATACCTTGATGACTGTAAATATACTTAGATCTTACTCAAGAATAAAATACTTA
This sequence comes from Sinohyriopsis cumingii, assembly GCA_028554795.2. NCBI lineage: Eukaryota > Metazoa > Mollusca > Bivalvia > Unionida > Unionidae > Sinohyriopsis > Sinohyriopsis cumingii. The sequence continues at coordinate 155,522,918 of CM068825.1, read as the reverse complement.
ATATCTTGATGACTGTAAATATACTTAGATCTTACTCAACAATAAAAAACTTTATATCTTGATGACTGTAAATATACTTAGATCTTACTCAAGAATAAAATACTTTATATCTTGATGACTGTAAATATACTTAGATCTTACTCAACAATAAAAAACTTTATATCTTGATGACTGTAAATATACATAGATCTTACTCAACAATAAAAAACTTTATATCTTGATGACTGTAAATATACTTAGATCTTACTCAACAATAAAAACACTTTATATCTTGATGACTGTAAATATACTTAGATCTTACTCAACAATAAAATACTTTATATCTTGATGACTGTAAATATACTTAGATCTTACTCAACAATAAAAAACTTTATATCTTGATGACTGTAAATATACATAGATCTTACTCAACAATAAAAAACTTTATATCTTGATGACTGTAAATATACTTAGATCTTACTCAACAATAAAAAACTTTATATCTTGATGACTGTAAATATACATAGATCTTACTCAACAATAAAAAACTTTATATCTTGATGACTGTAAATATACTTAGATCTTACTCAACAATAAAAACACTTTATATCTTGATGACTGTAAATATACTTGGAACTTACTCAATAATAAAAAAAACTTTACATCTTGATGACTGTAAATATACTTAGATCTTACTCAACAATAAAAAAAACTTTATACCTTGAAGACTATAAATATACTTAGATCTTACTCAAGAATAAAATACTTTATATCTTGATGACTGTAAATATACATACATCTTACTCAATAATAAAAAACTGTATACCTTGATGACTGTAAATATACTTAGATCTTACTCAACAATAAAAAACTTAATATCTTGATGACTGTAAATATACTTAGATCCTACTCAACAATAAAAAACTTAATATCTTGATGATTGTAAATATACTTAGATCTTACTCAACAATAAAAAACTGTATACCTTGATGACTGTAAATATACTTAGATCTTACTCAAGAATAAAATACTTTATATCTTGATGACTGTAAATATACTTAGATCTTACTCAACAATAAAAAACTTTATATCTTGATGACTGTAAATATACTTAGATCTTACTCAAGAATAAAATACTTTATATCTTGATGACTGTAAATATACTTAGATCTTACTCAACAATAAAAAACTTTATATCTTGATGACTGTAAATATACATAGATCTTACTCAACAATAAAAAACTTTATATCTTGATGACTGTAAATATACTTAGATCTTACTCAACAATAAAAACACTTTATATCTTGATGACTGTAAATATACTTGGAACTTACTCAATAATAAAAAAAACTTTATATCTTGATGACTAAATATACTTAGATCTTACTCAACAATAAAAACACTTTATATCTTGATGACTGTAAATATACTTGGAACTTACTCAATAATAAAAAAAACTTTATATCTTGATGACTAAATATACTTAGATCTTACTCAACAATAAAAAACTTAATATCTTGATGATTGTAAATATACTTAGATCTTACTCAACAATAAAAAACTGTATACCTTGATGACTGTAAATATACTTAGATCTTACTCAAGAATAAAATACTTTATATCTTGATGACTGTAAATATACATAGATCTTACTCAATAATAAAAAACTGTATACCTTGATGACTGTAAATATACTTAGATCTTACTCAAGAATAAAATACTTTATATCTTGATGACTGTAAATATACTTAGATCTTACTCAACAATAAAAAACTTTATATCTTGATGACTGTAAATATACACAGATCTTACTCAACAATAAAAAACTTTATATCTTGATGACTGTAAATATACTTAGATCTTACTCAACAATAAAAAACTTTATATCTTGATGACTGTAAATATACATAGATCTTACTCAACAATAAAAAACTTTATATCTTGATGACTGTAAATATACATAGATCTTACTCAACAATAAAAACACTTTATATCTTGATGACTGTAAATATACTTGGAACTTACTCAATAATAAAAAAAACTTTATATCTTGATGACTAAATATACTTAGATCTTACTCAACAATAAAAACACTTTATATCTTGATGACTGTAAATATACTTGGAACTTACTCAATAACAAAAAAAAACTTTATATCTTGATGACTAAATATACTTAGATCTTACTCAACAATAAAAAACTTAATATCTTGATGATTGTAAATATACTTAGATCTTACTCAACAATAAAAAACTGTATACCTTGATGACTGTAAATATACTTAGATCTTACTCAAGAACAAAATACTTTATATCTTGATGACTGTAAATATACATAGATCTTACTCAATAATAAAAAACTGTATACCTTGATGACTGTAAATATACTTAGATCTTACTCAAGAATAAAATACTTTATATCTTGATGACTGTAAATATACTTAGATCTTACTCAACAATAAAAAACTTTATATCTTGATGACTGTAAATATACTTAGATCTTACTCAGTATTTTTATATATATCTTGATGACTGTAAATATACTTAGATCTTACTCAATAATAAACTTTATATCTTGATGACTAAATATACTTAGATCTTACTCAATAATAAAAAACTTTATATCTTGATGATATAAGCCAATCAGAATTATGGTTTCCATGGTAACAAACTCTGCCAATCAGATGCAAGATCACCTCATTAATATGTGCAGGGTCTTGATATAATCTAAAGTCAAACATGGACATATATATGGGTTTCTGAGTGACATCAAGGCAAGCCAATCAGATGCAAGATTACAGTATTAATATGTACATATCATTAACCCATCCAAGATCTAGGTTATAAGAGGCCATATTTCAAGTGTGATCAAAATCAGGTCAGAAATATGGCTTCCAGAGGAGTAACAAATTCAGTCAAACAGATGAAAGATCGCCTCATTCTTGTATGTGGATTTTACTCATCAAACTCATCCAAGATCATACAATGTAAGAATATGTTATTGTTTTATCAAAACTGGATCATTAACATGCTCAGCCAATCTGATGCATGATCCCCTCATTTAATATGTGCATTACTAAACTGGTCAGAAATGATAATTATTTAAGCACATATTCCAAGTTTCATCAAACTAGATCAGAAATATGGCCTCCAGAGTGGTAAAAAGAGTAAACAATCTGATGGAAGATCACTTCATTAGTAAGCATGGATCTCACTTGATAAACTTTTGACACACATTCCATTTTGATTGGAACTGAATAAGAAACATGAGCTCTAGACTGGCAAGAAGCAATATATGATGGACAAACAATGCATGACACTTGACACACGATGCATGGCAGATGTAGGGCCATACAATAAGCTCACATGGCTTTCTGACCAGGTGAATTAAAAACCATGACTATGTTCTGAGTGTTCTTGGGCAATCCTGATCATATTATTTGTCTAAGGTGGGATAACTTTATTTCTTAGGTGGCTAAATTTTCATAAATATTATATTCTATGGCTAAACTGTTTTTGTTCTGTCACTTCGTGAAACTGCCAACTCGATCTTAGCCCATATTTTTCAACCAATAAATGATTTTAAAATTGTGAAACAATTCTAGTCCCACCCAACTTACTCATTTGTTCCAGCTGACGTGTTACTCCTCTGCTGTTATCATCTGCCAGATCTATTAAGTTGCCCACTGCTGGGTTGGATGCTTCATCGAGCTGTGTGAAAAATTTGGAAAAATTTTATTAAACAAGGAGTATATAGTCTATTTGCTGCACCTAGACTGAACCTACAATTAAAAATGTTGAAAAGTGCAGGATAAATCTAAGAATGTCAAAGTTTACTTCAGTAAAATTATAAATATAACTTTTGACATATGCTTTTTAAAATTCTGAAGTTTCTGGTTTTAAAAAATTGTGTTCTTTATCATGATGATCATTTACATAGGTAACAATTTGATGACCATATGGAAGAACAGCCAATATGAAGGATTACCCACTCTAATAATAGTAACCATGTGCTTCTGTGGGCTATTTGGTAGGATGGTTAGGAAGAGCACTACTGACCCTTTCACATCATGACACATTCTGTCCAGATATTGTTAACTGTACTGAGTAACAACTATGTGGCTATTGCCTGGAAGTGCTTGGTTATGGACTACTAAGTATAGGGACATTTTTTAAAAATAAAACCTTATCATGAACACTGTGAACAGTACATTATAATCTTGTCCCATGGTTACTAGTTCTCTATGTAGTGTACATTATAAACTTGTCCCATGGTTACTAGTCCTCTATGTAGTGTACATTATACACTTTTCCCATGATTGCTAGTCCTCTATGTAGGCACTAGTAGGCTAACATTGACTCTGAAGAGTATCGACCAATGGGTCTCCATGAGCTTGACCTTTGGTCAAGTATGCAGCCTTGAACTAAACTTACTGTACAAAAACCATTATTTTCTTAGTAGTCTAACCATAACCATGCCCTTTACAGTCCAAAATCTCAGCAAGTCATCCACAAAGTTTAGTTAATCTTTAGAATGAAAATAACTTTGCAATCCATTTATGTTGGATTCACACTGGCTTGGACCTTGACCATAAAATCATTTAGCCTTATCCTGATCTTAAATGCATGCCCTCCTCAAAATGTGGTTAATGTACATGGTGTAGAACTAAAGTTCTTAAGCAAAAACATTTTTTTTCTTTCACTCACTGACCTTGGATTCTACCCTTCTGACCCAAAATTAATAACCTTTTTCTAACCAAAAAGTAAGTCAAAATGGTAAAGAACTGAAAACTTTTGTGCAGAAACCATTTTCCCTTTCATGGTAACTCTGACCTTTGACCTTTTAATCCAAAACTGACACACTGCTTCTTAAAACAAATGCATACAATTGACAAAGTCTGATAATGGTAGATCGTACAGAACTTGAGTTACTGTGTAGAAATGAAATTGGGAACAAATGTGTGTGTGTATGTGTGATTTGGATTTTTAACACAGCTTTAACAGTTTTTCAGTCATATTGCTACGATGTCTGCAGTGTGACAGTTTTTAGTGATGTCTGGCACTGGGGCATCATGTCGCAGACATGTAGCGTTATGTCCCACCCAGTCACATTATCCTGACACCAGGCCAACAAGTCCCAACACAAACCTCGTAATGCTGAGCACCAAGCGAGGCAGCTGTTAGTACCATTTTTGTAAGTCTTTGGTATGACTCGGCTGGGGATTGAACACACAACCTCCCGCATCTGAGGCAGATGCTCTAACTGGGAACAAATGAACAGATAGAAAACATCATCACATAATACACTGTCATAAAGCAAGCATATAAAAAATAATAACTTTACAATCGAGTCAAATCATAAATGTCTTTACCTTTTACTTTTAAGAGTTGGAGAAAAATGAATTTTATAGCTAGCAATGGGAAAGTAAGCTGACTACACTCATGTATCTACTCCACTATCTGAGTTGCTATTTAAATTAACACACATACCACTGTGACAAAAATGCAACCAGACTGACCAGGATAAGTCATACAGGTCATGTATGTGCATTTACTAATCTGAAGTTAAATATAAACTGTTGTTTAAAATGTAAAACTAATTTCGCTTAACCGAAGTCTATTCAGTCTTGATCACTAAATGCTCTGCACCTTAACTGCCATCAAGAAACAGATGAAAATAATTGATTGCTGTGGACTGTTACAATGGTGGCCAGGTATTCAACTGGGTAAAGAAAAGAGCATGTCAAATACAATCATCACAATCTAATGTAGCAGGAAATTGTGTAGCTTTCAATGAGACATCACAGCACATGACACTCAGTCCAGATTGTACTGGATCACACCTTTAGGTTGATCTTGTCAAAAAATGTCCATATATTTTAGCAATGAGTCTGCCATTCTTGGGGTGTGTAAATAACGACCTTCCAAAGGAATATGGATGTAAGAGGATCCAAATAAAGTGAATAATTGCCATTTAAAGGCATGTAGAATCAAATTATAAAAAGTTACACCCATTACTGAAATAATCGGTGTTGAATGCTTACATCACCTGTATGACTTTTATGTTAGAAAAGCAACCAGATTGATCTGGATTAGAAAATGAATGAAAAAATTATATAACATTTCATTCTATATTTACCTTTATATTAACACTGCTGATATTTTGTGTTATGCTTAAGTTGCATTCTAAATTGTTTTCTTCTTTATCCACAATTTAGGAATATCAGCATGGGTCGGTATCAATATTATCAGAATGTGTTTATTTCAAAAACCTAACTTGCCCTGATAGGTGTTTCTGATCAAGTCCCAGAATTATGGCTTTCACAGTGGCAATAAGTTCAGTCAATCATATGCAAGATTACCTCATAAATATGCATGAATGTGTTTCATTACTGAACACTCCAAGATCTTGATATAAGTAAATATTCCATGTTTGATTAAAATTGGATCATTTATATATAGCTTCCAGTGATAACAAGGTCAGCAAATCAGATGCAAGTTTATATTATTAATATCTGTGGATCTGGTTCATTATCAAACCCATTCGATAACAAAAACCAATATTTTAAGTTCTATCAGAAATATGGCCTCCAGATCACCTCATTCACAGAACTCACTCAATAGTAACCTCAACCAAGCTCTATAAGCATATATTCCAAGTTCCATCAAACTCAGATCAGAAATATATCCTACTGAGTCAAAACAAGCTTGGTCAATCAAATGCAAGACTGTCTCATTAATATGCATGGATCTTTCTCATTGTGGAACCCATTCAAGATCTTGTTGATATAAGCCTATCAGAATATGACTTCCAGAGTGGTGACAAGCACAGCCAATCAGATGCAAGATTACCTAATCAGAATGCATGGATTCTGCTCATTGACTCATCTGAGATCTTAATGATATCAGTATATGTTCAAAATCTGATTAAAATCTGATGGCCTTCAGAGTGACAACAAGAACCACTCAGATCACTTCATTGGTACGTGTGGCTTCTGGTCATTATCTGATTTCTTAATGAAAGAAGTATATATTCCATACTCAAGAAATAATGGAACGGAAATGTGGTCTCCAGAATGATAACAAGGCAAGCCAATCAGGTGCATTACTGAACTTGCATTAGAATTTGATGACATAAACCAATAGCCCAAGTTTGATTGAAACTGGATCAGAAATATGGCCACAGTATTGTATAAGCAATGCTGACAGATTCTGTTGAGTCAAGTACAATGGATGCAGACCACACCATAAGCTCACTTGGCCTTACCATATACACTCTCGTATAAGTCAAGCCAAACTGCAAACAACAAAAATCCAGATCTGCCATAGCATAATGCATCTGCAGATCAGGATCTATGCTGCTTGTTCTTCTGATTACGTCTAATAAATTGCACAGATCAAAATCTGCCAGTGCATTATGAAATGGCAGATCTGGGTCTGTGCAGTTTGCAGTTGGACTATAAGCAAGTACAGATGGTATCTATCTACTACCTATGAATCTATCTATATAAGTCTATCTGTCCATTCATTCATCCATACTTCTATCCATTCATAAACAACATGTCAAGTCTTCTAAATACAGAGAAATATTTTGCCAGCAAAAACAGATAAAACTGATGGTTGGATAAATGAGTTTAAAATTGAAAGACTTTCTATACTTAGCTGTATTCATTATAAACTATTAGGGCCACAGATAAACTGAAATCCAATAAAATCTTGACTTACATTTATTGAAAAAGAAACCAAAATACACACATTATTTTCAATGAAAGATGAAGAAAGGCTGCTGTGCCAGGTATATACCTGATCATATGATGGAGGTGCTTGCGAGTCTGCAACAGATGGCTCCTCAGCCTCTTTCATCTGTAATTGTCCTGATTGACCCGTTCTATACCTCTCAAACCTCTCATACCTCAGAAACACATTGTTCAAATCATCGTTTATGCGCAGAAGTTCATCTGAACAAAAAATATATAATGAAATACTTTCTTCATCTTTGGTTGGAACACTAAATATTTACTAAAGCTCATTATATTATACCATGCGATCGTAATGTTCTTAAAAACACATTTATCATCCTTTTGCAAATATAATACTTGATGGCAATAAAATAAATTTAAACTACATTTCTGATTTTCTTGTATAACACGGAATATGGCTGTCTACCACAGTGCCTGAAAACTGACCTAAAACTTAAACAAGGTGCCATGGATGGATGGATGTACAGATGGACAAAGATAACATAATACACCCCTACCAATGTCAATGTGGTGCATGCAAATTGTTGCGAACTAAGCAAAACAATCTGTATGGTCGAGATTCAATTTAATCTCCCACAAAGGTCACCTCCCATATCCAGCCAATATCTGATTTCCCTTCTTTCATCAACATATTTAATCTGTTTTTTTCAACAACCAACCTTCCTTGTCCAGCCAAAACTGATCTAACCTGTCACTGGCTTCCTAAGAGAGATTGCAATGAATTATTAAAAGTATTAAGATATAAACAGGATGAACAAAAAATTCTACAGAATCTTCTGTACAATTCAAAACCAAAATAGCCAATTGTGCAAGAACAGGTCAGTTGAGCTTACCTTTTAATAGGTATAATCCCCACCCATGAATCAATGGTATCATTCAAAATACAAGAGTGTCAGAGAAAGGGAGATAATGCAAAATCTTAATTTGTTAAATGAATCATACTGAGAAAGTCACTATTAACAACTTGTGGTAGCTGTGAGTGCAATTCTAAAGATGAATACAAGCAGAAAGTTTTATAACTGTACATGCAATAGTTTCCATCAGACAAAATGTCCATATTCCATGTAACACTTTACAAATACCTTAATATGCCTGCCGCTCTTTTTTTAAAACCAAAACTAGCAAAACCTATCCCTTACTAAGCACACATTTCTTGACCTTTCTAAGAGGAAAGCTGCTAATAAAACCTGTTTTGAAAATAATTTCTTTAAACTTACCACTGCGTATCTGCTGTCTCATTACCCAACCTGAACTTCCCAATATCCTTCGTCTTATCACTATGCATGTCTAATGTCTCAGTACCACTGAACTTTACAGGTCAAATCAGTCTCATCAAGAGGCCCACGTAAGTCAAATCAGTCTCCTTCAAGAGTATCAAGTGGGTCAAATCAGTCTCATCAAGAGTACAAAGTGGGCCTGATATTGTACACCTGGCTTACACAATTTGAAAGGTACTATTCCACTAAGCAGGGTTATACAGCATCATAAGAACATAACCCTGTGTAAATTATCTACCAAACTTGATATTCTGCCAATTTTACATATTTACTACAGTCAGATGAAATTTATTTTTCCAAAGATGAAGACCTAACCTTCGTTAAGTCTAGCTCAAAAATGAACCCAAACAAGGTCTTGATTATATAAATTTGGTGATCAAGAAAAAGCAGACAACCTTGTATGGAACAAAACATGAATTTTGTGCATTATATATTTTTATTTGTGAAGTTCAGGTTTCACTGCAAAAGTTCTTCTGCATACCTAAGTGCAAACTGCACCAAAGAGGTTCAACTTTGCATGATTACCACACTCATGCAGCCCGGCAGCATCAAAGCATCTCACCTTAACACCACTAAACCTTAAACTGGTAAGCATCAGGTTGATGGCTTCCCACCTAGAAGTGGTATGGGGAAGTTATCGGTGAGAGTTTCCTTTCTTTGTCTATATGATATATAGATGGGAAATTCACAATTTTTGTCTTTCTGGGATTACTGGATTCAAGAGGTAACAGAGTTTATTTCCTACTATTACTGTGATTGGGGAATTAACTGATGCACAATACACCTCCCAACATCGAAAAAGGGAGCTAAATCTTCTATGTTGCACAGACGAATGACGGGTGACACTGTTTATGGTATATTTATTATGCACTAATCATGATGAGATTCAAAATTTACCCAAATAATACTATTTTTTTTGCATGTACAATGCAGATATTATGTTAAGTACAGTAAATTCTGAAGCTACTGGAGCATACAATAATTATTACAATGCCATTAGAGCAAACTGACACCTATGCCTCACAGGCAAGACAAAGATACTTGACAAAGTTAGCGCAAAATAAGAGTTTGCACTGGCTGCGAAGGAAAAAGAGAACATGTCGCACATAAACAAAAAACAAACAAAAACCTATTAAAATTCAAGATACCATCATACATATAAATTATAATGTGATATTTGGACAACAAAATATTTCACACTACATTTTACTACTGGTTATCACAGCAACCATAGGCAAGTTCAGGATGAAGTCAAAACAATTACTGATTTCAACAGACTTATCTTTAATATGCCTCTAATGAAATACTAAATCCAAAATACAGGATATATTTATAAAATATTTTTTCTTAAAACTTAAATTGTGACTGAAACTTGAAAATCACTAATTACCCAAAACCCAACCAGCTAGAACATTTTAATCAAACATGACCAGAGTATGAAAAATGAAAAAAAAGGAAAATGCTTATGAATATAGTGCACTCAAAACCTCAGTGCTAGAAGCAGGAAAACAGAACTACATATCCTTTATTATTACATTTAATTAACCAAAATAATACTTTCTTTATGTCTCATAACATTACGTATGGCTAAGACATAGTGATGGAGGCATGCAATTGTATTATAAAGTTATTTCACTACACTATTCTAAGGTTTTGTCAAATAAAATGAGTATTTATTATGTTGATAAACTGAATACTACATCTGGCATCAAACCAAATGAAATTTCTGAAACATCTTATATTTATTTCAATCTGTGTCTGACAAAGGTTTGCCAAAGAATAGAAATTATTTGACTGATTTTAAATTTAATTTGAAATGATCACTCAAGTAAGATCTTTCATCAATTTTGTAATGAATATATAAGCAGCACAGAGATTACTACATTACACATGTAAGTTCTTCTAAGACCTTTTGCAATGAGTACATAAGCAGCATAGATTACTACATCACATGTGTAATGCATTGTCAATTATTAACAGCAAAGACCCATTCTGCATGTTGTGTTATGCACCAGCAGATAAGGTACATATTTTTTCTAGACATGATTTAATGTGATCGAAATAGTCCCATATTTATCAGTGTACTGTATGTACACACTTATAAGTCAAATCAAACTGTGAATAAAGATCCTGATTCAGGGACAGTAGTGACAGCAAGTCTTCAGGACAGCTGTTATGACAGCCATAATGAATGAATTTTCCTTTAGGACCAAACAAGTATCATAAGAAGTCAATTGGTGAAAACGACTGTTGATATAGCAAACCATATGGAAGTAGAAATAACAATATTTTAGTTATATAGAGGATCAGACTGCAGCATTTTCAATAAGGACCAACCTGACACTACAGGTAACAACATTTTCAATAACGACCAACTTGACACTACAGGTAACAACATCTTGAAAACCAACCAACTTGACACTACAGGTAACAACATTTTCAATAACGACCAACTTGACACTACAGGTAACAACATTTTCAATAACGACCAACTTGACACTACAGGTAACAACATTTTCAATAACGACCAACTTGACACTACAGGTAACAACATTTTCAATAAGGACCAACCTGACACTACAGAAGTCTTATGATGAAAACTTCATGTCAAAATGACTTTCCAATTTTAGTTGGGGTAACAAGATTTTCAAGATAATGGATATCATATCAACACTATTTTAATTTAGAACTAACATAACATTAGACGTTGTATGATGAAAAGCCAATGCTGATATTAATTTCCATCTTGGAAAAGTAATAACAGCAAGATTTTTCAAGATGGCTGCCTTAGTGGCTGTAATAGATATAAAATTTGCACTATTTTCAATTAGCATCAGCTAGACATTGCAAGAAGTCTTTTGGTGAATGCACACGTCTGATATGAACAACCATCTATGAAAAGTAGCAATAACAAAATTATCTAGATGGCCATCTTGGAGGTGATATTAGCACTGTTCTCATTTAGAATCAATAGGACATCATAGGAATTTTTGGGATGAAAACCCCATATCAACAGTGCTCAATACTACCACTAATCCACTATCCCACGGTTAGAGATTCTGACAACAAAAACACAGCCATGTCTAATCATTTTGTGCAGCGAAAATTATTGCTGGTTGCCATCAGTTAAGAAGGTGCTGTGAGTTGGCATTTTTTTAAAGGTTAAATAATCTGTTTTTTGTGTTCACTGCGTACCTACCACCATCCTGCACTTGATGAGGTACAATAAATACCTAAGGTGCAAATGGACATGTTGATTATAATGATTCAAAACATCACAGGCTCAGCAACACCAACACACCTCCACCCCCAACCACAAATTTCCACTTGTCCAGAATTATGATTTTTCATGCATTATTCCCTAATTTTCTATAAAAGATCAAGCTCAGGATAAATTGACAAAATTCTCCTTGCCAAACAAAATTTGCAAGCTGCCTTGAATACCAATAAAATTTCTGAAACTCTTGTACTGCCAGACAAGGAATTTCCAACTCCATAACAACATTACAACAAACCACACCTATTCTAAAATGAGATCCTAATTTTAAACAAGTGTTCTGAAAAACTCAGTGCCTCACTTGCATCTGTGCAATGACTGTCCTTCCCCCATATAATTTGCAAAAACTTCAACATAAAACTTGAATACAGATACCAAAACTGCTGACAGAAAAATGACACACATAATGTCATTCTTATCCAGAACAGGCAAAAGGTGCCATACTTACTTGTGACCTCTTCATTAGCCACTCTGTCTAACAATTCCACAATCCTCTGTTGCATCTGTCTGTTTGCTCTGTTCAGTTCCTGTAGTAATGACAAAAGAAAGAGTTTTTTCATACTGGATGGACAAGGCTCCATAGTATGTTTACCATATCAATGCTAATGCAGTAAAATTCTTTTATCAAATTTTATCATATTATCTGAACCATATGTACATCCCAAAAGCTTGCAGATTTATTTTTGAAAAAAAACAACAAATTAGAAAAGCCCAAAGTAATATAAAAAAAGACTCTGAAAAAGAAAAACAATCTTGTCACCCATGGCTTTCTCCTACTGTCACTGAAGCAATATGTATTTACAAGGCTCTCTCACCCAACATTCTCGTAGGCATTTTTGATCACTTCAGGCTTTTCTGAATTACCTTTGAATCACAGACTGTTGAATCAACTGTCTGAAATGTGTGCAAAAAATAACAGACAACTGGACGTTAAACAGACAAAAAGAACTGATACTTGAGTGTCTTTTTTTGGTGTGCTATATCAAATCCATCTTTTAGGATGGTGGTGTCCAATCTGATAAAAGTTTTTGCCCATAACTACTATACGTAATATTTCATGATAACAAGAGGTAGGGGTGCATTATTCCATTTGAATCTTCCAAATGTCAAACATCAGAAATTTGCTGTACAGGTCAATGAAAGGCCTCATCAAATGAGTGTAATTGAGAAATACTGGTTTCTAAATATAACCAATAAGTGCACTCATGTACTGCAGACAAATCTGCAATAAATGTGCATTGTATAATGAACGAGATCAGATACAAGATACCAAAACAGGTTTTGGTACCAATTTATCACACTAGACTGGTCAATGACACAAGAAATGGAATTCACCCCTATATTGTATGCACTGTACATCTTCTGGTTATTTATTTTAAATCATTTGCAAATGAGCCAAGCTTCTTAAAACACAGAACCAGTCTATAAACTTTATAGCAGACTAGCATCATCTAGCATAAGATATAAGAAATGGGAGAGCTCCAATTGTACTAACTGGAAACAGGTGAAATGTAGATGAATTAGCAATAAATAAATTGTTACCTGTAGAAGTTCTAGATCAGAGGAGTCTACATTATTTGGTGAAAACTCTGTCAACATTTCACTCATCACTCTGACATTCCCCTGCACAATTTCCAGCTCACTCCTCAATTTGGATTGCTGTTCAGGGGTTGGATTTATGGGGCCTGTTGTAACCACTGGCTGGGTCTGGGCATGAGTGGGAGTTCTCTGGCTCTGGGCATGAACAGGAGTTCGCTGTGACCCCTGTAAAGAGGTTTTAACCAATAAACATCATCCACAGCTAATGGTATCATAAATAATTTTGTATTACAGCTATTATGATGCACAGGATGCTATCTCTGCATCTTTTTTTTATAACAATTTAATGATACAAAAGTTAAAATAAATTGTGATAATCAGTCTGAAAATGCACTGTAAGAGTACGCCCCCCCCCCCGTTATAATGAAATTCATTATTATGTAATTCTGCATAATAGTCAGCACCCGATGACCAAATTAATTCAACACTTGTGCTTTAAATGGTCTATCAAATGTACGACAAGCTGGGTTTCAAATAAAACATCATGAAGCTTAGTATTATAGCTTTATTCCTGTTTAAAAAAACATTATTTTCCTCCACCCCCATGCAGTCATTAAATATTTAATCTTTACTGCTATAACATCAGTTTAATACATTATGTGGTCAGCTGTAATGGATCCAGACTACAAAGAAGAGCAGTGCCTTTATTACAGGATCTGACATATTGTGTCTAAAACACGAGTTATCAGAATGCTGCATCTAGGTTATAAAGTCAATGAAATCAGGAACCAGTGAGTTCCTCTCTTGATAGACTGCTGACCCACCATCTAATTTTGCAACCTGACAGACTTTGTTCATTATATTTCAAATGATACCATTTTGAAGTTGAAAACTGTTGGCATTTACCTAAACTTTGAGAAAAAATTAATTTGGCAACAAATTCAGTCAAAAATGAACACATAAACTTCAAAATGCATCCTGTTTGTAAAGATAATTACCTTGCCAACAATTACGGATGAAATTTAGACCGCTTTTACAAATTCCTCACTGATGCATTATTTTGATTCTCTGACTGAAGAATTTATTAAAATATTGTGACCCCCACTTTAGTAAAGTTTGACGCATATAACACTAAAATTTATAACAAATTCACACACACACACCTGTCCTAACAGTCACCTTTACTAATTTGTTGTCGACAACCATTTTAATTTCCTCCAGACAAAATTCCTATATAAATGTAAATTATTTAATGGTCACCTGCCTTCTACACTCAGTGGCCAGATGTTTCCTAACCAAAGAAGGTTTATCTTCCTGCCTTAAGTGGTCACTAGAACGTATCTATACTGACCATTCAGCCTATCCAAACTTAATTTTTGCTTTGTGAGGAAGGCACTGTTTAGGCAAATGAATATCAAGTATATCAATGTGCAAAAATTTCTTGTACTCATAACCCCAGTCATGCTAACAGTGTAACTCAATGGTGTCCATATGTGGATTTCAAAAATGAGGAAGTTTTTACCATTAGGGTACAGGGTTGAAGCAATTTGTATCCTGGATGGTGGGAAAAGTAGTTATGTTATTGCAGAAGAAATGGAAGTCACCTCTTGTGCCAGTGCAAGAAGTATTGTTACATATCTTCATCTATTTGCCTGTGGTATTAAAGCTACAGTGGAACCCCGCTATAATGCGATGATCGGGGTCCATAAAATCGGATCGCGTTAAAAGCGGGGTCGCGTTAATGCGGGGTTTCACAATATTTAACTTTTTTTCCGAGAACATATACGTGTATACATGTACAATGATCAAAAGTCGGCTTATCATCAGATGAATATTAACTGGAATGCATTAATTAAGATATATTCAAAATAATCGATGGCTAATATATGGCTAATATATTTATAGGTTATTACTGTGCATTAAAAACATTTACTAATTTTTATTTGTTTGAACGATAATACAGATTGACAGATTGACCGATAATACCAGACTATCGCTATATCATGAAAAGAGTATCAACACCGTATGCTACCGTGCCGTCGTGGCATGCAGTTCATCCATAATGGATGTAATTTAATTGAAAATCGTACAGATTTAAAATATTCAATAATTTTGTAATAGTCTGAATTCGTCGTGTAAAATAAAGGATGAACAAAATATTGAAACCATTTACTTGCCGTCTGATATCGTACGGTCATTGCATGCAGCTATTCCCGGGTCTACATACGGTGTCTGTACAAATTTCATACCGCTAAAATTTTATCATATGCGACAACTGCAAGAATAATTAACAATCAACGCATGATTTCAGCGTGCAAATAACTTTTATTTCAGATTTTGTGAACATCAAAAGATACATGTGAAAACTGCTAAATTAATCGTTGCGCAAAGTGCAAAGTCAGTGTGGTTCCAAATTTAAATTTCATCATTTCTTGAAAAATATATCCAATGACGTTTGCTTCTTTGCCGCGAACTTACTCGCCTTAAATTTGGAATCATCTCCATTGATACGGCGATCAAATTTCTCTGCTTGGGCTTTCAGAATTGGGTCAGAAATTGGAACACCTTCTGAGCGAGCTTGTACAAACCATTGGTACAAAGCTGAATCTAGGACATTGTCATTAGCTAACTTAACCCTTTTACGCTGTAAACCAGTTTCCTCTTCAAGAATGTTGGGTAGACTACGGAGCTTTCCTTCATCTGTTTTCCACCCTCGCAAAGTGGACTCGCTGATTCCTAGATCTCTGGCAAGCTGAGTTTGTTGTTTGCCCTTCTTTAGTTGATCTAGGGCATACAGTTTCTCTTTAGCAGAAAACGACTTGCGTTTTTGAACTTGCTTTCCATAACAGTAAAATATTTTTTTATATAAGCAAACAACGTACACAGATAAAGCTCGATAACTAAGTAATAAAGGCCTGCAATGGTTACGAATCACTTTTTATATAAAACAAAATTAAGCTGAACGGATGTACAATTTCATACCCTTTTAATTCACAGATAATAAAGTGGATATTATTTACTTTCAACTGTTTGTTGTTTGATCACACCGCCAAGCACAGCATACATGTTGGCGGCTTTCGTCCTTTGATGTTTATTAAATTGTGCGACTCTTGTATCAACCACAGCTTTGTCTGCTGCTTGGCTGTGATTGCAGTTAAATAAGAAGCCCATGTCGGCTATTGTTTGAGCAACGACTGTATACAGATTTCATGGAAGACAATCACAAAGACGATTTACTGGCTTTACTCATGGATCCGTAATAAGTAACACTTCCGATAATGTTTACTTCGGCTTAAATTCAAAAACCTAATTAAACCAGTTTTCTCTTCTAGAGTAGAATACGGAGCTTCACCACAACCTGTTCAAATTGATGAATTTCAGAAGCCAAGCATTGTACACACTATTTCTCGTACGTTATATATATCGTATTATTTTAGAATTCATACACGATCACTTCTCCAAAATCACTTAAAGAACCTGAATAAATTGTTAAGTTCCGATCGTTTATTATTAAAAGTCATACGCGAATTCTTCCAACAAATTATAATAAACGTTTTACACACTATTTCTCGTGCGTTAAACAAATATTTTCACGGTCCGATAAAAATACACGTAAATGAATTTCAAATTTCAGGAACCATGCCACGATCATATTATTTTAAAAGTCACAATCTCATGCCCAAAATGAAGTTAATTTCTTGTCTTGTTTTTTTTTTACTTTTCTCCAAATTTTTTTTCTCCATGTGTGAATGAATATACGAAATTTTGGGAGCCATGCTACGACCGCGTTATATCCGAATTCGCGTTATGGCGGGGCGCGTTATAGCGGGGTTCCACTGTATCTCTGGAGAAAAAAATGTTCATCTTTGATAAGAGATACAAGTTATATCTCTTTTCATTAGGATCATATTCAAAACATGTCTGTGAAGGTAGGTTAAGTGTTTTTGGTTCATCATTCACAACGAATCACCATCATATACTTGTTATTTTGATTTTTTGTTCAACACAGGATTCTCACAGAAGCCAACTGTCTTTTAATCTTGGCATGTTGACCAAATGACTAATCCAGATATTGCTTAATAAAGAATGAGCAAACTAACATCAGTGGATATTTTAAAGTCTGTGATGAATCCTTTATTGGATGGATTAAAGTTTGCAAGATACAGTAATCTTGTGTGGAACATGAATTTGGAAAGAACCTGTAATTATGGTTTTGCTGCATAATGCACAAACAACAATCTTGATTAGGTAACAATGACAACAACATTCATTGCATACATATATACATGTATACACACACATAGATCAGCTAATATTGTTTGAATGACCATTTATAAATGAGCTTTTGAAAGATGACCCTCTTATTTTATTGAAATGATTTTTAACTGTGGAATAGTTTTTCTCAGTCTGAAACACCACTCACAGCTTTAAAATTAAAAAAAAATGATGATATATAGTATATATTTATTAGAGATTCTTCAACACAAATCAGCACCATAATATTTTCTGCATTGATATCTATACAAATGGTTGAAAATAGCAATGCATGGTGAATGGTCTTACCTGTATACTGATTTATGGCAGTATTTGTTTTTGTTGGTACATACCATGATACTTTTGCACTGTACCAGTACTTTCTGTCAACAATGGACAGGAATTCCAGAATAAAACTGTTACAAATTTAATGGCTTTTAAAGCATGTTTTCATTTTTCATCTCAAGAAATTTTAAAAAAATATAATGGATATGATAGTGTTTCTTTTTCCCATAAATCAGAGCAGATATTTTTTCCAGCTAGTAGACAAATGGGAATTATATACCCCCTCCCCCACTCCAAATATCTTTTCCCAGAAAATAAAATAATGTGACTGGGTGGGACATGATGCCACATGTCTGTGGCATGATGCCCCAGTGCTCGACATCACTATAAACTGTCACACTGCAGACATCATGGAGATATGACTGAAAAGTTGTTCAAGCTATGTTGAAAATTCAAAAACACAAACACAAATCTTGAAATAATTTTAAATCTTTGTTTCTCATGTGATGTCATCACAACCAGGAAAAGATAACAAATTTACAATAAATTAACACCACTCCGGTGGCCTAGTGGTTAGAGAGTCTGCTTTGGATGCAGGAGGTCATGGGTTCAATCCCCCGCCGAGCCATACCAAAGACTTACAAAAATGGTACTAACAGCTGCCTCACTTGGTGCTCAGCATTTAGAGATTATAATTAGGACTGGTCAGCCTGGTGTCAGGATAATGTGGCTAGGTGGGACATCATACTACATGTCTGCGGCATAATACCCAAGTGCTAGACATCACTATAAACTGCCACACTGCAGACATCGTACTGATATGACTGAAAGATTGTTAAAGCTACTTAAAAATCCAAATCACAGAATAAATTACATTTCTTGAGGAATCTGTAAATGCTTTTAACTTCAAAACAATATGACATTTTTGGCTGTTCTTTATCTTAAGATATCCTCTTTTTTTCCAATGCTTATTTTAGAATGTAGTCTGATTAAGTCAGGCTGAGAATACTTGATTTATCAAGCAGAAAGCAAAATTACATTTTCCTCTCCAGAGACCTCAACCATTGACAAAGTATTCCGGACTCTTGCCTCTACCAAGGCTTAGGCACATAAAAGATTTGACAGAAATACCACAAGTATGTATACGGGCAGATATCATTATTGCCACATGCCACTGCATCATTAGTCATACTTATGGGGTTCTACTGTACATTTAAAGCAAGAACAATAATTATGGATGACTCAGAATACAACAAAACCCCTACAAAACAGGCTAAATGTAATACTGAAGAAACAAAACAACAAATAAACAGTGCACCTCATAATCATTAACCACCATGTATGTAAACTATAAAAAAAGTAAAAGTTAAAAATTATTCATAAAAAATACAATGATGAACTGCTAAGCTAATTTTAACCTGAACTTCAAGACAATTACTAACAACAAAACACAGCTACTAACATCGTTTTGGGGGGGGTCCAAATTATATTTTTATACCACTGAACAAGCAGTTAAAAAAAAAATGTGCAAGCAAAACCAATCTATATCTGAAATTCTACAAGTTCAAGATGCATATGAACTAGGTCTCCCTGTGACATAAATTGCTCCCCATATTTCTCACACACCTACACAATTTTCACACCATATCCAGATCTGAATATACCACCTAATTTTCTCCTTAACTCCTCCCTTCATGACACCCTTTCTATCTGCCATCTTCCAAGCCTATTCAATGTACAAATGAATAAATAATGATCACAGACCTCGAACAGCCACCATTTTTGTCAGCTGGATTGATTCAATTAGTGATTTCAGTCATCAACCGCCCCCTCATAATGTTGATTATCATCATCTGAGCTTGGTTCTATTTATCTTGCGAAACCGACAGTGCATGGAACAGTGCTTATTGCCTGTCATTGTCTTGGCTGACTGCCCTTAAGGCCATTTATGATAATAGCCCATGTAACTTAATGCTAACAATAAAGATAACCATGAGCACAATGTTAAAAAATTAAAAGAAAACCAATGTCAGCTGGAGTAATACTGTTGTATAATTTTCTGTAAATATATGAGAAA
The DNA here is from genome assembly GCA_028554795.2 of Sinohyriopsis cumingii. Taxonomy (NCBI): domain Eukaryota; kingdom Metazoa; phylum Mollusca; class Bivalvia; order Unionida; family Unionidae; genus Sinohyriopsis; species Sinohyriopsis cumingii. Next base: position 155,502,470 of record CM068825.1, on the reverse strand, counting down.
CCTGATTTAATTAAAATTCATTTTATTGATATATGCATTATTTTTCAAAAGATATACTGGCTGTATTTACCAGCGTCTATCAGATGTACCTCAGTCATCTGCCACCCTCAACTGCCCACCATTATCATACTTGTATCAAACTGGATAGGTAAGCACGGGAGCACAGTTCTTCTAAAATGTTTATGATGGGATGTAAATTATATTTTAATGATAAAATTATAACATGCTTAAAAAGAGAAAGATTGCAAAAGACTTGGTGATATCTTTATTTCCTTCAGTGAACAATGAGAGAAAATGAACTAACAAAGAAAAATAATAAAGTAAAGGATCATAAAAAAATCAAATGTTAAAGAAACATCATATACCCTACCTTTTGTTATGATTCTGCAAGTGCAAGTCTTTCTCCCTCTCATGCATCGAGATGAGAATGAGTGTTTGCATGCATGCATGTGAGTGTGAGGGTCTGAGTGCGACTTACCATCCGAGTACTACTTCCCCTATTTCTACTGACTTGTTGCTCAGCTGGTTCGGTGTGTATCTAGAAAGTGAAAAAAATAATCTTTAATGTCAATTTTCCGGTTACTGTTATTAAATGTAGCTAAAAGTACCTAATTCATTTGAAATACATAGTGTAAAACGAATTAGTTATTTTTAGCTTCATTTAATGTTTCTGATCTGATAATTTACTGAGTCACAGATAAGATGAAATCTGATATGCTGTGCAGAATGAACTATATTGTCGTGGTGTTGCTATAAAGGTCAGAAACGCATTCATTCAGTTTCCTTACTCTAAAGTACTGTTCACAACATAATTTTCTCCACTCTATGCAAGTGATCAACCATGCATTGATGAGATTGGTTGATTAGAATTTGTACCGGTAAAATTTTTGGTCTTGTACCGACATTTTCCATACTTGTCGTACGAGGTACTAGTAGTAGCGGAAATGCCAGATTATTTGTTGTAAGATTTCTCCAAGATGGCTATCAAAAGTTGCATTTCGGTGAATTAAGCAGGTCCACATTACTTCGGACTGAAACTTATGTAATGGGTTATTGACTTAACAGGGAAAATTTAGCATAAAAAAGGACTTTTTTGGGGACCAGACCAAAACGCTCGACATACATGTTTTCTTGAGATAAATGAGGTTGAGATAAGTGGGTTTGACTGTAAAACCATCTGGTCTTTATAAAGATACAAGTATCTTAAGTAAAATGTTTCTCGGAAAATACAACCTGACTACATCCACTAGTAGCTTGCAGCTCATGCAAAAATGTGCTACAGATTGGACCTAATTATCTATGGCTTTGAGAATGCTGGACGTGCTTAATTCAACAATTTCAGGATTATTTACCTGACAAACATTTGTGTATATCAGCGGACATGACTGACATAATGCTGATTTGGTGGTTTTGTCCACGAATCAGTGAAGTGTGAGCTTAGATATCCTGCAGTAATTAGTGTATATACCGAGTGTTTCATTAATAATTGTGCTTCAAGTTCAGGTATTTACATTCATGTTGATCATCGTGATTGAGCATGTGCAGGTAAAATAAGACATGCTTTCATGAGGATTTAAATTTTTTGATAACAGTTTCACTTGAATAAAGAATCAATTTCAATGAGTATTAAACTTAAAATCCTAGTATCATTTATCATTCTTTCATATTCAGTAATACTTGTGCTTGAATACATTAGGATTTTTCTTTTTTCTATCCTTATTTATATCACAACACATAAATCACACTACAATCTGATAAATCATATTACAGTCTGATAAATCATACTACAATCTGATAAATCATACTACAGTCTGATAAATCATACTACAATGTGATAAATCATACTACAGTCTGATAAATCATACTACAATCTGATAAATCATACTACAGCCTGAGAAATCAATGTCAATTACGTAAGCTGTATCTGGTAATGAATCAGCTTTTACATGTTCGTTTTATTTTAAACCTTTGAAAAAAGAATTATAAAGTATTTGATCTTGTTTCAATGCACAAACATCAATAACATATACATTATTTGTAATTTCCACTCACTACCTTAAATTGATATGTGACAGAAGTACAGATAGAGAGAAATGAGAAAAAGCATACATTAATGAAACACTAGTAATAATATAAATGAAAGAATGAATAAAATACTAGAATATGAAAATTAAATTTAATAGTTATTCAAATTGAACCTTCATTTGAGTACAGAAAAAATTTAAATAATCCTGCAAGCACATTTCACTTTATCCTAGCACTTGCAAATGAACAAGATGACTGTAAAATACAGGAACTATTGCTTGAAGCACTATTATTAATAAAACACTATGTATATACACTAACTACAGCAGAGTACTGGGACTCACACTTCACTGAATTTTGGGCAAAGCCACTGTATCTTGTCACAGTACTTTTATTCAGTCAACATCAAGTTGAAGTACCCATGTAAACATGTAAATGTCTTTATCAAAAATACAAAATCCTGAAAACTGATCTCCTGAAAATAAATGATACTTCAGTATTTGACAAATAAGGAATAAATATTTATATTTTAACTTTTCATTTATACTTTAATCATAGTATTGGTATGTTTCCATAATTAGCTGATTCTGATCTCCGAAGCTAGCCTTAGGCAGTTGTGAGCTTGCCAAGCTTGATACAATTGCCATATCTAAGACTGTGTAGATGCATCTCTCCGAAATCAATGCAAGTAGGTGATAACTGTTATTACTATAACTCATGAGATATCTTTGACAGGCTTGTTTGGAAATAAAAAGCACTGATCTCCATAGATTAACCAACAGAATTTTATTTAAAGAGTTTCTGATGTACGGTAAATTTAGCACCCACAAGCAGAGTTTATGATCTCTTGTTTATGTGATAAGTACAGGAGACTGATAAATACTGTTGGGCCAAAACTTAAATGGGTAACAGCAAGTTTTTGTAAATAATTCTAAAATGTAGGCTTTGTCAATGTTCTGATGCGTGTCGCCGATTTCAAGGAGACTAGACGATAATTATCAAAACACTATGTTATATACCCATTTCATTTTACACATGGTTGATACAGACCTTATGTACAAAAATTCATGGACTTTTCAAGGACTTTCCAAAGACCTTTTCCAACTTTCAAGGAGTTTAGATGGCAACATTTTTATTACAAATTTTTCATGCATCTAGAAAATACTTAAGTTTTGTTTGGACCATGATGAAGCTTCCAACAAATCACATAATTATTTAAGTTTTTATCAACTGAAGGAAAAGTTTTCATTTTCAAAACAGTATGGATGAGTCAGTTTTAAAAGAGAAGAAAGCACTTTTTATCTACATGTGGTCAACAAAAGTCAATGTCATATTTTTCATTGTAAATAATTTATATACATTTGTCTCTGTAATACCTTTATTGTTTTTTTTGGGGGGGACCTAAGCTAACATTCAAGTTTTGATTCTCATTTAAGCATCTGCATGAAATGTTCTGTAATACTAAACACATTCGTGTATTGGGACCCCAAGTGGCGAAGTGGTATAAAGCGCTCTCCATTACAGATCATTGCCATCTCACCTCTGTCTGTGTCGGTTTGAGTCTCGAATTCAGCCAATGTGGGAGTTTTTGAGAAAGCTTGCCAGTAGCTTCTCGTGGGTCGGTGGTCCTTTTCGGGGTTTTCCCAGGTTCTTCCTCCACCATTAATACTGGCCGCCATGTATAGACTATCGTGTGCTGAAAAATGATGTTAAACCCCACAACAACAACACTTGTGTATTCTGCCTTCCTCTCACGACATGTAAACTGTGTAGCAATATAACTTTCTGGAAACATTAATTCAAACAGTTTAATAGTGTTCTCTGACGATCTGTATGACTGGTATCCTGTTATGAGTTTTAATATCCATAATATCTCAGCTTTCAACAAGTCACCCTTTGAAATGAAGAGTTCAAATGGCCTTAGCAAGTTGGGTGGGGCATAGTCAAACCTCCCTTCTCAGGAACAAGTTCTTCTCCAATAAATATGCAAATTCTATTTTTTTTTAATGGTAATATTTACCTCAGCCTTGAAGTTAAGAACATGCATTTTATGCTGTTCGCCTTTCATGTGTGAATTTAGGATATATTCCCCCATTTCTGAAATATCTATTACACGATCACAGGCATGGAATAAATCCTTCCGCTTATCTCCCCAAAAAGGCTTAATCCATCCCTTGTATGCTTTATCCATTACCCATTACAAACTGTACAGTTTTTGATAAGCCTGTTGATGCCACACATGCTTGTTTTGTTTACTTGTACTGGTGTAGTTTACTTGTACTGGTGTAGTTTACTTGTACCCTTGTTAAATTATTCCACTGGTAAGTTGTCATCAAAAACAGGGAGATGGGACCTCACAATATTCCACCTAATTTAATATTTGTTTTCAATCAAAACAATCCTTTTTTATATCATTACATCTGTTCCTAGAATTTCAAAATTTTGAAAAAACATTCAAGGAGTTTTCAGGGAAAATACCCCTATTATCAAATTCAAGAGTTTTCCAGGACCAGGACCAAATTTAAGGATTTTCAAAGACTGTGTGATCATTGTCTTATGACTGTTTTAAATAGCCTACATAAGGGCTGTTCAATCAGTATTTAAATAGCCTACATATGGGCTGTTCAATCAGTATTTAAATAGCCTACATAAGGGCTGTTCAATCAGTATTTAAATAGCCTACATAAGGGCTGTTCAATCAGTATTTAAATAGGCTACATAAGAGCTGTTCAATCAGTATTTAAATAGCCTACATAAGGGCTGTTCAATCAGTATTTAAATAGCCTACATAAGGGCTGTTCAATCAGTATTTAAATAGCCTACATAAGGGCTGTTCAATCAGTATTTAAATAGCCTACATAAGAGCTGTTCAATCAGTATTTAAATAGCCTACATAAGGGCTGTTCAATCAGTATTTAAATAGCCTACATAAGGGCTGTTCAATCAGTATTTAAATAGCCTACATAAGGGCTGTTCAATCAGTATTTAAATAGCCTACATAAGGGCTGTTCAATCAGTATTTAAATAGCCTACATAAGAGCTGTTCAATCAGTATTTAAATAGCCTACATAAGGGCTGTTCAATCAGTATTTAAATAGCCTACATAAGGGCTGTTCAATCAGTATTTAAATAGCCTACATAAGAGCTGTTCAATCAGTATTTCTGTATCCAGACATCAGCTATTTAAGACTTTCATTAATGTCTACATATCAATATTCTCAGATGCACCAAATAAAACATTTGTATCTAACCAAATTTGTTTTGAATTCCTTTCAAACTGTATAACTAACAGCGGAGTTGACAAAAATTTGATGAAATATTAAGATTTATGATCTTTACCCTGGCAGGTGTGTGGATTGGTACCATGTGATCTAGGTCTGTCATGGGAAACTCAATCCCCTTGGCTTTCAGGTCCTGGTACACTTTCTCAATCTCCTTCAAATCTGATGAGCCCCGAAATGCATCTGCCCATGTCTGAAATTAATTTTACATGTACTGTTTAACACAGATATTTACATGTAAGCATGCAAAGTAACCTCAACTTGGTTAAAGAACACAATTGGTTTCTATCATAAAAATTCCTTAAATAGGTAGTCCAGTATTTCAACACTACAATGATGTTGATAGGAGTCACAATAGTGATCACCTTTATCCCGAGGTATTTAATACATAATATTGCTATTAAATAATGAAATGGGATCCATGAAAATAACAGGCATATAATGAGGTATTTAATATATAATATTGCTATTAAACAATGAAATGGGATCCATGAAAATACCAGGCATATAATGAGGTATTTAATACATATATTGCTATTAAATAATGAAATGGGATCCATGAAAATACCAGGCATATAATGAGGTATTTTCAAACATTACTTTTAAATAAGAAAATGGGATCCATGAAAATACCAGGCATACAATGATGTATTTTAAAACATAATATTACTTTTAAATAATAAAATGGGATCCATGAAAATACCAGGCATATACTGAGGTATTTTATACATATCCATGAAAATACCAGGCATATAATGAGGTGTTTAATACATAATACAATAACTACATTGTAATAAGGGACTGACTGCATCAATAACTACAATGTAGTAAGGGACTGACTGCATCAGTAACTACTTAACAATGATCTATACCTGGAACTGTTCATTTGAGGGCTTGAAACAACTGAATACCTGAACTGAAATTTTCTTTGAATATTACCCAAACTGAAATTGTCAATGAATACTACCTAAATTGAGTTTCACTGAATACTACCTGATTTGAAATTGTCATTAAATACAAACTGAATTGAGAGTTTCATTGAATACTACCTGAATTGAAATTTTCATTGGATACTACCTGAATTGAGAGTTTCATTGAATACTACCCAAGTTGAGAGTTCTATTGAACGACTACCTGAACTGAGTTTCATAGAACTGCATAAAGACCTTAGTTTTTCCTGCATATTTCAATTCTTACATAAAAAATGAAATACACACCTTATGGAAAGCTAGGGCAATCACAGGGAAAACGTATTCCCGAAGACTTTGCTCAATGATGCCAAAAATATATGAAAAAGACAGGACCAGTGTACAGTGTTAATGCATGCATTTTACATCTCTGTAGTCTCAGATTATATTCGCATTTCCAACTTTCGTAGGGATATTAAGGCCTAACCGAGTAGATAATTTTCACTGAGTACCGAATCCGAGTATTTGGATGTACTATTTGCCAGATCCAGGCACGAACCGAGTAGTAGTTGTCAACCCTTTCTTGAATGATGGCTTTCACTGACAAGTACATGTTGGGTATTATAGTACGAGAAAAGTGCATGGCCGAAGGGAGCTTATATCGTGGTTCCAGTGATGGAAGGATCGAAGGTGATTTATTAGAGCTGAAGTTCCATACGAACGAGCATTTTTGCCATCTCGTGTTAGTCTTTCATTGCAGACATCACAATTTGCCTTCGATTCATCCACAGCATTTATAGTGAAAAAGTTCCAAATCTTGCTATTTAATTTCGGAGTAGACATTTTTCGATGAGTATTTTAATATATATATTTATTATTTATTAATTTTTTTTTGAATACGTAATAATTAAATTTTGTTAAGATTATTTTACAAATGGCGTCTCTACACTCAAATATTTATTGTTACACCATCTGGGGAATGCTAGTGAAATTACTAAAGGAAATTGAGTTAAATAAATTATCATCAATTACGATTCATGAAGTCTAATGAAATGTTAACTGTTTGTGTAATTATAATTTATTTTTAACTAAATTATTATGTATTAAAAAACTTTTTCTTTTAAGTTCGATATTTATTGAATTATTTTACTTGTAACCATTTGTGCACGTATTATTTGCTGAGGCGAATACTTCCGAATAGTACTGAAAAACGGGATATTCGGCCGAGGCGAATGTCCGAGGCGATTTCCGGTTAGGCCCTAAAGGATATAGCCCTATACAGAACTGATGGCACACTGTTTAATAATACAGAAAATTCGTAGGGATATAGCCCTATACAGAACTGATGGCACACTGTTTAATAACACAGACAATTCGTAGGGATATAGCCCTATACAGAACTGATGGCACACTGTTTAATAACACAGAAAATTCGTAGGGATATAGCCCTATACAGAACTGATGGCACACTGTTTAATAACACAGAAAATTCAGTTATTATCAACAGCGGAACTGGGTTATATACAAAATGTAAACAAAACTCCTCAATCATGAATAAGAAGGTCGCATCACAAACTATTCATGCACTGAGTAATGCATTAATTGGTCTGATCTTTGTATACATGTTACAGTCAGTCATAGTGCCAAGCTTAGACTTCAACACCACTGACTTCTTCCAGGTTCTCCAGTCCCTTCCACCTAAAAAAAAACTACTGCCAACATCTTAGTCTTACACCATGCCAGAACTAGCACATGAAGTAAAATAGGTTTTTTAAAAAAAAAAGAACAGAAACACACAAAAACAAACAAAAGATTTTAAAGTTTTACCTGTATCATACTTAGCACCTTCTCCTGTACTGCCTGGGGTGGATCATATTTTGGACCTATTACTTTGATCAGGTCTCCTAGAAAGTCTTTGGTGATCACATGCAGGTGAAACCTCTTCCCACAGTTCTTTACACATGTCTCAAGACACTGATTAAACAGGTAAAAAAAAACAATTTTGTTACCATCTGTCTACTTATGAATGTATGTATGTAATACTATACATTTAGTTATTTTATTATACACGTACATATTGATGTACAGAGGTTTCATTAATTTCATTTTTGGGGGTCCATGACATACATGATTGGCAAGTCCTATCATTGTACTCACCTGAAACACAAACACACACACACATACGTACATACATATATATATATATATATATATATATATATATATATATATATATATATATATATATATATATATATTTATATATATACACACACACACACACACACAAAGTCCCCCTCTTGAATGACCGCCCCTGACCAGCGGCCACCCACTTTACAGCCAGAATCACTTGGCACCATTGAGTTTGTATTCAAAAGTACCCCTCAAGAACAACCACCCCTCTAATGCGTCCAGCGTATTAGTACAAAAATGGAAAATGTTCCCCTCACAAGCAGCCACTTTTTTCCAAATGTATCCAGAAAATATAATTAATTCGTATCGTGACGTAAGGTAAGTAATCAGATTATCTCTATCTTTGATAAACGACTCCCAATGTCAAGTTTCCGTTACTGAAGAGGTGTTGACTTAAGTACATGTAACATTAAGATTAATATTATATCATTGTCTATAAAAGCCAACGTTTACAGGAAATGGGCTCAACAATGTTATGATAGAATTTTGGGCTTCACACATCTGTCGAGTTCTTCTCTTTGATGATTACAACCAGATATTATTGTCAAGATCAAAACATGGTCAGCATAGACTAAAAATAGATTTTGTGCATTAACACACACACACACACAGAAATTAACTTTGAACAGATCAGGTACCAGACAAAGACTGAAAAATCACATGACAACACATTTATCGCTTCCTGTATGAAGAAGGCATTTTGTCCACTCGACAAAAGTTTTGACTGCATAATTAAATCACATACAGTTAGCAACATCCAAAAAAATCATTACCAAACTTTACATGTCATTACGTAAATGGAGATGTTTTATTTTAGAAGTCAGTTATTCTACTCGACGACATCAGGTGAGGTGTGGAGGAGGGACTTTCCAAACAGTTTAACGTCGAAAAGACTCGAATAAAACAATTTTATGTTGAAAAGACTTGAATAAACATCATAACCGATAAGGAGTTTATTAAGCAGCAGTTGGAAAATGGAGCAAATGGAAAGATAATTATGTATGTACCAAGATTTAAATGATGTTTTTGAATGGTCTTGCAACGTGCATGACAATAATACCCGTTCGAATATCATGCTTATGCCAAGAATAAGAACTATTCATGTATATTCAGTTGAAATAAGTCTATTATTATAACAAGAAGAACCTTTTAATAATTATGTTACTTTTAAAGGAAGATATTAAATGAAGATAATAAATGCCTTGAGGTATGTAGCTTTCTTACTGTGTACATTACATTTACTTCTCACAAAAAACTTAGTCCCCCTCTGGAAACAATACCCATCTTATAAGGCCACTTTCCTGGTGTAGAAGGGGTGGCTGTATAAGAGGGGGACGACTGTATATATATATATATATATATAAAAATATATATATATATATATATATATATATATATATATATATATATATATATATATATATATATATATATATATATATAATTATTTGACACTCTACTGGCTGAAAAGAATATACTGGAATTCTTCAGTAATAACGAGATTTATAAATTAGCTGCAGTGGTGGACATATTGGATGCGATTATGACACTCAAGACCAACTAGACATTATAAAAAGACCTGATGGCAATATTCCTGTTTGTTCAGGAGGAGAAGCAATAAGATTTTCAAACTGACCATTATGGTGGTCAAACTGGACATCAAATAAGCACCTGATTTATTTTGGATGAACAAGCCATTATAAGAAGCCTTTTAGTGAAACCCAATGTTGATGTGACAATCCATTCAGAAGGAGTAGTGATAACAAGATTTTCAAGCTAGCCACTGTGGTGACCATACTGGCCATTATTTCAATGCCATGTGCATTTAGAATCAAACAGACATCCTAAGAAGCCTTGTGGTTGCCCCATGGCAATATAACTTTCCATTCAGAAAAAGTAGCCATAGCAAGATTTGCAAAATGGTCACTATGACGGCCATATGGAAATCAGACTGGAACCATTTCTCATTTAGGACCAACCACACAAGATAAGTCTTAAATCAAAAACCCATGCTGATATGACCTTCCAGTCAGGAGAAGCAGCAATAAGATTTTCAAGATGGCTGCTGTGGTGGCATAACAGATTCTTGAGCGATAACCATTTTCATTTAGGACCAACCAAATCATGGGATGAATGTGTGTGTGAATCTTCCAAGTGGTTTTGGAGGAGTGGCAGCAGGCAGATGACATACCACATGCAATGGATAGACAACAACCAACCCATATTTTCTTCTAGTTTATGGCCAGTAGAGCTAACAAATGTAAAAACTTTAAACATGACACCTTATCCGTTTTATTGTTTTAACCGATTCGGCCCCAATCCCGTCTGTAGGCGTGATGAGGCTGTACCCTACTTCAAAGCCCTGCAGCATCGAGGCCATTTAAGATAGACCAACGTGGGTGGTATTAAAAAAAAGCAGACAGATATAGCTCTAAAATGGTATCAAATAATCTGGAAGTTCTAGTTGCACTACAAAATACAGAGAGAAAAAGCTCATTTTTTGGACCCGGTTTTTTTTCACCCAAAATTCGCTCGAGATCAGAATGCGATTTTGTGTCCGGATTTTAGACCTTTTGGCCTCAGATCTAAGGCATACCGGTCTTAACTGAACACAGACAGGTGAACCTTTGCAAAAACTAGGATAAGGTGGGCATTTGGAATAAATTGCGGTCTCCATACGAAAATGATGAGTCTATTAAGCAAAACAAAAAAAAAAAAAAAAAAAAAAAATCCAACTTTTACCCTTCTGCTCATGCGCAAGCAAAATAACCAATGGAAATTGATGTTTCTAATACAACTAGGCATTATTCTCATGGATAATCTGTTGAAAACCGCTGTATTATGATGTATTCAGAAATAGCACCCCAAATCTCGTTCCTACGCACATTTCAGACAAAAATGACAAAAACCTCTGGGGCCGAATGAGTTAATGTATTTAACAATCTATGGAAAGCTTTTACAATATCATCCTTTGCAGAACACCAAAAAAAACCCTTTCTTTTAAATATTATTTAGAAACTGTATTCCTTACCTATCAGTAAGGCCTACTTAGAACAATATTTGACTGATAAACTTTTACTGGATTCTGAAGAAGTTTACAAAATGTTCTATTATTATTTTAAAAAAAGGATGAACAGACAACTTACAAACGAAATGTGATATATATATATACCATCCTTACAAGAAAACAGATGCAAACACACAGTATAGCACAACACATGTAACAAACACAGGACCATAGGAGATCCCTAGCAAAGATCACAAATTCTTTATGATTTTTTTAATGAAACAACAACACTACAGACCTTTGTAGGTAACAAGAACATAAAAAAGCTTTAATAAGTTTCAGATTCATGGAAGGACCCTTTAATGGTTGCCAGCTAACATAGCTAGGAGCTATTGACGGGTCCACATATAAAGGTTCTGATTCTGAGGCTGAGACAAAACATATCTTACAGTCCCTTAAATTTATCTGGATTTTGAAACTTATTAAATCATTATTATGTAAAAGTATAAGTAAATATACTGTATAAGATTAACTTTCTAAAAGAATAGCCACATTCTTCATCTATATTTGCAAAATGCCACTTTTCATACTCATGCACTGTATATAAATATATATGCATGCATACATACATACATACATACATACATACATACATACATACATACATACAAACAAAAGATCATGTGCCCCAAATTTTATGTGGCACTAAAAAGGTTTTTATGACTACCCATGGGTTAACTTGTTTATTGCAGAGACATCAATATTTTATTTCTATGTTTCTCCTTTATTATTGACTATTACACACAGTAGTGTCAATGCATAAAATTTCATTCTGTATGCACAAGATCCTAGCACATCTGTGCTAACCTGGTTCAATGTGCATGAGTGGCTATCCATTCTGACTCAGCTGTTTCTATGGGAATGTTCATACTGTGTGATTTTGTCCCAGCTGTATCTATGGAAATGTTCTTATCGTATGATTTTGTTGTAAACTGGTCCATTCACGTTCAACTTTCCTCTTCATTAAAACAATATCTGGGATACATCTGTTACCACATTATGTATGAAAAATCTCCGATTTTGTTCAGTATAGGTACTTTATGGAGGTGAAAGTTAAAGAGTCTTGGGGGTTTTCATGTGTTGTGGGGAGGGGGACTGGTGTGGCAACAAAGTAACAGCTTTGGCATGCCAAACATTTTAATGATTATAAAATGCAATAAGTTTGAAAATGTGTACAAATTGATGGCCATGGAGTTTTAAGATAAGACCATTTTTCTTTTTAACTGCTGAGTCCTGAAACCATCTGGTGGCAATATTAAATGTTGGATTGGCATCATTTTCAAACTCATCTAATTCAAATTCTGATCAAAACTGGAGCAGAAATATGGCTTCCAGAATAGTGACAGGTTCAGCCAATTAGAAGCTAGATCACCTCATTAATATGCACGAGTCTAACTCATTATCAGATCTGTTTTGAAATCTTGATGAGATAAATACTTGTATATAATTAAAATCTTATAAATATTGGGTCAAAATTAAGGAACCAGGAGGTACTAAGCTCACCCTCTCAGATTCAAGAAAACCTCATTAATATGCAATGATCATACTCATTATCAATTTTTCTGAGATATTATATCGGTATACATTTTAAGTTTGACCAAAACTGGAGCACAAATACAGACTTCGAAGTGGTACAAAGGTAATCAGTCAGATGCAAGTATATCCCATTAATATGCATGGAACTCACTCATTATCAAACTTGTCCAAAATCTGGATGATAAATGTACATGATTCAAAATCAACACTAACGCATTGTCCTGTAGTTGTGGATTTATGCAGCTTGCTATCATAACATTTAATAAGATCATGAATAGCCAAGCACTTATCAGTTAACTGATCTGTTTATTGTGGTAAACGAATAATTACCAACATAAGGCAATTGACAATGTAAGAGTTTTAATCCACTTGAGAATAATTAGTCTGATTGTCAAAACTCTTCATGAAAGTGAACTAGCCTGTCTACTGCCACCAAGCACTAATTTCATTACTGATGATAGAAAAAGATATAGGGTCTTAGATTAATACTGACCAATCAGAAATTTTGCATTTTACTGACTTTACAAATAATTCAGAACTATACTGGCCACTGTGTTTTAATAGTTGCTGACAAACATTCAATACATTGTGCAGTGACAATTGTAAACATACGGAAGTATTTGCAAGGTGATTATCTGCCACCAAAATCTGATGATGAAGAGACAGCATGATTACAATATGATCAAAGGGATGAGACTAAGACAGGATACAAAGACAATACCAAAAATGCAGGAATTGAACACAAATGGCTAAAGTATGATTTCGGAGAGACTGTGTTATTGTTCTCTTTCTGCATTGAGTATTCAGAGAGATATGACAAGTGTGTGGGTACTTCATTTGTTGATGGATGTACCAATTTCACAAAACATCTCTGGAATCACACAATACAAGCTTCCAAACATAATGGCAAAGGAATACATGAAATAAAATCAGAAAGTTGGTTCCTCAGAAGCAGAGTAAATTGTGGCATCTAGATGAGATACAGAAAATGATCATGAACTTTCAACATTTTTTTGTCTTTTTGTTGAAATGCAGTTGTTTTGACCTGATTTTTTTTTATATATAAAAAAAATGTTGAATTAGAAACAACTGACTTTTGTTTGATTTTAGCAAGATCAGTAAATTAAGAAAAAGGTGATCCTCTGGGTTAAACAAATTCATAATTTCAAGCCCTTCAAGTATATATTCCAAGTTTAATAAAAACTGGATCAAAAACTCGAGTAGCAACAAGCTCAAATGAGCAGATGCAAGATAACCTCATCAATATACAATGTTCAATATGGTTTCCATGGTGTTAACAAACATTAAGATTTGGATGCTAGATCACCTCAATATGCACAGATGGCACTCATATTCAAACTTACACCTATGTTCCAAGTTTGGTCACAGATGGCACTCATATTCAAACTTACACCTATGTTCCAAGTTTGGTCACAGATGGCACTCATATTCAAACTTACACCTATGTTCCAAGTTTGGTCACAGATGGCACTCATATTCAAACTTACACCTATGTTCCAAGTTTGGTCACAGATGGCACTCATATTCAAACTTATACCTATGTTCCAAGTTTGGTCACAGATGGCACTCATATTCAAACTTACACCTATGTTCCAAGTTTGGTCACAGATGGCACTCATATTCAAACTTACACCTATGTTCCAAGTTTGGTCACAGATGGCACTCATATTCAAACTTACACCTATGTTCCAAGTTTGGTCAGAACTGTATAAAAGACATGGCCTCATATATGGTTTTATCATTATAAAGGTAGATAATAACCTTGGCTGGAAATCCAAACCATTCAAAGTCCCATCAGTATGATGGTGCATAATAACTTTGGCCAATATGCAATATTCCTTAGTAAAGTCATGCTGTGTAATGCAACTTTAAGAGCACAGGAAATAAGGGGCCATAACTATTGTGTACTTTAAATTAAATTCAATATTTAGCCCCATGCCAGTTAGGTTTAAATCCAAGAAAGCTCATGAAATATACATTGTGGAAACCAGTCTAGGTGATGTTGAAAGAGGCTATAATTCCTGTATATAACAATGGAATGCTGGAAAGAAAACTTAAGGTTTCACCTGTATGAAACCATATGCAAAATTAAGTTAAAACTGAACAAATTTTGCTTATCTTACAGAAAACAAACTGTTGAGGACAAGCAATCAGGTGCCCTTAACCCCTTTAAATGACACTAAACTCATACAAGGCACACACATGCATATCTATGGGATGCTATTCATAATTCCATATGAAAATGATGAAGGCTTTTGAGCAATGCAAGATACAAGGAACATCCTATGTGAAGTTAACTGTCATCCACTGTGATACATTACAATGCAATTATCAACACGTATATGCTTTTATATTCATAACAGCTTGGAGAAACTCCGGCTCCAAAA